>JAIOJX010000001.1:122948230-124148230 GCA_022376925.1 Tragulus kanchil | reverse complement strand
ATTGCTGTCTAGAGGTCCACTGTATATGTTTACTGCTGGTGGACATTTGTGTCCTTTTCAGTTCTGAACTACTGAAAACCTACTGGTTTGACATTCATTATACCTATCTCCTTGTTCACATGTGCCTGCATTTGTAACGGGTAAAAATCTGGAAACAGAATTGCTGGCTCATGGGCAAGCAGGCATACCTTCAACTTTACTGGATAATGCCCAACAGTTTTCCAAACTGACTGTACCAATTAGAATCTTTATTTACACTACAGTATAAATAGACTGGACATAGTTTATATAAAGGCTGAACACAGTTTAAAATTGTCTCTCTTCTAGATTTTCTCATGGGGCTATGAAGATAAAAATTCAGGAAATAAAACTCCAGGATCGGGAAGGAGAGATGGGGAAGCAGCTTAAGGTCCTCTTGTCCAAAATCATGTCTCTTGTAAGTGAAAAAAGACCTACCAGTTGTGCTGGGGTCATAGCATTGGAAACACTATTGCTGAGTCCATTCACTGTATGGAGAAGAGCAGTGGATACTCCAGTTACGCTTCTGAGGGAAGGAGGACGTATTTTTAGGCAGCATACAGTGTGGTGGGGGCGAATCTCAGCAAACAAACTGTAAATGTAAATGCCACTTAAGGAATTACCATTTTGTTCCACAACCATAATCTCTCCTCTCTTCCTTTTAACCTTAACAGGGATATGAGGATGAGACAGATCCAAGGAAGAATGAAGTGCCCCATTCCCTTCTCCATGTACATTAGAGAGAGATTATGCTAGCCCAAAGACAGACCTGGTGTGATGACTAGGGAATGAGGAATTCCTAGAGGCTCCAAGAATGATGCCAGGTGCTGGGGTGACATAGGACAGAGAAGAGAGTATCACTCAGAACTCTCACCCTCAGCCTTGATCTCCACTACAGACAATAACAACAAGTTATGCATCAGCAACTGGACCTGTGTCCTATGGATGCAGGGAAAGAAGGAGTGGGTGACAACAAAAGTGACCATTACCATAGGTTCAGTTGAGTGTCACAGGTTTGCCTTGTTCTTGCCATTTTGATATTTTCACTGAAGAATTGCCACTCAGTGACTTGGAGCCAAGGAGAGTGCCCTAAAAAAGTATCCGCAGAGAGATGTTTTTAAAATACATTTTCTATTTCAGGCTCATTAGGCAAAAAAAAAAAAAAAAAAACACAACCATAGACTGAATTCCCTCTAGTTATGATTTCCCAAAAAACTGTAGGAGAATCAAGAAAACTATTTTTCATCATACCCATAATTTAATGTGAGTCTGTTACCTCCACCCAACCAATTACCACCCCCTTTCCTCTGCATGGTGTTGCAAGCATGTAAAGCCTAAAGGACACTCATGACAATACCAATCACACAGGTGCTAAAATTATTATTTGGGAAGATAGCAATTCCACTAATCATTGAGCACCTACATCACTGGTCCTTCGTTCAATCAGAGGCTTTGCAAACAGCAAATCTAGATCCTCAGAAGAGCTGTGTGAGGAAAAGTATGATTGTCTCCATTTTATTCAGGAGAGTAATTCACTTGTTTTGCAGATCTGGTAAATGGTGGGGCTGAGAAGTAAATGAAATTGGGTCCAAATGTCTTTGCAGGTCATTCCAGTGTGTTTCAAAGCCAGACTCATTCAACAGATTGCTGTGGTGCCTCCTTATGAAAGGGAGAGGCAGGCACTGACAGTGCCCTGTCCATATCTTCTAGGCCAGTGGTTCTCAGTGGAGACAAGTTTCCACCAAGAGGATACTTGACAACATCTGGAGATATTTTGTATTGTCACAACTGTGTGTGTGTGTGGAGGGGGCGGGGGCGGTGCCACTTATATCTAGTGGAGAGAAGCAAGCGATGTTGCTAAATATCCTACGATGCACAGGTTGGCCCCCACCACAGAGGACTACCCTGCCCAAAACATCATGAGTACAGAGGCTGAGAAACAAACGCTTCACAGACATAAGAAATTCACCCTTTAATAATTTCCACTTAGTAGTACACCTCACACCAACAACACATTTTCTATCAGTTGAGTGGGTCTTTTTGCCAACAAAGAAAACAAGGAGAAATTTCCCCAGAGTGGAAGAGTAGGACTGAGCTTTGGAATGTACATGTAAGTGGGTTTCCACTCAGCATGGCATGTCAAAAGGCTAACAGAGGATGATGCAAAAAAACCTGGTCATTTGCGTGTTCAAAGCTGGCAGCTATAAAGTAATCTGGAGCACTTGACTAGTCACCCAAGGAAATCAAATTGTACCCTTGAAAATCTCCAGTTTTGGAGTTTCAGCAGTATGATGAATGATGGTGCCCATTTCAAGCAATTCTACATGTATGAGTCCCCCTTCCCAAACTAATTTATTTTGTGATTATGATTTCCATTTTTTATAGGAAGCAGAACATATAAGGCAAACCTTAAGAATTCCTTGTCAGGAGTTTAATAAAATGAGGAGAATGAAACAGAGTGTCCTTTGCCTGCCAAGTCATTTAACCTACCTGTATCCCATTAATCCACCAAAGAGAGAGCATGGACCAGAGTTCCAGATCCTCAAAGAATGGTTGGCACATAAAGTCAAACATCAACAGTTAAGCAGGGTCTTCTTTGCCTTGCTATGTGCATGATGGAGCCAAGCCTAATTTCTTGATTCTTTTTCTTTGGGATCATGCTCTATGAAAGTTGTTCTCAACCAGGCGCCATGCTGTGTCTGGAGACACATTGGGGATGTGCTGCTTTTGGTGTTCAGTAGGTAGTGACTAGGGATGCTGCTAAATATTCCACAGTGAACAAGCAAGTCCCTACCCCACTCCCCAACACACACATGTATAATAAAGGATGACCTGGTTCCAAATGTTTATAGTGCCAAGGTTGACAAACCCTACTTTATCAATACAATTGTCCTTCTGGTCACAGTAATTCTAATATATCAGAATATAAATGTTAGACTGGGACTTTTGCTTATTTCAAGTTTGGTTCCCACCTTTCTTCATGTTCATACACACAACATACATAGAAAGGTATTACTTAGAGAGATAATAAGACTTCTCCCTTTTGGCAGAAGATGGGACAAGAGGAAAAGAGATCAAGAAGAAATAGCTAATCAATGTTTCTGGAAATATGGTCTCTAGGAACACATGCATCAGAATAACTTGGGATGGGATTTTCAAAAATTAGACTGTGAAGATCTCCCCAAAACATATTGAATCAGAATCTCTTAGAGCACTACCTTGGAAATGATATTTTTAGCAAGATTCCTTGATTGTTATCATGTTTAACAGAGTTTGAGAACCAATGAGATCATGGGAGCAAGATGCAGAAAGACTGAGTGACTTGTTCAAGGTCATGCAACTAACATGAGACCACGTCAGAATCCACCTGGAACTCTGGATTTAATGTTGAAAGAAGGTAGAAAATATCTCTAAATGTTTGAAAAAACAAGCAAGAATCAGATTCATTCGTAATTACTGAAGAAGAAATAAACATAACATTTGACCCCATTTATTACAACCCAGAGCCTGCTAAGTGACTTGTTACATTTTCCTGTGATTCTGTCAAGCTTTCTCTTAATTATCTTCATGACTAAGAGTAAAAAGAATGCTACACATGATTTATTTCAAAACTCTTAGGGATAACTGATCTCTGTTAAATTTTATTTTTCAAGACCAAGGAACTCGTTTTCTCAAATTAACATGTCAAGAAATGACAAACGTGTATAAATTACACAAATTATTAGTCCTTTTAGATGTTCCAAAGGGAAAATCCCTTCAGATTCTATCGAAAAAGAAAAAAACAACAACCTTCCTACCTAGAAATAATTCTTTGTCTCTCATATTGGCAAAACAAAGTTGTTGGCCACTAGTTCCCTTGTCAGAAGATTCGGAACAAAAGAGAGCTGTTTTGTACATTATAAGATACAAAATGACAGCTTCAGGGTTATCATTTTGCATTTGTGTATGAAGTCCCATTTTTGCAGTGGTCTGATCAAAAGAACAAAGAAAATTCAGTCCGGGAAAGTTGAAGATGAACATGAGGACAATGATGAACGATTTGAAGAGATGTCATGTGTAAGAAAGGGAAGCCCTGTCAGTTTTCTCCAGAAGGCTGGACAAGGATCAAGAGTGGAAATTATGAAGGATCAGATTTTGGCTCAGCATAAGAAAGAACTTTCTTTATTTGACCTGGCAACTCCACTTCTAGGTATACAACAAAAAAAAAACGAAAAAAGAATAACTTGGGATGATTTTCAAAAATTAGACTGTGAAGATCTCCCAAAACATATTGAATCAGAATCTCTTAGGAAATGATATTTTTAGCAAGATTCCTTGATTGTTATCATGTTTAACAGAGTTTGAGAACCAATGAGATCATGGGAGCAAGATGCAGAAAGACTGAGTGACTTGTTCAAGGTCATGCAACTAACATGAGACCACGTCAGAATCCACCTGGAACTCTGGATTTAATGTTGAAAGAAGGTAGAAAATATCTCTAAATGTTTGAAAAAACAAGCAAGAATCAGATTCATTCGTAATTACTGAAGAAGAAATAAACATAACATTTGACCCCATTTATTACAACCCAGAGCCTGCTAAGTGACTTGTTACATTTTCCTGTGATTCTGTCAAGCTTTCTCTTAATTATCTTCATGACTAAGAGTAAAAAGAATGCTACACATGATTTATTTCAAAACTCTTAGGGATAACTGATCTCTGTTAAATTTTATTTTTCAAGACCAAGGAACTCGTTTTCTCAAATTAACATGTCAAGAAATGACAAACGTGTATAAATTACACAAATTATTAGTCCTTTTAGATGTTCCAAAGGGAAAATCCCTTCAGATTCTATCGAAAAAGAAAAAAACAACAACCTTCCTACCTAGAAATAATTCTTTGTCTCTCATATTGGCAAAACAAAGTTGTTGGCCACTAGTTCCCTTGTCAGAAGATTCGGAACAAAAGAGAGCTGTTTTGTACATTATAAGATACAAAATGACAGCTTCAGGGTTATCATTTTGCATTTGTGTATGAAGTCCCATTTTTGCAGTGGTCTGATCAAAAGAACAAAGAAAATTCAGTCCGGGAAAGTTGAAGATGAACATGAGGACAATGATGAACGATTTGAAGAGATGTCATGTGTAAGAAAGGGAAGCCCTGTCAGTTTTCTCCAGAAGGCTGGACAAGGATCAAGAGTGGAAATTATGAAGGATCAGATTTTGGCTCAGCATAAGAAAGAACTTTCTTTATTTGACCTGGCAACTCCACTTCTAGGTATACAACAAAGAGAAATGAAAACATACGGCCACATAAAAACTTGTGTTCATAGCAACATTATTTATAACTGTGAAAAGTGGAAACAACTTAAATGTTAATCAACTGATTAATGGACAAATCAAATGTGGTCTATCCATACACTGGAAGACTATTTGGCCATAAAAAGGCATGAAATGTTGTTATATGGAAAACATGGATGAATCTTGAAAACATTATGCTAAGTGAATTACGATTCCATGTATACAAAATCTCCAGAAAGGGAAAAGCCCCAGAGACGGAAAGCAGATCCATAGTTGTGTAGGGCTGGGGAGAGGAGGGATGTGAGAGGGCGGCTAGCTAAAGGATACACAGTTTCTTTCTGGAGTGATGACAATGTTCTAAAATTAATTATAGGGATGGTTGCACAACTCTGAATATATGGAAGACCACTGAATTAATTTACTTTAAATGGGTGAATTGTATGAAATGTAATTCTATGTCCATACAGGTATGAAAGACAGAGATGGATGCAGGCAGACAGAGAGAGAAAAGGGAGGGAGGGAAGAAAGGAAAAGAAGGAAAGAAGAAAGGTCTTTATAATAAATTGCCTACTGCCAGAGACAGAGGCAACTATCCCAGGAGGTGGTGATGCCCTCTTCCTGGTACTATTTAGGATGAGCCTATTTGATCATCAGCTTGAGAGACTGCACCATGTAAGCAGTTCCACCCAGAGGACCTGAAATTCTAAAATGTCACAGCTAATGTTTTATCCCTTTCCTGTTTCCCTGAGTACAACATGCATGGCTCAAGGTTAAAGACTGGCTTTATTAATTCAGTCAGTCCATTCTTTTATTCATTCTTTCAATGCCAAATGAAGGCCTTGTGTTGTCTCCTTCTTAATAATACAGTTGCTTCTTGTCTTAGGTAGATCCTCAGAAAGGGTCACTAAGATCAGGATTCATGGGCAAGTAATTTATTAAGGACATGTTCCCAGGAGTAACTGGTAAGATGTAAGCATAAGAGGGTACAAAAGAGGAGGGAGTCTAGTAATGGTGTGGTTTCTAGCAGAGTATCAGTCTCAGCCTGATCCCAAGGGGAGCGCTGGGGTTGTCCCATCTCAAACCAAAGGGGCTGACCTTAAATATTCTCACAGCTACCAGTCATGGGCTATGGGATGCCCCAGGATGATGTTAACTCCCAAGCACTTCTTGTTCTCTGTGGGTACAGGGAAACTGCTTGTAAACCCCAAGGGAAATCCTCGGAAGAAGTTCACAGATGTTCGTCATTAGGAGCAAACCACACAGAAGTGGAGGGATGGAACAGACACACAGAATGGGTAAAAGATCTGAGATATGCTAGGCAGACTACCAATAGTAAGGAAGACCACTGAATCAAAAGGGGGTGGGAGGAGGGATGTGAGAGGCGGCTAGCTAAAGGATACACAGTTTCTTTCTGGAGTGATGACAATGTTCTAAAATTAATTATAGGATGGTTGCACAACTCTGAATATATGGAAGACCACTGAATTAATTTACTTTAAATGGGTGAATTGTATGAAATGTAATTCTATGTCCATACAGGTATGAAAGACAGAGATGGATGCAGGCAGACAGAGAGAGAAAAGGGAGGGAGGGAAGAAAGGAAAAGAAGGAAAGAAGAAAGGTCTTTATAATAAATTGCCTACTGCCAGAGACAGAGGCAACTATCCCAGGAGGTGGTGATGCCCTCTTCCTGGTACTATTTAGGATGAGCCTATTTGATCATCAGCTTGAGAGACTGCACCATGTAAGCAGTTCCACCCAGAGGACCTGAAATTCTAAAATGTCACAGCTAATGTTTTATCCCTTTCCTGTTTCCCTGAGTACAACATGCATGGCTCAAGGTTAAAGACTGGCTTTATTAATTCAGTCAGTCCATTCTTTTATTCATTCTTTCAATGCCAAATGAAGGCCTTGTGTTGTCTCCTTCTTAATAATACAGTTGCTTCTTGTCTTAGGTAGATCCTCAGAAAGGGTCACTAAGATCAGGATTCATGGGCAAGTAATTTATTAAGGACATGTTCCCAGGAGTAACTGGTAAGATGTAAGCATAAGAGGGTACAAAAGAGGAGGGAGTCTAGTAATGGTGTGGTTTCTAGCAGAGTATCAGTCTCAGCCTGATCCCAAGGGGAGCTCTGGGGTTGTCCCATCTCAAACCAAAGGGGCTGACCTTAAATATTCTCACAGCTACCAGTCATGGGCTATGGGATGCCCCAGGATGATGTAAACTCCCAAGCACTTCTTGTTCTCTGTGGGTACAGGGAAACTGCTTGTAAACCCCAAGGGAAATCCTCGGAAGAAGTTCACAGATGTTCGTCATTAGGAGCAAACCACACAGAAGTGGAGGGATGGAACAGACACACAGAATGGGTAAAAGATCTGAGATATGCTAGGCAGACTACCAATAGCAAGCATCCACTATACTCTTTGGTTGAAAACTTGTTAAACCCTAAAGGCTGTTTATGACTGTTCTTATGTCCAGATATCCTGAGCAGAGTAGAAGCTTGGCAGCCCCCAGATGTATTTCCAGTGGGGTGAAGTATGGATTGATCTTCATATCCCCTTCCTTGCTAGTAAACATTTTATCTGGCATCTTTGCCCACATTAGACTTATTTCATTTGAGATGCTGAAAATCTTCTGAAGTGGTTAATCTTCTCCTAAGCACTACAGGAGTTTAGCATCTTCAATTGTCATTCAGAGATAACTAATTTTGCATAAACTTTAATAACTAAGTTTGGATCAATTTCAAAAGCTACAGACCCATGGAACCATCCACAACTAGTTTATTTTACATTAGGATTTATTTCCTTCCTCTAGAGTATCATAAATAGGTCTTACGGGGCTTCCCTGGTGGTCCAGTGGCTAAGACACTGTCTCCCAAGGCAAGGGGCCTGGGTTCAATCCCTGGTCAGGGAACTAGATCCCACATGTCACAACTAATAGTTCACATGCTGCAACTATGACCCAATTCAGTGAAATATATAAATAAAACAAAAGATATTTTTAAAAAATAAATAAAAAATAAATAGGTCCTACATGGAAACAACCTAATAGCCCATCAACAGATGGATGAATAAAGAAGATGTGGCACATGTATACAGTGGAATACTATTCAGCCATAAAAACAAACAAAATAATGCCATTTGCAGCAACCAATGGACCTAGAGATTACCATACTAAATGAAGTAAGTCACACAGAGAACAAAAAATACCATATTATATCACTTTTATGTGGAATCTAAAATATGACACAAATAAACCTATCGATGAAAAAGAAACAGACTCACAGATATAGAGAACAGACTAGTGGTTGCCAAGGTGGGGAGAGGAAGGGGGAGGGAAGGAATGGAAGGTTTGGGGGGTTAGCAGATGTAAACTATTGAATAGAGAATGGATAAATAAGGTCTCACTGTAGTGCACAGGGACCTATATTCAATATCCTGTGATAAAGCATAGTTACATTATGAAGAGTATGCAAAAGCATGGATATATAACTGAAGCATTTTGTTGTACAGTAGTAAGTAACACAATGTTGTAACTCAACTATACATCAGTCTAAAAACCGGTTCTAAAATGTTGATCCCCAGACACACAGTTACGTTTTTCTCTGCTTCATCAATCATTTCATGACATCACTTTTTTTTTATTATTATTACATTTGTTTCTTTATTTTAAAGGTTTTACAGAGTTTTGTTGTTCACAGACATGCATGTTCCCAGATCAGTCATATGCACATCCCTGGTCCCCTCCCCTCTCCCAGGGCCCCCTATCCTACCCCTTCAGGCCATCGCACCAAGCCATTGTAAGTACTCCTATTCCCTTAGCACAACGACAATAGCCATCTTTTTCAATGACATCATTTGTTGATTATCATCTTTTTCTGGGGATTAAATTAGTATGCAAGTGTGTGTGTGTGTGTGTGTGTGTGTAATTAGCAGTTAGAACCACATTAGGCATATATAAGCTGTATATCAGTGCTTGCTATTATCACATAGGTACAGAAGTCTTAGGCTGCATGATGGGGTTTTTGTCCTCAAAACTATTCTTCCTGCCAAGGGACTTTCAACAATTTTCCTGACCTATTTGGATTTTGAAAAATTGTTTCTATCTTGCCTTCCTTTCTGCTACTTCTTACTAATATTTTCTTCACTCATTTTCTCTGAGGTTATCATATAAGATGGGGTTAATGGCAAACCTCAGCACCAAATAGAAATTCTGTTAATATTAGGTAAATTGAAAAACAAGGTGGTGGAGTGGGGGAAACAGAAACAAAGAGAGCTTCCAGAATCTCTTAACACATAATTTGTTAATGAGGGAGAGCCTGAGGGATTTACTCCAGAGTATGATTTTGTTTATACCTATGAAAGTACATCAGCTGAAATTCCATAAGTACAGGCACTTCTGTGCATCTTTCTATTACTAATATACTTTTTCCTGTGAAGTCTATCCCCAGGATTTCAACTGACAATGAGCACTTAAATATGCATGACAACTGATGGTAGAAAGTGTCACAGGGAAAAGAACATTCTAGGAGGGGCATAAAGCATCGGGAAAATCCCAGGACCTAAAACTGTGATAAAGCATAGTTACATTATGAAGAGTATGCAAAAGCATGGATATATAACTGAAGCATTTTGTTGTACAGTAGTAAGTAACACAATGTTGTAACTCAACTATACATCAGTCTAAAAACCGGTTCTAAAATGTTGATCCCCAGACACACAGTTACGTTTTTCTCTGCTTCATCAATCATTTCATGACATCACTTTTTTTTTTATTATTATTACATTTGTTTCTTTATTTTAAAGGTTTTACAGAGTTTTGTTGTTCACAGACATGCATGTTCCCAGATCAGTCATATGCACATCCCTGGTCCCCTCCCCTCTCCCAGGGCCCCCTATCCTACCCCTTCAGGCCATCGCACCAAGCCATTGTAAGTACTCCTATTCCCTTAGCACAACGACAATAGCCATCTTTTTCAATGACATCATTTGTTGATTATCATCTTTTTCTGGGGATTAAATTAGTATGCAAGTGTGTGTGTGTGTGTGTGTGTGTGTGTAATTAGCAGTTAGAACCACATTAGGCATATATAAGCTGTATATCAGTGCTTGCTATTATCACATAGGTACAGAAGTCTTAGGCTGCATGATGGGGTTTTTGTCCTCAAAACTATTCTTCCTGCCAAGGGACTTTCAACAATTTTCCTGACCTATTTGGATTTTGAAAAATTGTTTCTATCTTGCCTTCCTTTCTGCTACTTCTTACTAATATTTTCTTCACTCATTTTCTCTGAGGTTATCATATAAGATGGGGTTAATGGCAAACCTCAGCACCAAATAGAAATTCTGTTAATATTAGGTAAATTGAAAAACAAGGTGGTGGAGTGGGGGAAACAGAAACAAAGAGAGCTTCCAGAATCTCTTAACACATAATTTGTTAATGAGGGAGAGCCTGAGGGATTTACTCCAGAGTATGATTTTGTTTATACCTATGAAAGTACATCAGCTGAAATTCCATAAGTACAGGCACTTCTGTGCATCTTTCTATTACTAATATACTTTTTCCTGTGAAGTCTATCCCCAGGATTTCAACTGACAATGAGCACTTAAATATGCATGACAACTGATGGTAGAAAGTGTCACAGGGAAAAGAACATTCTAGGAGGGGCATAAAGCATCGGAGAAAAATCCAGGAAAATACCAAAGGTAGAAAACCATCACTCAAATAATTTACAAGAAAGCTCAGAAAAGCAAGGCATGCTGTATTTCAACATTTTTTCGTTTTGTTTGTTTTAAAAGAACAAGCAAGGGGAGATGTTTGTCTCCCATCTGGCATAGGAGTAAGAATGGTTTTTACATTTCTAAATGGTTGAAAGAAAAACCAAAAGAATAATATTTCATGGCATGCAAATTATGTGAAATTCACATTTTAGCATCCATAAATAAAGTCTTTCTGGAGCACAGCCACATTAATTCATGTATGTAGTTATCTATGGCTGCTTCCAACAGCCTAACACATCTAGTCTCTCATAGAGATTTTTTGCTGACCCTTGATGTAGTAAACGGAAATAGCAATTTCTTTCATTTGATCTTTTTTCTGTTTTTGGTATTCATCTTTTCCCTCCTGGAGTTTTGTAAGTCCTAAGGAAAAATATGTCTTTCACATATTCCTTTCTATTAACATCTCAATTATTTTATTTTATTGTATTTTATTGGTAGCCTTGAAGCAGACAGACAACTTGACTAAGATAAACCAGCCTGTTTAGGGCAGGCACACTTCCAAACTGGATTCTGTTTTTACGCATATCTGAGCTTTCCAAGACACACCTATGTCATCTCTAGAAGTCTCAGATAAATGTATGTGGCATTCATTTGGTCTGTAGAAGGCAGCCCCATCCCCATTTCTTCTAGAGCAATAAAATCATAACCCAAAGCAAACATCCCTTTGTTGTGTTTGTACTCACTAGACTCAAATCATTTGTCAAAGTATTTCCTCCACTTTTTTAACTAGAATTCGTATGTTTGGGGAGTGGGGAAAGCAGAAACAAAGAGAGCTTCCAGAATCTCTTAACACATAATTTGTTAATGAGGGAGAGCCTGAGGGATTTACTCCAGAGTATGATTTTGTTTATACCTATGAAAGTACATCAGCTGAAATTCCATAAGTACAGGCACTTCTGTGCATCTTTCTATTACTAATATACTTTTTCCTGTGAAGTCTATCCCCAGGATTTCAACTGACAATGAGCACTTAAATATGCATGACAACTGATGGTAGAAAGTGTCACAGGGAAAAGAACATTCTAGGAGGGGCATAAAGCATCGGAGAAAAATCCAGGAAAATACCAAAGGTAGAAAACCATCACTCAAATAATTTACAAGAAAGCTCAGAAAAGCAAGGCATGCTGTATTTCAACATTTTTTCGTTTTGTTTGTTTTAAAAGAACAAGCAAGGGGAGATGTTTGTCTCCCATCTGGCATAGGAGTAAGAATGGTTTTACATTTCTAAATGGTTGAAAGAAAACCAAAAAGAATAATATTTCATGGCATGCAAATTATGTGAAATTCACATTTTAGCATCCATAAATAAAGTCTTTCTGGAGCACAGCCACATTAATTCATGTATGTAGTTATCTATGGCTGCTTCCAACAGCCTAACACATCTAGTCTCTCATAGAGATTTTTTGCTGACCCTTGATGTAGTAAACGGAAATAGCAATTTCTTTCATTTGATCTTTTTTCTGTTTTTGGTATTCATCTTTTCCCTCCTGGAGTTTTGTAAGTCCTAAGGAAAAATATGTCTTTCACATATTCCTTTCTATTAACATCTCAATTATTTTATTTTATTGTATTTTATTGGTAGCCTTGAAGCAGACAGACAACTTGACTAAGATAAACCAGCCTGTTTAGGGCAGGCACACTTCCAAACTGGATTCTGTTTTTACGCATATCTGAGCTTTCCAAGACACACCTATGTCATCTCTAGAAGTCTCAGATAAATGTATGTGGCATTCATTTGGTCTGTAGAAGGCAGCCCCATCCCCATTTCTTCTAGAGCAATAAAATCATAACCCAAAGCAAACATCCCTTTGTTGTGTTTGTACTCACTAGACTCAAATCATTTGTCAAAGTATTTCCCCATCACTGACTGGTGTTTGCTAAATCTCACCAAAAGAAAAACTTTTCCTGTGCCCTCACCTTGCAAGTATAAACCTGCTTTTGGACACTTCCTGCTCCTTGGTGTCCATCACTCCAAATTTGAATAGAGTTTGAACACATCTACAATGGATTCAATTACATACCATACTATGTGTTCTGAGATAGGAAAAACAGAAGATTCTAGAACGTTAGTGTCTATATTTGGCCCTTCGAGTACGACAATTTTGTCCTGTATTTAAAGACCTTATGCTATTCCAAGGAAACAAACTTGAATTATTCATTTCCATGAGATCAACTTAACAGGCTGTGACTTCTAAGACATGCCATACTGTACAGACAATTGTGTATATACATATTGAATATGAGTCCTTTGTTTTCGAGGGGTAAACTCTCTCCAACTGTAACACCCTTCTTTATCCATCACATCCATCAGTTCCCTCCCTCCCCTTTCACCTGTCCTTTGCCTGTATAGTTCTCACTAGCCTTTCTAGATTTCCCAGACCTTACAGTCACCACCCTGCAATAGGAGGCTCTGCTAGCCTTCTGGTCATACTTCTATTACAGTGACCGTCTTTTCTGGTTCCTCCTGAAGCACTGTTCTTATCGAAGACAGGGACTGTCAAGAGTCCTGTTTTTATCCCCAGAGTGAAAACAGTGAAAAGCACAGCAGTCCTTTTACTGTCTAGGAGGTCGGGCTGTTTACTTTGGCTTCTCATGAAACAAGCAGAATCCACTCAAAATCCAACGAAAAGCCTGAGCTTGGATAACTCTGAATCCCATCTTTGCACATTCATCCTTGTTCAACTCTGTTATCAGACGCTGAGCCCTAGTTCCTTCCTGGCTTTCCAAATGCTTTGGCCCACAAAGCAAGACACCCACTTAATTTCTGACCACAAGAACTTGGCAATGGACATCCCTGTTCCTATACACCAGCATCCTAAATCCACTCCTCCTAGGACTGCTAAGAAGAAATGGGAGGGAACATGGAGGTTTCTCCTGAACTGATAATTAGATATTTTCCAGAAAAGTATTCTTTGACATGTTACACCAGACCTGAGAAACTGCATCAAGACAATCTAAATCTTTAGAGAGTCTGACAAGCGGTCAGCTCCAGCTCCTTCTCATCACTTGCCAGTTGTTTTTTTTTTTTCTTTCCTTTGGGGGATGGTAATATTTTAAATGTCATGAATGTCAACTCATACATATTCAAATATATATATATATATACACACACTCACATATATGTGTGATTATGTAATATTTATACACACACATACATAGTCTGAAGTCTCAGTAAGACACATAAGAATTCACACTCTCTAAAGATTTAGGCTGTCTTGATGCAGTTTCCTAGGTCTTGTGCAGCATGTCAAAGAATAATTTTCTGGAAAAAAATCTAATTATCAGTTTAGGAGAAACCCCAGAAACAGAAATGGCAACCCATTCCAGTAATCTTGCCTGGAAAATTTCATGGACAGAGGAGCCTGGTGGGCTAAAGTCCATGGTGTCACAGAGAGTCAGATATAACTGAGTGAGTAAACAACAAATTCAATTCTTTAAATAATTAATATACAAATACTCAACTATCTAACTAATTTATAGCAGTACCTCTTTTTAAAGTATGGTTATCAATTACTCTAAATTTTAGCTCCAGTCATTAAATCCTTTTTATTTATTTTGACCATTTAATATTTTTCTTTCTTTTTATAGCTTCTCATTCGCATTCACAGGAGGAAACATATTTAACTCACTGTATCAGCCAAAATTTCGGGTAATTCTTTAAAAAGACTTGCCTATTTCTTCTAAACTTCTCATTTAAAAGCTGCCTCAATTCCTGACTTTGGAAGAATAACACTTTAATCCTTTTCTAAAATCCAAAATGGATGTTTGGGAGAAGTGCACTCATCTTAAGCAGCTTCCAACACAAGATTGGGCAGCCAGCCAAAATGTTTGAGGTAGACAACACAGCATACAAACAGCTCCCTCAGTCTCCAGCACCTTTCACTCATCTTAAGCAGCTCCAACACAAGCATCCTAAATCCACTCCTCCTAGGACTGCTAAGAAGAAATGGGAGGGAACATGGAGGTTTCTCCTGAACTGATAATTAGATATTTTCCAGAAAAGTATTCTTTGACATGTTACACCAGACCTGAGAAACTGCATCAAGACAATCTAAATCTTTAGAGAGTCTGACAAGCGGTCAGCTCCAGCTCCTTCTCATCACTTGCCAGTTGTTTTTTTTTTTCTTTCCTTTGGGGGATGGTAATATTTTAAATGTCATGAATGTCAACTCATACATATTCAAATATATATATATATATACACACACTCACATATATGTGTGATTATGTAATATTTATACACACACATACATAGTCTGAAGTCTCAGTAAGACACATAAGAATTCACACTCTCTAAAGATTTAGGCTGTCTTGATGCAGTTTCCTAGGTCTTGTGCAGCATGTCAAAGAATAATTTTCTGGAAAAAAATCTAATTATCAGTTTAGGAGAAACCCCAGAAACAGAAATGGCAACCCATTCCAGTAATCTTGCCTGGAAAATTTCATGGACAGAGGAGCCTGGTGGGCTAAAGTCCATGGTGTCACAGAGAGTCAGATATAACTGAGTGAGTAAACAACAAATTCAATTCTTTAAATAATTAATATACAAATACTCAACTATCTAACTAATTTATAGCAGTACCTCTTTTTAAAGTATGGTTATCAATTACTCTAAATTTTAGCTCCAGTCATTAAATCCTTTTTATTTATTTTGACCATTTAATATTTTTCTTTCTTTTTATAGCTTCTCATTCGCATTCACAGGAGGAAACATATTTAACTCACTGTATCAGCCAAAATTTCGGGTAATTCTTTAAAAAGACTTGCCTATTTCTTCTAAACTTCTCATTTAAAAGCTGCCTCAATTCCTGACTTTGGAAGAATAACACTTTAATCCTTTTCTAAAATCCAAAATGGATGTTTGGGAGAAGTGCACTCATCTTAAGCAGCTTCCAACACAAGATTGGGCAGCCAGCCAAAATTCAAGAGTGCAATTGAGGTAGACAACACAGCATACAAACAGCTCCCTCAGTCTCCAGCACCTCTTTACAACCTCACAATGTTAAGACTAAACACAAATGGTTGTGGGGGGGACCCTTTTTCCAAAAGGCCTTCTTAGGATCCATGAATTCTACATTCAGCTAACCTTGAAGCCTCACTTCCTCCCAAGAAAGCCCAAGGGCACCAGGTCTGCTCAGGGGGTTAATCCAGCGCAGTTTAGGTATAACCTTCCTATCTTGGGCAGGAGCTTCTTGGAGCTGAGACCGTGTAGGTGGCCACACTGTCAGGGGGAATGTAGTCTAACCCGTAAAGCTGGAAACGGAAAACACGTTCCATTGGTTACTGAAACTAGAATGCAAACACTGTCTCAAACAAAGGCGCAGGCCTGTTGTGTAGCCTCCTGTGATTGTCTGAGGAAGAACACATCATCATAGGCAACATTTTTAATAGAAAACTGGCGAGAACACCACTCACTGTGAGGTTTCCATCATTTAAAGAATATGGATTCTTCTTCTGTTGTTTTTTCTGGCGGGGGGCGCGCAGTGGCATGTTTCTTATTGAGGTATAACACAAGCTGAATGGTACTGAATTTATAAGGGCATAACTCAGTGCATTTTGCAAAGTGAACATCTCTGTTTAGTGACCACTTAGACCATGAAAAACCTGCTCCAAACCTTTACCCCATAAAAGGAACCACTGTCTTGACCAATGCCATTGCAGATTTCATTTGCTTTTTTCTGAACTTAGGATCAATAGAATCCCGAAGTAGACAGTATTTTTTTTTTTTTTCAATTTAGTGACTTTCTTCACTACTGCATGTTACCACCCTGGGATTATTAATGAAAAGTGCTCACAAGAACATCCTAGAACATGGTTTTGGGAGGACATAGGTAGGCATTTCTGTTGGGCATATATCTGGAAGTAGAATGGCTCCATTATAGGAAGGACATCTATTCTGCTTTAGTAGATACTGCCCAGTAGTTACCCAACATATTGGTACCAACCTATACTGCCACCAGAAATAAACAAGAATTCCAGCTGTCCCACACTAATGCAATACTTGATCATCTTGGTTCCCTTTTTCTTAATTAGAGCCATTCTGATGGGTGGTCAGTGGTACTGCACTGTGCTTTTAATTAACATCTCCCTGATGACTAATGAATTGGAGAGCTTTTCATATGTGTACTGGTCTTTGGAGATCTCTTTTGTAGGGCCTGTTCCAGTCTTTTGCCCATTTTTCCATTCAGCTACCTGTCTAGAACTACGGTTGGCAATGTTTTCACATAAAGGGACAGATGGAAAATATGCTTGGCTCGGCAGGCCAGTCTGTGTCACAACTCCTCAGTTCTGCTGAGGCAACCCAAAAGCAGTCATGGACCATACATAGATGAATGGATGTGGCTGTCCCAATAAAACTTTCTTTACCAAAATAGTCAGTGGGCTGAATTTAGCCCACAGACCATCGGTTGTCCATCTCTGGTTTAGAAGATCTATGTGGTTTTGATTTTTAAATATGAGCAAGAGAGGGGTCAAGGATATACCTATGACTGATTTGGGTTTATGTATAGCTGTAAACAAAGTTCTGTAAAAGCAAAATAAAACTAATTACTAAAAAATGCATTAAAAATACGAGCAGGAGTGGAACTGTATACCAAAGCTTACTAATTGTCTATCCATATCCATTCTTCTATTATTTATTGGTACCATGACAATGGAGGAGATGCCAATCATGGCAGATATTAATTTGGCTGAAAAAGTTAAAGATATAAGAGACCAAGTGTTGGCTGGAAGGCTTCTAGGAAATTGTTAAAAAGGATGACCCTCTGAGCTCCCCTCCTTATTCTTTCTGTCCCAGACATGGGCAAGATGGGTGGATATATAAAAGAGACTTTGTGATCATAAGACAATCACCTAAGATCATAAGAATAGGAAAGCTAGCACTAAGAATGGCAAAACAGAGAGAACTTGAGACATTAATGACATCACTGAACTGCTCTACTAGCCCAATTCTTTTGTTTGTTTTGTGTGTGAGAAAACTTACTATCTACCCAAAACAATCTTATTTCATTTCTGTTTCTGACAGCCAAGTGTAACTCTTTTTTTATTCCAAGTGTAATTTTTAACGGACAAAAAACCACAAAGCCTCACATCTTGTTTGGTTATATTTTTATTCCTACTAACTCCTTACCCAAATTTTAACCCTAAGTTTTATTGTTTAGTTATTTCATCCATTGTCACTGAACACTTAGTACACACTCTTTCATCTTTCTATACTTCCCCACTGTTTCTGTCCTGTTTCCTCCCCTTGCTCATGTACTTGTTCATGGAGAAGACATATCCATATTTCTCTGTGCCCACAGGACTTACACATAAGTTTATCATGTGCAGTTGGTGCTCCCCAAAAATAGTTCTTTGTGATGAGAATGGTTATCTTAAAAATGGCAAAGACTATCCTTCATTAGGAAAATGACAGCATATTTTTGGTGAGAAAGACAGCCAAAGAAAGGAGATTTAGGGGTCTGAGGGCAAAGGGCAGGGCTGGGTAGCCTCTTATTAGGCACTTTCTGTGCCATGTGCTCAGTTGTGTCTGACTCTTTGCGACCCCGTGGATTGTAGTCTACCAGGCTCCTCTGTCCATGGGATTCTCCAGGCAAGAGTACAGGAGTAGGTTGCCATTTCCTACTCCAGGGGATATTCCAGACCCAGGGATTGAATCCATGCCTCCTGTGTCTCCTGCCATGCAGCCAGATTCTCTACCTGGTGAACCAATGAGGAATCCCCTTATTAGGCACAGAGGCCTATAATACTAATATTCTAAACTTAGGCAACTCAAAGTTACACTATTTTGGGCATTGTTTAGTCTTCTGGTACACTTACGTGAAACTGATTTCTTATATTTTGAGTGCATTTAAGCTGAAGTTCAGATGAGTTTCACCTCATATAGAATGCTCTCTTATAAGGCAACATCCTGGTTGCTGTTCCTTGCAGTTGTGTAGAGTCAAGCTCATACTCTCCTAAAACACAATATCCTAAGACAGCATTCTATTAATATATAACTTGGAAGTATGAAACAGACTTTTCAAAGCATAATCTAATTCAATGATTTTAAAACAACCACTTCTATCATGTTCTCTATAGTCAGTTTCCCTTAGTTTATAAGGGGCAATCACTTTGAGCTAAAGACCAGTTTTGGAGGTGATCATTTCAATGGGAGGCTACGGACCAAGAACCACAGGGAAATATAGCACAGTTGCCAGATTGTATTTCAGTCAAGACTGAAGTGCAATAAGACCCAGAAAACACCTGAAGCCTCTATCACAATCCAAGTGAAGATGAAAGCAGAACCTTCATTAAAGTGTTAGTGACAACATCCATTACAATTTAGATGCCAAGTGTACCCAGGGAGAAAAAAAAATCACACTGTGAAGTCGAGGAGACTGGGACAAGGACTTAGTAGTTGAAGCCATCTGGCTTCATTTTTTTTTTTCCAGTCAGGGATCTATCACTTTGGCCCTCCAGACCCAGAGGGTTTTGTCTGGGTTAAAGGGAAGATAAAAGTTTTAGGAGGCTGACAAGAAAAGGAAAGTATGAGGAAGAAGGGAGATTGTATGTCCAACATCTCACACAGATTCCATGAATTTGTATTACTTCAAAAATAAAATCTCAGCTGACACTGAGTTACAGATAACCAAATTAATGCTGACCTTTGAAATGGAATGTTCTCACATAATTATCTTGCCTTCATTCTGGGTTGAAAATTTTGTCTTCATATTTTCAGGTGGGAGGTCAATTCTGATTACAGGTTAGAATGCATATTACTACCTGGAGATTTTCTGTGTGCCTTTTTTTTTTTTTTTTTTTAGCAAAGGTACATGCCAGGAACCACACAATCCAAACATCCACTCAAGGCTTTAACAGGCAGTCTGTTCTATGTTTGACAGGATTTATTGAGGCATAAAGAAATGTTTTTCCTTATTCTTAAGACCAAAGGAATGATTGCTTTTCAAACCACCTCTGATTTCTTCAGCTCCCTTCTATTATGGCGCAGTCTGTTCTAAACTCACTCTCTTCTGTCTCAAGTGTTGCAAAGCACTTTTCCAAGCAGGAAGCCTGATCCCAGTAATAGTATGATTGTAAAAAAGCCAGTATAAAAGCCATTATAAAATCAGTAGCAATTCTTTCTTTACTTAGAACTTCAAACTGTCTCTATTGAGAGAAGAAAATTCTTTCAAAGCGCCCCTATTGTCTGAGCTCACATTGCCTAACTGGTCAAAAACTGAAGTTTACGCTCAAGACTTGAGTATGCCGTCCATGTAGGCATGAAATATTTAAACTTCCAGGTTCCAAAACAGGACAGGAAGGAGTCACAGACTTCTGCAGAAGAAAAGAGCCTCTTGAGATGGTAGGAACCTTTAAAACTCATACGTCTTCTCCAAAGTTCCCCAGGTTGCAAGTGGGCTGGATAATTTACACCCCTGTTTGGATACTCTTTAGGGTGGTGCTACTTAATAATTACATCCATGCAATAGGGAAAAGCCCAGACTCCCAGACAAATCTAGATCTTCCATACACACGTAGCCCCTTCCTTCTACCAGTCAATGCAAAGCAAGGATCAAACTTGCAGAAAGAAGTTCGAGGTGGCACTGGCATGTAAACAATGCTTTTTAAAATATCAGTTAAATGATACCAAATCAAGGTTCTGTGATATCAAATTAGAGCAGTGTTATTCAGTCAGGGCCACTCTGCCTCCCCGGGGATATGGAGAAATGTCTGGGTTGCAATAATCGGGAGTGGGTGGAGTAGGAGAGGTGGAGGAGTGCTACCGGTATCTAGCAGGTAGAAGCTGGGACTGCTGCTAAACAGTCTACATTGCCAAGGATAGCGCCCACTACAAAGAATCATCTGACACCAGGTATCAACAGTGGCTGAGGTTAAGAAACCCTGACTTACAGAAAAACAAATATTGTATATTAACACATATATATGGAACCTAGAACTTTGGTTCAGATGAACCTATTTGCAGGAAAGGAACTGAAATGCAGATGTAGAGAATGGACTGTGGACACAGAGGGAGAAGGAGAGGGTGGGACAAACTGAGGCAGTAGCATTGACATAACTACACTAACATGTGCCTACTAGCTAGCTAGTGGGAAGCTGCTATATAACACAGCCTGGTGCCCTGGGATGACCTAGAGAGGTAGCCTGGGGAAGGAGAGGGAGGCTAAAGAGGGATATGTGTGTGTATATAGTTATAACTGATTCATGTTGTTGTATGGCAGAAAGCAACACAACATTGTAAAGCAATTTTCTTCAAACTAAAAATTTAAAAATAAGTAGAAAAAGCAACCCTGCCAGAGTGAGCATAAGCTAGAGCAATACCTAGGATAGGTCACACTCTTCCAAAGCACACTGGCATGAGATTTAAAACACATGCACTACCTGCTATGTCCAGTAAATGTGGAAAAGGGAGATCCTGTTACAAATTGGGCAGAGTTAACTTTTCATCACAGCACATTAAGGGTTCACCAGTTGCTTCATGCTGAAGGATCAATAAATTGAGTGTCAGACGCTTGTTACTATATATGTTCAAGTCACATTTTGAAATTAACTGTAAACCAAATTTATTCCCTCCAGAAGCTAATTATTCTTAATGAATTCTTTTGACCTTTTTTTTAATTAAAAAAAAATTTTTTTTTTGCAGGGGGTGGGTTGGGGATGAAGGGGGTCAGGCGGGCCACTTCTATTGGTCTTTTATTTGTCTATTTTTCATCCATCTTTGTTCCTTGGCCCCTGTGGGCCTCCCATCACAGTGGCCTTTGTTGTTGCAGAGCTCCGGCTCCAGGCGCATGCGCTCCAGAGCTCCGGCTCAGTTATTGGACACATCGGTTCAGCCACTCCCTGGCACGTGGGATCTTCCCCGGCCAGGGATTGAACTGGCGCCCCTTGCACTACAAGGCGGCATCTTTACCCACTGGACCACCACGGAAGCCGAATTCTTTTGACTTTTACTCTACAATCTGTGATATATATATATAAAAAATCCCTTCAGGTACTATTCCCTGAAGTTGTCCCAACTGACAGCTCTAATGAGAATTTCCATGTTTAGAGCAAGAAAAGAAGATCATGCTTTCTGCTATCTTCTTTCACAGTGAGTCCTGAATAAGGTCCATTTCATCTGGGCACTTTCCAAATGAACAGTTCAATAAATTCAGTTTCACTTTAAAAAGAAAAAAGCGGCAACCAAAAAATGCTATTTGGTATCCATTTTCCAATGGGAATAGGACCGACACGGATGTAAGCAGGTTTTCTTTTCTCTTAATTGTTTTTCACTTCTTTTTTTCAATTTTGTTTTGATGCTTTCCTAAGATAAATTCCCCATGTGACTCATACTGAAAAGAAAATTTCTTTCAGCTAGAATCGAAAGTTTGGCAGAAAGTTGACATTCAACCCTGCCAGAGTGAGCATAAGCTAGAGCAATACCTAGGATAGGTCACACTCTTCCAAAGCACACTGGCATGAGATTTAAAACACATGCACTACCTGCTATGTCCAGTAAATGTGGAAAAGGGAGATCCTGTTACAAATTGGGCAGAGTTAACTTTTCATCACAGCACATTAAGGGTTCACCAGTTGCTTCATGCTGAAGGATCAATAAATTGAGTGTCAGACGCTTGTTACTATATATGTTCAAGTCACATTTTGAAATTAACTGTAAACCAAATTTATTCCCTCCAGAAGCTAATTATTCTTAATGAATTCTTTTGACCTTTTTTTTTTTAATTAAAAAAAAATTTTTTTTTTTTTGCAGGGGGTGGGTTGGGGATGAAGGGGGTCAGGCGGGCCACTTCTATTGGTCTTTTATTTGTCTATTTTTCATCCATCTTTGTTCCTTGGCCCCTGTGGGCCTCCCATCACAGTGGCCTTTGTTGTTGCAGAGCTCCGGCTCCAGGCGCATGCGCTCCAGAGCTCCGGCTCAGTTATTGGACACATCGGTTCAGCCACTCCCTGGCACGTGGGATCTTCCCGCCAGGATTGAACTGGCGCCCCTTGCACTACAAGGCGGCATCTTTACCCACTGGACCACCACGGAAGCCGAATTCTTTTGACTTTTACTCTACAATCTGTGATATATATATATAAAAAATCCCTTCAGGTACTATTCCCTGAAGTTGTCCCAACTGACAGCTCTAATGAGAATTTCCATGTTTAGAGCAAGAAAAGAAGATCATGCTTTCTGCTATCTTCTTTCACAGTGAGTCCTGAATAAGGTCCATTTCATCTGGGCACTTTCCAAATGAACAGTTCAATAAATTCAGTTTCACTTTAAAAAGAAAAAAGCGGCAACCAAAAAATGCTATTTGGTATCCATTTTCCAATGGGAATAGGACCGACACGGATGTAAGCAGGTTTTCTTTTCTCTTAATTGTTTTTCACTTCTTTTTTTCAATTTTGTTTTGATGCTTTCCTAAGATAAATTCCCCATGTGACTCATACTGAAAAGAAAAAAATTTCTTTCAGCTAGAAGAGTCAGAAAGTTTGGCAGAAAGTTGACATTCCATTCCTTTCCTGTCCTACCAACATACACACATCTAACTCCAAAGAATGACTGATCAAAAACAGCCCTTCGGGGCCCCTATTGAAACATCAAACCAGCTCAGAGAGTGGCAACCTCAGCAGTAAATATTTAATAAGCCTTGATAGTAAGTATTTATATTCAGGGGACAAGGAAACCACAAAACTCTGATTGATATTCTAAAGAATATGTACCTGTAGAGAAGTATCCTTCTACTTCACTATGTCTGCTAAATTGCAAGAGGAACATTTAGTCTTGACACCTTGTCAGAGATATGTTTGGTCAAGCTATAGTTTACTATATATATAAAAAAAGGTGTTTTTAATGAAGAGTCTCTAAAAGCTTGGAACAGACTTTCAGTCCAAAACACTGAATTTCCATGAGGAAATATTTTAGAATACAGGCATCCATACAGCAAGCACTTAATTACACTGCTTGGTTTGAGCTTATGGATTACATCATTAAAGGGAATGGCACTGCAGGGTCAGATACCTACAACAGACTACCATCATCTATTTTTTCTGGTTGTTTAGTCAATAAGTCATGTCCGACTCTTTGGCAACCCTATGAACTGTAGTTTCCCAGGCTCCTCTGTCCATGGAATTTTTCCAGGCAAGAACACTTGAGTGGGTGGCCAGTTCTTTCTCCAGAGGATTTTCCTGCATTAGCAGTCTTTACCTCTGGGCCATCGGGGAAGCCCATCATAAACCCATCTGTAGTTAGAACCTTCCACATGTCATCCTCATTTACAAGTTATTTCCCTTCTATAGAGTCATAACAAAGTATAGGACACATGTTAAAGAAAAGGTCAACATTGAAAAGTCAAATCAATTAAAGTCTGAACTTGAGATGTTCTCACACAATTACACAAGATACTGGAGTCTTTATTAACTTAGATGAAGAGATAGCACACTATAGCCTGTGGGCTAAATTCAGTCCATTTCTTGTTTCTGTAAATAAAGTTTTTACTGCAACACAGCCACAGTTCATCCATATATTGTCTGCATCTGCTTTTGGCTTAAAAAGGCAAGGTCAAGTTTGTGACAGAGACCTTCTGCCCTGAACAGCCAATAATAGTTATCCTCTGGCCCCTTTCAGAAACAGTTTGCTTACTTCTGCCTTAGATCTCTGGCCTCTCCCAAGTAGATGCTTTCAGAGAGGGTATTTGTATATAGAATTAATAATCTTCAAGAAAGAATGTTATCTATATACTTAGCAAAAAGAAAAAAAAAACATGCAAACAATCACAAGTCAAAAACACACGGTGCTAACAAGATGTTTCTAAAGGATGCTGACTCTGCAAAACATTCTCTTGAAGCAATGCAACTTGCATAGGTGATTTGTAACTGACAAAAAGAGTTTGGCTGATATGTACATTTCCTGATGCAGGAGTAGGCTTTTTAATTAGTTGCGGTGAGTGTTTTTAAATAATGGAGAGCTATCTACTTCATAGAATATAACTGTGCTAAAATGTTCCAAGGTCACCATGAGACAGCTCTTACGTTAAAGAAACCAGCAATAATCAAGACAGATGAAATCAGCACAAGAGGAGTGAATACTTATTTCTCCACATATATGCCTTTCACCTTAATTTCAATGGCTTTCACTTTCAAGCAAATCCAGCCACCCTCTCTCATGCCTCGAACCTAACAACACTACTTCGAATTCTTTTTTTTTTTTTTTTTTAATTTTGGCCTCTTTTATTGGGTTTTTATTTATTTGTTTTCATCCATCTTTATTCTTTGGTCTGTGTGGGCCTCCCATAGCAGTGACCTCTTCCATTGCAGAGCACCAGCTCTGGGCGCATGCACTCCAGAGCACTGGCTTGTAACTAGACACACTAGGCCAGCTGCTCTGCGGCATGTGGATCTTCCCTGGCCAGGGATTGAACCGGTGCCCCTTGCAGTGCAAGGCAGACTCTTTACCCACTGGATCATCAGGAAAGCCCCTACTTTGAATTCTTAAACTCAAAGATTCCAATCTTTAAACACCACCTCCAGTCCTTCCTCCTGTCTTGATGTTCTTGGAGATAATCAGACCCACGTCAGCTTCAGATAAGGACTCTCCAGCATTATCTAACCCGGACACAGAAGACTGCTGCAGAAATTCTTCTTGCCCTTCCTTTGTCTTCTTGATGTGATTCAGCTAACTCCACTGCTGATGAAATGGACCACATCCCTGCTTCCAGGTGAAGACTAAGTACACTGGGGACAAATTGCACTAATGTGCAAGCGGCATTATGCTAAGTAAGATAAGTCAGACAAATATCCTTAGATCTCACTTGTACATGGAATCTAAAAAATGAAACCGAGCTGATACAGAGAACAGACTGGTGGTAAGGGAGGTAGGCAGTAAGGGTGGGAATGGGGGGAATGGGTGAAAGGGAGTCAAAAGATACAGACTTGGAGTTACAAAAATACAGGCATATCCCATTTCACTGTGCTTCACGGATATTGTGTGTGTGTGTGTGTGTGTGTGTGTGTGTGTGTTTAACAAATTGGCAGCACTGCACGGAGCAAATCTACAGACATCATTTTTCCAAGAGCATTTGTCCAAATTGTATCACACTGTGGTCATTCTCAGACACATTTTCACTATTTTTATGTTTTTGTTGGTGGTCTGTGATCAGTGATCTTTGATGTTGCTACTATGATTTGCTGAAGGTTCAGAGGCTGGTCAGCATTTTTATTTAACCAGTAGAATATTTTTTAATTTAGGCATTTACATGTTTTTAAAGACATGATGCTATTGCAAGCTTAATAGACTTCAGCACAGTGTAAACATAATGTTTATATGCCCTGGGAAACTAAAAGATTTCCATGACTCACTTTATTGTGAGATTCACTTTATTGTGATGGTCTGGAACCAAACCTGCCATATCTGAGGTATACTTGTGAATAACTTGTGGGGAGTGTAATGTATAGCATGACAACTATAGTTAACAATATTTGCAATTGCATATTTGTATTACATATTTGAAAGTCACTAAGAGTGAATCTGAAGAGTTCTCCTAAGAAAATTGCAAAACTATGTATGGTGATAGGCTTCCCGGACGTCTTGGTAAAGAATTGACCTACGTAAAGATGGTAAAGAATCTACCTGCCATGTTCTTGGAGATAATCAGACCCACGTCAGCTTCAGATAAGGACTCTCCAGCATTATCTAACCCGGACACAGAAGACTGCTGCAGAAATTCTTCTTGCCCTTCCTTTGTCTTCTTGATGTGATTCAGCTAACTCCACTGCTGATGAAATGGACCACATCCCTGCTTCCAGGTGAAGACTAAGTACACTGGGGACAAATTGCACTAATGTGCAAGCGGCATTATGCTAAGTAAGATAAGTCAGACAAATATCCTTAGATCTCACTTGTACATGGAATCTAAAAATGAAACCGAGCTGATACAGAGAACAGACTGGTGGTAAGGGAGGTAGGCAGTAAGGGTGGGAATGGGGGGAATGGGTGAAAGGGAGTCAAAAGATACAGACTTGGAGTTACAAAAATACAGGCATATCCCATTTCACTGTGCTTCACGGATATTGTGTGTGTGTGTGTGTGTGTGTGTGTGTGTTTAACAAATTGGCAGCACTGCACGGAGCAAATCTACAGACATCATTTTTCCAAGAGCATTTGTCCAAATTGTATCACACTGTGGTCATTCTCAGACACATTTTCACTATTTTTATGTTTTTGTTGGTGGTCTGTGATCAGTGATCTTTGATGTTGCTACTATGATTTGCTGAAGGTTCAGAGGCTGGTCAGCATTTTTATTTAACCAGTAGAATATTTTTTAATTTAGGCATTTACATGTTTTTAAAGACATGATGCTATTGCAAGCTTAATAGACTTCAGCACAGTGTAAACATAATGTTTATATGCCCTGGGAAACTAAAAGATTTCCATGACTCACTTTATTGTGAGATTCACTTTATTGTGATGGTCTGGAACCAAACCTGCCATATCTGAGGTATACTTGTGAATAACTTGTGGGGAGTGTAATGTATAGCATGACAACTATAGTTAACAATATTTGCAATTGCATATTTGTATTACATATTTGAAAGTCACTAAGAGTGAATCTGAAGAGTTCTCCTAAGAAAATTGCAAAACTATGTATGGTGATAGGCTTCCCGGACGTCTTGGTAAAGAATTGACCTACGTAAAGATGGTAAAGAATCTACCTGCCACATGGGTTTGATCTGTGGGTCAAGAAAATCCTTTGGCAGAGGGCACAACAGCAACCCACTCAAGTCTTCTTGCCTGGAGAATCCCATGGATAGAGGAGCTTGGCTAGCTACAGCCCATGGGGTCGTACAGAGTCGGACACGGGACTTCCCTGGTGGCCCAGTGGTTGAGACTCTTGTGTTCCCAATGCAGGGGGCCGAGGCTCAATCCCTGGTCAGGGAACTAGATCCCACATGCCACAACTAAGACCCAGTGCAGCCAAATAAATAAATAATTTTAAAAATAAAAGTGTTTTTTTTCTTTTTTTAAAAAAAAGAGTCGGAGACAACTGAGCAACTAAACAACAGCAGCAGCAGTGAGAATAACTAGATTTGTGGTGATCATTTCCAAATACATACAAATGTTGAAACATTATGTTGTAACCTTAAGCTAATATAATGTTGTATGTCAACTATAGCTCAATAAATATAAATACATCTCAGATGGGCCCAGAGCACTGAGTGACCATCAGTCCACTGTGTTCCTCCCTTCTCCAGTCCCTTCAGCTCTTAGCCTACAATCCACTTCCCTTTTCAAGCCCTTACCCAAACATGCACCAGTTGAAGTTCCCTCTTCTCTCACCAAAAAACCAGCATGATTACTGGGAACTCTTTCTTCCTCCCTTAAAAGGGAAGGGCTGGGTTTCATATAACTGCTCTGGGGGCCAGCCTGGGCATGATGATTTGTCAATGCTCCCCAGGCAATAGTCATGGCTGGGAATCACTGACCTAGATTGGAATTCCCCCAAAGTGAACCTGTTCATTCCGGTCCTCTCTCTTGAGCTTCAGGTGATCTAAAACAGCTCCCTAGACACCTCCCTGTGGACATTCCTTGGGCATTTCATATTTATCATGTGAAATACCAAACATTATGCACACCCCTCTCTCATCATAAAGTGTCTATTTCCCTGGGAAGACTCACCTTTACTCAATTTTCCAAGCCAGGGGCCAGGGATGCCTCCAGAATTGTATAAACAGCACTGTGGTTGGGGTGGGAAACGGAGCAAGCTATTTTGACTTGGGTTCTAGGCTTATCTGTGGTTGGGAACAGGATGCTTTTGAAAATTATCAGAAGCCACAAGTTCCACTAACCTTTCCAGCTGAGGCACCATCCCCGCTCCCCCAACCCAACAAGTACCAAGGCCAATCGGCCCTACATCAGAGATCTCTCGAGCTCATTACTTTTGGTTATCATCACCAGCAAAGGGGTCTGACTTCACCATCCCTCCCTTACGCTCCCAAGTCACCAAGGGGAGGCTCGATCCCTGGTCAGGGAACTAGATCCCACATGCCACAACTAAGACCCAGTGCAGCCAAATAAATAAATAATTTAAAAAATAAAAGTGTTTTTTTTCTTTTTTTAAAAAAAAGAGTCGGAGACAACTGAGCAACTAAACAACAGCAGCAGCAGTGAGAATAACTAGATTTGTGGTGATCATTTCCAAATACATACAAATGTTGAAACATTATGTTGTAACCTTAAGCTAATATAATGTTGTATGTCAACTATAGCTCAATAAATATAAATACATCTCAGATGGGCCCAGAGCACTGAGTGACCATCAGTCCACTGTGTTCCTCCCTTCTCCAGTCCCTTCAGCTCTTAGCCTACAATCCACTTCCCTTTTCAAGCCCTTACCCAAACATGCACCAGTTGAAGTTCCCTCTTCTCTCACCAAAAAACCAGCATGATTACTGGGAACTCTTTCTTCCTCCCTTAAAAGGGAAGGGCTGGGTTTCATATAACTGCTCTGGGGGCCAGCCTGGGCATGATGATTTGTCAATGCTCCCCAGGCAATAGTCATGGCTGGGAATCACTGACCTAGATTGGAATTCCCCCAAAGTGAACCTGTTCATTCCGGTCCTCTCTCTTGAGCTTCAGGTGATCTAAAACAGCTCCCTAGACACCTCCCTGTGGACATTCCTTGGGCATTTCATATTTATCATGTGAAATACCAAACATTATGCACACCCCTCTCTCATCATAAAGTGTCTATTTCCCTGGGAAGACTCACCTTTACTCAATTTTCCAAGCCAGGGGCCAGGGATGCCTCCAGAATTGTATAAACAGCACTGTGGTTGGGGTGGGAAACGGAGCAAGCTATTTTGACTTGGGTTCTAGGCTTATCTGTGGTTGGGAACAGGATGCTTTTGAAAATTATCAGAAGCCACAAGTTCCACTAACCTTTCCAGCTGAGGCACCATCCCCGCTCCCCCAACCCAACAAGTACCAAGGCCAATCGGCCCTACATCAGAGATCTCTCTCGAGCTCATTACTTTTGGTTATCATCACCAGCAAAGGGTCTGTTAATTGGTCTCCCTGACTTCACCATCCCTCCCTTACGTTCCCAAGTCCCAATCCACCATGTGCCCTTCTCTGCTTCCAGAATGGTCTTTCTAAAATGCTGGATAAAGCCACAACATCCCATTAGCAGTGGGATCCAAACATCTGGGCAGCCCTTGTGCATTGCATGTAAGTCCTTGGGAGAGACCTTGCTGTTCTCTTTCCACATCTGCATCTTGCTCTTCTCTGCACTGAGGTACATCTCACTAGGGTTTTATGGCTGAGCTTCCAGGCCAGCCCTCCTCTGACAACCACATGCCTGCAAATGCCTCCCTCAATGAGCTACTCCTGCCCTGTACGCACTTTCTCTGGATGAAAAGCCATTGATTGTTCTCCACATGAAATTTCTTCCCCTGACCAAGTTCTCTGGAGAGCCGTGGCCACACCTTCCTGATTCCCAGGTCTTTGTCTTGGGGCCCAGGGTCTGGGCACATGGCAGGAGGTGTGGTCATCAAGGCATAGTAAACTGACAGGAGAAAGTCCAAGGATTTAGAAGGATTCCAGGATGATTTGTATCTGACTGAAATCAGTGACCGCAAGTGCCTTGGGCAGATACACTAGTAGACACTTTCAGATGGACATGTCTGGAAAGCCTCGGCTCAGAAAAAACTGACAGGTTATGAACTCCCCCAGTGCTGCTGGGAAACACTTAGAGACGCTTACACAGGGATGGCATTATTTCTCTGTGACAGGTGAGGTATTCACCCTGACAGCCATGGCTGATGAGTAAGCACATTCCGGAGCTGTGTGCATGCACGCTTGTCATCAGAATGGCCCCCAGATACCAACGAAAAGGCAGTGTGGTCTTGCTCCTTTAAGGGAGATTTTCCAGAATATTAAGAAGTAGGCTGACATCTAGCTGATTTATACAGAACCTGATAAGTGATCTATGCTCAACATCTCCAAGTTTTTGCATTTGCTCATGCACATGTGTCCATGTGTGTGCATGTTTCTAGGTGTGTATGTGATCTTTTTATTGAGATATAGTTGCTGTACAGTATTATATAAGTTTCAGGTATGCAACATAATGATCACAATTTTTAAAGGTTATACTCCATTTATAGTTATTATACAATACTGGCTATACTTCCTGTGCTATACAATATATCCTTGTAGCTTATTTTGTCCCTAAAAGTTTGTACCGCTTAATCCCCTACCACTGTCTTCCTCCTCCTCCCTTCCCTCTCTCCGCTGAGAACCACTGGCTTTTCTGTATCTGTGAGTCTATTTCTGTTTTGTCATATTCACTAGCTGTGTTTTCTTTTGCTATCTCCTATGTGTTTAATCCCGGGTTGATGAGAAGGGTGATTAACAAAATTCTCTGGAAAACAGCTTGCTGCTCTTGCAGCCATTTCAACACATGGTGTTCAAACAAAGTACAACTAACGTGTCATTTCCATGTGCTCTGCTACCTACGTGAAATTCTAAACAAGTAATACAGTGAGAGACAAAGGCAATTTTATTTCTGGAATCGAGCACCTGAGCCTCTCAGACTTCTGAGTCATGTAAGCTTCCAAATGAACTCTTTGCTGTGAGGCTCTCAAGAGGTTGCTGTTAGTCACGCACATTCTTCCAAGGTGGAGCATCTCTGACCATCCCATGAAGGAGGCCAGAAAATTCACCCTGAAGACTCAAATCCACTTCATGGCATCTTACTCATACTGACTATTCTTGTATCCAGAAGCTTAGTCCTTCCAAAACCATGAAATTATGGTCAAAAGTAGGATTTTCCAGCCTTGGAACTATGGGCACTTGTGGTTGGACAAGTTTGTGTTGGGAGCCTGTCTCGTGCACTGTAGGATGCTTTATATCTCTGGCTTCTACCCATTAGTACAGTACCTCTTCCAGTGTCACAACCAAAAATGTCTCCCATGTGTGCGCTCAGTTGCTCAGTCGTGTCCAACTCTTTCACGACCCCATGGACTGTAGCCAGCCAGGCTCCTCTGTCCATGGCATTTCCCAGGTGAGACTACTGGAATGGGAGTGGGTTGCTGTTTCCTTCTCCAGGGGATCTTCCCAACCTAGGGATTGAACCCATGTCTCCTGCATTACAGGCAGATTCTTTATCACCAGCACCACCTGGGAAGCCTGAGACCTTGCCAAAGTTGGAGGGGTGGACAAAATCACCTACACATCCCACTCTTGCACTGATAACTGCCAAAAGATGGTATCTGGCTGGGGAATTATCCAAGAGGCTGTTAGTAGAGATCCCATGTGAGAGACTCAAGCATTCTCCCTTCACGGATCCAGCTGTGCTGCACCATTTAGCCAGCAATGAGCAGCCCTCTGGCTCCTTACACACATCCAAAGTTTCCCTAAGGCCAGTGTCACACAGAGTCCCAGGGAAGAGTCACCAACAACACTTGCCCCTTCCAAAAGCCCATTCCAAATCCTTTAGAAGATGCAGGGATATAATTCAGCTGCTAAATGCAGGCAAAACGCCAAGTCACTGCCTTTATTGCTTTCTCATCTTTTTTTCTTAATCACTCCAAGACAGTGATTGTGGCCTATGCTGGAATCAAAAAGCAGGACAACCACATGTTGCGATAGCAGCTGAGACAAGGCACGTTTCCTGCAACCCTCTGAATTCACAGTGCAGGTTCCCAGTGCTATCTGTTTTGATTGCTTTAATAGAGAAATTAGTACACTCAGGCATCACAATTTAAGAAGTAAAACTTCAGTTAAAAGTGATATGAAGGGCTTCCCTTGTGTCCAGTGGGTAGAGTCCCCCTTGCAGTGCAAGGGGCACTGGTTAGATCCCTGGCATGGGAGGATCCCATATGCCACAGAGCATCTGGACCAGTGTGTCCAATTACAATCCAGTGCTCTGGAGTGCATGCCCTCAGGTGCTCTGCAACAACAGAGACCACTGTAATGGGAGGCCCACACAGGCCAAAGAATTAAGATAGATGAAAATAAATGAAGAACCAATAAAAGTGGCCAAATTAAAAAAAAAGTGATATGCACATTCAAATCTCACCCTTGTACTTTGCTAGTGGGAATGCAAATTAGTGCAGCCACTACAGAAAACAGTATGGAGGTTCCTTAAAAAACTAAAAATAAAGCTACCATATGATCCAGTAATCCCACTCTTGGGCATAGATCCAAAAAAACCAAAATGTTAATTCAAAGAAAATTCACACACCCCTATGTTTGTAGAGGTGGTATTTACAGTAGCCAAGATATGGAAGCAGTACAAGTGTCCATCAACAGGCAACTGGATTAAGAAGATGTGATATGTGTGTGTGTATATGTATATATATATCACATATATATGTATAAATATTACACAGACATATAAAAGAATGAAATAATGCCATTTGCAGCAACATGACTAGATCTCAAGAATATCATGCTTAGTGAAATAAATTAGAGAAAGACAAATGTTTTTATATATATATATATATATATATATATATATATATATATATCACTTATCCATGAAATCTGAAGGATAATACAAATTAATGCATGTGCACAACAGAAAGAAACTCACAGACATAGAAAATACTTATGGTTACCAAAGGAGAGAGGGGACGGGAGGGATAAATTAGGAGTTTGTGATTAATAGATACAAACTAGTATATACAAAACAGATAAGGATATGCCATATAGAACAAAGAATGATACCTATTATCTTGTAATAATCTATACTGGAATATGGGGCTTCTCAGATGGCTCTGGAGGTAAAGAGTCTGCCTGGTAATGGAGAAGACATAAGGCATGGGTTTGGTCCTTGGGTCAGGAAGACTTCCTGGAGGAGGAAATGGAAACCCATTCCAGTATTCTTGCCTGGAAAATCCTATGGACAGAGGAACCTGGCAGGCTACCAAGCACAGGGTCACAAAAGAGTTTGACACGACTTAGTGACTAAACAACTACTGTACACCTAAAACTAAAACAATATTTTAAAGCAACTCTACTTCAATTAAAGAATATGTGATTCCTCTAGTGAAAAGGGGCTCCATATTTGGAGATCAGCTCAGGGGAAGCAACAAGGTTCTTTGTAGATTGCTGACTTCAATTCTGAATGAAGACAGAATCTAGGAACCCAAGTGACTGTTCTGAAGAGCAAAATTTCAGCAACTAACAACCCCACTAGTTTGTCCTCTCAGTTCAGTTGTCCTTTGGTACCTCTATCTATGTTGTCCCCTTCATCCTGCACAGGGGTCACCTTCTTGAGGCCCCAGGTGAAGACGATGCCCCTTCTCCATGACCCCATAGCATCAGCTTATAAATTGTCCCATCGTAGGGATATTCTTTTATATGTCTGAATTCATGGCTAGGCTGGCAACTTCTCTAAGGAAGAGATGATGTCTTCCCTGGCATTTAATAAAGGTTTAATAAGTGTCTGCTGAAGTGAAGGGACTCTTTTGATTGAAACTTAAAATGAAAACCAAAAGATAACAAAAGAAACTCACACGAGAATTTAGAAAAATAAGAAAAAGAACAATACAAACAACATCTCCCCTCCCCACCTCAGACTTCCGTCAGGAGATTTTGGTTAGTTGAGAGGTAGTCTGAAATTCTAAATCTTGTATTGTCTGACTTAAAGTACCTACTATTCATTCATCTATCCATCCATTCAAGGAATATCAACTTAATGTCTATGATGTCCTAGGCACCCACGAGGTGCAAATAACAATGTTTCCTACTTATATAAGGTTTTATAGTGTGTGTAACAGTTTCATCCACCTAATATAATCAAAGACATATCCAGAAATTCCTTGAATGACTGTGCTTCCTAAGATCATACAAAGTGAGAGATCCACTTTTGACTAAGGCTGTACTTAGTGTTCTTTTCACAGGTATTTATGTTCAGAATAACACCTCTGAAGAATTTTATGCTTTTCAAAAAGCAAACAGCTAAAATTCCAAGTCTTCAAAATTTCAACATTCAGTTCACACAAGAATCATGCTAGTTAATCAGAGCTTGTCACAGAAGCAGCAATTGGCACACAAGAATCTCCCCCTGTGGCAAAGTCCCCTGAGATTTGTCCAAAGGCAGGAAGCTCACTGAGTTATTAAGACAAATAGCAAAGAAGGCTAAGCAGAAGTTAAATGAATTCTACATTTTCTCTTAGCCTTGCAAAGTTGTCAAAGCCAAGTTTTCCAAAACTACTCCTCACTACTATACCCTGAAAGGTTGATCTGGAAGCGTTTTACATGCACATTTGTAAAAGTCCCTCTTCAAAATAAGGTAATGCTACTGTGGATTTGAAAAACCCAGAAATGACTAGATAACACTTGGGTCACTCAGAGCCTAGAAATGGGCAAGCTACAATTTCATTTGGGATGTATTAAATTTATTTGCTGAAGTTTTATGTGGGATAGGCTAAGTTTTTTTGTTTTGTTTTGTTTTTTTTACAAAGTTTTAAGAGTGTTCTTAAATAGTTCCTTCCCCAGAAAGCTAAATATCTTGTGCCCTATCCAGCTTTAGTCTGTGCCTACCCTGGCTTCCAAGGGGAAATTAGCCTCACAAACCATGGTTACTGAACATCTGATCACTTGCCAAGTGGCGTGGGTCTGGTTATAGTGCTTGAGGATGGTAGATTGAAAAAGAGAAAGATGGTAAGCAGTATTTCTGGATAGTGAAGATTTGTTTACTTCCAAGAAGTTCAAGTGGGCTTCCCTGGTAGCTCCGCTGGTAAAAAAAATCTGCCTGCAATACAGGGGACTCCAGTTCAATTCTTGGGTTGGGAAGATCCCCAGGAGAAGGAATAGGCTACTCACTCCAGGATTCTTGGGCTTCCCTTGTGGGTCAGATGATAAAGAATCCATCTGCAATGCAGGAGACCCAGGTTCCATCCCTGGACCAAGAAGACTCCTGTAGAAAGAAATGTCAACTCAGTCCAGAACCCCATGGACAGAGAAGCCTGGTGGGCTACAGTCCAGGAGGTAGCAAAGAGTGAGACATGACTGAATTGACTAAGAACCAGAAATTCAAGTAAATTACTTGAGTTATTTGAAAATTACTTCTGGTTGAACCAACAGTATTCCTTCTACTCTTCCAAAACTGAGTTACGTGATATTTCCCCAGCCCTCTGAAGGTATGCTGTTGTTTAGCAAGGCTCATAAAAGCCTGCTGATCCACATTTTTACTTTGTAATAGTATTTGTAAAAGAAGAGCAAGCAAAGCAGCATGTAAAGCATATGTGCCATCTCTCATTTTTGATCATTGTTCCATTTTCGTGTGCTTTAATTATACATCTTCCTGAGTCATCTGCTATTTTGCACTTCAGGTGGAGATCACTGTCTTTCCTTGGTTTTGTCTCATGCTGTCCCAGAATATAGAAAAAGGGTCAGTCTCAGAGGCTAGCTGTTTATTAAAGGTTCAAGAAATGAGTGTGCTCTCATGGAACTTTCCATGGTGAAACACTTTTGTTATAAAATCATACTTCTGAATACAATCTCTAAAATACTTTCCTTGAGGCATTCAGAGTAGAGAAAAAAAGAGAAAGCATGGCTAATTTGCAGCCCCTAAATTAAAACTAAGGGGATTTTTTTTTTAAAGGAAGTAACTGCCTGAATAAGAGGGATTTATTTTTCTGAAGGAGGCTTTCCAACAATCTGGCATTTGAATTCACTGGAGTATTTCCTATAGTAAATTTCCATATGGGGCTGCATTGGCAAGAATCAAGGAGTGTGGTTTTCGGGTCTTGGAGTTGATTAGGCTTACGCTGTGTTCTGTTTACTGATTGTACAGCCGATCCAGTCCTGCCTTATTGTGAGTCACAGCTGCAAGTCCTGCTTACAAATTCTCAATTTCCACTTCCATGTGAAACAGATGGTTCAGCTGGGGAACTTAAGAAGTCTTTGGTCCACACTGGGCACTTTAGAAGCATTTAGCATGGGAGGAACTCCTTGATGCAGATCACATATTATGCAAAATATTTTTTATTTAGTACATATACCTCAGTCCAGTTTGACTTCATAATTGAAATGACTGCAAACTATGGACCAATACTGTACTACCTTGGTATAGGAGATATTTGGATTTATAACAAATCCATTTTTTTTCAAGCAACTTGGGGAGATGCCAGATCTTTATTGCAAACATGGAAACTGATACTTAATCTTTCATGAGTTTTCCTGGACTCTATTTCCTCGTTATTCAATGGGCAGATTCTAATACATCTTCTTGACAGTGGAGAGGAAACATATTCTCCAAGGTAGTGTAAGAAATTCCTATATTTACCAAATGGAAATTCCTCCATTTGCTTTCCAGGCCTCTTTTGAAAATAACCACAGGAAGAAATGGGATATACTGTTTCAGCATCCAAACTCTAAAGTACTTTTGCAGATTCTGCAGAGTGAAGACAAAAGAAGAAATTGTGACCTTCCACCTGGAATAATGGTTAGGATGATATAAATATACCTAGCCTCACTGGTGACATCTTTGTCATTCTCCAAAGCATTATGAGAGGGAGAACAGTTAAGGACACCAGTTCCTACCACTTATGAAGGGACCATCTGAAACTGGAGCAGCCGCGACTTGCCATGGTTGTGTAACAGCAGCCAAGGACTTCATTAGTCCAGGAACACTGGGACAAAAGTGAAACGTTAAAGTCTTAAACTTAACGTAGCAATGAGACTAAACCTTGCAAACTGGAAAACAAAAGAAACAGAGTTTCTAAGTCCCTATGGTTAATAAATCAAGGCCTGGCCAATTCATTACATTTTTTTTTTTTAAAGATTTATTTATTTATTTACTCTGGGCGGGGGTCGGGTTGTGGAGGGAGGGGAGTGGGCGGGCCACTTCTCTTGGTCTTTTTTGTTTCTCTATTTTCATTCATCTTCGTTCCTTGGCTCCTGTGGGCCTCCCATCGCGGTGGCGTCTGTCGTTGCAGAGCACTGGCTCTGGGCGTGTGCGTTCCAGAGCTCCGGCTCGGTGACTGGATACATCAGTCCAGTCGCTCTGCGGCACGTGGGATCTTCCCAGGCCAGGGCTTGAACCGGCGCCCCTTGCACTGCAAGGCGGTGTCCTTACCCACTGGACCACCAGGGGAAGCCCAATTCATTACATTTTGACGTTCACATGGTAACTGAATTTATTTTTCTCTTTTTCATCTACCTTCACTAACTCTTGACTTTTTTCTGATCAGAATTTTCATCACCCTTTCATGGTGAGTGATTTCAGGAGGCATCATATTATACTAAAAAAAAAGAGGACAGGAGACTAGATTATTCCACTTCAGTTACTTCATATTAATGGCAGGTCACTTCAAATCTTTGAATAGATTTTCTCATTCTAAGATGGAGATACTAAATACATGCTCTGGGAGAATCAGATGGCATAATATATGTGATAGTGTTTGAAAATTCTAACCTGTTGCATAATCTGCAAATGATAAAACCAATTAGGTAACTCAAGAGATTCCACAGCAAATTATTAAAATGAACAGGTGTCTGCAATAATTTCTATATTCAATATATAAAAACAAATCACATTTTGAAAAACTTGAAGTCAGCAGTTATAAACTATAATATGAAAATCTGCCATTTATAATTGCAGACTATACAATATACTCAAGGGGAAAACCATCAGAATATACAATAGCTTTGAGAAAATTACATATTTTAATATTGAAAGCCATGATGGAAGTCCAAGTAAATGGAGAGAAATACCATATAAAGGCAAAATGAGTAAATGTGTCAATTTTCCCCAAGTTTTATAATCGATTTCATGAAAATCCAAGCAGAATCTCAACTAATTTTTTTATGGAGATTGATAAGAAAAGGCTCAAGAATGGCTGTGGTCTTCTTTAAGGAAAAACACCCAGAGTTACCTGCCCTATCAAATGTCATTAAGCACTGTGGAAAGGGTGGCCTAATAGACAAGAAAAATTTTGAAACAGGACAGAATTTAGCTATAATACCACATATTTATGGAATTTTGATGTAAGGCAGACCTGGTGTCTTGTAATAAAAATTTTCAGTTACTCTGTCAATATGACCAGAGGCAGGGGCTGGGGATGGTATAAGCCTATTGATGTCCACTAGGACTCAAGTGAAGATGAACCTTCTTTGCATATATAACAAAACATGAAAGCACTCCTTCAAAGTGGTAACAACATGAAACCTTAGTTACAAAAAACAATCAGGGTAATTTTCTAACATGTTCAACATAATTCAGAAAAAAAGAAATTGTGATGCTCATTAATTAGTGAATCTATTCTGTACAAAACTAGAAGAGGTGTCTGGCTTGAAGAAATTACTATGTGATGTAGGCAGTAAGGCTTTACATGTTCATAGATTTCCCGTAGCATTATTTTTGTTGTTGTTGTTATCCTTAAAATGGGACTAGTACTACTTAGAGGAACACAGTGCTCAGTTCTGAGGCTCAATCAAACATAAAGAATAAAACAGAGATATAACATTAATACTATCAAGCTTGTATTTGTATTAATTTGTTTCTGGTGGTATTTTGTCCTGAAATGTGTGTAGCAAGCAGGTATTTTATGATAAAATTGTTGTGTAGTACATGCTGTGTGTGGAATTCAGAGGAAAATCCAGATTCAGTGATTAACAATCCAAAAGATGCAAGTAACTAGCCATTGTTCAAATAACAGTGGTGCTATTTCTCTTTTGTGACCTTTTAGACTTTTGTTAACCCAAAATTCCATTTTATTGGGAACCCATTTTCCATCTGGTCTTTCTTGACAGGGTTTTTTCTGCTTTAAACAGTTTCTAAACAAACTTCTGTATTTCAAGAAAAAAAAATATCATCAGGCTATTATCACTATCATGAGAGAGAAACATTGCATGTACGAGTCACAGTTTGAACCCTGTCCATATCTCTGAGATCCACCTTGGAGACCCTCTAGAACTGTGAAAGGTCTGAGATTTGACCCTGCTTACAAGCTAACAAGTCTTCCTGCCACAGTTTCATGGATGCTGGCAAAAGACGTGAGACACGGGAACAGAGGCTCACAGTGTGGAGTTGTCACGGATAGTTTATTCCTCACCGCAGTAGTAGTAGCCAGAGTATCGGCACTGGCCCCAGTTCCGCTTTTCACCGAGTCCCTTAAGGTGACCTAAAGAGATTCAGCTGACACCTGCACACATAACAGATTGCATTGCAGAAGAGGAACCCTAAGCTTTGGGAACATAAATTTTTATAATGGGCAGTAAGCCTGCCTGAACTTTGTCCCAGAGGGAGACATTATCTTTATTATGCTAGACCACAGACAGAACTGCCCTTCCCTCTAGGGGGAGACATGGCCTTCACCTCTCAAGGATGTTCACTATACAAATATTTTTGAAAACTATTCCACAACACAGGTGTTTTCCCCTACTCACAAGATGTATGAAATACAAGAGACACACAGAGATTAGTCTTTCAACACTGATCACCTACAGACAGTTTCCTACATTCAGACAGCTTCCTGTGTCTGCCTCAGGATAGTCTCTGGCCATGGGAGTGTGCTGGATCGCTTGCACAGGCAGGCTGGAAAGGCAGAGAGGCTAAGGGCCCAGCAAAGATTCCCGACACTAGCATGCATACTCCCGCTTCACTAGGCCCCGCTGGGGCATTTCTGAGGTGTGTTCGATACAGTTTCTCAGCAGAACTGAGCTCTGGGTTCCCACAAGAGCTATCAGCTCATTAACATGTGATTTATTGGCTTCTCCATTTTCTCTGTATATTTCTACTCCATCACTATGCTCCTGGCATCACCTCCCAAATAAACGACCCACACTCAATTTCTGGTTTCAATGTCTGGTTTTGGAAAACTCAGACGAAGGCAGATAGAGCAAAGAAATAAATGTGTACTGAATTTTCAGGTCCATAATTGACATCTTTACTTTGTGATGTGGAGACTTTACATAGCTTAGTATGAAAACAAATTCTTTTCTCTAATAGTATAGTCCTTGATTCACAGATTTACTATGATGACTTAAATCTTGATACTCCTGAGGCCCCAGTTGTAGTAAAGCAAGATAATCCTAAGTTTGATAGAGTCCAACCTTCTGCAATAGATTTACTGAAGACTTTGGCAAGGCTGCAGGCCAAGGAATGAGCTCATCCTTCAGAAATATGCCTCTGCTTCTTGCCATTCCAGCATTATGAAATGCGGCAAAGTAAGAATAAGGAATTGGCTTGGCATGAGCGAGTGTGCTAAAACCCAATGTGTGTAAACATACAAATTGCTTGTGGGTTCCTAAAGCTGGACAATAATTCCTGACTCATCACCTCTGCCCTCGGGCTCCTCCATATGGCACACCACAGTTAAGAGAGTATGTTTTGGAGTTGAATTAACCAAACAGTGTATCTTTTGGCAAGCTACTAAATCTCTCTAGTATTTGCCTTCTTCATTTCTTAAATGGTGATAACATCTACATCTTATGGTTTTGTTGTGAGAATTACATGTGATAATACATATAAAGCTCATACTACAGGTGTCCATTTCATTCAGCAAGTATTTTTTATTGAGAGTTGTTTATATGTTAAACATTGTTCTAAGAGGTTGGGATAAAGCAGCAAACAAAGTAGACAAAGATTCCAGTCCTAGTGGATCTTATACTCTAGCAAGGAGAGATATACAATAAATAGGAAATAGAATAAACAAGTATTTAGAATATTAGATGGTGGTAAATGGTAGGGACAAAATAAAAGTACAGCAGGGCATGGTGGGAGGAGAAAAGGGAAGTCTTCTGCACTGCTGGTGGGAATGAAAATTGGTGAGGCCACTATGGAGAACGGTATGGACATTCCATTAGAAACTAGAAATAGGGCTACCAAGTGATCCAGCAATCCCACTCCTGGGCATATATCCAGAGAAAACTCTAATTCAGAAAGATACATGTTCATAGCAGCACTGTTTACAATAGCCTAGATATGGAAGCAACCTAAATGCCCAACAACAGAAGAAAAGATTAAAAAATATGGTGTGTGTGTGTGTATATATATATATATCTTATATATATGTCTGTATGTATTTAACATATATGTATACACACACAGTAGAATATTAGTCATAAAAGGAATGAAATATTGTCATTGGCAGAAACATGCATGGACCTAGAGACTATTACACGGAGTGAAGTAAGTCAACTAAGTATTCTATGATATCATTTACATATGTAATCTAAAAAGTAACACAAATGAATTTATTTACCAAACAGAAATGGACACACAGACATAGAAAACAAACTTATAGATGTCAAAGGGGAAAGATGGGAAGGAATGAATTAGGAGTTTGACATTATGAAATATAAACTACTATATATAAAAGAGATAAACAAGGTCCTATTGTACAGCACAGGGAGCTATATTCAGTATCTTTTAAGAATCTGTAATGAAAAAGAACATGAAAAAGAATATATGTATAACTGAATCACTTTGTCATACACCTGAAACCAACACAACAGTATAAATCAGCTATATTTCAATTTTTTGGCCACTTCTATTGGTCTTTCATTCATTTCCATCTTTGTTCTTTGGCCTGTGTGGGCCTCCCACTTCAGTGGCCTCTCTCGCTGCAGAGCACCGGCTCTGGGTGCATGTGCTCTAGAGCGCTGGCTTGGTAGTTGGATGCATTGGTCCAGCCGCTCCATGGCATGTGGGATCTTCCCAGGCCAGGGATCGAACAGGCGCCCCTTGCATCTTTACCCAGTGGACCACCAGGGAAGCCCTGTATTTCAATTTTTTAAAAGTACATCAGGATAGGGAAGCATTAGAAGGAAGTAGAGTGGGACAGTTTGCAGTGTCAGGTAAGGCATTTAGGCTTCTCAACAAGAGATTGAGACTAGAGAAAATAGCAGAAGAGGAAGAAGTCAGAGAATCGATATTTGGGGAAAAAGTACTCTAGGCAGAGGCATAAATAGACTTTAATGTACGTTAAATATCTTCCATTAACCATCATTATAAGTGGCTTTTTAATTGAAGCAAGCAGTACTGACAATAACAATAAAAGAAACATGGTAAACATTTATTTAGTACTCATTATGTGCTAAGCACTATTTATGCTTCTCATATATTAACTAAATTGGTTCTCACAGCAGATCTTTGATATAACGACTATCTTTGCAAGAGATACTGTCATACTTGAGATAATAAAACTGAGGCAGAGAGAAATTAGTAAATCGTTCAAGGTCACACAGCAAGTAAGTGATCAGGGAAGAATCAACGCAAGGGAGGAATTGACAGATGAGCACTCAACACTGTAGTGTCTTCTTTTAATGTAGTTTATTATATATAAATTAATCATCAATAAAACTGATCAAAAACTTAGTTTTGCATATCTTGAAATCACCATTCACCCTAGTTACCCTACAGAACATTTCTCTTTATTTAACCATTTCTTATGGGTGAGCTAAGAGTGATTGGTGTTTCTCTTACCTCTTTTATTTTTCCTTGGGGTAAAACTTTTATGGGCTTTTCAGAGTAAAGAATTCACCTGCCAGTGCAGGAGACACAAGAGACATGGATTCAATCCCTAGGTAGGGAAGATTCCCTGGAGAAGAGAACGGCAACCCCCTCCAGTATTCTTGCCTGGAAAATCCTCTGCCAGACAGAGGAGCCCAGAGGGCTACAGTCCATGGGGCCACAAAAGAGTTGGATACAACTTATCAACTAAACAACAATAAAAAGTTGTATAGACTATTAAATTTGAGTTTATCCATAGTAGCCAATGAATCTGACTGATGGAAAGAAGTATAACAGTTTCTCTTTGTTTACTGCTTGTGGTAGAGAGAATTCTAAAATGGCCGGCAAGTTTCCCACCATCTGGTAAACATACCCTATATACCTCACTCCCATTGAGTGTGGGCAGGACCTGGGAATGTGATGGGTTGTATAAGGTAACCCTAGGTTAGGTTACCTTATATGGCAAAGATGATGTTACTCCCATGATAACATGATATTATATAAGACTCAATGGAGCTGAGTGGAGCAGTCCCTGGTTGACAGTCAGCAAAGGGGACCTTAGTTCTGCAATGCCATGGAACTAGATTCTTCCAAAATGGGTGTGGAAGAGGATTCTGAGATCAAGATGATACCTTCTTTGCAGTTTTATCTCATCCTCAGTAGAGGATCCAGCTAGGTATCTGAGCTGCTGACAGAATCTGAGATAATCAATGGGTGATATTTTAAGCCACCACATTTATGGTGCCTTGTTACCCAGCCATAGAAACAGAACACACTGCTCCTTAAAAAGATTTACTCATTCATTTAACATTTATTGATCCCCTGCTGCGTGTACTGCGCCAGAACAGCTCCTACAGGCTGGAAATTTCCACCATTCTCTTGGTTTAACTTATCAGTTAGATTTAAGTGCATCCTTCTGCATTCTCTGTGCAGCTTATCATGGGGGTTAGAGCACAGTCCTAGGAGCCAACTACCTGGGTCAAATCTCAGCTCTGCTTACCAGCTGTGTGGCCTTAGGTCAATTATTTTTTTGTAACTCAGCTTCCTTGTTTGTAATAGGGGATAACGATAATTTCTACTGTGTTCAAATGGACCATATGTGTCAGAGTGGGCTAGGTTATGCTCAGGCAACAAAGTAACAATGGAATCTCAGTGGCTTAATATAATGAACATATAATTTTTACTCATGCTAGGCTCAACCTGGGTTTTCAGGGGGCTCTGCTTCTCCTAGTTACTCATGGACTTCAACTGATGGCAGGTCCTCCAAATTGTGACAAGACCATCTTAAACTATGGCCCAGAGAGAGCTGGAGGGTTATTGACCACCTTGAGCATGAAGTAACATCAGTTCTGCTTACAGCCCATGCTTTCAAGCCAATTACCTAGACCCAGCAAACTCCAGTTGGTCAGAAAGAAACCTGAACATAGAAGGAGACTACCATGTGGATATCGTCCCAGGCAGACAGAAGAGAGAGTGCATAGCTCTGAGGAAGGAAGGAATGACCTACTCAAGGAGGGCTAAGAAGCTTCTTTGACAGCTTTGTGGTGACTAAAGATGAGAAACCACTGAAGAGACAGGGGGCAGAGAGCAGACCGCACGGGATCTCATCATTATTCAAAGGGCATGTCAGTCGCTCAGTCATGGCTGACTCTTTGCGACACTGTGGATTGTACCCTGCCAGGCTCCTCAGTCCATGGAATTCTCCAAGCAAGAATATTGGAGTAGATTGCCATTTCCCACTTTAGAGATCTTCCCGATCCAGGGATCGAACCCACACCTCCAGCGGCTCCTGTATTGCAGGTGAATTCTTTACCATTGAGTCACCTGGAAAGCCCTATTCAAAGGGCAGTGACTTATTCCTCAGAAACAAATCTCCATCTCTGAGAGTTGTTGTTGTCTGTCTGATCTAGAATAGCATCCCTCTTTCTCTAATCACCCCTATTCCTTAGCCTGTTTTAACTGCCTTCCTTGTATGTACATATAATTCTATCATGTATTTCTTACTGCTTCCCTACAGTCTCCCCATACTACAGAGCAAAATAGGCGCAGAGTTCACTTAAAGAATGCACTATCTGCTTCAAAGGTCCTTCCAAGATAAATTTTCCATTTAGATCCTGTGCTAAGTTGCTTCAGTTGTGCCCATCTCTTTGAGACACCATGGACTGCACCCCACTGGGCTCCTCTGTCCACGGGATTCTCCAGGCAAGAATATTGCAAGTGGGTTGCAATGTCTTCCTTCAGGGGATCTTCCCAATCCAGGCATAGAACCTGTGGCTTATGCATTAGCAAGTGGGTTCTTAACCACTAGTGCCACGTAGGAAACCCTTAGATCCTGTAGGAGTAGATTACTGAAGAGAATGATGGTGCCTCCCAGGAGCTGATGGCAGGAAACACATCTTCATCCTACTGCTGAAAACTGCACACAGTGCTTCCAGCCCAGGTAAAGGAGCAGGCCGGTACAGGAGTGAGTGCCATTTGGCTCTTTCAGTGGTAGCTAAACATACCTGGTATGGAGGAGCTCTGAGGACACAAGCAGTGCTGGAAGCCACATCTATCCTCAGACAGACCTGCTCGCAAGAAGAAGTAGATCCAACTCCCTTGAGTATTTGAATATCCAAACTTTCTTCCCCGAGAGTCTTTCCAACAGAGTTGCCCAAATAAAGTCCGATGACCTAAGATCAGCTTAGTTTCAATGAACTTTCCTGAGTAATGTGTATTTTTATTAGCAAATATTTCTTAAATGTATTTCTAAAAGCCTTATGTCCTTGCATTTATTTTTTCAAGTAAGTTTTATTTTCATCTTTTTCATTGAGATATAATTGACATATGTCAATTGTAACATAATACTAATATATAACACTACGTATTAGTTTCAGTTACACATCATAACATGTCAATACTTGTATATATTGCCAAATAATCACCACAATAAGTCTAGTTAACAGTTATCACCACACAGTTGCACACTTGTTTTTTCTTGTGATGAGAACCTCTAAACTCTACTCTCTTGGTAACTTTCAAATATGTAATATAGTATTATTAACTATGTCACCAAGCCGCACATGACATCCTCAAATACCATATATTAGCCATGCAGTCAACAAATTATTTAAATTTTCTCTCATGATAATATTGACTATAGGTATTACTATCACCATGTTTTAGATAAGGCCGCAGATCTAAACAGGTGAAGCTATTTGCCCCAAGTTCACCTAACCAGCAAAGTGAGAAGAGGAATTTGAACATGTATGTTTAGATTAGTGCTCATGCTATATTCTGACTTGAGGTAATAAATAGACTATGTTACAGCTTCCAGATTGAATCTTACTCCCCTTAAGTCACTCATTTTGTTATAAATATTTGTTCAAACATCAATATTTCACCCAGCAATTCTACCTCTAGATATCTCTATGATAAATGAAGACATATGTCCTCCCAAATACTGGTACACAAATGTTCACAGCAGAATTATTCACAACAGACGAAAAACCCAGAAACAAACCAAGCATCCATCAACTAGTTACTGGATAAACCACATGTGACATATTCACAACAATAGAATTTTACTCGGCAATAAAAAGGAATGAAATACTGATACATGCTACAATATAATAAACCTCAAAACTTATAGGAAGTGAGAGAAGAAGCCAGACAAAAAAAATATCATGTGTTGTATGATTCCATTTGTATGGAATAGACAAATTTGTAGAGACAAAGTAGATTAGTGACTGCCAGAGACTGGGGTGAGGAAAGGGAGTGATTGCTAATGATGGGAGATGTTATGGGTATGATGGAAATGTTCCACAGTGGAATTACAGTGACAGCTGCCCAATTCTGTAAATTTACTGAAAATAACTGAATTGTAAACTTACAAGTGAATTTTACAGTATGTATTTTTATACTCGAATGAAGCTGTATTTAAAAAGTGTGAGAGAAAGAGAGAGAATATACCTGTGTGGTCTCTTGGACTATTAACTGTGAAGGCAGGAGGTATCTGTAGTTTTCACTCCTATACCTCAAGTGCCCGGAACTTCTGCTGTACACAGAGAAGAAACTCAAAGAAGTTTCGCTTCCTGAGTGAATAAACGAACGATGTATCAGTGTTGACACATTTGCCTCACTAAATTTTCTTCCCCCGATCTCGCCAAGCTACAGATTTCTCTGTAACCATCACAACCAGGCTCTGGAAACATATCTCAGGGATGATGAAACAAACAAATTTTCTTGCATGCAGGACAACTCGGCAGAATGTTATCAAGGAAACCTCATTCCTATCTTGGAGTCTAAGGCTGGAGCTGAAAGATGGGGCCTATGTTTAGACTTCCTGGAGGCAGAAAATCTACCCTGCCACTCGCTTTAGTGGCCAATGTCAGGGAGAAAAAGATTAGACCTGATGAGGAAGTGATCAGATAGGATGCCCTGCAGAGTGCCCATACCCTAGGTCTTTAGGAGGAAAGCTAGGGGAAGGACAAAAGCATCACTGGAAGTCAAAATATTTTCTTTTACCCAGTTGCCAACTTTCAGGGAAGGAAATAAAGCAAAGCTGCTTTCCCAATTTAGGGCAAGGATATTTTCCATATTTTTGCAGAAATATTTTATTTATGAGACACAAAGCGAACCAGGGGCAATCAGAAAGCAACAGTACCTGCTGGCCTTTTAGCACATGGCAGGCTGCACATTTCCTTCTTGTGCTTTTTAAAATGGTTTTAAAAAAGAAAGCCCAACTTGTAAAAATCACACATATCTAATTCTCTCTGAGATTTAAGGCCAAGAGATGTGACCTGAGTTTTAAAAAGAGCCCACTTGTAAAAATAGATTAGTGACTGCCAGAGACTGGGGTGAGGAAAGGGAGTGATTGCTAATGATGGGAGATGTTATGGGTATGATGGAAATGTTCCACAGTGGAATTACAGTGACAGCTGCCCAATTCTGTAAATTTACTGAAAATAACTGAATTGTAAACTTACAAGTGAATTTTACAGTATGTATTTTTATACTCGAATGAAGCTGTATTTAAAAAGTGTGAGAGAAAGAGAGAGAATATACCTGTGTGGTCTCTTGGACTATTAACTGTGAAGGCAGGAGGTATCTGTAGTTTTCACTCCTATACCTCAAGTGCCCGGAACTTCTGCTGTACACAGAGAAGAAACTCAAAGAAGTTTCGCTTCCTGAGTGAATAAACGAACGATGTATCAGTGTTGACACATTTGCCTCACTAAATTTTCTTCCCCAGATCTCGCCAAGCTACAGATTTCTCTGTAACCATCACAACCAGGCTCTGGAAACATATCTCAGGGATGATGAAACAAACAAATTTTCTTGCATGCAGGACAACTCGGCAGAATGTTATCAAGGAAACCTCATTCCTATCTTGGAGTCTAAGGCTGGAGCTGAAAGATGGGGCCTATGTTTAGACTTCCTGGAGGCAGAAAATCTACCCTGCCACTCGCTTTAGTGGCCAATGTCAGGGAGAAAAAGATTAGACCTGATGAGGAAGTGATCAGATAGGATGCCCTGCAGAGTGCCCATACCCTAGGTCTTTAGGAGGAAAGCTAGGGGAAGGACAAAAGCATCACTGGAAGTCAAAATATTTTCTTTTACCCAGTTGCCAACTTTCAGGGAAGGAAATAAAGCAAAGCTGCTTTCCCAATTTAGGGCAAGGATATTTTCCATATTTTTGCAGAAATATTTTATTTATGAGACACAAAGCGAACCAGGGGCAATCAGAAAGCAACAGTACCTGCTGGCCTTTTAGCACATGGCAGGCTGCACATTTCCTTCTTGTGCTTTTTAAAATGGTTTTAAAAAAGAAAGCCCAACTTGTAAAAATCACACATATCTAATTCTCTCTGAGATTTAAGGCCAAGAGATGTGACCTGAGCTGAGTCACAGCTGAGTCAAAGGGAACTGCCTCATCTCTGCTTCACCCACAGCAGTGTCCTTTCCATAAAAAAATAGCAAACTGTGTTTGTCCCAGATTAAGATTAAGCCTTGAGATGATGTGGGAAAGTGACCTTTTGCTTTATTTGTGTGGTGTATAATGGCATCCTTGTGCTTCCTCCTTCCCAACCTTCTGAAAACACTTTTCGACTTTACTTTAGTTCTGGTTAAGGAACGACACAATAGGAATCTAGCAATTTTGTTATTTTAATGACTCAAGGGCCGCCCTGGAGTTCAGCTGGTAAGAATCCGCCTACAATGCAGGAGACCTCGGTTTGATTCCTGGGTCAGGAAGATCCTCTGGAGAAAGGATAGGCTACCCACTCCAATATTCTTGGGCTTCCATGATGGCTCAGATGGTAAAGAATCTGCCTACAATGTAGGAGACCTGGGCTCCATCCTTGGGTTGGGAAGATCTTCTGGAGAAGGGAACAGCTACCCACTGCAGTATCCTCACCTGGAGAATTCCATGGCTGGTCCGTGGGGTTGCAAAGAGTAAGACATGACTGAGCGACTTTCACTTTCACTTTCAATAACTCAAGAAAGAAAATATCACCACCATGCCATGTTTGAAAATTTACTCCAAATTGATTCACTGAATTATTTTGAGATTTAGGATGACATTCTGATCTCCCAAATCTTAGAAAGCAGCCATTTCCTCCCCCAAATGAGCCACAACAGCCAGGTGGGATTGAAATTTACAGTTTTCTGTGGCAAAGCCTCTACAATATGTTTTCTCCCAATTTTCTAATGTAAATCCTATGGTGGCACCACAGAAGATCAAGCAAACACCCACAGCAAGTGTTGGACTCATGCTCCCACCTTGCTGAACTCGTGTAGGTGTTTTTACTAGCTGCATGGTTGATTTAAATGTCTTTTTTTTTTTTTAAATGGAGTGGTGAGGCCCTTGGAAGGATGTGAGGATATGCTCCCATCTCCCTGCTCCTGTTTGGCCAATGGTTGGGAAATTCACGGTCTGTCCCAGGCTGAAATCTGGGCGGCCATTTCACTATCATGTGATGGCAGCATTTTACATGTCTCCTGTCAGCGACATGGGTAGGTTTCTCTCTTTCTGCTCACTTCAGGACTGCAGTGCCTACAAGAACCTGAACAGAGTGGAGGATGGGGTTGGGTGAGTGGAGAGACAGGTAGGAGTCACAGAGCATTTAGACAAACTTACCTTGCATTCAGCCATGAGTGCTCTGGAGAAGACGTGGGATGGGGGAGGCAAAGAGGGGAGAGAGGCCATAAGAAATCATACTTTCCATTTAAATATTGATTCCAAAGTACTTCTCACTTAAAAACGTGTGGCCCTCCAGGATGGACAGAACTTATAAAACTGTCACTGCTCCAAAGTCAGAACAACTGACTCTGTTCTGTCTATGTCTGTCTTCACCTGCCTCCCAAGGAGGAGCAGCTCACCAAGCTGAGCTTGATTTAATGTTCAAAGTGGCCCACTTTAAAATATAATATGGGGGCTTCCCTGGTGGTCCAGTGGGTAAAGAGCCCGCCTTGCAGTGCAAGGGGGGCTGGTTCCATCCCTGGCCGGGGAAGATCCCACGTGCCATGGAACAGGTGGACTGGTGTGTCCAATTAAGAGCCAGCGCTCTGGAGTGCATGCACCCAGAGCTGGTACTCTGCAAGGAGGGAGGCCACTGCGATGGGAGGTCCACACAGGCCAAAGAACAAAGATGGATGAAAATAAATGGATAAAAAAAGGTTTTGTTTTGTTTTTTTTTTTTTTTAATATATAACATGGCCCCAGATTGGAAGCCAGCTAATGCAGACAGTGCTTACCCAAAGAACCAGAGATGAGCTTCACTGTCAGAAAATAAACCAGTGGGGTGCACAGAAGTAGAAGAGAAAGAAAAGTCCGTGTAAGTCAGGAAGAACCGGACGGGTTGTAAGAAGGTTAGATTTGGGGCATCAAACTGCTGACCAGCCACTGATTGGAGAAAGGGTGACCCATGAGACAGAATGTGTTCTCAGAGAGTTCAGTTGTAAGAGACCACTATTATTTTATGGAGAAGGGCCTGTTGGCTGTTCACTCTTGCCTGCTTCCTTGGTTAGAAAGCTCCTCTGTCCTTTGGGAAGGACTGGGTGTTCAGCCAAAATATTTTTATTTTCCAGCTTCTCTCAACACTGAGCATTGCAAAGTCACTAGGTGCAGGCCAGTGAAACATGAGCAACAGTGTGAGATGAGTTGTGGCAAGGTTCCTGGCTAGGCCATTCATTCATTCATCCTTGCTTCATTTATTCATGTGCTGCTTCAGAAAATATCCACTGACCCCTTGCTGTGAAAACCAGTCACTGGGCAAGGAGCTGGGAAAGAAGTCTGAGACACAGCCCTTACCATGCAGTCTAGTGGGAAACGTAAATAAAAGTAAAACAGACCATCTGTTCAGTATGATAGGAGTTACCTACAACGGGGATGAGTACTGCGTGCTGTGCAGACAAAGAAGAAGGACACAGACCCAGTCAGGAATCGGAGAAGGTTCAGCTGAACTGGTGACAGAAGGTGGAGAAGCATTAACCAGCTGAAGCAGGGGGACACTCTCAGCAGGAGGCGTGACATAACTAATGGCCTTTGGTGTACTTAGTTCAATGTTCTCACTGGGTCCTTAATTCTTTAGCCCTCAAGATCAGCATGGGAATTAGAAGTTTCGTAACTGAGACACTGTCTGAAGGAACAAACTTTTGGAACAAATGGTCAACTTCAACTAATGACTAATAGAAGAGGACAGGTTCAACCCCTTTAAAAGATCATCTGGTCATGTTGCTACACCTGTTTTCAGCCTGGCACTTACAACCGCTGTGTCATGTTTCCTAGTGTGTGCCTGATTCTTCTGACTTTTCTGTTGGTCTTCTCCAATCCTAGCATTGCTCCTAAGGCCTGAGTTGAGGTGAGGTGCTCAGGGTGACTGTTAGCCACCTGGGACTCAGCACAGGGAGTGCTAGGTAATCCTGCAGGATGATAAGGACATGGACTTTGTAGCCAGAGTGCCCCGACTCACCTCCTACTTCTTCTCCTTACAGATGAGTAACGCTGGACAAGCTACTTAACTGCTCAGTACTCCAGTTTTCTTATGTGTAACCTACCTCATCAGGTTCTTGTGAAGATCAAATCTATGTGTATATATAAAGTGGCTAAAACGGAGCCTGCTATGTATGCACTATATACAAACATTAGCTATAGTTATTAAACTAATGTCTGCCTCCCTTCATGCTCTGTACCCCTAACAAAGACATACCTGAACCAGAAGGCAGTATGAACAAAGCAGAGAGAAAGCAGCTCTTAGCCTAGGATCAGAGTTCTCCATTCGTACTCACATGTATAAGCCCTACTACGGGTTCGAGCTCTCAGCCCAGCTTTTCTGACCTGACTAGGCTCCCTAAAGAACCTTCCCAGAAATCTACTTATACCACCAGTTTCCACCCGGCTGTGATATGGCCCTATAATATTACATTAGTAGCAGTAGCAGTTGTCTTAGACCATAAGTGCCTTTAAGGAGAAAGATGGGTACTAGGAAGGAGGAGGGAGACTGAAGGAGGTTTCAGGTAAAAGCAGATCCAGCCTCCTTTAAATGATAATTTTAAAAAGTCTATCTTTATGAGCTACTGTTATTTTGAGTTTTTGGATATATTCAACTAAATCTCATATTCATTTATGCACTATTTAAATGTAAAATTAATTCCACCTTGAGATATAAAAAGTATGCCCTCTTTGTGGCCAAAGACTGTGGAATTAGAAGGGGATTTCGTAACTGAGACACTTCAAACTTGGAACAAATGGTCAACTTCAACTAATGACTAATAGAAGAGGACAGGTTCAACCCCTTTAAAAGATCATCTGGTCATGTTGCTACACCTGTTTTCAGCCTGGCACTTACAACCGCTGTGTCATGTTTCCTAGTGTGTGCCTGATTCTTCTGACTTTTCTGTTGGTCTTCTCCAATCCTAGCATTGCTCCTAAGGCCTGAGTTGAGGTGAGGTGCTCAGGGTGACTGTTAGCCACCTGGGACTCAGCACAGGGAGTGCTAGGTAATCCTGCAGGATGATAAGGACATGGACTTTGTAGCCAGAGTGCCCCGACTCACCTCCTACTTCTTCTCCTTACAGATGAGTAACGCTGGACAAGCTACTTAACTGCTCAGTACTCCAGTTTTCTTATGTGTAACCTACCTCATCAGGTTCTTGTGAAGATCAAATCTATGTGTATATATAAAGTGGCTAAAACGGAGCCTGCTATGTATGCACTATATACAAACATTAGCTATAGTTATTAAACTAATGTCTGCCTCCCTTCATGCTCTGTACCCCTAACAAAGACATACCTGAACCAGAAGGCAGTATGAACAAAGCAGAGAGAAAGCAGCTCTTAGCCTAGGATCAGAGTTCTCCATTCGTACTCACATGTATAAGCCCTACTACGGGTTCGAGCTCTCAGCCCAGCTTTTCTGACCTGACTAGGCTCCCTAAAGAACCTTCCCAGAAATCTACTTATACCACCAGTTTCCACCCGGCTGTGATATGGCCCTATAATATTACATTAGTAGCAGTAGCAGTTGTCTTAGACCATAAGTGCCTTTAAGGAGAAAGATGGGTACTAGGAAGGAGGAGGGAGACTGAAGGAGGTTTCAGGTAAAAGCAGATCCAGCCTCCTTTAAATGATAATTTTAAAAAGTCTATCTTTATGAGCTACTGTTATTTTGAGTTTTTGGATATATTCAACTAAATCTCATATTCATTTATGCACTATTTAAATGTAAAATTAATTCCACCTTGAGATATAAAAAGTATGCCCTCTTTGTGGCCAAAGACTGTGGAACATTCTCCTAAAGAGGACTGTTTACCAAGTTACTGCTTTTCCTCCATATTAGCATGAAGTATTTACTTTTCTTTATTTTGAAAGAAATCACTGTGCCTTCACTTCAAATATTTCTCGCTGAGCTTTTTTGTTTAGCATTTAAAGACGATGCGATTAATTTTACTGATACCTAAAGCACATAGACATGAAAACTGAAACTAAATCACAGACAAACAAGGAGTACACATAACAATATATTAAAAGGCACCAAGACAGCTGTCCGAACACCCAAACAATTATTCATAAACTATAATTAGAGGGGAAAGGCACATGATGTTCCTACCTGTTTACAAAAATTAACAAATCCCAGCCAAACCCTCCTCCTTTTCCTTATCTCTAGTAATTCTCAAGCAACTCCAACTGCAAAGCTAAAGAATTTGCCAATTCTTTCTTTCACAAGTTTACTTCTCTCTGTATACAGTTTGTTTTCTTCAATATTTCATCAGAATTTCCTTTGACCTACTTTTAGATAAATTGCCCCTTTTTATTTAACCGCAGTGGACCTCACATACAAAGCAAAACCAACATTTATGAATAATTTACCTTCCATTTTTTTCCACCAAATTAAGCAACTGGCCTCAAAGGAGTGTGTTAATGTGTAGATGCTAAGAAGAGGCATGGCAGGTAACCTGGCCTCCCCGCCTTCACCCTATGTATTCATGGTAAACTCAGAACTGTCTTCCAAGCCTAAAACAAGCCTGTGATTCCACCACTTTCATTCATCACCTGCCATCCGCTTTCTTAGTTACACTCGCTGATTCATCACATGTCACTCTCTGGTACACACTGATCCTTCTTCTTCTTTTTTTTTTTTAAAGATTTATTTATTTATTTATTTGATGGGGGTGGGGTGGGGAGGGAGGGGAGCAGGCGGGCCACTTCTATTGGTCTTTCATTTTGTCTATTTTCGTCCATCTTTGTTCTTTGACCCGTGTGGGCCTCCCATCGCTGTGGCCTCTGTTGTCACAGAGCGCTGGCTCCGGGCGCATGCGCTCCAGAGTTCCAGCTCGGTAACTGGACACATGGGTCAAGCCACACCGCGGCACGTGGGATCTTCCCAGGCCAGAGATCAAACCGGCGCCCCTTGCACTGCAAGGCGGTGTCCTTACCCACTGGACCGCCAGGGAAGCCGGCACACTGATCCTTCTTACCACCCAAGCGACTGCATATTTTATCAAATCAGGCAACCTTATTGTTTCCCCCTTTTCCTCTTTATCTCTTTAAATAGAAGAAGAATGACACCCAGTTACTGAGCCAGTTGTTACATTGTGTTTACATGGGCTTTGCATGCAAATCTAATTTTGCCCCCTCAAAACTTGTAAGAGGTAAGAACCATAGAAGATAAGGAAACTTAAGCCCAGAGAAGTTAACTAGCTGAAGTTCCCAGGACACTCCCACTTTATGCTCCAGCCATCCTCTGTCTAGAGTAGTAGTGTTCAACAGAAACATGATGCAAGAGACATTGGTAATTTAAAATGTTTCAGTTGCTAGATTTAAAAAGTAAAACAAGACAGGGGAAATTGACTACAATGATATATTTTCTCTAACCCAAATATCCCAAAAAGTATCATTTCAACATGTGATCAATATAAAAATAATTATTAATAAGATATTTTGCATTGTTAGAACATATTTCAATTTGGACATTTTCATTACAAATGTTTGATCTGGATTTAGATTTCATAAAATCTACAGTTGAAAAAGTTGATTCATACAACCATGTTGGATCAAACATATTTTAAAGTTCTCCAAACAGTGAACATACCATCATTTTTTTAGTAAAATTTAAATTTAACTTTGTTATAATTACACAAAATTATAATCAGTTTCACTGGTGGCTCAGATGATAAAGAATCTGCCCACAATGCAGGAGACCTAGGTTCCATCCCAGGACCAGGAAGATCNCCTGGAGGAGGGCATGGCAACCCACTCCAGGATTCTTGCCTGGAGAATCTCATGGACAGAGGAGCCTGGTGGGCTACAGTCCATGCGGTCACAAAGACTTGGACAGGACTGAGCAACTAACACTTTCACTTTCCCAGTTTGTTAGTCACTCCACTCATGTGTCAATTTCTCAGCAATCATATGGGGCCAGTGGTTGCCATGTTGCATAGTACAGCTCTAATCTTAGAATGTGTCCTTATAGACAGCTCAACTATATGCCCCCATCTGAGCTCAGGTAGTGAGTATGTCTCGTCTTCCTCCAAAAGAAAAGATCATCACTGCCCACCCTTCAGGGCTCAGCTCAGATTCTCCTCCTACACTGAAACTTTCCTGATCTGCTCAAAAGGAATCCAAAAACCCACTCCTCCTGTGAACTTGCAGAGCACTGTCTCCAGGCCTCCTGAATGGTAATTTTTTTAGCTTTTGCCCTCAACAATTGTAAGAGGTAAGAACCATAGAAGATAAGGAAACTTAAGCCCAGAGAAGTTAACTAGCTGAAGTTCCCAGGACACTCCCACTTTATGCTCCAGCCATCCTCTGTCTAGAGTAGTAGTGTTCAACAGAAACATGATGCAAGAGACATTGGTAATTTAAAATGTTTCAGTTGCTAGATTTAAAAAGTAAAACAAGACAGGGGAAATTGACTACAATGATATATTTTCTCTAACCCAAATATCCCAAAAAGTATCATTTCAACATGTGATCAATATAAAAATAATTATTAATAAGATATTTTGCATTGTTAGAACATATTTCAATTTGGACATTTTCATTACAAATGTTTGATCTGGATTTAGATTTCATAAAATCTACAGTTGAAAAAGTTGATTCATACAACCATGTTGGATCAAACATATTTTAAAGTTCTCCAAACAGTGAACATACCATCATTTTTTTAGTAAAATTTAAATTTAACTTTGTTATAATTACACAAAATTATAATCAGTTTCACTGGTGGCTCAGATGATAAAGAATCTGCCCACAATGCAGGAGACCCAGGTTCCATCCCAGGACCAGGAAGATCCCCTGGAGGAGGGCATGGCAACCCACTCCAGGATTCTTGCCTGGAGAATCTCATGGACAGAGGAGCCTGGTGGGCTACAGTCCATGCGGTCACAAAGACTTGGACAGGACTGAGCAACTAACACTTTCACTTTCCCAGTTTGTTAGTCACTCCACTCATGTGTCAATTTCTCAGCAATCATATGGGGCCAGTGGTTGCCATGTTGCATAGTACAGCTCTAATCTTAGAATGTGTCCTTATAGACAGCTCAACTATATGCCCCCATCTGAGCTCAGGTAGTGAGTATGTCTCGTCTTCCTCCAAAAGAAAAGATCATCACTGCCCACCCTTCAGGGCTCAGCTCAGATTCTCCTCCTACACTGAAACTTTCCTGATCTGCTCAAAAGGAATCCAAAAACCCACTCCTCCTGTGAACTTGCAGAGCACTGTCTCCAGGCCTCCTGAATGGTAATCATCATATTTCTCATTGCATAATAGATGTTTCCTTTTATTCTTTTCTCTGTACTAGCATCTTTGGTCTAACTCAAAACTGTGTAAAAAACAACTCCTTAAAAATATTTTTTCTCTGAATTATCCAAAATGATATATGCAGGCAGTATTAAAAATAAACAGGTCTAAACCTTTGAAATGAACATATTTATATTATTCCTTACAAACAAAGTCAGAAGAAGAAGAAAATTATTTTTTAAAAAATTGTAGTCTCTTTGGTGTTCATATATAAGTTGAAAAAGAATATGGATAAGACGAATATTTGTGTAACTCATTTTTTTCTTTGTAAATTTTAGAACAGACACATTAATCTCAAAGGCCAAGGGGCATTTTATTTTTTATTTATTTAATTTTATTTTTTAAAAATTTTTACAGAATTTTGTTGTTCACAGACATGTATGTTTCCAGATCAGTCATATGCATATCCCTGGCACCCTCTCCCCTCCCAGTCCCCCATCCCCCATTTCACATATGATAGCATAGGTTTCCATGTTACTCCCTCTATGCTTCCCACCCACTCTTCATTCCCCACAATGTCCATTTGTCTGTTCTCTATGTCTGTTTTTCCATCGCTTCACTGCGTGTGTTATCATTACCCTCTTACTGGATTCCATATGTATGTGTTAGTATACTGTACTTGTCTTTCTCTTTTTGACTTATTTCACTTTGTATAATAGGTTCTAGATCCATCCACCTAATTAGGGCTGATTCTTCTGCATTTCTTTTTACAGCTGAGAAGTATTCCTATATGTACCAGAGTTTTTTATCCATTCATTCATCGATGGACATCTACGTTGCTTGCAGAGCTATTGTATCGAGAGCTGCAATGAACATTGAGGTACAGGTGCTTCTTTTCATTGCTCACCCCTTAAAGAATGTGTCCTTATAGACAGCTCAACTATATGCCCCCATCTGAGCTCAGGTAGTGAGTATGTCTCGCCTTCCTCCAAAAGAAAAGATCATCACTGCCCACCCTTCAGGGCTCAGCTCAGATTCTCCTCCTACACTGAAACTTTCCTGATCTGCTCAAAAGGAATCCAAAAACCCACTCCTCCTGTGAACTTGCAGAGCACTGTCTCCAGGCCTCCTGAATGGTAATCATCATATTTCTCATTGCATAATAGATGTTTCCTTTTATTCTTTTCTCTGTACTAGCATCTTTGGTCTAACTCAAAACTGTGTAAAAAACAACTCCTTAAAAATATTTTTTCTCTGAATTATCCAAAATGATATATGCAGGCAGTATTAAAAATAAACAGGTCTAAACCTTTGAAATGAACATATTTATATTATTCCTTACAAACAAAGTCAGAAGAAGAAGAAAATTATTTTTTAAAAAATTGTAGTCTCTTTGGTGTTCATATATAAGTTGAAAAAGAATATGGATAAGACGAATATTTGTGTAACTCATTTTTTTCTTTGTAAATTTTAGAACAGACACATTAATCTCAAAGGCCAAGGGGCATTTTATTTTTTATTTATTTAATTTTATTTTTTAAAAATTTTTACAGAATTTTGTTGTTCACAGACATGTATGTTTCCAGATCAGTCATATGCATATCCCTGGCACCCTCTCCCCTCCCAGTCCCCCATCCCCCATTTCACATATGATAGCATAGGTTTCCATGTTACTCCCTCTATGCTTCCCACCCACTCTTCATTCCCCACAATGTCCATTTGTCTGTTCTCTATGTCTGTTTTTCCATCGCTTCACTGCGTGTGTTATCATTACCCTCTTACTGGATTCCATATGTATGTGTTAGTATACTGTACTTGTCTTTCTCTTTTTGACTTATTTCACTTTGTATAATAGGTTCTAGATCCATCCACCTAATTAGGGCTGATTCTTCTGCATTTCTTTTTACAGCTGAGAAGTACTCCATTGTCTATATGTACCAGAGTTTTTTTATCCATTCATTCATCGATGGACATCTACGTTGCTTGCATGTTCTAGCTATTGTATCGAGAGCTGCAATGAACATTGAGGTACAGGTGCTTCTTTCAGTTTTGATTTCATCTGGGTATAAACCTAATAGTGGGATTGCTGGGTCGTAGGGTGCTTCTATTTTTCGTTTTTTAAGGAATCTCCATACTGTCTCCCATAGTGGCTGTATCAGTTTACATTCCCACCAGCAATGCAAGAGTGTTCCCAAGGGGCATTTTAGACATACATATTTATATATGTTTCTTACAGTAAGGCAGAATAAAAATCAAGATGGCCTTCCACAGAAACCATCTGGAAATGCTGGATAACATATTCAAAATCTATTAAAGATTTGTACGACTAGATGAGAAAATAAGAAACACCTAGTTCTCAAAATAACCAAAGAGGACATTCTAACTCTATAGCCACTGTTGCCTGGATGAATTTCTGAACTAGATCAACTTAAATTCTAGTTTCCTGGTATCATGGATTCAGGAGAGGAAATGCAAATTCCAGAGTCTGCCCAAGGAGGCCAGTTGAATACAACATTCCTTCTCATAAAGCTGAAACTCCTGGACTTCCCTGGTGGTCCAGAGGCTAAGACTCCATGGTACCCATGCAGAGGGCCCGGGTTCGATCCTTGGTTCAGGGAACTAGATCCCACATGCCACAACTAAAAACCTCACATGCCACAACTAAGACCTGGCACAAGTCTTAAATAAGTAAACAAAACAATGTATATATAAATACTAAAACCAGTCCCCCATCCCCCATTTCACATATGATAGCATAGGTTTCCATGTTACTCCCTCTATGCTTCCCACCCACTCTTCATTCCCCACAATGTCCATTTGTCTGTTCTCTATGTCTGTTTTTCCATCGCTTCACCGCGTGTGTTATCATTACCCTCTTACTGGATTCCATATGTATGTGTTAGTATACTGTACTTGTCTTTCTCTTTTTGACTTACTTCACTTTGTATAATAGGTTCTAGATCCATCCACCTAATTAGGGCTGATTCTTCTGCATTTCTTTTTACAGCTGAGAAGTACTCCATTGTCTATATGTACCAGAGTTTTTTTATCCATTCATTCATCGATGGACATCTACGTTGCTTGCATGTTCTAGCTATTGTATCGAGAGCTGCAATGAACATTGAGGTACAGGTGCTTCTTTCAGTTTTGATTTCATCTGGGTATAAACCTAATAGTGGGATTGCTGGGTCGTAGGGTGCTTCTATTTTTCGTTTTTTAAGGAATCTCCATACTGTCTCCCATAGTGGCTGTATCAGTTTACATTCCCACCAGCAATGCAAGAGTGTTCCCAAGGGGCATTTTAGACATACATATTTATATATGTTTCTTACAGTAAGGCAGAATAAAAATCAAGATGGCCTTCCACAGAAACCATCTGGAAATGCTGGATAACATATTCAAAATCTATTAAAGATTTGTACGACTAGATGAGAAAATAAGAAACACCTAGTTCTCAAAATAACCAAAGAGGACATTCTAACTCTATAGCCACTGTTGCCTGGATGAATTTCTGAACTAGATCAACTTAAATTCTAGTTTCCTGGTATCATGGATTCAGGAGAGGAAATGCAAATTCCAGAGTCTGCCCAAGGAGGCCAGTTGAATACAACATTCCTTCTCATAAAGCTGAAACTCCTGGACTTCCCTGGTGGTCCAGAGGCTAAGACTCCATGGTACCCATGCAGAGGGCCTGGGTTCGATCCTTGGTTCAGGGAACTAGATCCCACATGCCACAACTAAAAACCTTGCATGCCACAACTAAGACCTGGCACAAGTCTTAAATAAGTAAACAAAACAATGTATATATAAATACTAAAACAATATGTATTATATATCATATATAGAAACTATTTAAATATATATATTATTTATATATATTGTTTCATATTTATATATAATTATATAATATAAATAATATATATTTTCTATATAATATTAAAGATATTATATATAAGAGCTGGAACTCCAACAGTATATAACCTTTTGGCAAGGGGAAATAACTCTCTCTCCAATGATAAAACAGAAAAGTTTCCCACCTTAAACCTGGCCAGTGGACACAGCTCCAGTGTACATCATCAGGAGAATGGGTATATTGCGGTATACATGTAGATGCAAGTGTGACAGATAAATGCAACACTGAGGGTGAACTCACAGATCAATGATAGGAGAGTCAAACACAAAAGAATACATACAGTATGATTCTACTCATACAAAGTAGAAAAATGGGGAAAGCTATTCAGTGGTGATAGAGGTCAGAATATGAGTTACTCTTGGAGAAAGCGGTTTAAAGAATGATTAGTCATCAACCTTCAGCAGCACTGGTGGCTCAAATGGTAAAGAATCTGCCTGTACTGTTGGAGACTCAGGTTTGACTTCTGGGTGGGGAAGATCCCCTAGAGAAGGAAATGGCTACCCACTCCAGTATCTTTTTGTGGAGAATTCTATGGACAGAGGAGCCTGGTGGGCTACAGTCCATAGGGTCACAAAGAGTCGGACATGATCGAGTGATTAACACTTTCACTTTTGTTTATATATATAATAAATATCAGTTATAAGTATATATCATGTGTTTTACATTTTTTTATATTTATCTATATTTTGCTATATATAATTATGTATCATAGTTACACATAATTATACATTAAATATAAAATTATGGCTTAATTATATAATAATTATATATGTATTTAATTTATGCTTATATCCTCTCCATAGAATGCTGACATACTGTCCTAAACAACCTCTTGGAGACTTCCAGCAATTCCAGTCTACTAAAACATAACCACCTGCAAGGGTGGGAAGGGTGGGGAATGGGGTATACATATGAGTAATCTGGAATTATACATATCTGTAAACAACAAAATTCTGTAAAAGCAAAATGAAAAATAAATAAATAAATTAAAACAAAAAAAACAACCAAAAATTGAGTGAGTGATCTCTTTATACCTCAGGAACTAGGGTCCAAGAGTGGCAGGATGTAAAGTCCAAGGTCTGCAGGCCAGCAGCACACACAGAGAAGGGAAGGGCGGCAGAACGAAAGGCTCTCTGCTCTCATTCTCAGTGCTCATCTACCCATTTGCTGTCAGTGGGAGTCACTTCTCAGAAGCTGGTGGAACTACTCTTGTGCATCAAAAGATAGAGAAGAAAGAGATGCGTGTATGGATGGGATGCTGTTTCATCGAGGAGTCAGTGCCTGTGCTGTAGACATAGGAGAAAGTCGCCCTAGATCCACGATGCCTTCCTTGACGTGGTGAATAGGACACTCATGCAGAAAGACGGTGTGTGTGCTGGAAGGTGTGCAGTCACACTGGAGATCTCTCTGGGTGTGCAGCCACCTGGCTAGCTCAGCTCAGCAAATACCTTAGTAAGTTCCCTATATACGAGTGAGTTCTGTTCCAAGAGTGTGTTTGTAAGTCCAATTTGTTCGTTAAGTCCGACAAAGCCCAAGTACCCAGCTAACACAATTGGCTATATAGGACTGTTACTTTAGTGGTTTAATTGTACTATACTTCAGTATCTTTTTCACACAAATAATACATTAAGAAAACCACAAAAAATAAAGAAAACATTTTAAATCTTACAGTAAAATACCTTGAAAAGCACAGTACAACAGCTGGCATATGGGAGCACACTGGCATCTTTTGAAAGTCTGCAATCTGAAGGTTAATATGAAGGGAACTTACTCTACTACAAGTGAACATCATGCCCTCAAATTTCAAAATACAATGCTGCTGAAGGTTGAGAAAAAAAGATGGAGTGAAATCTATTTCCAGCTGTGCATTTCTCAGATAATTTCAAAACCCCAGCTTCCCAAGAACTTTTCTAGTTCACTTCCTCATAGGTATTTTTGTGATTTCATCTGAAAAGACTCGCTGATACGTTCCCTTGTGAAAGTGCCCCATTTGGACAAGTTAAATGAGTAAACCTGGTTAAAAAAATATATTCACCAAGAGCCTCTCGACATAAGGTACCATTTCCAAGAACCCAAGCATTCTTGGCTACTTGTAAGTATTACTGGAAGGCACTCAAAACAAACACTCTATTTGCCTGATTCTCAGCAAAGAAAATATCACCCTGGGTGAGCTAATGTGGATGTTATTTTAGAATTAGCTTTGCTGCCATTTCAGCGGAGCTAATACCATTGCCCTCACCTCCAAGTCTTTTGAACTGAAATTTAGAAGGTGGGAAAGCTGCAAAGCTTGTGACTTGGGAGTGAGGTTCTAGAAAACTTCATATATGAATAGATTTGGCCTGGTCATGCAAAAGACTTTCCCTTAATTTGCTGGGTATTGGGACCATAAAGGAAGTTGAAATATTGGGTGAAACAGTAAGGATTGGCTTCATGGACCCAGGCAGTCAACTGGGCTTTGCACTGCAAAGGGCCCCACAATTTGTGTAATACTCTGCTGTCTCGATCTTGAAATAACAAGTCTTGAACAAGGAGCTCAGCACTGTTATTTTGCATTGAGCTTCCCAAATTATGTGAAATTCTGGAAAGAGTAGTGTGGCTTTACTTCCACCCTCTTAGACATTTTTCTCTCTTGTTATTTGCATATACAATGCTCTCTACTCATACTAAATTAAAAAGTTACTTTTAAGCAGTTGGGTCCCTTTGAAAGGGATGTCTTACCAGAAGGGTGAAAAAGAGGATCAAAGAAGAGTAATGTGAAAAGATAACATCAGAGGGAATGGAAATTGGTTCGGGGCACATGTGAATTCTCTGTAAAATTTTTGCAAATTTTCTATAAACTGAAACTTATTCAAAAATAAAAATGTCAGAGGCTTCCCTGGTGGTCCAGTGGATAAGGACACCGCCTTGCAGTGCAAGGGGTGCCGGTTCGATCCCTGACCTGGGAAGATCTCACGTGCCGCAGAGCGGCTGGACTGATGTGTTCAACTACTGAGCCGGAGCTCTGGAGCACAGGTGCCCAGAGCCAGCACTCTGTTGCAAGAGAGGCCACTGCGATGGGAGGCCTACACAGGTCAAAGAACAAAGATGGAAACAAATGAAAGACCAATAGAAGTGGACCCCCCCCCAAAAAAATTATAAAAAAAATAAAAAGGTCAGTTCATCATAAATTTACAAAATAACCAGCTTTAAAAAGGCAATTATAAAATCATAAAATAACAAAAACAATAAAACAACCCTCTCACACCTGAAAATTAAAATAAAAAAGAAGAAATATTCTTATAAAAAATTATTGTATCAAAGAGAAAATTTTAATGGAAATTATAAACTTGACAATATAATGTTGATGTCATTTCAGAGCAATTACAAGATTTGATTTAAGTGTTTTGGTATAGCAAAAGTGATATGCTCAGTCATGTCTGACTCTTTGAAACTTCATGGACTGTAGCCCACCAGGCTCCTCTGTCCATGGAATTCTCCAGGCAAATATAGTTGCTATTTCCTACTCCAGGGGATCTTCCTGACCCAGGGATCCAACCCAGGTATCCAACATTGCAAGCAGATTCTTTATTGTCTGAGCCACCGGAGATGTTTAAATATCAATAGTTTATTAAACCAACAATATTAGCAAAACCGAAAATCTCTTTTATAATTGTCACAAAAACTATAAAGGAGCCATGACTCGATTTTGTAAGAGATTTCCACTAATGATATACACTTGTGGGAATGGGTAATGGAATTTTATGAAAAGATACTAAAGACCTGAATATACGAAGAACCATACATTATTTCCAGATGGGAAGATTTACTTTTGTAAAAATATCAGTCTTCCCCAAATTAATATATAAAAATAAATTCTCTAAGTAACTGGGAAAAAGGAACATAAAGAAAACTCTCTATATCCTCCTAAGGAGTGACAGGGAAGGAAAAGATCCTGGGATGGGAGAGAGGGCAAGGTCATAGTATAACTCCTGAGCGCACGGACACAGAACCTGTCTAAGACTGGAACTCAACTAGGTCAACAGCAGTTTAATATGCTTAGAAACATGTTTAGTTGAGTGTCTCTTGTCTGAGCGTGCTCTAAGAGGTGTTACGGTCTGCAGTAAGAAGAATATTCCCCGTCCTCAACTCCAAGAAGTGTGTAATTGAGCAGGAGAGAGAATTTGAGCATGGCTACAGAGGTAAAGTAAAGCGAGAGTGTAGAGCTAAGACCGCCAACTCAGGCCAAGGTAAAGAGGAGATGAACTTTTTCTTTTCTAAACATGAGAAAGAGAAAAGGACATGGAAGCAAAGGTTCAGGGCCAAGGGCACATGGCAAGAATAAGAGCTCCTGTGAATCATGGGGTGCTACTTAGAAATGTACTGTGCAGTGTCTTAGAAGCACTTTTCTCATTTAGTCAGTCAATAACTCTAATAAATTAGGCACCTTTATGATTCTTATTTGACATATGAAGCAAATGAAGCTCAGAGCAGGGAAGCAATATGTCTAGGCTCAAAAAGGCCAGATGCACCGCTTGAGGCTATTCATTCTTCTATTAATCAGTGATTTTTTGAGCACCAATCATGGCCTGGGCATTGTTCTGGGGACCAGAGAGGAGGGAATAAAACACAAGCCATAACAGTGCTTTGCTGTCTTGGGATGCACGTTTAAACAAGAGGTCAAACTTAGATAGAGAATAGAAAAGCAACAAACACCATACACAAAAATAAAGTCAAAATGAACTAGAGACCTAAAGGTAAGACCATAAAACTATAAAACTTCTAGAGGAAAATATAGGCAGACCACTCCTCCAACATAAAATCACAGCAATATCCTCTATGACTCACCTCCCAGAGTAATGGAAATAAAAACAGAAAAAAACAAATGGGATCCAATTAAACTTAAAAGCTATTGCAAAACGAATGAGACTATAAGCAAGACGAAAAGACAACCCTCAGAATGGGAGAAAATAATGGCAAATGAAACAAATGACAAAGAATTAATCTCAAAAATATACAAGTAGCTCATGCAGCTCAATACCAGAAAAATAAACAACCCAATGACAAAGTGGGCAAAAAACCTTAACAAACATTTCTCCAAAGAAGACATACAGATGGCTATTACATGAAAAGATGCTCAACATCACTCATTACTAGAGAAATACAAATCAAAATCACAATGAGGTATCATTGCATGCCAGTCAAAATGGCCATCATCAGAAAGTCAACAAACAATACATGCTGGAGAAGGTGTAGAGAAAAAGGAACCCACTTACACTGTTGGTGGGAATGGAAACTGGTACGACCACTATGGAGAACAGTGTGGAGATTCCTTAAAAAACTGGGAATAGGGCTTCCCTGGTGGTCCAGTGGGTAAAGACACGGCCTTGCAGTGCAAGGGGCGCCAGTTCAATCCCTGGCCTGGGAAGATCCCACGTGCCGTGGAGCGGCTGGACCAATGTGTCCACCAGAGCCAGAGTGTCTTATTTGAAGCACTTTTCTCATTTAGTCAGTCATAACTCTAATAAATTAGGCACCTTTATGATTCTTATTTGACATATGAAGCAAATGAAGCTCAGAGCAGGGAAGCAATATGTCTAGGCTCAAAAAGGCCAGATGCACCGCTTGAGGCTATTCATTCTTCTATTAATCAGTGATTTTTTGAGCACCAATCATGGCCTGGGCATTGTTCTGGGGACCAGAGAGGAGGGAATAAAACACAAGCCATAACAGTGCTTTGCTGTCTTGGGATGCACGTTTAAACAAGAGGTCAAACTTAGATAGAGAATAGAAAAGCAACAAACACCATACACAAAAATAAAGTCAAAATGAACTAGAGACCTAAAGGTAAGACCATAAAACTATAAAACTTCTAGAGGAAAATATAGGCAGACCACTCCTCCAACATAAAATCACAGCAATATCCTCTATGACTCACCTCCCAGAGTAATGGAAATAAAAACAGAAATAAACAAATGGGATCCAATTAAACTTAAAAGCTATTGCAAAACGAATGAGACTATAAGCAAGACGAAAAGACAACCCTCAGAATGGGAGAAAATAATGGCAAATGAAACAAATGACAAAGAATTAATCTCAAAAATATACAAGTAGCTCATGCAGCTCAATACCAGAAAAATAAACAACCCAATGACAAAGTGGGCAAAAAACCTTAACAAACATTTCTCCAAAGAAGACATACAGATGGCTATTACATGAAAAGATGCTCAACATCACTCATTACTAGAGAAATACAAATCAAAATCACAATGAGGTATCATTGCATGCCAGTCAAAATGGCCATCATCAGAAAGTCAACAAACAATACATGCTGGAGAAGGTGTAGAGAAAAAGGAACCCACTTACACTGTTGGTGGGAATGGAAACTGGTACGACCACTATGGAGAACAGTGTGGAGATTCCTTAAAAAACTGGGAATAGGGCTTCCCTGGTGGTCCAGTGGGTAAAGACACGGCCTTGCAGTGCAAGGGGCGCCAGTTCAATCCCTGGCCTGGGAAGATCCCACGTGCCGTGGAGCGGCTGGACCAATGTGTCCAATTACCGAGCCAGAGCTCTGGAGCACATGCGCCCAGAGCCGGTGCTCTGTGACAACAGAGGCCACCGCGATGGGAGGCCCGCAGGAGCCAAAGAACAGAGATGGATGAAAATGGACAAATGAAAGACCAATGGAAGTGGCCCGCCTGCTCCCCTCCCTCTCCACCCTACCCTCCTCAAATAAATAAATAAATAAATCTTTAAAAAACGAAAAAAAGAATGTAGGCATTTATGTGTGCACACACAGATCAAAAGACTATCAACCTGTAAGCTCAGTTTTCTAATTTGTCTTTCACTTAAGAGGAATACGAACACCATCTATGGCACTGAATATTCTACAATATTATCTTCAATGGTTAAACAGGGTTCCATAATAGTGGTATATGATACAATCCACTGTTGTAGATTGTTTCTATTCTTCCTTGGCCCTTAATTTTTTTTAAGAGGCTGTGATAGCACATGCTTGAAATTAAATTTTGGCACACATTTAGGATTATTTCCAGAGAATAAATTTCTGAATCTGAAACTGTGAGGCCTCAGGAACCAACATTTTTAATGTTTTTGATTTCTGCTGTAGACTCAGCCCCTTTGCACACCAGAAGACTGCATGCATTTGTACCACCAGCAACATAACTGTTTACTTCCCTCCCTAATCGCCAACATTATGCACTATACATTTTTATCTTTTTCAAATTTACCCTTTGAAAAATGGTGACAAGTCTTTGGAATGTTATGTAAATTAAAGAAAAAATGTGGGGCTTCCCCTGATGGTCCAGTGGGTAAGGACACTGCCTTGCAGTGCAAGGGGTGCTGGTTCGACCCCTGGCCTGGGAAGATCCCACGTGCCATGGAGCGGCTGGACCGATGTGTCCAATTACCGAGCGGGAGCTCTGGAGTGCACGCTCCCAGAGCCAGTGCTCTGCGACGACAGATGCCACCGCGATGGGAGGCCCACAGGAGCCAAAAAACAAAGACGGATGAAAATAGAGAAATTAAAGACCAATGGAAGTGGCCCGCCCGCTCCCCTCCCTCCCCAACCCGACCCCCGCCCAAAATAAATAAACCTTTTTAAAAAAATGCATATATAGCTTTTCCACAATATCATATGGCTAAATTGTAAAAGCCCAAACTTGAAAGCTTCTAGAAGAATAGAAACTTCTAGAATATTTTTCTGAATTTGGAAAAGGGATATAATTCTTAGGACAGAAAATCTGATACATCTGACTTCATCATATTTTTACAAATTTGGTCATGAATAGACACTATTGCTGAAGTGAAAAAGATACATCACAGATTAGGAAAAATGTTTACAAAATACATACCTGGGACTTCCCTGGTGGTCCAGTGGCTAAAATCCATGTTCCCAGTGCAGGAGGCATGGGTTCGATCCCTGGTCAGGGAACTAGATCCCATGTGCAACTGAAAAATCCTACGTGCTGTGACTAAGACCCACTGTAACCAATTAAATAAATAAATATTAAAAAAAAAAAAAAAAAAAAAAAACCACATAGCTAACAAAAGACTTGTAGTCAGATTTTTGTGTGTGTAGGAGGGGGGGCAGGCTGGGGAGGGAGGGGCAGGCTGGTCACTTCTATTGGTTTTTCATTTGTCTATTTTCATCCATATTTTGTTCTTTGGCCCATGTGGGCCTCCCATCACAGTAGCCTCTGTCATCACAGAGCGCCGGCTCTGGATGCATGCGCTTCAGAGCTCCAGCTCGGTAGTTGGACACATCGGTCCAGCCGCTCCACAGCACGTGGAATCTTTCCAGGCCAGGGATCAAATTGGCACCCCTTGCACTGCCAGGCAGTGTCCTTACCCACTGGACCACCAGGGAAGCCCCCAGATATATTTTTTAAAAGGTCTTACAAATAAATAATGCAAATGAGCAATCCAATAACGAATGAAAAATATATAAATAGGAAATTCTCAAAATAAAATACTCAGATGGTCAATAAACACATGAAAAGGCGTTAAACAAGGAAATTCTTAGCAAAACCATAATGAAATTCAATAAGAGATCCTAGATAGTGCTACAAGACAAGCAAAACAAACATGCTGGTGAGAGAGATTAAAGACCAATAGAAGTGGCCCGCCCGCTCCCCTCCCTCCCCAACCCGACCCCCGCCCAAAATAAATAAACCTTTTTAAAAAAATGCATATATAGCTTTTCCACAATATCATATGGCTAAATTGTAAAAGCCCAAACTTGAAAGCTTCTAGAAGAATAGAAACTTCTAGAATATTTTTCTGAATTTGGAAAAGGGATATAATTCTTAGGACAGAAAATCTGATACATCTGACTTCATCATATTTTTACAAATTTGGTCATGAATAGACACTATTGCTGAAGTGAAAAAGATACATCACAGATTAGGAAAAATGTTTACAAAATACATACCTGGGACTTCCCTGGTGGTCCAGTGGCTAAAATCCATGTTCCCAGTGCAGGAGGCATGGGTTCGATCCCTGGTCAGGGAACTAGATCCCATGTGCAACTGAAAAATCCTACGTGCTGTGACTAAGACCCACTGTAACCAATTAAATAAATAAATATTAAAAAAAAAAAAAACAAAAACCACATAGCTAACAAAAGACTTGTAGTCAGATTTTTGTGTGTGTAGGAGGGGGCAGGCTGGGGAGGGAGGGGGGCAGGCTGGTCACTTCTATTGGTTTTTCATTTGTCTATTTTCATCCATATTTTGTTCTTTGGCCCATGTGGGCCTCCCATCACAGTAGCCTCTGTCATCACAGAGCGCCGGCTCTGGATGCATGCGCTTCAGAGCTCCAGCTCGGTAGTTGGACACATCGGTCCAGCCGCTCCACAGCACGTGGAATCTTTCCAGGCCAGGGATCAAATTGGCACCCCTTGCACTGCCAGGCAGTGTCCTTACCCACTGGACCACCAGGGAAGCCCCCAGATATATTTTTTAAAAGGTCTTACAAATAAATAATGCAAATGAGCAATCCAATAACGAATGAAAAATATATAAATAGGACATTCTCAAAATAAAATACTCAGATGGTCAATAAACACATGAAAAGGCGTTAAACAAGGAAATTCTTAGCAAAACCATAATGAAATTCAATAAGAGATCCTAGATAGTGCTACAAGACAAGCAAAACAAACATGCTGGTGAGAGAGATTCAAGAGAGAGGTGACATACGCAATCTATGGTTGATTCAGGTTGATTATGGCAGAAACCAGCACAATATCACAGAGCAAATATCCTTCAGTTAAAGATAAATTAATTTTAAAAACTTCAAATTCCAAAAATGAAAAGAAAAAGCAAGTTGAAAACAGACAGGAAATGTATTTCCAGAAGACGTAATCATGCATTAATTACATGGGAAGAAGATCCTGAAATCTGCCCCAAAAAACCACTGAATATATAAGTAGACTTAGGAAAATCTCAGAATGCAAAGTCACCACAAAGAAATAGCTCTATTTCTATTTGCTCAATGAAAAGTTAGAAAATGAAATCAGGAAAGCAATATAGTTTGTTAATAGAATTAATAAAAATTTTATCCAGAATGCATAAAGCACTCAGAGATAAATGTACCAAAATATATATATAATTGAAAAATTCAAAATTGAAGAATATTACTGAGAGAAGAAATAAGGCATAAATGGATTGATTATTTCAATGCAATCCCAATCAAAATTCCAGGATCAGTTCTTGCAGGTAATATAAGTCCTCAAACTTTGTTCTGTTCAAATACGCTAGCTAATCTTGGCTTTTTGCATTTCTATAACATTTTATAATAAGTTTGTTTATTACCTGATTTAAAGATTTATTCTAAGGCTACAGTAATCAAGACAGGGTGATACTGCATAAAGAAAGACATACAGAACAAAATATCAGAATAGAGAATCCTCAGACACACATAATGCAATCAATTGATTTTCAACAAAAATGTCAAAAAGTAATTCAATGGTCAAGAACAGAATTTCAATAGATGATGTTGGAAAAATGTTTTTTAAAAAAACACTTCATGGTATCTATCTATGTAGAGATAGAGGATAAACAAAAATGTAAATGTTAAAACTATAAAAATATTTTAAAGAAAATATAGTAGAAAATCTTCACTCTTGTGGTAGGCAGATTTCTTAGCATACAAAAAACAATAAGCCTAAGTCTATTCTCTATGTTTGTTTCTCCATTGTGACTCTGCATATACATTTATCAGTACCACCTTTCTAGATTCCATATATATGTGTTAGTAGACTATATTTGTTCTTCTCTTTTTGACTTACTTTACTTTGTATAATAGGTTCTAGATTGGCCTGATGAAACTGGAGGGCATTACACTAAGTGAAATAAATCAGACAGAGAAAGACAAATACCGCAAAATAAAAGCAATAGGCATAGATGAAAATATTAGAAATTGAACTCCATAAAAAATGAAATACCCTTTCTCTTTGAAAGACACTATGAAGAAATAAAAAAAAAGAGACACACATTAGAACAAAATATTCAAAATCCTTATATCTGACAAACAACTTGCTTCCAGAATATACAGTTCTTACAATTTAAAAATAACATGAAAAACTATTCAACTTTTTTAAATAGGCAAAGCATTTGGAAACTTTGTAAAAGAAGCTATATGAATGACTGATAAGCACATGCTATTTAGCTTTATTTGCCATCAGGAAATGCAAATTAAATCACAATGAGGGTAGCACTATAAACCTACTAGAACGGAAACATGTTGTATGATTACAGTATTGAAAAACAAATGTTGGCAAGAATGTAGTACAGCTGGAACTCTCATACCTTCCTGATAGCAGTGTAAAAACATGATAGCCCTTTAGAGAACTGTATGATAGATTCTTAAAGAATTAAACATACACAGACCATATGACATGGCCATTTCACTTCTCAATATTTACTTAAGAGAAATGAAAACATGTGTCCCCTGCCAAAACTGCAAACAATGTTTAAAGTAGCTGTATTCATAACTGCCAAATACTGGAATATCTCAAATGTTCATCAACAGATGAATAGGTATGATATAATTATGATATAGTCATACAATGGAATATAATTCAACAATAAAAAGAAACTACCAATACATACAATAATATGCATGAATCTCAAAAAAAAGCATATACATGGGGCTTCCCTGGTGGTTCAGTGGGTAAGGACAGCGCCTTGCAGTGCAAGGGACGCTGGTTCGATCCCTGGCCTGGGAGGATCCCACATGCCGCGGAGCGGCTGGGCCCATGTGTCCAATTACCGAGCTGGAGCTCTGGAGCGCATGTGCCCAGAGCCGGTGCTCTGCGACAACAGAGGCCACCGTGATGGGAGGCCCACATGGGCCAAAGAACAAAGATGGATGAAAATAGACAAATGAAAGACCAATAGAAGTGGCCCACCTACCTCCTCCCTCCCCACCCCCAAAAAAAAATTAAAAAAAGAATACATATGATTTCATTTATACACACTGCAAAACAGATAACATTATTTGGATAGAAATCAAAATGGTGATTGCCTCTGGAATGGAGAACTCACTGAAAGAGAACATAAGGAAACTTTCTGGGGTGATGGAGTTGTTTTATATTTCAATCTCAGCAATGACTATATACACTTCTCAAAATTCATCAAGCTGTATACTCGAACACTAGTATATTTTATGTCTATAAATTATACCTTGACATGGTATAAAAAAATAAAATTTCAAGCCAGAAAGATTTGGGGGGTAGAGAGTTCTTCAGAACTTGTGTTCACTTGTCCTTATTTTCTCAATCTCTTGGAGATTCCAAAGATGCTACTTATCAAGAATATCCTTCACAAACAACAAAATTCCTCCTAGGGCAAAGTAACACAGAGCTCTAGACCTCTGAGGTCCCAAAGAAACAAAAACAGGAGACTGCTGAGATGTGGAAGCCTTCTCAATTATCTTAAAACTTAAGAGAACTGTATGATAGATTCTTAAAGAATTAAACATACACAGACCATATGACATGGCCATTTCACTTCTCAATATTTACTTAAGAGAAATGAAAACATGTGTCCCCTGCCAAAACTGCAAACAATGTTTAAAGTAGCTGTATTCATAACTGCCAAATACTGGAATATCTCAAATGTTCATCAACAGATGAATAGGTATGATATAATTATGATATAGTCATACAATGGAATATAATTCAACAATAAAAAGAAACTACCAATACATACAATAATATGCATGAATCTCAAAAAAAAGCATATACATGGGGCTTCCCTGGTGGTTCAGTGGGTAAGGACAGCGCCTTGCAGTGCAAGGGACGCTGGTTCGATCCCTGGCCTGGGAGGATCCCACATGCCGCGGAGCGGCTGGGCCCATGTGTCCAATTACCGAGCTGGAGCTCTGGAGCGCATGTGCCCAGAGCCGGTGCTCTGCGACAACAGAGGCCACCGTGATGGGAGGCCCACATGGGCCAAAGAACAAAGATGGATGAAAATAGACAAATGAAAGACCAATAGAAGTGGCCCACCTACCTCCTCCCTCCCCACCCCCCCCAAAAAAAAACATAAAAAAAAGAATACATATGATTTCATTTATACACACTGCAAAACAGATAACATTATTTGGATAGAAATCAAAATGGTGATTGCCTCTGGAATGGAGAACTCACTGAAAGAGAACATAAGGAAACTTTCTGGGGTGATGGAGTTGTTTTATATTTCAATCTCAGCAATGACTATATACACTTCTCAAAATTCATCAAGCTGTATACTCGAACACTAGTATATTTTATGTCTATAAATTATACCTTGACATGGTATAAAAAAATAAAATTTCAAGCCAGAAAGATTTGGGGAGTAGAGAGTTCTTCAGAACTTGTGTTCACTTGTCCTTATTTTCTCAATCTCTTGGAGATTCCAAAGATGCTACTTATCAAGAATATCCTTCACAAACAACAAAATTCCTCCTAGGGCAAAGTAACACAGAGCTCTAGACCTCTGAGGTCCCAAAGAAACAAAAACAGGAGACTGCTGAGATGTGGAAGCCCCAAATCTGTGAACTCACAAAAGAAGGAATTCTAAATTAGGAACCTAAACATTTTCTGTTTCCTAGCGAAAACACTCATACCTACAAAAGCTTCAGGCAGGCAACAAGGCTATTGAAACAATGATCTGGTCATCACAGATATCTTAAAATGCATTCGGAATCAACTTCAGTTCCCACTTTAAACAAATGCAACTTTTTCCCAGAGCTACTCACAACAACCCGTGTACTCTGCAGTCACAGTTAATCTGACTTGCAGGGTCCTGAGCTCAAGGACCCTGTGTGTCAGAAAATTGCTCACATGCCTTTGGACAAGTGGAACTTATGACTGTACAATCAGCAAAGACCTTTCCAAACAGGGCAGCATCATAGTCTAGCTCATTGCACCATAGCCCCAAAGATTCAGCCTAAGAACTTCAGTACTGGAGACACCTAGTTGCACACTCATTTCAGACAGTAGGCAGCCCTCAGCTCAACAGATCATGGTGTACATTTGGTTGCTCAGGAAGCATCCGCAAATGTTTGTTTCTGATTATAGGGGGTACTGTGTGGCAGGTATAATCTACAAATACTCAAACCTGGAAGAACTCTATTGAGGACCAGCTTCATGGGGTTTGAACCCTAAACATGGGTGACTGATGAGCTGTCACCATCTTGAGGTTCTAAGAACATTTTTCAAAAGTAGCCTCACAGTTTTAATTTTGTACTTGGCTCACTACAACTTAACTCCAAAATGGATTGCAAATCTAAATGTAAGAGCTAAAACTAGAATTCTTAGAAGAAAAAATAGAAATAAACCTCATAACCTTGGGTTAAATAACCAAAGCCTGCTTAGATACAACACCAAAAGTACAAGGAACAAAAGAAAACATAGATAAAATGAACTTTAACAAAATTAAGACCTTTTTCTCAAAAGACATCAAAAAATGAAAAGATAACGCAAAGAATGGGATATAAATATTTGTACATCATATCATATACCTGATAATGAATTTGTGTCCAAAAAATAAGAATTCTTGCAATGCTATGATCTAGGGCAAAGTAACACAGAGCTCTACCTCTGAGGTCCCAAAGAAACAAAAACAGGAGACTGCTGAGATGTGGAAGCCCCAAATCTGTGAACTCACAAAAGAAGGAATTCTAAATTAGGAACCTAAACATTTTCTGTTTCCTAGCGAAAACACTCATACCTACAAAAGCTTCAGGCAGGCAACAAGGCTATTGAAACAATGATCTGGTCATCACAGATATCTTAAAATGCATTCGGAATCAACTTCAGTTCCCACTTTAAACAAATGCAACTTTTTCCCAGAGCTACTCACAACAACCCGTGTACTCTGCAGTCACAGTTAATCTGACTTGCAGGGTCCTGAGCTCAAGGACCCTGTGTGTCAGAAAATTGCTCACATGCCTTTGGACAAGTGGAACTTATGACTGTACAATCAGCAAAGACCTTTCCAAACAGGGCAGCATCATAGTCTAGCTCATTGCACCATAGCCCCAAAGATTCAGCCTAAGAACTTCAGTACTGGAGACACCTAGTTGCACACTCATTTCAGACAGTAGGCAGCCCTCAGCTCAACAGATCATGGTGTACATTTGGTTGCTCAGGAAGCATCCGCAAATGTTTGTTTCTGATTATAGGGGGTACTGTGTGGCAGGTATAATCTACAAATACTCAAACCTGGAAGAACTCTATTGAGGACCAGCTTCATGGGGTTTGAACCCTAAACATGGGTGACTGATGAGCTGTCACCATCTTGAGGTTCTAAGAACATTTTTCAAAAGTAGCCTCACAGTTTTAATTTTGTACTTGGCTCACTACAACTTAACTCCAAAATGGATTGCAAATCTAAATGTAAGAGCTAAAACTAGAATTCTTAGAAGAAAAAATAGAAATAAACCTCATAACCTTGGGTTAAATAACCAAAGCCTGCTTAGATACAACACCAAAAGTACAAGGAACAAAAGAAAACATAGATAAAATGAACTTTAACAAAATTAAGACCTTTTTCTCAAAAGACATCAAAAAATGAAAAGATAACGCAAAGAATGGGATATAAATATTTGTACATCATATCATATACCTGATAATGAATTTGTGTCCAAAAAATAAGAATTCTTGCAATGCTATGATAACAACACAACACAATTTCAAAAAGTAGGAAGGATATGCTAGACATTTGTCTAAAGAAGATTACAATATCATTAGCCATCAGGCAAACATAAACCAAAGCCACAGTGAGATACCAGGAGGACTATAATCAGAAAGACAGGTAATACCAAGTGTTGGCGAGAAGGTAGTCAAATTGGAATCCTCATACACTGCTAGTGGGAATATAAAATGATGCAGCCACTTTGGAAAATGGTTTGCTAGCTCCTTAAAATGTTACATATAGAGTTATCATATGATTCAGCAATACCACTCCTAGGTATCTATCCAAGAGAAGTGAAAACCTATATCCACACAGAAAGTTATATAATACATGAATGTTCATGGCAGCATTATTCACAATAGCTGAAAAGTGAGAACAACACAAATGTCCATCAAATGATACTTGGATAAGGAAATTGTGGTGTATATATAATAGAATATTACTTGACAGTAAAAAAGAATAAAGTGCTGATGCATGGATTAACCTTGAAAACATTATGCTAAATAAAAGAATTCCAAACCAAAAGACCACACTTTGCATGACTCCACTGATATGAAATGTCCAAAATAAACAAATCTATAGAGACAGAAAGCAGATTAGCGGATACCTAGGACTAGATGTAGGGGTAGGGGTAATGAGGAGTAACAGCTAATGGGTAAGGGGATTCTTTTTGGTGTGATAAAAAATCTGACTGTAGTGAAGGTTGTATAATTCCATGAATATACTGAAAGCCATTTAATTGTACACTTTAAATGGGTGAATTTTATGGTGTGTGAAGCATGTCTCAATAAAGTTGCTTTTTTAAAAGTAATGCTTCAGTAGTCGTTAAAGTGTTAGCACATTAGTTGCCTTTTTCCTTCTGGTCTTTTTACTTGAATGAACCAAAATACCTAGAAAGAACACAGAAATACATACACTATAGCCCAAGCCCAAATTCCTCTGAGCTACTAAAGGAACAGACAGGAGTTAGGTGAGTCCCTAGATGGCACTGGGTTCCCAGGCGGCTGCCTCCTGCATCTTTGCACTCAGCTTAATTCCCTTAGCCACCAAAAGCTCACCACTGGCCTTTCTAACACAGGGCCAGCAAGACTAAGGGAGATGACAAGCAAAATTTTTTTCTTATTTTTTGATTTGTTTTGTTCAACAACTCAAAATCCAGCTGCTTCTTTAGGCCACGACTGTATTAATAACCAAAATCTTTCAGAAAAATCATCCAAAATATGTGCTACATATCAAAGATCAATTGTATCTGGTTTTTAAAAATACCAACTACGAAGGTGTACTCTAGAGTGTAATTACTTACAGAGGATTTTTTCCTCTGACTCTATTATTTTCATCGATATACTGGCTTTCTGAATAGGGGCTAGTGTGGAATGCTGGAGAATTCCTTCCCTAGGATCCTCCACAACTGTGTGTTCTGGTCAAGTCCCTTCAGTCATGTCTTGAGTCTTTGCCTTCCTATGGGCTCTGGCCTGGCAGTCTCCTCTGTCCATGGGATTTTCCAGGCAAGAATATGGAGTGTGCTGCCATTTCCTCCTTCAGGGGATTTTCCCAACCCAGGGATTGAATTCCAGTCTTTGGCATTGTGGGCAGATTCTTTACAGATCCATGACTGTATTATTTGACTATTTCATTCCTATGCACTTCTCTTAGGGATAGTAATTATTTTTTTCTCGCACACATGCACATCCACACACAAATGCATCAGACGTTAAAAACTCAACTCCATTATGATGAGTTTAGGGAAGGTCACAAAAGCTGAAGAAGGAAATGACAAGGGACTACTACTGAAGTGGGCTATGCTTAAGTGTTGTGATGGAAGCAGTCTGACTGGTGAGGCTGTGGTGAATGGAGCAGAAACTACTTAGGGGCTCTGTGTGAAAGAGCTGAGTGCGCCACGAGTCAGTAATGGAAGGCATTTGTGTGGTGGGGTCCCTGGAGAAGAAATGTATTAAGTAGAGTTGTCAGATAAAACACAAGACACTTAGTTCAGTTTCAACTCCAGATAAGAACACATACTTTTATAGTACAAATATATCCCCAATATTGCCTGGGATAGATGTATACTGAAAAATTATTTGTTGTGTTCTGAAATTCAAATTTATTTCCTAAATCTGGCAACTCAAATTCCAAGGGAAAAAAGTCTCAACTCAGGCCATGCTGGGTCAGTCTGAGCAGGGAGAGGAGACTCTGAATCCAGCCACAGTACTCCTCCCTTACCCAGGAGAGATGAGACACAAGTACCAAATCGGCTCACTAAATAGAGAATGAAAGGACTGTGGCACTAAATCTGACGAATTCACATGAAGTCCATAGAGCTCCACCAGTTGGAGGACATTTGCCCCAGGAGAGCAGGTGAAATCTTGTAACCCACAGTTGGATGGGGCCAGTGTATTAAGCCAGTGGTCCTCAACTGAGGGCAATTTTAGATCAATTCTAGATCTGTGAGATAAGGAGATATTTTCCTTTTTGCTTAAACCACTGCCGGTTACTCATTTGCTTGCCAATGAAAATACCCCAAGACAAAGCCCAATTATAGTCCTCCCGTGAAATTGGTCAGGAAATTGGATGCCATAATAGTGTTTCACTTTCTTGGGGACCGCGTAAGGATGGACATTTCTGTTAGCCAGTGATCATCTTCCGTGACTATAGGGAGAAAAGGGTAGAGATGGACTTCTTCTGTAGTAGGAGAAAACAGACCCTCAGGGAAGCAAAAGCACTGAGAAACCACACCTACAATAAGGTTAATTCTTATAGTGACACTGGCTCCAGCCCCCTTATCTGTAAACTGGGACTAATGATTCCTACAATGCAGCATGGCTATGAGAATACTTTGAACTATTATTTATAAAATGCCTTGTTCCACTTCCCTTAAATTTAAAATCCTTGGAGAATGAGGTATTCCAGCCTTATCTGCAAAGAAGCTTAATGCTGTTATTTGATAGTGTTTGGGTTGCAATCCGAAAAGTCGAGTAAGCCTGAGCTTGAAAATTGGCTTCTCTTAAAAGAGACATTGGCACCCAATTCAACTTTGCCTTCGTTTGTGCCACAGCTGTGCTTAGAGATGGCAAAAGTAGGGGTGGGGTAAGGAGGGAGGGAAAGAGAGAGATGGTTGGGGAGGGGAGAGAAAGGAAGAAGAGGAAGAAGGAGGGAGGGAAGAGAAAAAGGGAAAAAGTTTTATAACAGATTGGAATGCCAAAAAGCTCCATGGAGGTTTCATTCAGCAAGGATCTGTTGAACTCCATTCCATCAAAAAAAAAAAAAAGCTAAAATTTTACTGACTACTTGTCGTCATAGGAACCCTCTTTAGCAATTGATTTTCAGTATTATATTTAACACTCAAAAAGGAAAAAAAGAAAAACCATTAAATATGACCTTTTATCATTTCTATTTTACATTTAAGAAAACAGAAGCTCAAAAAGATTGTATAAATTGCTCAAAGTCACACAGCTAAGCGGTGCAGAAATTCAGCACAGGTGTGCCTAAGTCCATCATTTTGCTGTTAGCCATTCTTCTACTAAAGGCCAGTTACTAAAAATGGAAAGAGATCGGTTCTCTTTTGAGCCGACCCGCTGTTCTAGCAGTGTCTTACACTTTAACAACGCTGATTCTCCCTTAAGCCGGCCCGCTGTACTGGCAGCAACTCTCCCTTCCCCCACTCTAATAAACTTTACTTTCCTCTCAGAAAAAAATGAAAAGACACATAATACATCATTCAGTGTGTCATGAGCTAGGCAGTGTAATTACCTCAATTCTGTACACTTGAGATCCTTAACATAAATAAAATAAAACGAAATGAAACACAACATCTCCCTGACTAGGAGTTCACAGCTCATGATGGAGACAGAATGTAAATACCTAATTTGCATGATAATTGTTTTAAACTCGCTGGAGAGCTGCTGGAAGTTTCAAAGAGAAAATGTTTTCCATTACAGGAGGAGTGGGGGTTTATCAGAGAAACATTTTAGAAGAAAAGAGGGAGGAAAGAAATAAATCTTTCAAAGGGCAAGAAAGGCACAAGGTGTTTTGAGAGAGGTGAGCAGTTGAATGCATTAGGAGTAAAATTGTAGGAAATGCCATTTAACTTCCAAAAATATTCTGAGCCTACATAATGTAGTCTGTCTTCTCAGTCACTGAAGCAGCTCTTAGTTAAGAAACATTCTTTTTAAAGGCCCATCCTCCTTTTCTCTCTTCCACACACATAAGTATAATAAACTTAGAAATTACACAGCATTTTGTAATATTTTGTGATTTTTGTAAGAAATCAGTTATAATAAATGCTAAATGAAAATATAATTTTAAATTGCCATGCTCCTTCACAGACATTGTTCATTTTCTTTGCAGTGACTTGGGATGGGGGCAGTGAGTAGAGCTGTTGTGACTCCCCAGGTGGCAGGTTCAAGAGGAAGGGTTTTTTTCCCACAGGAATTTACCGAGTTGGTGAAAGGATGAGAATGTGCCTCCTGATTCTGGGAACATCTGGATGCCTGACTTCCCCCTCTCTCCAACTCATTACTCACACCGTTCGCCAAAGTACTCTTCAATTCTTTCTTTCCATGTGTAGAAGCAGCTTTCCAGAGCACATGTCTTATTTGATAACGTTTTGATTCTGAGACAGAAGCAACTGTTGACTGTGACTGATTTTGCTCTCTGTGTATCGAAATGTCCATTAGGCATACTATTAAGTCTGCACGCAGGAGGGAAGCAGGAGAAGCCTGGGAGGCACGAAATGTGAGTCCAGCACAAACACAGAAGCTACCTCCTAATAAGGGAAAATGATGTTTTAGCTATTCTCTTGCAAGGAAAAAAAAGGCTGGGTTGTGGTGACCTGAAAGTAAACTTACGCCAACATCAAGCTAGGTCAAATAGGAAACCCAAAACAATCACAGGGTTACCATGGGTGAATTCTACATCAAAATTCAAATAAGTTCAAGGGAAGAAAGGAAAGAAAATTTTAAGCTTGTTAGGATTTATTTTCAGAGGGTGAACCAGCTTAAGTTTCCATGTATTCATTGCTCACTCATTCACTCACTTATTCATTCAATGTGTGTTTGAAGGCTTCTTTCAGGGCAGGCACTATTCTAGGTCTTGGTAACATACCAGAGGATGAAGCAGATTAAGCAGGGAAAACAAAGTAAATCAATTATAAGTTCAAAAATATTCTGAGCCTACATAATGTAGTCTGTCTTCTCAGTCACTGAAGCAGCTCTTAGTTAAGAAACATTCTTTTTAAAGGCCCATCCTCCTTTTCTCTCTTCCACACACATAAGTATAATAAACTTAGAAATTACACAGCATTTTGTAATATTTTGTGATTTTTGTAAGAAATCAGTTATAATAAATGCTAAATGAAAATATAATTTTAAATTGCCATGCTCCTTCACAGACATTGTTCATTTTCTTTGCAGTGACTTGGGATGGGGGCAGTGAGTAGAGCTGTTGTGACTCCCCAGGTGGCAGGTTCAAGAGGAAGGTTTTTTTTCCCACAGGAATTTACCGAGTTGGTGAAAGGATGAGAATGTGCCTCCTGATTCTGGGAACATCTGGATGCCTGACTTCCCCCTCTCTCCAACTCATTACTCACACCGTTCGCCAAAGTACTCTTCAATTCTTTCTTTCCATGTGTAGAAGCAGCTTTCCAGAGCACATGTCTTATTTGATAACGTTTTGATTCTGAGACAGAAGCAACTGTTGACTGTGACTGATTTTGCTCTCTGTGTATCGAAATGTCCATTAGGCATACTATTAAGTCTGCACGCAGGAGGGAAGCAGGAGAAGCCTGGGAGGCACGAAATGTGAGTCCAGCACAAACACAGAAGCTACCTCCTAATAAGGGAAAATGATGTTTTAGCTATTCTCTTGCAAGGAAAAAAAAGGCTGGGTTGTGGTGACCTGAAAGTAAACTTACGCCAACATCAAGCTAGGTCAAATAGGAAACCCAAAACAATCACAGGGTTACCATGGGTGAATTCTACATCAAAATTCAAATAAGTTCAAGGGAAGAAAGGAAAGAAAATTTTAAGCTTGTTAGGATTTATTTTCAGAGGGTGAACCAGCTTAAGTTTCCATGTATTCATTGCTCACTCATTCACTCACTTATTCATTCAATGTGTGTTTGAAGGCTTCTTTCAGGGCAGGCACTATTCTAGGTCTTGGTAACATACCAGAGGATGAAGCAGATTAAGCAGGGAAAACAAAGTAAATCAATTATAAGTTCACAAGATGAGAAGAACAGGAGAGCTTCCTTCCCTCAATCCCTTCCTTTCTTTCAAATATTCCAACCTAGGAATCACGAGGTGGAGCATGTGCACAGGGTAAGGTAGGGGTGGCGATCCAGCAAAGCAAATCAGAGCCCAAGTAAGCTGAGTAGGGCATTTGCTCCAGGAGGCCTGCTGCTGGAGATTAGAGCTCAAGTGGCATGAGGAAGGCATCTACACAGGGAGTCGACAGGGCTGGTCCGGTATGGGTTTCTGGAGCCAGAAAGGGATACATTGGGTGTTCATGTGATGTAAATAAGCAAATAGGAAGAAAAGAAAGCTTTTCCTTATGGGAAGGAGTGATAGAAACAGAAAGTTACCATGTGGCAACCATCACAGCAATAATTTAACCAGGAAACATCAACGGATGCTGAAACTAGTGGATAAAAGTTTGATGAGAGACATTTACATCTCCTTAAATGTGATATTTATGACAAAAACAAATAACCTGAACCCAATCATGAGGAGGGCTTCCCAGGTGGCTCAAAGGTAAAGAACCTGTCTGCCAATGCAGGAGAAGTAGGTTCTATCTCTGGGTCAGGAAGATCTCCTGGAGAAGGAAATGACAACCTACTCCAGTATTCTTGCCTGGGAAATTCCATGGACAGAGGAGGCTGGAGGGCTACAGTCCATGGGGTTGTAAGAGAGTCCGATGTGACTTAGCAACTAAATAACATCAATCATGAGGAGGAGGAACCAGTAGACAAACACAAATTTTGAGATATTCTAAAAAACAACTAGGCTGTACTCTTCAAAGGTATCAAGGTCATGCAAATCAAAAAAGACTGGAGAATTGTTCCAGATTGAAAGAGACTAAAAAGACATGGCAACTAAATCCAACTCATAATCTCAGACTGGATCTTGTTGATGCAAAGGAGATTATTGGGACAGTTGGTAAAATTTGCATCGGGCCCTGGGAATAAATGAAAGTAATGTGTCAATGTTAATTTCCTGAGTTTGGTGATTGTGTTATGGTCATTTCTTAGAGGAATTGCACACTAAAGTACTAGCAGTGAAAGGGCATCACTTTGGCAACTTACTCTCAAATGGTTTAGGGAAAAGTTCAACCTTTTTTTAAGTTTGCATTTATTTAAAGTAAAAATTTTAAAAATCACCACCATTAAAAACAACATCAAATGGAGCAAAGCTTTATTTTTTTTTAAATGGTAAGGCTGTTTGTTACACAGACTTATCAACCCTATGTTTCCTAAGCATTTTTTCATGTGCAAAGTATACGACACACTTCTTGTGTGCAATGACCTTACAATCTACAGAGGCCCTAAGGCTTATATATGGTAAGAGAAAACTGTTAAAGCTATACAATTTATGAGAAGTGCTAAATGAAACACACATCTAACAGAGGTAAAACTGAGTGAAGTCTATGAACTTGTGTTTGCTGTCAGCCTGCCTGGGGAAGATAGGTTTCTATTAAAGAACATAGATAAAGAGAGAGAAAAAAGAATTTGGAACCAAATAGAGAAGAGCTTTTGATTCTCAATCAATAACAATCTGACAAAGGCTCCAAAGGGGAGAAGATCTAATTAGCTTCTGGATCCCAATTAGGAGATGACTGTGTCAATGCAGGTATATGATAATAAGAGAGTCAACTAGGATGAATATTGGCAGAAGGAACAGGTTGGAAAGTATAGAGACTACTGAAATTTTAACTGAAAAAAAACAACCTTGGTCTTCTTTATTCTAAAGCACAGGTGGTCAAAAACTGTTTTTTATACAGAATCAGAGAGCAAATATTACCAGCTAGTAAGTATTTTCAGCTGTGTAGGTCAGTCTCTGTAGCAACTACCCAATGCTGCCACTGAAGCGCAAGAGCAACCAGAGACCATACTTAAATAGGCATGACTGTGCCCCAGTAAATCTTTACATACAATAACAGGCATATGAATCAGATGTGGCCCACAGGTCACAGTTTGCTGGCCCCTGGTTGTGATAGGTCCAAGATAACTCTCTGGTTTTGACCTCAGATGACTTGAAGAATAATCACACAATTGAGATGAGTAGGAAAGTTAGAAGGAGGAGGTATTAAACAGAACAGCATCAGTTTCTTTTACCCATGTTGTGTTTGACCACTAAAAGGAGGACAAAACAGAACATTAAATGAGATCAAGGGTCAGTGACTTGACCATAGAAAAGAAATGATCATGGAGATATGAGGAGGGATGCATTTTGTGGAGGTGTTGGAAATGCAAAGTAGAAGGTAATCAGGAAGCAGGAGAGAATTCAGATAATGTACAGACCAAACAGGTGGAGGTTTGAAGCCAGGCAGCAGACAGGCATCAGAGGACCACTGGAGATTAAATGGAAAGAAGGCAGGTTATACCATAGAAGCAATGCAGCAGACACACCCTCAGATGACCCCTCATGAGTCACACCCTTGTGTAATCCATTCCCCTTGTGTGTGGGCAGAGCCTGGGACCTCCTTTGAACCCAGTGAATATGATGAGATGCTACTCCATGATTATGTTCCACTACATATAGCTCTACCTGAGCAGACTAGAGCAACACACTCTCCCTACTGACCTTGGAGAAGTAAGTTGCCATGTTAGGAGGCCCGTGAGAAACCCTGTGAAAGAACCATGTGGCAAGGAATGTGGCTAGACTCCAGGAGCTGAGTGTAGTTCCTTGCCAACCACTAGCAAGAAAATGGGGAACTTGGTCAGATAACCACAAGGAACTAAATTCTGCCATGTGAGTTGGAGGAGGTCTCTAAGCCCCAGAAAAAAAGTGCAGCCTGGGCAACACCTTGACTGCAGCCTTGTGAGACCCTGAGCAGAGGTTCCAGTTAAGCCACGCCTGGACTTCTGACCCAGGGAGACTGAACTAATACATGTGTGCTGTGTTAAGCCTCTAAATTTGTGGGAATTTGTTAGGCAGCAAAAGGAAATTAATATAAATAATTTGCAACAAGTTGTCCCAGATGGTGGCAGTGTTTCAGATAGGAATTGATATCCAGGTCTGCTTTTATTTCAGTTTATGGCTATTCCTAGCCTTGGGAAGACCCAAACCTAGAGATGCCTCAGGTATTACAAGATCTCCACCTTTTCTTATTTCTTTTCAGGTGATTGGTAGAGGTGGAAGGGAACCATACTAAAACTGTTTTGCTTAAACATAGATTTTATTGTCAAAACTCATTCATAGAGTATCAACATTGAGATTATGAGGCAAAGGCCCTGTCAAATTTTCAGAAAGAATACTTAATGTTAACATTATAATGCCAAAGAACAGTGAAGTGTGGGGATGAAGCAGTCAAGGTCAGAAGTGAATTGGGCATCATGTTATTCTTCAGTCATCCTCGCCTCTGCTGAGGTATGTCAACAGTGTAAAAGCAAAGCAGCAACAAACATCACAGGAATTCAGACTTGTCTCCAGTTCTTGGAACAGAGAATACAATGTTCTGTGTATCATCTTAATTATCCTTGCTACTTAACAGTGTAATAATAAATAGAACAAATGAAAAATTCTTTGAATATGTGATTTTGGAACATTACAAAGCAAACATTCTATATCAGATGCAAATTTCTATACTAAAAAAGAATGACTGAGGAAAAGAAAACCTTACTGGTCACTCAAAAAGCACTACTGTATATTGGCTAAGCCTTATATGTGTTGGGCATTCAATCACAGTTAAACAGACTGAAGGGCCTAAAAGAGCCCCTCATGGGGAAAAAATTACACACTTGCCTCATGAGAATCAAAACTACACAATCCATGTATTCAAGCTAACATAGTTTTTTTAAAAAGTGTCATCTTTATATGGATGAGCATGGACAATGTTCAAGGTAAAGTAGTGTTTTTACATGATGTGGCCCTGTCTTTGCTGAGAGAGATAGAGGGAAACAATGTGCCCAGCTACACTTTGATTCCTGGCCCTCTTTGCACTTAGGTACGGCCATGCAACTAGGTTCTTGCCCAAACCTGTCCTAATAAGCTAGGCCATGTGCTTCTTCAGGCTGCATTTCACGCTTTCTCAGTAGGTGGAACTGTGACTACCAGAGGGACCATATGTTGACGATGGCAAAGACACAGTCATTTGAGGTCCCCAAATGAATAGAGCAGAGCTTCCCACCAACCTGGTCTACATGCATCAGGCTTTGATGTGAAGGAAAATAAATCTCATTATCCTTTAAAACACTGAATTATGAGAGTCTCATTACAGCTTAGCCAACTCTAACTTGCACGTGCATTATAATGTAAAAAGTATATCACACAATATATGTCTATATACACGTTGAAATGTTTGCAAAAATAATCGACATGATGACAAGGGAATTACTCAATCAAATGCTCCTGACCAGCACTTTGGATCTGTAGAGAGTGACAAAGGATCACAGGGCAATGAGAGATTATTTCTGGGGACAAAAGCAGCACTGAGTCCAGAAGGAGTGGTGGCAAGTGTCCACAGGTTATGGAGCTTTCTTAACCCAACTGCTCCTTGGTGTGAGCCGGTCTGTACTCTCCACTACCAATGGTGTGGGACATGAAGAAAAGTGTCAGAATCTCGAGGGTGTTGGCAGCGAGTTCAGTTGTGGGGTCCAGACATAATAGCAAGAATTGCTCAAGAGAGAAATGAGACAAAGATGTGGGACAATATACCAAGACTTGGGCTCTACAGTCACACATCGAAAAAATATTTAATAGGAATTCATATCAAATTATAAGGCTGTATAAAATTTCCCATACAAAACAGGAGGCCATTTTTTAAATCAAGATTTCTCAACCTCAGCAATATGGATCTTTGGGGTCAGGTCATGTTTAGTTGCAGGGATGGTGGCATGCTATGTACTATAGAGTATTTATTGGCAGCCTGGGATCTATCCACAAATACCAGCAGTATACCCTCCCTCCCCATTGAAGCAACCAAAACTGTCTCCTGACATTGCCACATGTCCTCTGGGGGACAAATCTTCCCCTCCCACCCAGACTGAGATGAGAACCACTGAATTAAGGGAACTAATAAAAACCACTGCTTTCCCTCTAGCGTGTTTTCTTTTAAAATCTCACAAAATGATCAGACCATTGGGACACAACTGAGCAGTGGCTCAGTCAATCAATATGCCTGGACATGCTTTAAAAACCTGTGGCTGACACAACACTGAGCATTACAGTAATTAAGGGAGATTACAGAAGCGGGATTCAGAAGGTCATCACAAATGTGCCTAATAAATATGACTCAATTCAAAAGGGATAAAGAGAGCTTAGTCACTCGAGTCCAGACCACCAATAGCAAATTACAGGACAGAAAGAGACATGATTTAGCTTCTTCAAGTATGAAAAGGTCTACAAGAGCAAACTGCAATGTGACTACCAGAAAGAGTGGTACCACAGAAGGAGTGGAGTCGTTTTAGACAAACTCCTGGCAGTCAGCTAGGATGGATGGTCAAGTTGGCTGGTCTTGGGCTCACCTGTGGGAGGTGGTCACCAGGCTTTCAGGGACTTGCAAGGAGGTCTGGAAGGTGTGGATGGTCACAGGCTCCAGCTCTGACTATAGAGGATACTTCTGTAATGAGCCCACCTTTGGTGTACTTATCTGGAGCCTTTTGCTGAAGAGATAGAGGTGGAGGGTAGATCAAGTGTTCACACTACCACCTCCTTTTTAATGATTATTTTTGCACATCTAAACAAATGACTAATATGACTGGAAGTTAAATTTTAAAAAACAATCATTTTGTGTGAAATAAAAAACATGTAAACATTTAAAAGAAACACTATGAATATTTCTCAAATAAAAAAACCTGGAAGTGTGAATGTTATAGCTAGCTTAATTATTTAGGAAACACTGGAGAAAAGAAATCATAATGACTGGGAACTTTTGGGGAGTTTCAGAATCTATGTCTGCGTTTATTTTCCAAAAATATTTTAGTCAAGTAAAACTTCAATGACACAACGGCCTACTATATGAGTACATGTCTCAAGCAAGGAGACCAGAGAAAAGAGGTAGAGAAAGCAGCCATTATGTGAAGCAGGACTAGTGACATGTGTCCCTGAAAAAGCCTGTCCCTTAGTAACTGTTGCTGCCTGTAGACATCCATTGCCTCCTCAACAGCAAGTCACTAGCTCCTGCTCTCCACATGCCTTTCTGTGATGGCAGACACTTGTCTCTTACTAAGGGCAAAAATGTTACATACTCACACTTTCCCAGACTCCTTTGCAATACCAATATGGGCACATGACACAATACTGACAAATAAGACCTGAGGGGAAGTCTGCCAGCAAAGTCTGACTTTCTAGGAAAGTCTTTCTTTCACATCATTAAAGGTGTAAATGTCCTTTTTCATTCACTGAGTTGTCTGAGGTGCCCACGCGGCAAAGAACCGAGGATGGCCTCTGGTCAACCGAAATCCTCAAACATGTCTTGAGGAAGTGAATTCTGCTAACAAGCAGAGTAAGCTTAAAAATGGATCTTTCTCGGGCTTCCCTGGTGGTCCAGTGGGTAAGGACACCGCCTTGCAGTGCAAGGGGCATCAGTTCGATCCCTGGCCTGAGAAGATCCCCCGTGCTGCGAAGCAGCTGGACCGATGTGTCCAACTGCTGAGCCAGACAGAGCTCTGGAGCGCATGTGCCCAGAGCTGGTGCTCTGCGATGAGAGAGGCCGCTGTGAGGGGAGGCCCACACAGGCCAAAGGAACAAGGATGGAAATCAAAGACCAATAGAAGTGGCAAAAAAAAAAAAAAAAAAAAGGATCCTTCTCTAGTTGAGCTGTAGCCTCGTAAAAGACCCTGAAGCAGAGGATTCAGCTAAGCTGTATCTGGACACTTGACCCATAGAAACTAGGAGATAATAAATATGTATTGTTTTAGGCCATTAAGTTAGTGGTAATTTGCTATACAGTAATAGATAAAACTACAATGTCTAGGTGAAATTCAAATCTTCCTTATGGTTTAAACAGGTTTCAGTCATATATACTCTGTTACACGCAGGCAAAAGCGGCCTGAATGATACACAGGAAGATTCCTTATGCAGATCCTGTCCTTTTGTTCTTATGATGTTTCGTTATCATAGTAACAAGCCCCGCCTATTATAAGATTTATATTATATCTGCTAATATAAGATTTGCAAGAAACTGTGCTAACTATATACTCAGACCAATGTGTGAGATTCACAGAATCATCATGTGCTCATTAGTGTTGACATTTAAGTATGAATCATTTTGATTAACTGCATTCTGATTATCTTCAACTAGAAAAAAATACACATATTAATACCCGTTTTACATTATCCTTACATAAACAGACCTCTACACTTGTGTTATTGAAACCAAAGCATATAACTGGATCCAAGTCCAGTAGAGGTGTCAAGGTACAAAAAATAATAAAAGTACAGACAATTTAAGATCCGTCTATACTATCCCCGCCTAGAAATCTTAGGCAAATCATTTCACTTCTTGAAACTTTATTTTATCATAACAACAGTGCAGTAACACTCATCTGATACAGTAAAATATAAAAAGTAAACAAAAGTTTGATTTATCAAAGCATTTGTAGGGGGGAGGAGAAATTTTTTAAAGGCAACATATTGTCTCACTTCTTAAAGAATATTTTGTTTTGGTGAAATAAATGTAGACACACATAGAAAAAGTAACCCCAATTCTTTCTGGCCATGTTTTGTAGCCACATGGTAAAACAACAATATTAAAATGAATATACTTAGCTACATTTGGTCAGGGTCTCTAGCAACTTCTGAGAAAAGATTTTAAGAACCAGGGGTACCCACTGACTGAGTTATATCTAGGAAGGCACTGGTTCCTCTCCCTGTCCCAGTAACTAAAATAACATCTCTGAATGGGGAATTTCTGTTGTCATAATACATTCTGGCTGTGTCTACAGGATGCCAAAACAAGTGAAAACTAAAACGTTCAGGCAAAGTAGGTACTTGGCACTTGAAGATTTGGATGTTTTATTAACTTAATCTTTTTCCCCCTAATGCATTGAGCCAGGCCAACTCTTGCATGTAGACATAACCTTGGTGTTTATAGTTGAATTTGGGGTCATTCATCTTTAGTCAGTCATGCGTTTGATCTGAAGATATTTGTGAAGTTTACACTTATGAAAATGTTTTCCTAAGTTCATCAAGCAGAGTTTTTCTTCCTTCTAAACATATCATAGGATTCTTTTTCTACTAATTCATTTATGTTCAAAATAATAGTCTTCTGCTTCTCCACTACTTTCTGAATCAAAATGGCATGTCCTTGTTTTCCTTCTCAATGTCCCTCCAGAGGTTTCCAAGATTCAGAGATCCTCTTTTTTTTTTTTAACCAGTATCTCTTCTCCTGAGAGCAAAGGTGTTCATGAAATGACTCGTTTTCTCACATCTCCTTGCTACCCTGGGCTCCAGGTTCCCCAGCCTCTGGTTCCTAGCGTTCATGTCCTTGTTTTGCCTCCATCTCATTCTTACTGCCCTAAGGGACTGTAAACCCAGCCTCTCCCAGGCACTGCTGGATGCAAACGGGAAGAGGAAGGAGCCACATAGAGGCCTGCTGCTGGACAAAGGCCAGCTTTACATTCGGAGGCATCTGGCTTTGCCAAGCATGACTTCAGCTGGAAACAATCTGGAAGCAGGAAGATTTACTGTCGTTTATGTGTGTGTCATTTATGTGTGTGCGCACCAGCTTTCTCCTCCCAAGACTGATTTAGACCTAGGTTGTTGTGGGTTGTTTATTTACTTATAAGTTTCTCATTAGAAGAATAACAGTATTTCTCAACAAAGTCTTTAGCACAGGAGAATATCTGAAGAAGGAAGAAAATTGCCCTATCAACTGTAAAACTTCCCTGCAGGGGATTTCATAAAATGAGAAAATTTGAAAGAGCATGAAGAGTCACCTGGTTTACCTTTTCTTCTTTTTATTCAGACAATAAATATTCATAGGGCATCTTCTGTCTTTAAAAGGTCCTTCCCAAGACTCTCCATTATAACTGCTATGATCTATCTGCCTCATCTGTGGGGGCTCCCTCTCTGTGTCTGTGCCCCCCCCCACCACCTAACTTATTAGCCTACTACACTGTAACCTGCTGAGAGTAAAATTTCTTCCTAAGAACATTTTGAAAACATTTTACTAAGCTCCACAACTTAAGATTTGGAAGCAAAAATAAGCAATTTTTCTCAAAATACATGTGTATACTGTATGCGTGCTTCAGTCATGTCTGAGTCTTTGCAACCCTATAGACTGTAGCCCACTAGGCTCCCTCTGTCTTTGAGATTTCCCAGGCAGGCATATTGGAGTGGGTTGCCATTTCTTCCTCCAGGATATCTCCCCAACCCAGGGATCAAACCCATGGCTCTTATGTCTCTGGCATCAGCAGACAGGTTCTTTATCACTAGCATCACTTGGGAAGCCCGTAAGTATACTAAGCCTCAATAATTCTGTTTCTGTGTATCAACACACAGCAGTATATATAAATATGATTGCTAAAAACACATACAAGAATATACACAAAAGCACAACTCATAATAGTCATAAACTAGAAATAAGTCAAATGTTCATCCATAGTGGAATGGATAAATAAATTGTGGTATAGTCATACAATGGAATACTACATAGTGATAAAAACAAATGATTTATATGGCAGATGAAAACCAGGATGAATCTCATTAACAAATGCTAAAGTCAGGCACAAAATAACACGTAACATGTGATTACATTTATATAAAGTTCAAAAGTAAAGTATATGGCTATAAGTTGAGACCACACTTCGCAGGGAAGATAATTACTAGAAGATGGGGTGTGAGAGGTTTCTGGGATTCTGTTTCTGGTCATGTTCCATTTCTTGCTCAGGTGCTGGTTACATGCATGGGTCTACTTTGTGAAAAGAGAGCCAGGGATACATTACGATTTATATACTTTTCTGCATGTATTTTATACATCAGTAAAATGTTTACAAATACACTCTGTAAAGAGTTCTTCAATAACCCACACAGTTGAAACCTCACTTTGTCACTGAACCTTCTCCTGCATCCTCAGCACAGAACTCATCACTTGCTCCTCTAAGCTCTTAGGGCACATTGCACATTCCTCTACTATGTGTACTGAATCATGAGCATTTACATATCTTTTTTTTTTTTTTTTGGCCACTTCTATTGGCCTTTCATTTATTTATTTTCATCCATATTTGTTCTTTGGCCTGTGTGGGCCTCCCATTGCAGTGGCCTCTGTCACTGCAGAGCACCAGCTCTGGGCACACGCACTTCAGAGTGCCGGCTTGGTAATTGGACACATTGGTCCAGCTGCTCTTGACGTGGGATCTTCCCAGGTCAGGATCGAACCAGCACCCTATAGACTGTAGCCCACTAGGCTCCCTCTGTCTTTGAGATTTCCCAGGCAGGCATATTGGAGTGGGTTGCCATTTCTTCCTCCAGGATATCTCCCCAACCCAGGGATCAAACCCATGGCTCTTATGTCTCTGGCATCAGCAGACAGGTTCTTTATCACTAGCATCACTTGGGAAGCCCGTAAGTATACTAAGCCTCAATAATTCTGTTTCTGTGTATCAACACACAGCAGTATATATAAATATGATTGCTAAAACACATACAAGAATATACACAAAAGCACAACTCATAATAGTCATAAACTAGAAATAAGTCAAATGTTCATCCATAGTGGAATGGATAAATAAATTGTGGTATAGTCATACAATGGAATACTACATAGTGATAAAAACAAATGATTTATATGGCAGATGAAAACCAGGATGAATCTCATTAACAAATGCTAAAGTCAGGCACAAAATAACACGTAACATGTGATTACATTTATATAAAGTTCAAAAGTAAAGTATATGGCTATAAGTTGAGACCACACTTCGCAGGGAAGATAATTACTAGAAGATGGGGTGTGAGAGGTTTCTGGGATTCTGTTTCTGGTCATGTTCCATTTCTTGCTCAGGTGCTGGTTACATGCATGGGTCTACTTTGTGAAAAGAGAGCCAGGGATACATTACGATTTATATACTTTTCTGCATGTATTTTATACATCAGTAAAATGTTTACAAATACACTCTGTAAAGAGTTCTTCAATAACCCACACAGTTGAAACCTCACTTTGTCACTGAACCTTCTCCTGCATCCTCAGCACAGAACTCATCACTTGCTCCTCTAAGCTCTTAGGGCACATTGCACATTCCTCTACTATGTGTACTGAATCATGAGCATTTACATATCTTTTTTTTTTTTTTGGCCACTTCTATTGGCCTTTCATTTATTTATTTTCATCCATATTTGTTCTTTGGCCTGTGTGGGCCTCCCATTGCAGTGGCCTCTGTCACTGCAGAGCACCAGCTCTGGGCACACGCACTTCAGAGTGCCGGCTTGGTAATTGGACACATTGGTCCAGCTGCTCTTCGGCACGTGGGATCTTCCCAGGTCAGGGATCGAACCAGCACCCCTTGCACTGCAAGGCAGTGTCCTTACCCACGGGACCACCAGGGAAGCCCCATTTACAGATCTTTATCCCAGGGAAGAATACCAGACTCTTTGCTGCTTGAGGAGAGGGAGCACATTTTAATCAGCTTTGTGTGCCTAAACACTAACACACTGGATGATCCAAAGCTGACCAGAAATAAATGCTACTGAATGAGCTCAAGCAAGCACTTTGGGTGCTCATCAGACAACATCACCATGAATGGAGTATTCTGTACCCCTTGCCAAAAAATCACTGAAGTCATTTGAAAACCCAAAGAGAGAAAGTCCCAGAATGTGATGGAAATGTCAGCCATCTTTCTCAACTCTTCAGAGACTCTAGCCCTGATTTGTTAGATGAGAAACAAAGACAATACCCAGATTATGTTTGCCCAGTTTCTCCAAGAAATGCCTTTAATTTCACAATATTTAGTGTCAAAATACCTCTGTTATTTTCTGATAAAGTGCAGAGACCAAAAATATCCAACACACACACACACACACACACACACACACTCCATGTCTTCAGTAAAATCACAGTTGAAAATATGTCTATTTTATTACACAACGTCCCATACATAAAACCCTAAAGAGAAAGGGTGGGGAGGTCGTCTTTACTTATGAACATTTATTTTATTTTTTTAAAAAGATTTATTTATTTATTTATTTTGGTGAGGGTGGGGTGGGGAGGGAGGGGAGCAGGCGGGTCACTTCTATTGGTCTTTCATTTGTCCATTTTCATCCATCTTTGTTTGGCCCGTGTGGGCCTCCCATCGCGGTGGCCTCTGTTGTCACAGAGCACCGGCTCTGGGCGCATGTGCTCCAGAGCTCCGGCTCGGTAATTGGACACATGGGTCCAGCCACACCACGGCACGTGGGATCTTCCCAGGCCAGGGATTGAACCGGCGCCCCTTACACTGCAAGGTGGTGTGCTTACCCACTGGACCACCAGGGAAGCCCCTTATGAACTTTTATATTAAAGATTACTTTTGGAAACCCAAGAACTATGTTTCTTCCCACTCGCCCACCTTTTTTTTTTTTCCATTATTCCATTTGTCAGGAAATTCCAAACTCAGTCAGATAGTGAGTCCAAATGACTAAGTCGCTTTAGGACCACGGTGACATCTTTGTTTCTGCTCTTTTTATCTTGTTTCAATTTTACTTTTATTGGCAACTGCTCTTCGTTTATTATGTTCGGTTTGTTAAGTCTCCTTGGAAAGCAGGTATCTATCTTAAATCAGGATTTCTCAATCTCAGTCCTATTTACATTTTGGGACAGATGATTCATTGGTTTGGGGTTGTCCTGTACATTGCAATATGTTCAGCAGAATTCCTGACCTCTACCCACCAGATGACAACCCACCCCATCTCAGTTGTGACAAACAGAAATGTCTCCTCCAGGTAAGAACCACTGTCTTAAATGCATACCTAAATATTCTAGAACTCTTTGAAATCCTCTTATCTAAATTCACTTATCTACTGAAGATGCAATCCAGAGTAATGAATAAAACTCAACTATATCTTTCACCCTCATTAACTGGTAAACAAGTCAGTCTTTAGCCAAATGAGAAAAATACCACACATTCATTGCTTACTTAGCTAGGAGACAGAAGGCTGATGAGAAATTCAGTGAAGGCCAGTGAGTGGGGGGGAGGTGGTAGTTCAATGCCTTTCCTAGAGGTAAACATATAGTGCAAAAAATGAATGGAATTGGTTAACAGTTACAGACAAAGTTATAGAGATATTTGAGATGCCACAATAAGAAAGTCTTAACAGGAGGAACAAACCCAAAGGTTAGTGAGTGCTCCTTTTTGTACCCTAGTCCTGGTAAATTAAGACATCTGGAAGAAAGTTGGCTTTTTTTTTTTCAAAGCAGCAAATGACTAATACATCTGTCTGGATGATTTTCTTTCAGCCAACATGGAAGCTTCCCTGAAATCTGCCCTCCCTTCCTTGCCAAAGAGCAACATATGAGGGAAGGGTTCAGTACTCAACAGTGTAGTACATTCCACCTGTGAGCTCTCATTTTATTCTCTGAGGTAGCCTAGATAAGTTAGGCTCCATTACCCTTATTTTGTACTAGGATAAATCAAACGTATAAATGGCGCACAGTCATGAGCTTGAGAATACAGAAGAACTTGAGTGAGGATAACATTAATTCTATTGAACCTGTAAAACCCCAATACTGCCTCATCCTCCCACAGTTCCCAGGCTGATTATCCCCAGCCCTCAGTCGGAAGTCTCCAGTTCTTCTCTTTAGCCTGTGTCTCTTGCTTTTATTAGTGTTGTTTATGTGTAAGCTTTTCCTCCCGACTCTACCATGATGTGTGGTAATCATCTTTGTTTTCACCACTGTTTACCAAGCACGGAGTCTTGTAGGACTCTAAATACTTGTTTAATTGAGTCTCATCTATTAATATACTCCTGAATCCCTAAGGGTTATTCAGTGGTGAAAGTTGAGTATAAATATAAAAAGCCTCACCCTAAAGGGGAGTGGAGTTCCTGAGAAATATCTGGCAGTCTGTGACTCAGTCATCTGCTACAAAGGAACACGGATGTTTATGATCAGGGAGGGGGAGCTGACAACTGCTCTTTACAGGGTCAATTCCTCACCCACGCTCTCCACAAAGTGACCTTAGGGTGGCTCATGGGATGGAGAAGGCAGCACAGCTTTTAAGCAGTTACTAGAGGTAGCATGAAAGATTCTACATCTCACTGTACTATATAACCAAAGCTATCTGTTCAGTTGACAAGAGTATTTACCTCTGGGGCTTCTACCATTTCTATGGTATGGAAATTTGCATTTGTGCCTTCAAAAAGCACAGCATAATCATCTCTAATATGCATTTTCACTTACATGAACTCTCAATCCTTCAGAGTGCTCATGAGTTACTGATTTTCACCTCTATTTTTCTAGGTGAGAAAGTGAGGCCTATGAAGGTTAAGAAACTTCCAAAAGTTGCTCAAACACTTAATGACAGAGCAGGCCATCTGATTGCTGTTCTAGGGCAGTGGGTCTCAACCAGAAGCAACTGTACCCTTCAGGGACATGTGACAATATCTGGAGACTCAACAGTGTAGTACATTCCACCTGTGAGCTCTCATTTTATTCTCTGAGGTAGCCTAGATAAGTTAGGCTCCATTACCCTTATTTTGTACTAGGATAAATCAAACGTATAAATGGCGCACAGTCATGAGCTTGAGAATACAGAAGAACTTGAGTGAGGATAACATTAATTCTATTGAACCTGTAAAACCCCAATACTGCCTCATCCTCCCACAGTTCCCAGGTTGATTATCCCCAGCCCTCAGTCGGAAGTCTCCAGTTCTTCTCTTTAGCCTGTGTCTCTTGCTTTTATTAGTGTTGTTTATGTGTAAGCTTTTCCTCCCGACTCTACCATGATGTGTGGTAATCATCTTTGTTTTCACCACTGTTTACCAAGCACGGAGTCTTGTAGGACTCTAAATACTTGTTTAATTGAGTCTCATCTATTAATATACTCCTGAATCCCTAAGGGTTATTCAGTGGTGAAAGTTGAGTATAAATATAAAAAGCCTCACCCTAAAGGGGAGTGGAGTTCCTGAGAAATATCTGGCAGTCTGTGACTCAGTCATCTGCTACAAAGGAACACGGATGTTTATGATCAGGGAGGGGGAGCTGACAACTGCTCTTTACAGGGTCAATTCCTCACCCACGCTCTCCACAAAGTGACCTTAGGGTGGCTCATGGGATGGAGAAGGCAGCACAGCTTTTAAGCAGTTACTAGAGGTAGCATGAAAGATTCTACATCTCACTGTACTATATAACCAAAGCTATCTGTTCAGTTGACAAGAGTATTTACCTCTGGGGCTTCTACCATTTCTATGGTATGGAAATTTGCATTTGTGCCTTCAAAAAGCACAGCATAATCATCTCTAATATGCATTTTCACTTACATGAACTCTCAATCCTTCAGAGTGCTCATGAGTTACTGATTTTCACCTCTATTTTTCTAGGTGAGAAAGTGAGGCCTATGAAGGTTAAGAAACTTCCAAAAGTTGCTCAAACACTTAATGACAGAGCAGGCCATCTGATTGCTGTTCTAGGGCAGTGGGTCTCAACCAGAAGCAACTGTACCCTTCAGGGGACATGTGACAATATCTGGAGACAGTTTTGATTGCCACAACTGGCATGTGTGTGTGTGTGTGTGGCGGGGAGATACTTGTGCCCTCTAGGTGGTAGATGGCAGGGATTCTGTGAGATATCCTAGAGTGAACAAGGCAGCCCTCCATCAAGCTCTTATCTGCCTCTGAGTATCAACAATTGATGTTGAGCAACCTCGATCTAGACTGACTGATTCTCACTCTGTGTGTGTGTGTGTGTGTGTGTCTTGGTCTCTCTTTCTCTCTCTCTCTCCCTCCTTCTCATACACATTTATAATCTGGGTGCAGCATTAACATTTATATCATTTAAGTCACTTGGCACACAACACATACCACTGCAACTACAGCCTGTAGAATCACCTAGAAGATCCATAAATACAGAATAAGTCTTGAGGCTGCATGGCCAGCACTAGCCACCATACAAAGCAGGGAGTACAGAATAAACAGGGATACTGACAAGTAATTCTCTTAAAGGTCCTCAGGTCACATTCTTTCACCCTATGATACTGGCCACTATTTTCCCAGTCTTCAAATCTTTGACTATGTAGAGTCAGGCTAGGAATATTTTTCTACCAAGAGCAGCTATGAAGGTATCATTAGATAAATTTCAATGATTTACAAATGATTTCCCCACCCCTGTGCCCAATGCTCAGAACTGAAACAATCTTGGTATAATACTTCAAGCTTCTAGGTACCAATATCTTATATTTTCTCTTTCCATTTTTCTTATCTCTTACAATGTTTAGGATCATTTATTCTTTCCCTCCCACTTAAAAGAACCTTTTATTTTAGTCAATGACGTAACAGCATTATCCAATGTGCTTTTAGAATCACAAAAGATCTTTCTTTTCTAGTCTTAGAATAAGCTACTATACAGACTTAGGCCAACTATTTCCGGACAGGGGAAGAAGTAGGCTCCCAGAAGGGGAGGTGGCATGCTGCCTCAAGGGCATCCAATGGCAAAGTTACAGCTGATATACAGGCGTCTATGCTACCCACTCCCTACCCCTCCTCTTGCCTCGGTCATGGTTTCAACATTCCTGTCTTTATGAAAGAAATAGCAAGGTTTTCACAGAGTCCCCCAATCCCACATATGAGTTATCACATAAACTCCAAATGTTTCCCCCTTTTTTTCTGATTTTGTTTGTATGGATGAACACATTTTATGGCTCTCTATGCTTACTTTTATTCTATTTATCAAATGCTTAGATCATGTACATTGTGTATAATACATTGTTCTAGACATTTTAAAAATATGAATTCATCTAATTTGTATAGCAACCTTATGAAGTAGATGTATTTATTTCCCTCTTTTTACAGACCAAGCATAAAGAGTTCGGGCAACTTGCCAATTCACACAGCCAATGGGAAGGAGAATAAGGATCTAACTACTCCATACCTTGGCTCCAGGGTTTCCCTCTCAACCACCATGCTGCTTTCTTGAAGGCTTTGCTACTACATATATAACAACAAGTCTTGCGATAGGTGTACACACACACACACACACACACACACACACACACACACACACATACACACTATACATACACACATACCATCTAGATCAAAAGTGAAAGTATATTTCCTTTTGAATTTGTTCTATGTGACATATCCAGCCTTATGTTCATGAAGGTGGTTATAAATACTTTCATGTAATTTATTATCAAAATGTAAAGTTAGGGGAATCTCTCCTGTCCTCTGTGTGTGCACACACAGAGAATGATAAAGAGCAATTTCTCTGCTATTTCTTCTTCTAAGGACACTAATACCACCAGATCAGGCCCCACCTTTATGAACTCATTTAACCTTAATTACTTCCTTACTCCAAATACGGTCACAGAGTCAGAGTTTCAACATATGAATTTGGGGCAGACATGGACTTGTCCGTAAGAAACTCCTCAAAGACTCATGTCATCTTACCAGCTAAAGAAAATAAAATTGGAGATTTGGGCACCTAGGATCAGGAAGAGTTGGGGGTAGAAAAGAAGGAAAGAAACTGAGTGATCAAGAATAACGCCTTCTTATCCAATTTATGGCCTATATAGAGACGATAAAAATAACTTCTTAGAATTTTTATCTCAGATGCTATACAGAATTCCAGTTTTGTGCTTTTTGTGGTACCTTAAAATCACAATGCAGGGCTTCCCTGGTGGTCCAGTGGGTAAGGATGCTGCCTTTTAGTGCATCCTGGGAACATCCCACGTGCCGCGGAGCAGCTGGACCAATGTGTCCAATTACCGAGCCAGAGCTCTGGAGCGCATGTGCCCATATGGCCCACAAAATGGAAAATACTTACTATCTGGCCCTCTCCAGTAGAAGCTTTTCCACCTTGCTTGGAGCCACTGAGTTTTAAAGTGGCTTAGCGGGGCTTCCCTGGTGGTCCAGTGGGTAGGGACACCTCCTTGCAGTGCAAGGGGCGCCGGTTCGTGCCCTGGCCTGGGAAGATCCCACGTGCCGTGGAGCGGCTGGACCGATGTGTCCAATTACCGAGCCAGAACTCTGGAGTGCATGTGCCCAGAGCCGGTGCTCTGCGACAACAGAGGCCGCCGCGATGGGAGGCCCACACGGGCCAAAGAAAAAAGATGGATGAAAATGGATAAATGAAAGACCAATAGAAGTGGCCCGCCAGCTCCCCTCCCTCCCCACCCCACCCCCACCAAAATAAATAAATAAATAAATCTTAAAGTGGCTTAGCGGTATGTAAGTGATTCCCCTCCCCCAACAATAAGCTAGCAAATAATTAGTAGTGATATTATCACAGGAAATGAACATATTTAAAATAACACGAATGCAGCAGAACTACAGAATCTCCTGCTGCACAAACCTCATACTACCTCATATTGTCAAGGATTTTTAAGAAAATTGATTATTTTTCATGTGCTTCTAAGGATTACCTTGTATTGAAGTGCAATTACTCAAACAGAGGAAGACTATGCCAACTGTAAAAAAAATTGGCATTGACCTTATCGTGCATTAAACTTGACACTGGGCCAGAAAAGAGACCAGAATAGGTAGATGAGAGTTCCTTCCCTTACCCCACGGAGGATAAGGACCAGGCCTTATATGTGCTCTATATCATCCTCGGTGTCTTGCACAGTTCAAGACAAACAGTGGGCACTTGATAAATGTATATTAACTGGAGACATATCTTTGCAGACAACATGGTTTTATGGAAAGTCCCTGAGATTGAGTCAATAGGTGTGTCTTTTATGCTTGAGCTTGCAAATAATTGTTGAGAGTCACTAAACTCATTACTATTTTGATTTACTACTAAAGATCCTAACTGCCTACCCACTGCTGGGTTACAGATCATAGAGGTGAGAAGCCTTCAGTCCAGCCAGGTGAAACCTGAGGTAGCCAGAACCTCCAAGGCTAGTTCTCTCAGCCATAAGCATCCTTGTTCTTTTACTGTAATATGCCACAAAATTATAATTACTTTTTCTACATACCATGGCATGAAAATGGTGAGAATATACCCAGGGCAAGCTAAGTCAGGATTTAACATATAAGGCCATTAGCTTTAGTGTGAAAGATACTTATTTCTAAAGGGCAGGAAATACACTAGAATTTTAATTAGTTCTTCAAAAATCAAGAAATAAAACTGGCCTTGAAATTATTCAAAGAATATCTTTTATTTTCCTGGAGGTCCAGATGCTCAAAAGTGAACAACTCAAGGTTAGTGTTCACTCTTTCCATGCTATACAGTAACCTCCTTCCACACTGTGATGCAGATTTTATTTGATGATGCTAGTTAATAACATCTCCATATCCACATGCAGGAAATGTGACTTTGCAATGACTACCATCAAGAGTTGGGTCAATTTCCCCACTTTTGACTATGACCTGGTCCTGTATGTTGTTTTGGCTAATAGGCTGTGGCAGAAGTGACGAGACCAGTTCTCAGCCTAAACTTTAAGAGGTCTTGAGTACATCTACTCTCTCTCATGGATCTGTACCTATGCCATGAGAAAAGCTCAGGAGAGTCTGATGGAAACCATACAGAAAGGAGCCCAGTTTCCTCACCATGACCACTCTAGACTAGCCAACTTCTAAAGATATGAGAGAGGTATCCAGGATCATCAGAGCCACCTCCAGGACCCACAGCTGACAGCATATGCACAAGGCAGCCCAGACAAGACCAGAAGGATTGTTTAGCTAAGCATAGGTATGTGACCAAGGGTAAATGTTTATTTTTTGAAACCACTGAGGTTTGGGGTGGTTATTTTGTGTCAATATTTTCCCTGGTGGCTCAGATAGTAAAAAATCTGCCTGCAATGCAGGATACTGGGGTTTGATCCTTGGGTCAGGAAGATCCCCTGGACAAGGGAATGACAGCCCACTCCAGTATTCTTGACTGGAGAATTCTCCATGGACAGAGGAGCCTGGTGGGCTACAGTCCATGGGGTCACAAAGAGTCGGACACAATTGAGTGACTAGCACTTTTATTATCTTCTTATGTGTCAAAAGCTGATAGGCACATATATTAGCATCAAGTTTCTTTCTATTCTAAATAAAAAGGAAATTATTCTTTTCCTCATTTATTTCTCTTATTGAAACAGAGGTGAGAAGCCTTCAGTCCAAAACCTGAGGTAACCAGAACCTCCAAGGCTAGTTCTCTCAGCCATAAGCATCCTTGTTCTTTTACTGTAATATGCCACAAAATTATAATTACTTTTTCTACATACCATGGCATGAAAATGGTGAGAATATACCCAGGGCAAGCTAAGTCAGGATTTAACATATAAGGCCATTAGCTTTAGTGTGAAAGATACTTATTTCTAAAGGGCAGGAAATACACTAGAATTTTAATTAGTTCTTCAAAAATCAAGAAATAAAACTGGCCTTGAAATTATTCAAAGAATATCTTTTATTTTCCTGGAGGTCCAGATGCTCAAAAGTGAACAACTCAAGGTTAGTGTTCACTCTTTCCATGCTATACAGTAACCTCCTTCCACACTGTGATGCGCAGATTTTATTTGATGATGCTAGTTAATAACATCTCCATATCCACATGCAGGAAATGTGACTTTGCAATGACTACCATCAAGAGTTGGGTCAATTTCCCCACTTTTGACTATGACCTGGTCCTGTATGTTGTTTTGGCTAATAGGCTGTGGCAGAAGTGACGAGACCAGTTCTCAGCCTAAACTTTAAGAGGTCTTGAGTACATCTACTCTCTCTCATGGATCTGTACCTATGCCATGAGAAAAGCTCAGGAGAGTCTGATGGAAACCATACAGAAAGGAGCCCAGTTTCCTCACCATGACCACTCTAGACTAGCCAACTTCTAAAGATATGAGAGAGGTATCCAGGATCATCAGAGCCACCTCCAGGACCCACAGCTGACAGCATATGCACAAGGCAGCCCAGACAAGACCAGAAGGATTGTTTAGCTAAGCATAGGTATGTGACCAAGGGTAAATGTTTATTTTTTGAAACCACTGAGGTTTGGGGTGGTTATTTTGTGTCAATATTTTCCCTGGTGGCTCAGATAGTAAAAAATCTGCCTGCAATGCAGGATACTGGGGTTTGATCCTTGGGTCAGGAAGATCCCCTGGACAAGGGAATGACAGCCCACTCCAGTATTCTTGACTGGAGAATTCTCCATGGACAGAGGAGCCTGGTGGGCTACAGTCCATGGGGTCACAAAGAGTCGGACACAATTGAGTGACTAGCACTTTTATTATCTTCTTATGTGTCAAAAGCTGATAGGCACATATATTAGCATCAAGTTTCTTTCTATTCTAAATAAAAAAGGAAATTATTCTTTTCCTCATTTATTTCTCTTATTGAAACATACAATAATTTATGCACTCAACTAAATGTTATTAATCATCTGTTCTTTGCCAGGTTCTTAACTGGGCTCCAAGGATATAGCAGTAAAATCTACTCAACTGATAATTGTTGTCAAAACTACATCTCCAATGCTGCACTCTTATCTAATATTTTAGGATCTGGTTCTATTAGAACAGTTTACCATCACTGGAAATTCATCATGTTCTACATTTAAATCATCATTCTCTCCTCCAGGAGACTCCAGTAAAAAGGAAACCACCACTTACACCACCACCACCAACAAAGGCTTTATTCCCACCTTCTTTATTTCTACACATCTATTCAATTGTTCATGGAACATGGAGGGTGAACTATGCCCAAGTGAGTTGAGATTTCAAAGAGGAGTAAGACTCAAGACCACTTTTAAGGAGACACAGTTCTTCTAGGGCACAGAACTAAAGCACATTTCTTAGCCATCTTGTGTTCAGGTGGGGTTATGACTATTTCTTACTGAAGGGATGTAAGCAGAAATGATGGGTCATTTCTGGTCATAAGTACAGAAGAACAAGTATGGCTTCTCTACAAACACACTCTCCTACCCCTTACATGACTACATACATGCTCACATGTAGTGGTTACCTGAAGAACTCCCAGGACTGTCACTGACCTGAACTACCACTATGCTGAAGGTTGGGCCCAGACAAGACCAGAAGGATTGTTTAGCTAAGCATAGGTATGTGACCAAGGGTAAATGTTTATTTTTTGAAACCACTGAGGTTTGGGGTGGTTATTTTGTGTCAATATTTTCCCTGGTGGCTCAGATAGTAAAAAATCTGCCTGCAATGCAGGATACTGGGGTTTGATCCTTGGGTCAGGAAGATCCCCTGGACAAGGGAATGACAGCCCACTCCAGTATTCTTGACTGGAGAATTCTCCATGGACAGAGGAGCCTGGTGGGCTACAGTCCATGGGGTCACAAAGAGTCGGACACAATTGAGTGACTAGCACTTTTATTATCTTCTTATGTGTCAAAAGCTGATAGGCACATATATTAGCATCAAGTTTCTTTCTATTCTAAATAAAAAAGGAAATTATTCTTTTCCTCATTTATTTCTCTTATTGAAACATACAATAATTTATGCACTCAACTAAATGTTATTAATCATCTGTTCTTTGCCAGGTTCTTAACTGGGCTCCAAGGATATAGCAGTAAAATCTACTCAACTGATAATTGTTGTCAAAACTACATCTCCAATGCTGCACTCTTATCTAATATTTTAGGATCTGGTTCTATTAGAACAGTTTACCATCACTGGAAATTCATCATGTTCTACATTTAAATCATCATTCTCTCCTCCAGGAGACTCCAGTAAAAAGGAAACCACCACTTACACCACCACCACCAACAAAGGCTTTATTCCCACCTTCTTTATTTCTACACATCTATTCAATTGTTCATGGAACATGGAGGGTGAACTATGCCCAAGTGAGTTGAGATTTCAAAGAGGAGTAAGACTCAAGACCACTTTTAAGGAGACACAGTTCTTCTAGGGCACAGAACTAAAGCACATTTCTTAGCCATCTTGTGTTCAGGTGGGGTTATGACTATTTCTTACTGAAGGGATGTAAGCAGAAATGATGGGTCATTTCTGGTCATAAGTACAGAAGAACAAGTATGGCTTCTCTACAAACACACTCTCCTACCCCTTACATGACTACATACATGCTCACATGTAAAAGACACTGACTTTACACTATGGAAGGTGCCTGAGTCCCTGAGTGGTTACCTGAAGAACTCCCAGGACTGTCACTGACCTGAACTACTTGCTTTGTTCTTTTGATGAGCATGATAGAGACTTGTTAAGTTGCTGATATATGGGGTATTTCTTACAGCATTGAGCTCAGCCCTGCTGACATTGTGGGCTGGAATGTTCATTGTTGCGGGGAATTGTCCACAGCATCATAGGATGTTTAGCAGCATCCCTAGCTTCTACCACTAGAAAGCAGAACTATTCTTTTATTATCTGTGACAACCAACAGTGTCTCCAGACATTGCAAATGTCCCCTACAGGGACCAAATTGCCTCCATGTGATACCTACTATTTTATACTTGCTTACTTTACCCCATTTCTGATCTCTTTGGTATGCACAGTCTTCTCTCTTTTAGTATATCAGTTCTCCCTTCTTATCAGTGGAAACCTAAAGACCTCTGTGTCATTTTTGGCATCTTCCTAATGTGATATACTCTTTTTTGTTCCAGATTCCATTCGTCCATGATAGACACAGGTTGTTTCCATATTTTGGCTACTGTAAATAGTGTTGCAATGAAAACTGAAGTATCTATTATCATTTCTAGAAAAATAGGACCAATGTTTCACAAAAGAGGAAAAAAATCTCTCAAATTCTCAGATAACAAAATATCAATTCAGAGATCAATAAGCACAGAGAATTTTTAAAAATTATACCTAAACCTTTCACTAACACATTCATCAAGAAGGAAAAGAAGCAGTGATGCTTTGTGTTAATCACACTGTCATGTTATGGAGCTGTATTTTTTATTTCTTCAAATTGTCTGTTTGAGTAGTAGCTATATAATATATACCTATCAGTTTATAAAAAATACCTCCTCCTTTTTTGATTATCAAACTGTCTCTCAATAATTTTGGCCAAATTTCTGAAATAGGTAAAAAAAAACTTTAGGCCATGGAAATTTATATCTCTTAAAAGATTTTTTGGACATCTGCCTGCTAAATGCTTCACATTTATTTTTCTTTTGAAATATATTTTGTATTAAAAAAAACAAAATGTGCCATTATTGTGGGCACAAAATCATCTTGCTTATTAAAAAGTGATTCATACAGATTAGTAATGGAAGAAATCTGTCCTCTTCCAGGAGCAGTAAACAATTTATTTGCTCAAAACAGCCTCTAAAATGTATTTGAGCTTTATCTCAAAGCTTCATGTGATTCATGAAATTTTACTGGCATTTCTAAAACAACAAATGAAAATGAAATTAATGAGATGAGGTCAAAAGTCCCTATGAGCCTCTGCATTGCCAGACCACCCCCAAATACAAAATCCTCAATGGAAACTACTCATTTTTCTGTTAAAGTTGATTTCCTATGAATAAGCATGGACCATCCAGGTTACCTGTAAATCTTCCACAGCTATTTCTAACCCTATAACTCTGAACTCTGCACTCATCTTTTCACCTACAAAAACAGCTAGATAGCATTTACTATGTCTCAGATTTAATACTCACTGGTTGAGATGCTACCCTCTGGATGCTACATCTCATATCTGCCATCACCCTGGCAGAGCATCTCTTGACTTCTACCCATGTTTCTAATTCCCTTTGTCAGAAAGGTGAAAGATTTGCCTACCTACTTCTCCCCAATGACAAAAGTGTAACCAATAAGTTGTGGGGGTGGACCTTAGAGAAAGGCAGGTTCTGGTTCAATGGAAGAAGTAATAACCAAGATACTCAAGGAGAAAATGAGAATGGCAAGTACAATGAGTAGCGTTCAGATTTTAGCATCAGCCTGAGTTTATAACTGGGCTCTGACACTTACTAGTTGAATACTTTGGAGAAACTATTTACCTCTCGTGCCTCGGTTTCCCAAAATATAAAACATAGATAACAAAATGTGCCCCATTAGGCAACTGGGAGAATTAAATAAGTGAAGACACAAAATGCATACAAATTCAGAAAACATATGAGTACTCAACAACCAAGGATACTATATCACTCTCGTTTTTATGATAAAGGAAATAGTGCAGTTACCCATTTGGGCAGAGAATGCTAACTAGTCAGCAGTGCTCTTTCCTCTTCTTTCTGGGTAAATAATTAGTCTACATTTCTCAACCTGCCCTGCAGTTAGGAGTAGTCATTGGCTGATTTCCAGCCAATGGAATATGACAGGAAGAGCTGTGTGTTACTGTTAGATTTGGCCCATATAAACGACTCACACACTCCTCCATACCATTTCCCTGTCCTAGACAGCTGGGATGGAGGGACCCTGGTGTGGTCTTGAGAACAATATCTTAAAAAAGAGAAGAGCATCATCATCAAATGGCATCCTTACAGGGGCAAGAACTGAGTCTATCTCCTTGGACTCCTTCAACTCCAGCCTACTCCAGCTTGACGCACCCTAAACTGTTATGGAAGCAAAAATAAATACATCTCTATTGCTTTGAGCCATAAGATGATTGGTTCTATTTGTTAACTTATTCTGGCCCAGAATTTGTCAGCCTTGGCACTAATGACATTTGGCACAGGGTAACTCTTTCTTATGAGGGCTTCCTGTGCACTGTAGGAGGTTTAGAAGCATCCCTGACTACCAAGTGCCAGTAGTACTCCTCCTCTCCAGTTGTGGCAACCAAAAACATCTCTAAATATTGGAAAATGTCCCCTAGGAAGCAAAAATCACCCTAAGAACCACTATTCTAGCCTATCCTAACCACATATTTATCTTCAGAGGTATTCAAGGTACTGCAAGCATGTCCTCTTTCCAGGGGTGGTTGAGCGCGAAAGCTTGAGGTGCTGGAATCTGCCCATGATCTAGCACTCCTATCAATTCTGCAATTTACACTAGAACTCTGAGTGGTGAAAACAATCATATACATTTATTGGCGCGTGGATTCTTAGAAATAATTCAGTCTCTAAGGAAATAGGGCCTGGGGACGTTATAGGACTTCCCAAGGTCATGCTGAAATCAGGCCTTCCAACTGCCAGTTTAATTTCGCTTTTACTACCCCACACTGCCTGGCATGAGACTGAGTGGATACATTGTTCTATTATTACACAATGTTTTCACCAAACAAAAGCATCTAATTTATCTTTCATAGTTTAGTTCAAGGAAAATGCCCCAGAAAGATGTTAGGAGAGAGGCACTGAAGGACACCGGTTATTTTTAAAATCTATCATTATTTATTTACAATGTCTAAAATTTACAGGGAAAAAAGTCTACACAAATTAGGACTAATTGGTGTCAGGCTCTATTTATACATGTTGTTAGTAACTACATGCGCCCCTCTGTCGAGAATTGATATTAACCAGGCTCTCCAACCTACTAACTCAAAAGGCTTGACTCATTCTCAAGACATTGAGCATCAGAGAAAGAACTGAATCTTGTCTAGTACTTGCACCTGTAGCAGAGTTTGAAAATATAGAAAATAAGTTTTGAATTTGCAAAAACCAAGTAGTTTAACCAAGGGGACTGGTGGCAAAAAAAAGAACCTATCTCCAGCTTTTGGACTCCTTCAACTCCAGCCTACTCCAGCTTGACACCCTAAACTGTTATGGAAGCAAAAATAAATACATCTCTATTGCTTTGAGCCATAAGATGATTGGTTCTATTTGTTAACTTATTCTGGCCCAGAATTTGTCAGCCTTGGCACTAATGACATTTGGCACAGGGTAACTCTTTCTTATGAGGGCTTCCTGTGCACTGTAGGAGGTTTAGAAGCATCCCTGACTACCAAGTGCCAGTAGTACTCCTCCTCTCCAGTTGTGGCAACCAAAAACATCTCTAAATATTGGAAAATGTCCCCTAGGAAGCAAAAATCACCCTAAGAACCACTATTCTAGCCTATCCTAACCACATATTTATCTTCAGAGGTATTCAAGGTACTGCAAGCATGTCCTCTTTCCAGGGGTGGTTGAGCGCGAAAGCTTGAGGTGCTGGAATCTGCCCATGATCTAGCACTCCTATCAATTCTGCAATTTACACTAGAACTCTGAGTGGTGAAAACAATCATATACATTTATTGGCGCGTGGATTCTTAGAAATAATTCAGTCTCTAAGGAAATAGGGCCTGGGGACGTTATAGGACTTCCCAAGGTCATGCTGAAATCAGGCCTTCCAACTGCCAGTTTAATTTCGCTTTTACTACCCCACACTGCCTGGCATGAGACTGAGTGGATACATTGTTCTATTATTACACAATGTTTTCACCAAACAAAAGCATCTAATTTATCTTTCATAGTTTAGTTCAAGGAAAATGCCCCAGAAAGATGTTAGGAGAGAGGCACTGAAGGACACCGGTTATTTTTAAAATCTATCATTATTTATTTACAATGTCTAAAATTTACAGGGAAAAAAGTCTACACAAATTAGGACTAATTGGTGTCAGGCTCTATTTATACATGTTGTTAGTAACTACATGCGCCCCTCTGTCGAGAATTGATATTAACCAGGCTCTCCAACCTACTAACTCAAAAGGCTTGACTCATTCTCAAGACATTGAGCATCAGAGAAAGAACTGAATCTTGTCTAGTACTTGCACCTGTAGCAGAGTTTGAAAATATAGAAAATAATGTATTAATCCATATCTGAACCTTGGGCTCTCCCAAAAGCAGATAGTGAGATCAGAATGAGTGCAAGTAGTTTAACCAAGAGGAGGTTCCAAGAAGCATTTGGAAGGGAGAGAAGTGAGACAGGAAGAAAAGGTGGTCAATTCAGAGTGCATTATTGAACAGGTGACTACTATGGACAATCAGGACTCAAGCCTGATGGGCCCCGTGGAGGATTGTGGAAGGCCTGATTCCAAATCTTGCCACCCAAGAAGAAAGGAAGGTCATGTTAAGGATTGCTTTCTGGGTGGAATGTCCTGCCGTTTCCAGATTCCTTTGCTATTAGCTGAACACATGAAGTAGGGAGGAGCGGTAGAGAAAGCCTTCTAGTAAAGAGTTTCATGTGATTGCAGTCTATAGCTTCCTGGTGCATATGGGTAGGGCAACAGAAGCATCTTCTATGGTCCAGAATCAAATCATGGATCCTCCACTCCCCTGCCCTTTGCACTTCTCCCCAACTTCAGTAGTTTCCTTTGAGCTCATTTCTGCATTCAGGAAAAGAAGCTCATTCATTCTGTGTCTAACTTAAATTTGACTAGTTTAAAAATTTCCAACTAGTGGTACATGCACACGTGGAGGTAGGAGTCAGGAGAGTCTCAAATCATACAAAGTAATCCTTAAAACTCATTTCTCACTAAACATCATTTATAGAATAAATAAGGGATCTCAAGATATATCATTTAACATTTTTTCATGTTGTTTCCTGCTACTGTTTTCAAAAAGCATCTAATTTATCTTTCATAGTTTAGTTCAAGGAAAATGCCCCAGAAAGATGTTAGGAGAGAGGCACTGAAGGACACCGGTTATTTTTAAAATCTATCATTATTTATTTACAATGTCTAAAATTTACAGGGAAAAAAGTCTACACAAATTAGGACTAATTGGTGTCAGGCTCTATTTATACATGTTGTTAGTAACTACATGCGCCCCTCTGTCGAGAATTGATATTAACCAGGCTCTCCAACCTACTAACTCAAAAGGCTTGACTCATTCTCAAGACATTGAGCATCAGAGAAAGAACTGAATCTTGTCTAGTACTTGCACCTGTAGCAGAGTTTGAAAATATAGAAAATAATGTATTAATCCATATCTGAACCTTGGGCTCTCCCAAAAGCAGATAGTGAGATCAGAATGAGTGCAAGTAGTTTAACCAAGAGGAGGTTCCAAGAAGCATTTGGAAGGGAGAGAAGTGAGACAGGAAGAAAAGGTGGTCAATTCAGAGTGCATTATTGAACAGGTGACTACTATGGACAATCAGGACTCAAGCCTGATGGGCCCCGTGGAGGATTGTGGAAGGCCTGATTCCAAATCTTGCCACCCAAGAAGAAAGGAAGGTCATGTTAAGGATTGCTTTCTGGGTGGAATGTCCTGCCGTTTCCAGATTCCTTTGCTATTAGCTGAACACATGAAGTAGGGAGGAGCGGTAGAGAAAGCCTTCTAGTAAAGAGTTTCATGTGATTGCAGTCTATAGCTTCCTGGTGCATATGGGTAGGGCAACAGAAGCATCTTCTATGGTCCAGAATCAAATCATGGATCCTCCACTCCCCTGCCCTTTGCACTTCTCCCCAACTTCAGTAGTTTCCTTTGAGCTCATTTCTGCATTCAGGAAAAGAAGCTCATTCATTCTGTGTCTAACTTAAATTTGACTAGTTTAAAAATTTCCAACTAGTGGTACATGCACACGTGGAGGTAGGAGTCAGGAGAGTCTCAAATCATACAAAGTAATCCTTAAAACTCATTTCTCACTAAACATCATTTATAGAATAAATAAGGGATCTCAAGATATATCATTTAACATTTTTTCATGTTGTTTCCTGCTACTGTAAAATCATACATGAATTCATTCTAAAGCACAAAAATCATTATGTCATTATGTGGAGTTTTTTTAGACAACTAAAATGAACACAGTTAATAATCTGGACTATGAAAGATTAAAATGAGGGAGGGGACACCTCCATAACTAAAAAGTTTGGAAACCACTGATTTAATGGTTAGAAAATACTGAAGGAGAATTACTCCAGATGATGTTTTGCTGATATGAAGAGTGCCATGTGCCTCCATGCTCGTGCGTGTTTCTTTTAGTCTATCTGCTTCCTCAGTAAAGCCCAGGGCAAAGTTAAATGTGAGCTTGAATGTCAGCTCTACAATTCAGTAGCTGTTTGACCTCAGACAAGCGACTTAACTTCTCTAAACCTAAGTTTTCACATCTGTAAAATAAGTTTTTAGATGATATGTCTTTCTTCTATGAGTACTGTGAAATTTAAATGAGATATATGTATAACACTCTCAATCTAGGACCTGGTAGATAGTACTCAATGCATGATAGTTATCTTAGCATAACCACTCTCTTCTGATGCATCTTTTTATCTGTTCCCACACCTTTTAATCAATAACACTGGAAGATTTGAATTTCAAAAAAACAAGGAATATTTTTAGTATATGTATGTCCAAAATTTTGCATGGTTCTACATGGGTTGGGGCAATATTCTTTCTAGAAGCCCTGGAATTCACAACTTTATTGTCCAGTGTAGTCTTTTCAAGGCACTGCATGAAGCATACCCATACTAACTACCAAATATTGCATGGGATATAGTTACATTAAAAAATAAATTCGCTGTTTTAGCTGAAATTCAAGTTGAACTGGGTATCCTAGATTTTTATTTGATAAATCTGGCAATGCTGCATTGCAAGAATATGCCTAATCACAGAAGCATAAAAGACTTAAGGATTTGTGGATAAGAGTTTCAGTTCAGTTTTACAGCTTCTACTAAAACTTTTCAGAAGCGTGGTTGGATTTCTTTCAGGAGCCTTAGTCTAAAGATTCATATTCTTATATGAGTAATCACTACAGAAACAGAACCCTGAATTCCAAATCCCTGTTCGAGAGGAGGTGGTCTATTGCACTACTTACTCTAGTAAGACAGTGTTTATGGTGCCTTTCTATGACACATTTATACAAAATATTTGCTAACCTTTCAGCACAGAGAGGAAATACTGCGAGTGAATCGACCTGATACAGGACACATGGATGTTCCCATTTCATTCAGGCACAAATCTGAGTTAGTCCAGACAAGACATTGGCTCCACTGCTCATCACATTTCAGTGTCTCCATTTTACTAGCAGGACTGCCTAGGAGGGTCCACACAGTTTCCAAATACAGGAAACTACATAAGAGGTTGCCTGTCCTTTTAATCTATAGAATGTTATCAATGTACATTCTTTGAATGTTTTGAAAAGACCACAACGGACAATGAGGTTGTGAATTCTAGGGCTTCTAAACATACTGGCCCAGGCCACCTAGAATGGAACCAGCTAGAATGAGACCTTCATGCAACAAGACCCAGATCCTGGTCACCAATGGCTTTGTCCCAGGGTCAGGTACACTAGGTTTCCTGAAGCAAGAGGCTCTATTAATCTTTTGAGTTCTGAACCAGGTTCTCTAAGGCGTATATAATCAAATAAGCAAAGTAACCTGAAACTCTTAGCCATTCCTATACCCATGTATGAGATTAATGGCTTAAATTCTCAAAACATTACTAAAACCAACACAGTATTGAGAGAAATAATGTTCAAATCGGCAACAGTATCATTGGAGTGGTTGGCATTCTAGACTTTCTATAAGAAAATATAATTCCTAAAAGAAGCCTGGCTGGCACAGACCAAGAACACCTGTGGTTTTCATGGCACCCCCCTCTCCCCACCACAGTTACCACTACTTTTATTTTTCTCCATCCCTTACTCTAAAGAATATCTCAAGTTTTTAGCAATTTGTGTAGAACATAGTAAATACCTGATAAAAATCAGCTCTCACAACTGTTAGAAAGTACTGCCACCTGCCTGAAGTTTGAGGCTAATAGACTCCAAGCTAAATCTTTCATGTGTCTGATAGTTCAGACTTTGTGAGTAATCACTACAGAAACAGAACCCTGAATTCCAAATCCCTGTTCGAGAGGAGGTGGTCTATTGCACTACTTACTCTAGTAAGACAGTGTTTATGGTGCCTTTCTATGACACATTTATACAAAATATTTGCTAACCTTTCAGCACAGAGAGGAAATACTGCGAGTGAATCGACCTGATACAGGACACATGGATGTTCCCATTTCATTCAGGCACAAATCTGAGTTAGTCCAGACAAGACATTGGCTCCACTGCTCATCACATTTCAGTGTCTCCATTTTACTAGCAGGACTGCCTAGGAGGGTCCACACAGTTTCCAAATACAGGAAACTACATAAGAGGTTGCCTGTCCTTTTAATCTATAGAATGTTATCAATGTACATTCTTTGAATGTTTTGAAAAGACCACAACGGACAATGAGGTTGTGAATTCTAGGGCTTCTAAACATACTGGCCCAGGCCACCTAGAATGGAACCAGCTAGAATGAGACCTTCATGCAACAAGACCCAGATCCTGGTCACCAATGGCTTTGTCCCAGGGTCAGGTACACTAGGTTTCCTGAAGCAAGAGGCTCTATTAATCTTTTGAGTTCTGAACCAGGTTCTCTAAGGCGTATATAATCAAATAAGCAAAGTAACCTGAAACTCTTAGCCATTCCTATACCCATGTATGAGATTAATGGCTTAAATTCTCAAAACATTACTAAAACCAACACAGTATTGAGAGAAATAATGTTCAAATCGGCAACAGTATCATTGGAGTGGTTGGCATTCTAGACTTTCTATAAGAAAATATAATTCCTAAAAGAAGCCTGGCTGGCACAGACCAAGAACACCTGTGGTTTTCATGGCACCCCCCTCTCCCCACCACAGTTACCACTACTTTTATTTTTCTCCATCCCTTACTCTAAAGAATATCTCAAGTTTTTAGCAATTTGTGTAGAACATAGTAAATACCTGATAAAAATCAGCTCTCACAACTGTTAGAAAGTACTGCCACCTGCCTGAAGTTTGAGGCTAATAGACTCCAAGCTAAATCTTTCATGTGTCTGATAGTTCAGACTTTGTGAGACTAAAAACAATCCACAGACCACACTGTAGAGCAATGCTCCTCAGACGACCTGTACTCAAAGACAGGGATTTGATTTTAGTTTTGTTTCGTTTCAATCCACTGCAGACTGGTGTTTGCGGGAAAATGTAACAAAAATAAAATAAACTACATAGACAATTATGCTCTCAAATTTCCATGAAAGTTTTAAAATGTGGGTCCTCTCACTTGGTTTTCTTATCTCACTGCAGACCTTCAAGGATTACACAAGGACCAGTCTGGGACCACACTTGAAGGAGCACCGATCTAACAGTCACTGCATATACACTTCACTGCTAAGAAAAGAGAGAGAGAAATTTTTGCACTGGAATAATATTATTGCTTTAATCAACAAGTTGACATGTGGTTCTTTTATTATTGAGAGAATAATAACTCTGAAAAGTCCAAGTAACGTGTTAGGTTTCAAATCTTATCTAGTAGTATTTCCCCTGGTAGATTAAATTTCAATTATACATATCATGTAGGCTAAAGTTAAAATTTGTATTTTCCTGAGCACACGGAATATCAATAGGGAATTGACTTATTTTTGTTAAAATCATATTGGGAATCATAAAATATACATACAGTACATAACAGTCCTCAAAGAAGGAGAAAAACCCAAGAAGAGCTAAAAAGAGTGTGGATTTATTACTTCAGAGAGCCACTATACCTGAATATGGCACGGCACTCTTAGGTTTACAAGCCCAGTTCACCAACCCATGTTGTGTTACTGTTTGGAATACTTTTCCCACTCTCAGGTAAAATCCTGCTTATCATGTGTGTGTGTGTGTGTGTGTGTGTGTGTGTGTTAGTCAGTCTGTCCGGGCCAGCTCTTTGTAACCCCACAGACTGTAGCCCATCAGGTTCCTCTGCCCAAGAGATTCTCTAGGTAAGAATACTAGAATGGGTTGTTCTCATTCCCTTCTCTAGAGGACCTCCCCAACCCAGGGATCAAACCTGTGTCTCCTGCATTACAGGAGAATTCTTTACCATTTGAGCCACCAGGGAAGGCCTACTTATCTCAGTTGAACCAACTCAAGAGTTACTTCTCCACAGTGCTTTTTCAACATCCATTCACTCACTTGTCATCCATTCATTCATCCATCCAACAAAGATGTATTGCCAGGCACTGTTCAAGGTGCTGGAGGTACTGTAGTGAACATGCCATCACTCCTATCTTCCTGGAGGTTGTGTTTTAGTGATAATAAAGGAGAGAAAAACAAATACATTCATAATACAGTATCTGGTAACTAAACCACAGACTCCACTTGCTTCTCTCATTAGCGCACGGAAAGTGATTACTAGAAGAGAAGTTCATTCATTACAGACAAAAACATGCCTTAGGCACTGAGGTCTTGAGCCTCAGATTGAGAGACTGAAACAGAGAGTAAGAGAGATGCTATTTTAGAGAATGTGCACAAAGGGGCCTCTCTGCAGCCCAGTTATAGCACCACCATCCTGTTCCTATTCAGTTAGCAAAGCATTGTTCAAAAGTGAAGTCTGCGTAATCCTCATCTTTGGATTTTGGCATCCAGAACTGTGACTATTAAAGGCTTAAATGCAATGACTGAATAAGCGAACAAATAAATGAATAAATGAACGCAGGGCTTTCATGAACATTATTTGCCACACCTCAGGAGGCAGCTGGTATTATTCCATCTATTTTACAGACAATCTCCTAGACTGTTCATGAACTTGCTTGCAGACAGAGAATTACTGAGATAAAGGGCAAAGACGCTTCAAATTCAGATTTGTTTGTCTAATACTCTTTGTATGCATCAAGTTTCCAATTATGGTCAATAGAATGGACAGTTGATGTAAGCTTAAAAAAAAAATCTCTGAAAATGGTAGACCCGAACTTGAAATTTAATTTGTTAAGTGGTTTTTAGTGAGAGTACTGGCTGCCCTCTCCTGGCAAGATAAAAAATAACATGAAATAAAAATCAGCACTCTCTAGTTAGGTCAGGACATCCCATCCTACCCTGCACCACTCCCCTTTACCCTAGAAAAACCTCCCATTTAATACCCTTCTCCATCCAACCTCTGACTGGAAGTAAAAGATTCCTCACCCACGGGCAGGGGTCAGCAAATTACAGCTGCCCTCTGCTTCTGAACTGCCTATGAGCTAAGAATGGCTTTTCCAGCTTTCTGGTTGAAAAACACTTAAAAGGAATCTTTATATTTCATAGAGACCATATGAAATTCAAATTCGTAAGCAGTTTTATTGACACACAGCCATGCTCATTCATTTACATATTGTCTACTGCTGCTTTCACCCGCTAACAATGGAGTTAAGTGATTTCGAGAGAGAAGCTATAGTCCACAAAGCCTAAAATACCTTCACAGGAAAAGTTTTCTGATCGCAGCCCTCCTTTAGGGCAGAGTTCAAGATGGAAGGAGCCCGGGTCTGAGTGACCACAAGGAAGACTTCTCACCAAATATCTTCATTGGACGGTGACATAAGAGGGAAATAAATTTGCATATTATTATTTCAATCAGATTTCAGAGTTCATCCTTTTGAGGACATAGGCTTACTCCAACTAATACGAAAGGTCTTTTTTATAATGCCTAGAGTAGGGGTGGATGGGCATCCCAGGTAGCTCCCTGGTAAAGAATCCACATGCCAAGAAGGAGACGCAGGCTCTACCCCTGGATCAGGAAGATCCCCTGGAGGAGGAAATGGCAACCCACTCCAGTATTCCTGCCTGGGAAATCCCATGGACAGAGGAGCCTGGCAGGGGTCACAAGAGTCAGACATGACTCAACGACTAAACGACAACAAGGGCAGGGGCGGGGGCAAACATATAACGTGAGATCACATCAGGTAAACTAAATAAAGATTAAAACATAAGAATGCATAACTTTTAAGAAGATACCACTTTGTGCTTTATATTCATAGACCTTAAGTCACGCTGAGGCTACCAGGGTAAAGAGAAATTCTCAGTAACGTGTTTTTAACTATAGCATAATATATCTATGAGGTGGTTGGATGGCATCACCAATTCAACGGACGTGAACTTGGGCAGACTCCAGGAGATGGTGAGGGACAGGGAGGCCTGGTGTGCTGCAGGCCATGGGGTGGCAAAAAATCCAACTGAACAACAAATAATGTATCACCTTATCACCAGTAGGTGGCGCATAAGAACTTTTACACTTTCTAAACTCATCTATTTCAGGATCATCAGAAGATTTCCAATTGAATTGACAGCTGGTATCTAGCAAAGTGCACCTTATATTCATGGCCATTGTTGGAGATTACAGAAAAAAAGATAGAAATCGGAACTCTTTCCTCCAAGTATCGATTATTTGTAGAACAAATCTGCAGATTTAAAGTTAAAAATGTTTAAAGTAAAACATAAGTCAGGGCTTCCCTGGTGGTCCAGTGGATGAAGAGTCCGCCTTGCAGTGTGGGGGGCACCAGTTCGATCCCTGGCCTGGGAAGATCCCACATGCCGCAGAACGGCTGGACCGGTGTGCCCAATTACCTCTGAAACAAGAGAGGCCACTGCAATGGGAGGCCCACACGGGCCAAAAAATAAAAGATGGATGAAAAATAAATAAATAAAAAATCAATGAAAGAAGCCAAAAAATTAAAAACAAAAACATAAGTCATTCTAACCCCCACAATAAAGTCTTCTCATTTCAACAGACTTGTTCCTGGTTTGATAATCATTTAAATTTTATGTGTTTTTACCCACATGGTCACGGGTCCCACTTTATATGAGCAAAATACTGCCCCCCACCCAAATCTTTGTTTAAAGGGAAAGATCTGTGAATAACCCTGCATTTGAGATCCATTTGTATGAATGATAGCCACTAAAGTAATGTTGTGGAGCTATTTTTTAATTCTTACCACAGCCCGAAATGTATTGTGTATCCTTTAGAAAAATGTATTGAATCTGATTCATAGTTTCTAACCCATGATAAAGACTGTGGATTGTTTCCTAGAGACAATTAAATAAATATTGAAAAGTTTGGAGTTTGGAGAAATATCACTGAGGCATGAAGAGAACTGGAGGGCTTAAGTGGTCAATGCTAGAAACCAGTGAGGTGCCTCAATGGTGGTGGGGGGGGGGGGCTTCCCAACGAAGGACCAATGAAGAGAACCCCGGAGGGCTAGCTGGTAAATGTTGAGATTCAATGCTGGGCAGACTCCAGGAGATGGTGAGGGACAGGAGGCCTGGTGTGCTGCAGGCCATGGGGTGGCAAAAAATCCAACTGAACAACAAATAATGTATCACCTTATCACCAGTAGGTGGCGCATAAGAACTTTTACACTTTCTAAACTCATCTATTTCAGGATCATCAGAAGATTTCCAATTGAATTGACAGCTGGTATCTAGCAAAGTGCACCTTATATTCATGGCCATTGTTGGAGATTACAGAAAAAAAGATAGAAATCGGAACTCTTTCCTCCAAGTATCGATTATTTGTAGAACAAATCTGCAGATTTAAAGTTAAAAATGTTTAAAGTAAAACATAAGTCAGGGCTTCCCTGGTGGTCCAGTGGATGAAGAGTCCGCCTTGCAGTGTGGGGGGCACCAGTTCGATCCCTGGCCTGGGAAGATCCCACATGCCGCAGAACGGCTGGACCGGTGTGCCCAATTACCTCTGAAACAAGAGAGGCCACTGCAATGGGAGGCCCACACGGGCCAAAAAATAAAAGATGGATGAAAAATAAATAAATAAAAAATCAATGAAAGAAGCCAAAAAATTAAAAACAAAAACATAAGTCATTCTAACCCCCACAATAAAGTCTTCTCATTTCAACAGACTTGTTCCTGGTTTGATAATCATTTAAATTTTATGTGTTTTTACCCACATGGTCACGGGTCCCACTTTATATGAGCAAAATACTGCCCCCCACCCAAATCTTTGTTTAAAGGGGAAAGATCTGTGAATAACCCTGCATTTGAGATCCATTTGTATGAATGATAGCCACTAAAGTAATGTTGTGGAGCTATTTTTTAATTCTTACCACAGCCCGAAATGTATTGTGTATCCTTTAGAAAAATGTATTGAATCTGATTCATAGTTTCTAACCCATGATAAAGACTGTGGATTGTTTCCTAGAGACAATTAAATAAATATTGAAAAGTTTGGAGTTTGGAGAAATATCACTGAGGCATGAAGAGAACTGGAGGGCTTAAGTGGTCAATGCTAGAAACCAGTGAGGTGCCTCAATGGTGGTGGGGGGGCGGGGGCTTCCCAACAGACAGAAAGAAATGGGATCCAGAGACTTGAACTTTAAGCAGTTACAATCCTCGTCTCTGTGATGGATAAAGCTCATGCAGTGGAGTTAAATGGTTGAGATTCAAACCTGCTTCCCCCTTCTTAAGTGCAGTGGGTCACCCAAGTTCCTTTATGAACTTCAGGCCACGTGATCAGTAAACTGGAGATACTACCCACCTCACTAGTGCTCCCGTGGGGATTAAATGACACCAATAGAAGTTGTTTAATGGACTGCCTGTCAATTCAAAGATGTACAGCAGAGGATGTTATGGGTCCCTTGTCTCCAATCTAGAGAAAACCCTTACACACTCATGTCTATGTTGAAACGGTAGCCACTTGTTGGGTCTCCCAGCACCCTATAGTGACGGCAAGGGCAGAGTTTCTTAGTCTTGAATCTAATGACATTTGAGGTTGGATCGTTCTTTCTTGCAGGGGACTGTCCAGTGCATCTTGGAGTTCTTAGGATTTAGTGAATAATTTTAAACAAAAAGTCCTCGTATCATACAAAATCTCTCAATGTCAGCACTTTTGACATTCAGAACTGGATAAATTCTCTGTTGTGGGACTCCCTCTTACTGTAGGAAGTTTAGTAGCATCCCTGGCTTGTATCCACTAACAAGCAATACTCCTTCCCCTCCAGTTGTGATAATTGGAAATGTCTCCAGACACCGCCAGATATCCTGAGGAGGGCAAGAATCAACCCCAGTTGAGAATCACTGGTACAGAACACGGTCTAGAAGAGTCCTGCCCAATACAAATTCAATGTGAATCATGGTTGAGAGCCACGATGGAATTTAAAATTTTTTAGTAGCCATATTAAAAAGTAAAAAGAGATGAAATTAATATTAGATTATATTTTATGTAACCCTACCAAGATATTACCATTTCAATACACAATCTACACAGAAATTATCAATGATATACTTTTTATATTTTTTTCATATTAGTCTTTGAAACCAGTGTACCTACTTTACTCTTACAGCACATCTCCACCTGAACTCACCACTTTAGAAAACATTATTTTTATTTTTGGCTGTGCTGGGTGTCCAGTGCTGTGCATGGGCTCTCTATATTTTCAGGAAGAGGGGACTATTTTCTAGTGGCAGTGCACAGGCTTCTCACTGCAGTGGCTTCTCTTGTTGGCAGAACGCAGCTTCTATGGCTTCCATAGGCGCAGTTCAGGGGCTCAGCAGTTGTGGCTGCTAGGCTTCAGAGCACAGGCTCAGTGATGTGATACACAGGCTTAGCTGTCCTAGCATGTGGGATCTTCCCAGACCCAGGGATTGAACCTATGTCCCCTGCATTGCAAGGCTGATTCTTAACCACTGTACCACTAGGGAAGCCCTGAACTCAGCATTTTTAAAGTGCTCAATAGGTATGTATGGTTTGACTGTGCAGGTACGGGATCTTATAGTGTATACTTCTGCATACTGATATCCTGTTATTTCCCCCCAATTTCCTCTCTATATCCCTCAATCTTATTAGTTCTATATTTTTATCCATATACTGGAGATGTTCCTACAAGGATCACATGGTTCTTTTTTTTTTTTTTTTTACTATAATGAAGCGTGAGAGGAATAAATTGTAAATAAGGGGCCTCTTGCTTTAGTTCCTTCAACATCTGGCCACTGCTACCCTTGTTGGCCTAAAACACAACTTTGTCCCTCTCCTTCCGATGTACCTCTGATGTGCTGTACCTCACCCCAACTCTCTACTGCCCATAGAAGTCTTTAACTCTTCCTTATGTTCCTCTGCTCACTGACCAACACTTGCTTTCTAGAATCATTCCCACTTACATGAGGTTCAAGGTAGCCATACTGTCTTCTTCAGTAGATGGCTTAAATCTTCTGAGGAATGGATCAACAAGTGTGATGTTCTGCAAGTAGCATGGTCTCAACCAATATCTACCAATGAACAATGGACTCTTACATGAGGCTACTTGGTTTACTTATGCTCAAAAGCAGGGGTTCCTGGTGTTTCAGAAGGTATAGAATCTGCTTGCAATGCAGGAGACTCAGGTTCAATTCCTGGGTGGGGAAGATCCCCTAGAGAAGGGAATGGCAACCCACTCCAGTATTCTTGCCTGGAGAATTCCATGGACAGAGGAGCCTGAGGGGTTCTGACCATGGGGTTGGAAAGAGTTAAGACATGATAGAGTGACTAACACTTTCACTTTCTTTCATGCTCAAAAGCAGGTGGTGCTACTGGTAAAGAACCCACCTGCCAATCCAAGAAGTGTAAGAGACATGGGTTCAGTCCCTGGGTCAAGGAGATCCCCTGGAGGAGAGCAAAACTCACTCCAACACCCCTATCCAGAAAAATCTCATGGACAGAAGAACCTGGCATGCTACTGTCCAGAGATGTCAGAGTCGGACTGAAGTGACTTAACACAGTACACACATGCCCAAAATAATAAGCATTCTTGCTGAAAACAGCAGCCCACAGAGATCCAACAACTTTGATATGCTATAAAGGAAGCTTTTAGACTGTGTGCCATTCTTCAGGTCACCATGTTGTTTCCCCACATTCCACAAACATCCACCTTCTCTCATCTCCATGCTCATCTGCATTGAAGCGGACACTGATTCTGGGGCTGCATTCCAGATGCTCATTAGCAGAGGTCTGGCTAACATCTGACAGTAAGTGTGGTGCAAAGATGTCCCTGATTAATGTCCTAGAGGGGATGGATCTGTGGTATGTTCAAGTCAAATGACAGCAGAAACATTCAACTTCCCATCACTGTTTTGCAGATCTCCTTTGAGTTGGAAAGTTTAACTGCATTGCTATGGCTCTTGCAAACTAGCTTCATGTTTTTGTGAAATTATGCATCTTCGTGATCATCAAGCTGATGAAATTTGTGCATTTATTCATTATGCATGTATTCTGTCAGCATCCTTTTGAGGTCCTGTTTCAGCTAGTTTTCCTTTGCTTAGTCAACCTCAATAATTCCACAACATAACATACCACAAGGCTGGTGGGCCAGGGCCTGGTGAGTGAGCTGAGGTAGCTAAACAGCTTATAAGGTGGAACAGATGCAGTCAGTGCTCTAAACATTCCGTGTTTCAGTATGTACCAATGGCCTCCGACTGTACATGTGTGCACCTGTCTGCCTAAGGGCTTTCCCTTGGTCAGAGAACATAGCACAGGACAGAAGTGCTGGGGAGCTTGTGTTCCTGGATGTAGCCCAGAGCTAACAGCACATGAGAGTTGGAGGGTAAACAGCCAGGTTCCTTGCCCTTGGGTGGGATAACTCTGATACGTGTCCTACAATGACTCTGAGGTTCCTTAATGGGACTGTGTGTAGTCCACTGGCTAAAGTAGCGATTTGCTTGATAGTACACTCTTTATTGGATTTCTTCTTTCTCCGTCTCATCTGTTTCTTCACTACTCCTCCAGTCATATTCCTCAAACAACCCCCTTGAACTTGAATCCTAGACTCTAATGCAGCTTCTTGGAAAACGTCATCCAAATCATGCTAACTTGCATTAAGAGATAGCTTCTTGGTTTCTTGTGAACAATGACCATTAAGAGAGAGGATAAAGTCTTACTGAAAATTGGAAAATAATTTAGCTTATGGCATGAAAAGATGCATAAGAAAACATATTTCTGGACCAAAATATGACTAGGAGAAAGTAAAAAATCTGCACACTTATTTTTATATTTATTTCTGATATCTGAATTTTATCTACCAGGGGTAAATGGTATATTTTAATTCTCCCAAATAACAGCATAACAGGATTTTTCCTTATAAGAAAATTATGAGTTAGAAATGTTCCTGTGAAAGAACCTCCAAATTTCTAAGCCTAAATACTTCAGTAAAATCAGATAACTTGTTTTTGTCCTAAAGTGACAGAATGCACTATCACAATCACAAATATTTCAGACATGAATTCTCTTTCCATACCTGATGGAGGCTTGTAGCCCGCTCCCCTCACTCCCGACCAATACTGGTTCTCTTCTGCCACAGTAACAGAGGACTCAGTGTAAGCTGGCATATATCCAGTTAGACTAAAATATGTTACTCAGCCTCCTCTATGGTTAGAAATGGCCATGTAACTAAATTCTGGAAAATGGGATATAAGCAGAAATGTCCTATTGTAACAAAAGAACCTTTAGAGGAAATCCTCAACTGTGGTAATTTTCTATTCAGGGGACATTCAGAAATGTCTTGAGATGCTTTTGATTGTCACAACTGGAGGTTGCTACTGGCATCAAATGGGCAGTGACCATGGCAGCTGCTAAACACTCTACAATGCACAGAACAACCTCCACTGAGAGAATGATCCTACCCAAAATGTCAATAGTGCCAAGATGTCAAAACTCTGAATTAGACAGTGGATTTGAAACAAGCACTCAGAAACAACTGCTTCTGGATTTCTTGAGCTCTGCACAGGATCCAAGCACCTTTTGCTTCCCTGATATCTACAAAGCAATAAGAGATGATGATGGCTCATGCTATTAGCCATGGTATTTCAAGTATTCTAAGTCCTAAATTTTTGTTTAACCTGGTTCATGTTCTCTGTCATTGACTAAAGCAGTGGTTCTCATAACCGTATGGTCCCAGGACCCCTTTAAGCTCCTAAAAAGTACTTAGGGCTCCAGATGCCTGAATTTATGTGTTTTAGTGCATTACTATTTATGGAATTAGTAATTAAAATTGAAAAAGTTTTAGAACATAAGCTCACTCTCCACTAACTGACAGCATGACACCATCAATCATCACATACTATGTGATGTTGGGAAAATTCTACTGTAGATTCCTAAAAGAATGAGAATAAAACACACAAGTAATGTCTTTTTTTGGGTCTTCATATTATAATGAAAATAATTTAGACCTCAATGAATTCCTGAGATCATTCATTGAGAATCATAGGACTAAAGAACCCACTTTAAAGGGTAAAGACAAAGATATAATTAAAAATTATAGTATCCTTTGTTACAGAAAGATTTTCTCCATACAAATCTATACTTATCATTTCCACAAGGTACAGAGAGTTCTTTCTCATACCTCTCTAAAGCCCAAAGTATATACAAATAAAAGATACAGAAATTAATTACAGCATGATAAGTGACATGATATTTTTATTATTGAGTATGTACATTGAACTGGCTCAATGGTCTTGCAGATCACTTGAGGAAAAGTATGTCATTCTAAATTTCTTCTAATCTGAGACATCTGGAACTATCAGAAGATTGTGCTTTCATGTTTAAAGGGTCCAAGCCCGATTAAATCTGGTAATGAAAAGGATCTTTGAAATCTTGAATTATATTTCTCTTTGCTTTCCCTATCCCTTTGTAGTTGAGCACTTCCCAATAAAATTTATCTCTAGGAGAACACAATCTGTTCTTCTCAAAAAGTCACTTGTCCAGAAAGGACACCCAGAATGGCTTTTAAAAGTAAGACTGTGGGAGAACTCAATAGTTTTGTAACTTTTTTCTTTACTTGATAAAGAATTAACATCTCGAACATGTACAAGAGTAACCAATGACTGAATTTCTTATAGGCAGAGCTATGTATATAATCTCAGTGGTAAAACATCAATGATAAGAACAAGTTGGCTTTTTCAAAACAGGTTTCCAATTTTTAAAATATTCAAATAATTGTAAACAATCATTTTTTCCATTTCTTAATATCCTGGACACTCGATTTTTAGCATGGATTCCTGCAAACTAATACAGTTGTTCTGTGTAAATAAAGATCATGATTTCTCAAACTTGGCACTATTGATATTTGAAGCCAGATCATTCTTTGCTGTGGGGGTATCTTATCCATTGTGGGATATAGTCATTACTAAATGTAATTTGAAAAAGTTTTAGAACATAAGCTCACTCTCCACTAACTGACAGCATGACACCATCAATCATCACATACTATGTGATGTTGGGAAAATTCTACTGTAGATTCCTAAAAGAATGAGAATAAAACACACAAGTAATGTCTTTTTTTGGGTCTTCATATTATAATGAAAATAATTTAGACCTCAATGAATTCCTGAGATCATTCATTGAGAATCATAGGACTAAAGAACCCACTTTAAAGGGTAAAGACAAAGATATAATTAAAAATTATAGTATCCTTTGTTACAGAAAGATTTTCTCCATACAAATCTATACTTATCATTTCCACAAGGTACAGAGAGTTCTTTCTCATACCTCTCTAAAGCCCAAAGTATATACAAATAAAAGATACAGAAATTAATTACAGCATGATAAGTGACATGATATTTTTATTATTGAGTATGTACATTGAACTGGCTCAATGGTCTTGCAGATCACTTGAGGAAAAGTATGTCATTCTAAATTTCTTCTAATCTGAGACATCTGGAACTATCAGAAGATTGTGCTTTCATGTTTAAAGGGTCCAAGCCCGATTAAATCTGGTAATGAAAAGGATCTTTGAAATCTTGAATTATATTTCTCTTTGCTTTCCCTATCCCTTTGTAGTTGAGCACTTCCCAATAAAATTTATCTCTAGGAGAACACAATCTGTTCTTCTCAAAAAGTCACTTGTCCAGAAAGGACACCCAGAATGGCTTTTAAAAGTAAGACTGTGGGAGAACTCAATAGTTTTGTAACTTTTTTCTTTACTTGATAAAGAATTAACATCTCGAACATGTACAAGAGTAACCAATGACTGAATTTCTTATAGGCAGAGCTATGTATATAATCTCAGTGGTAAAACATCAATGATAAGAACAAGTTGGCTTTTTCAAAACAGGTTTCCAATTTTTAAAATATTCAAATAATTGTAAACAATCATTTTTTCCATTTCTTAATATCCTGGACACTCGATTTTTAGCATGGATTCCTGCAAACTAATACAGTTGTTCTGTGTAAATAAAGATCATGATTTCTCAAACTTGGCACTATTGATATTTGAAGCCAGATCATTCTTTGCTGTGGGGGTATCTTATCCATTGTGGGATATTTAGTAAGATCCCTGGCCTCCACCTATCAGAGGCCAGCAGCACTCCCCAAGTGGTGTACGAAATGAGTCACTAAGACAATGAACATACTCATAACAAGTGAGAGTAGAAGACATGAGAATATTACTCTCTACTTTCTTGGCAAGATCCATGTGAGGGATCTGTTTTATTTCTGTGAATTAAACTTAAAACTATCCCATCAATTTCAAGAAAGTTACTTTCTCTGTGATTGTGCCTAGCTGCTACCCTACTGAACAGGTGACCCCTTAGCCACCCATATGGACATAGCCTGAGACAATTGGGTGTAAACATTTTCTTCCCATTGTCTTGGGAAATGTTTCCCAGAGATCCAGACTACAACTCCCACTTCTTAACTAGCCTAAATGATCTAACATCAGGAAACACCCGCTTTCAATTAATGTTAGCAGAGTGCCTAATCACTGACTGTTTAGGTGCTGAGGCTACAGAAAGGAATGTGACTTTATCCCTACTCAGACCTATAATCACAGTGTACATATCTCCATGCTTTCCCCACACTCTGTTCCCAGCCACTAGCCATTATTTCAGTCTATAAGATCTTTAAAACTTATGTAGGATGAAAATCAATAAGTGTAAGGGAGATAACCAGCCAGGGTAGACCAGTTAGCTTTAAGCTTATTGGCACTATAAGGGACAAAAAAAAAAAAAAATCAGCTAGTACAATACTTTTAATAATTAACTTAGAAAAACTACCACAAGAATCAGTACTATAACCTTAGGGGAAAGGCTGGTAGGAAAAGGCAGCGTCTCTCTACTACAAGAAATCTTAAATTTCCTTCTGCTCTTCCACCCAGTTCTAGAATATTCCTTACAACAATTATGGTAAAGGGTCACCTTTTGGAAGTTGAGGGGAAGTTTCACAAGCTGGCTTTTTCAAAACAGGTTTCCAATTTTAAAATATTCAAATAATTGTAAACAATCATTTTTCCATTTCTTAATATCCTGGACACTCGATTTTTAGCATGGATTCCTGCAAACTAATACAGTTGTTCTGTGTAAATAAAGATCATGATTTCTCAAACTTGGCACTATTGATATTTGAAGCCAGATCATTCTTTGCTGTGGGGGTATCTTATCCATTGTGGGATATTTAGTAAGATCCCTGGCCTCCACCTATCAGAGGCCAGCAGCACTCCCCAAGTGGTGTACGAGAAATGAGTCACTAAGACAATGAACATACTCATAACAAGTGAGAGTAGAAGACATGAGAATATTACTCTCTACTTTCTTGGCAAGATCCATGTGAGGGATCTGTTTTATTTCTGTGAATTAAACTTAAAACTATCCCATCAATTTCAAGAAAGTTACTTTCTCTGTGATTGTGCCTAGCTGCTACCCTACTGAACAGGTGACCCCTTAGCCACCCATATGGACATAGCCTGAGACAATTGGGTGTAAACATTTTCTTCCCATTGTCTTGGGAAATGTTTCCCAGAGATCCAGACTACAACTCCCACTTCTTAACTAGCCTAAATGATCTAACATCAGGAAACACCCGCTTTCAATTAATGTTAGCAGAGTGCCTAATCACTGACTGTTTAGGTGCTGAGGCTACAGAAAGGAATGTGACTTTATCCCTACTCAGACCTATAATCACAGTGTACATATCTCCATGCTTTCCCCACACTCTGTTCCCAGCCACTAGCCATTATTTCAGTCTATAAGATCTTTAAAACTTATGTAGGATGAAAATCAATAAGTGTAAGGGAGATAACCAGCCAGGGTAGACCAGTTAGCTTTAAGCTTATTGGCACTATAAGGGACAAAAAAAAAAAAAAAATCAGCTAGTACAATACTTTTAATAATTAACTTAGAAAAACTACCACAAGAATCAGTACTATAACCTTAGGGGAAAGGCTGGTAGGAAAAGGCAGCGTCTCTCTACTACAAGAAATCTTAAATTTCCTTCTGCTCTTCCACCCAGTTCTAGAATATTCCTTACAACAATTATGGTAAAGGGTCACCTTTTGGAAGTTGAGGGGGAAGTTTCACAAGCTGAATTGTCCATTTCAGATAACTATCTTTCCTCAGCCAAATAACTAGTTCAGCTCAAGAGAGCCTTAGATCTCACTCAGAGGCCTCTAAACATGACCAGCTCACACTCAGAGTCCACCACTGACTTTCATTGTTGGAAATGGCTAATTGCTGCCATTATGTAGCCCAGAGAGAATATGCAGAAAACTCAATAAAGGTCATTTCTTTAAACAAGGCACAGTGTTTCTTCAAACAAGGAACAGACAGAGCAATCACATGGTGTTGGAAGCAGTTCATAAGCAGTATTGTGTAAGCAAAGTGATGGCTCTATGGACTGCAGTTTATGAACAGTATGCAAGTCATCTGTTACACAAACCAGGCCAGTAGGGAGCCAAACTGTAGCTATGGACCAGCCATGGCATAAGAACAGCATTTTGTGGCACACTGTGGTACAGCTGAGTGGCTTGAAAGCAGTGTCCAGCAGTGCTCATCTCCAGTGTATCTGTATGGAGCTTCATGGGTGTACAACTGTTTTTAAAAGTGTGCCGCTGCAGTCATGTCCGACTCTGTGCAACCCTAGGGACTGTAACCTCCTAGGCTCCTCTGTCCATGGGATTCTCCTGGCAAGACTACTGGAGTGGGTTCCCATTGCCTTCACCAGTTTTTTTTTTTTTTTAAAGATTTATTTATTTATTTTGGAGGGGTGGGTGGGGAGGGAGGGGAGCAGGTGGGCCACTTCTATTGGTCTTTCATTTCTCTATTTTCATCCCATCTTTGTTCTTTGGCTCCTGTGGGCCTCCCATCACAGTGGTGTCTGCCATTGCAGAGCATGCACTCCAGAGCTCCAACTCCGTAATTGGACACATTGGTCCAACTGCTCTGCGGCACATGGGATCTTCCCAGGCCAGGGATTGAACCGCCGCCCCTTGCACTGCAAGGCGGTGTCCTTACCCACTGGCCCACCAAGGAAGCCCCCTTCACCAGTTTTTAATGGTAGGTTTTATTATTATTCATGTATGGTTAGGCCAACAGATTCATGTATGGTTAGTGGCAACAGATTGCCACTGCAAACAGAGTTTGCTACTCACAGTTTCCAAAAGTAGGGGCATGTCATGCCACACAAGGCCACATGGGGAAATACTAGGGTCAGTTCAGTTAGGAGGCACAGAGAACAAGTGGGAAATGTGAGTAAGAGCCTTTATGGTGATTTCCAAGGAAAGGAATAGTTGAGGCACAGTAAGCAGGCTTAGAATTGGCTAGTGTGAATAATCTACAGGCTCAGGGATGCAAAAACTGCATCTAGTGTTTGGTGTCTGCCCAGGGATGATTAGGGCTAGGGAATAGGGACCTGTAGTGAGACAGCCCTGTAAAGAAAGTGTTTGGGATCTAAATTCTGCATTGGTGAGTTGTTTACTCTAATTAGGAATTGACTAGCCCTGGGAGGGACGTTTTCCTCCAAAGTTAGCAAGGTTCCAGAAGTCAAATTGTCAGAAATACAGAAAATGAAAAGGCAAGATTAACAGCACTGCACCACTCCATCACAATGAATGGGGGGGGGGGGGGGGGGGAGGGCAAGGGGCACTTCCCTGGTGGCTCAGTAGTAAAGAATTCCCTACCAATGCAGAAGACACAGGAGACAGAGGTTTGATCCCTGGGTCAGGAAGATCCTCTGGAGAAGGGCATGGTAACCCACTCCAGTAGTCTTGCCCGGAGAATTCCATGGACAGAGAAGCCTGTCACACTACAGTCCATGGGGTCGCAAAGAGTCAGACAGGACTAAGCGCACTTACACACATACACACACACTCTATCACAAGATTAACAATTTAGAAGTCTCCCATGAAACTACAGGCTTCTTATATTTGTTATACAAGACTTACCACATCTGATAGCTGCTATATATATATATATGTATATAACTCCTGGTGCCACTACTTAGTAGCTTTATGACCTTTGGCAAGTTACTTAAGCTTTCTGTGCCTGGGTTCCTTATGAGTGGAATGAGGATAAATAATAATAACATCAACCATATATAATTACTACAAGGACTGAATTGGTTAATATATATATAATCTCTATAAACATGTAAGTGTCTGGTTTTCAAAATGTCAGTTGAACTGAACTGAAGTCATATCAATGGGAATGATGAGCTTTTTGTGAATGACTCTATCTTTAAGGTTGTGAGATTCCCCTGCCCCCCGCCGCATAACACTAAGATTTAGACCATGTTTGTTTGGGGAACTGTAAATAACGGTTAGGCAAATCACTGTTTCCTCCCCAAAGGGAGAGGACAGCTCTGCTCAAATAAATTCTATTCCTGTCAGCTCATTCCCCAGAAGCCAGTCCTCCTCCAATGGAATCAGAACAGAAGAGAGAAGAGGACAGAGGTGGAAAAATCTTCTGGTTTATGGACCAATTATTCCATGCTTGTACCCCTTACCTCCCAGTTCAAGCAATCTACCCAACTTCAAGTCTCAGATTGGGGCTTGATCTTCAGAAAGTTATGATGGGAAGGCATGAAAGCAGACTTCATTTTCTAAAATGGGTTTGCTTTCTCCTCCCTCTCACTTGCACCTCAGGTATACACTATTTAAAGTTAGCAAGGTTCCAGAAGTCAAATTGTCAGAAATACAGAAAATGAAAAGGCAAGATTAACAGCACTGCACCACTCCATCACAATGAATGGGGGCGGGGAGGGCAAGGGGCACTTCCCTGGTGGCTCAGTAGTAAAGAATTCCCTACCAATGCAGAAGACACAGGAGACAGAGGTTTGATCCCTGGGTCAGGAAGATCCTCTGGAGAAGGGCATGGTAACCCACTCCAGTAGTCTTGCCCGGAGAATTCCATGGACAGAGAAGCCTGTCACACTACAGTCCATGGGGTCGCAAAGAGTCAGACAGGACTAAGCGCACTTACACACATACACACACACTCTATCACAAGATTAACAATTTAGAAGTCTCCCATGAAACTACAGGCTTCTTATATTTGTTATACAAGACTTACCACATCTGATAGCTGCTATATATATATATATGTATATAACTCCTGGTGCCACTACTTAGTAGCTTTATGACCTTTGGCAAGTTACTTAAGCTTTCTGTGCCTGGGTTCCTTATGAGTGGAATGAGGATAAATAATAATAACATCAACCATATATAATTACTACAAGGACTGAATTGGTTAATATATATATAATCTCTATAAACATGTAAGTGTCTGGTTTTCAAAATGTCAGTTGAACTGAACTGAAGTCATATCAATGGGAATGATGAGCTTTTGTGAATGACTCTATCTTTAAGGTTGTGAGATTCCCCTGCCCCCCGCCGCATAACACTAAGATTTAGACCATGTTTGTTTGGGGAACTGTAAATAACGGTTAGGCAAATCACTGTTTCCTCCCCAAAGGGAGAGGACAGCTCTGCTCAAATAAATTCTATTCCTGTCAGCTCATTCCCCAGAAGCCAGTCCTCCTCCAATGGAATCAGAACAGAAGAGAGAAGAGGACAGAGGTGGAAAAATCTTCTGGTTTATGGACCAATTATTCCATGCTTGTACCCCTTACCTCCCAGTTCAAGCAATCTACCCAACTTCAAGTCTCAGATTGGGGCTTGATCTTCAGAAAGTTATGATGGGAAGGCATGAAAGCAGACTTCATTTTCTAAAAATGGGTTTGCTTTCTCCCCTCCCCTCTCACTTGCACCTCAGGTATACACTATTTGTCAGATCCTGGACCTGCAGGTAAGGCTGACATGGAAAGACTCTCTTTGAGGTTGAAGAGTCTTTGAGTCTAAAACACAAAGTTAAAAATCCTTTGGGCTACCTGGAGGGCAAGCTCAAGGACCAACTGGCACATATTAAATCTTTTTAGCAACTACCTTATTTAAGTCAACACACAGATACATTAAGATATGGGGCAGACACTGCAACAAAGAAAATAAAATATCTAGGAATAAACCTACCTAAGAACACAAAAGACCTGTGTACAGAAAACTGTAAAACACTGATGAAAGAAGTCAAAGATGACACAAACAGATGGAGAATGCAGAAGACCCCTAATAGCCAAAGTAATCTTGAGAAATAAAAATGGAGTTGGAGAAGTCAACCCACCTGACTTGGGACTATACTACAAAGTTAAAGTCATCAAGACAATATGGTATTGGCACAAAACCAGAAATACAGACCAATGGAACAAGATAACTCAGAGATAAACCCACACACCTATGGGCATGTTATCTTTAAAAGAAGTCAAGAATATAAAATGGAGAAAAGACAGTTGTTGTGGTGCTGGGAAAACTGGACAGCTATATGTGAAAGAATGAAAGTAGAATACTACCTAATGCGATACACAAAAATAAACTCAAAATGGATTAAAGACCTAAATGTAAGGCCATAAATTATAAAACTTTTACAGGAAAACACAGACAAAACACCTTTGACATAAAACCCAGCAATATCCTCTTTGGCCCACCATTTAGAGCAATGGAAATTTAAAAAAATAAATAAACAAGTGGGACCTATTTAAACTTAAAAGCTTTTGCACAGCAAAGGAAAGTATAAACAAGATGAAAAGACAACCCTCAGAATGGGAGAAAGTAATTGCAAATGAAACAATTGACAAAGGATTAATCTCCAAAATACATAAGTAGCTCATGCAGCTAAATACCAGAAAAAAAAAACCCACCCAATCAAAAAGTTAGTGAACTTAGATATTCTCCAAAGAAGACATGTAGATAGCCAAAAAATACATGAAAAAATGCTCAACACCACTCATTATTAGATAAATGCAAATCAAAACCACAATGAGGTATTATCCCCTCACACCAGTCAGAATGGCTATCATCAAAAAAAAAAAAATCTAAAAACAATAAATGCTACAGAGGGTATGAATAAAAGGGAAACTTCTTGCACTGATGGTGGGAATGTAAATTGATATAGCCACTATGGAGAACAATATTGAGATTCCTTTAAAAATTAGGAATAGGGTTTCCCTGATGGTCCAGTGGGTAAAGAGTCCGCCTTGCAGTGCAAGGGGCACCGGTTCAATCCCTGGCATGGGACGATCCCACATGCCATGGAGCAGCTGGACCTGTGTGTCCAATTATGAGCCAGTGCTCTGGAGCACATGCACCCAGAGCTGGTACTCTGCAATGAGAGAGGCCACTGTGATGGGAGGCCCACACAGGCCAAAGAATTAAGATGGATGAAAATAAATAAATGAAGGACCAATAAAAGAGGCCAAAATTTTTTAAAAATTAGGAATAGAACTACCATATGACTCAGCAATCCCACAATTGGGCATATACCCTATTGCTGTTCAGTCACTCAGTTGTATCCGACTCTTTGCAGTCCCATGGACTGCAGCATGCCAGGTTTCCCTGTCCTTTCCCATCTCCCATAGCCTGCTCAAACTCATGTCCATCGAGTTGGTGATGCAGTCCAACCATCTCATCCTCTGTCGTCCCCTTCACCTCCTGTTTTCAATCTTTCCCAGCATCACAGTCTTTTCCATTGAGTCAGCTCTTTGTATCAGGTGACCAAAGTGTTGGAGCTTCAGCTTCAGCATCAGTCCTTCCAATGAATATTCAGGGTTGATTTCCTTTAGGATGGACTACTTTGATCTCCTTGCAATCCAAGGGACTCTCAAGAGTCTTCTCCAACACCACAATCTGAAGGCATCAATTCTTCAGTGCTAAGCCTTCCATATGTTCCAATTCTCACACACTGACAACTGGGAAAACCAAAGCTTTCACTATATGGACTTTGTCAGCAAAGTAATATCTCTGCTTTTTAATACATTGTCCAGGTTTGTCATTGCTTTTCTTCCAAGGAGAAAGTGTCTTTTAACCTCAAGGCTGCAATCACCATCTACAGTGAGAAAACTGTAATTAAACCAGGCATAAGTACTCCGATGTTCAATGAAGCACTATTTACAATAGCTAGGACATGGAAACAATCTGGTCTTTCCTGGTGGTTCAGCAGTAAGGAATCCACCTACAATGCAGGAACTGCAGGAGATATAGGTTCAAACCCTGGGTCGGGAAGATAAGATGGCATGGTAACCCACTCCAGAACTGGTGCATGGAGAACCCCATGGACAGAGGAGTCTGGTTGGGTACGGTCCATGGGGTCACAGAGTCAGACATGACTGAAGCGACCTACCACACATACACAGAAGCAATTGTGCTTTAATGCTAAAGCAACCTGGGATTTCCTGATGTCTCAGTCAGTGAAGAATCCACCTGCAATGTTGGAGACCTGGGTTCGATCCCTGGGTTAGGAAGATCTCCTCGAGAAGGGAAAGGCTATCCACTCCTGTATTCTCTCCTGGAGAATTCGGCTTGTCTGTGGGTCACAAAGAGTTGGACACAACTGAGTGACTTTCATTTCTTCATTTTATATTCAGTGTAGCTCAATCTTTGATGATTTAGAAGGTTCCTTCAGTCAGAGCTGCCAACAAGCCTTTTGTCGTATCCAGTCTGGTTTAAATACTTTTAGGCATTTGGCTTTATTATTAAGCATACCAAGTGACACATAAAACATGTGAAAGGTGCACTGTCCATGTGATAGATAGTGCTCAGTAAGAGAGGAAGAGAAAGAGTAGGTTAAATGATAAAAAAGAGAATATATGACTACAGGATACACATCAATAGCAGGGGTCTATAGGCTGATTAACGTTTATTTCAGACAGTACAAAATGATTGGCTGCTTAAATTCCATGAACAGGGAAAGTTTCACTGGCCAAACTTTAGACAGAAGTCAGAAATTTACTATATGTGGGACAGACTGGAAAATGTTTACAGCATGCCAAAAACCTGAATGGCCTTAAGAATATGACCAAAGTTCTAATCAGGCCTAGAGGTTGGATGATGCCTGTCATTTTGAAATTGACTTCACAACCACTTCATTTTGAGGCTGCAAAATTTGGCGCCCAGAACAAGCGTCTTTTTAAGTTTTCTTATATTTATTGGTATCCTGTTTGGAATGGGGTTCACTTCATCATCCATCTTGTTTATTTGTTTCAAATAAAGGTCAATATCATATTGTCAGTTCTTTGGTGGAACTTATTTTCACACTGACATGTTGGTCATTTGAATAGTGTGATTCATAAGATGGCTGCAGGAGATTGGTAACCCAAAACTCCAGAACTGGTGCATGGAGAACCCCATGGACAGAGGAGTCTGGTTGGTACGGTCCATGGGGTCACAGAGTCAGACATGACTGAAGCGACCTACCACACATACACAGAAGCAATTGTGCTTTAATGCTAAAGCAACCTGGGATTTCCTGATGTCTCAGTCAGTGAAGAATCCACCTGCAATGTTGGAGACCTGGGTTCGATCCCTGGGTTAGGAAGATCTCCTCGAGAAGGGAAAGGCTATCCACTCCTGTATTCTCACCTGGAGAATTCCGGCTTGTCTGTGGGTCACAAAGAGTTGGACACAACTGAGTGACTTTCATTTCTTCATTTTATATTCAGTGTAGCTCAATCTTTGATGATTTAGAAGGTTCCTTCAGTCAGAGCTGCCAACAAGCCTTTTGTCGTATCCAGTCTGGTTTAAATACTTTTAGGCATTTGGCTTTATTATTAAGCATACCAAGTGACACATAAAACATGTGAAAGGTGCACTGTCCATGTGATAGATAGTGCTCAGTAAGAGAGGAAGAGAAAGAGTAGGTTAAATGATAAAAAAGAGAATATATGACTACAGGATACACATCAATAGCAGGGGTCTATAGGCTGATTAACGTTTATTTCAGACAGTACAAAATGATTGGCTGCTTAAATTCCATGAACAGGGAAAGTTTCACTGGCCAAACTTTAGACAGAAGTCAGAAATTTACTATATGTGGGACAGACTGGAAAATGTTTACAGCATGCCAAAAACCTGAATGGCCTTAAGAATATGACCAAAGTTCTAATCAGGCCTAGAGGTTGGATGATGCCTGTCATTTTGAAATTGACTTCACAACCACTTCATTTTGAGGCTGCAAAATTTGGCGCCCAGAACAAGCGTCTTTTTAAGTTTTTCTTATATTTATTGGTATCCTGTTTGGAATGGGGTTCACTTCATCATCCATCTTGTTTATTTGTTTCAAATAAAGGTCAATATCATATTGTCAGTTCTTTGGTGGAACTTATTTTCACACTGACATGTTGGTCATTTGAATAGTGTGATTTCTATCTTGTGAATAAACTGATTCTCCATCAGCCTTTCTGAATCCAGCCTGTTCCTACGCAAGTGGTAAGAAGACCAAACACTTCAGCAAGTAGAATAAATGATAAATATTTCATGCTGGACTTACACAATACAGCTTTTCCAATGGAGTGAAGCTATTTTGCAGAAATCAAAACATTATCTTAAACAAATAAACAAGAAAAATCTTTGAAAAAATGATCTCATCACCCTGAAACTTCCTACCAAAATATGTAAATAGCTCACTAGTACGCTTAACGTTCAGCTGGAGATTAATCCATCACAGTGTTGAATAGACAACCTCTCAGGTTTAACTCTCCTCAGATGCTAGCAAGCTGTGTGACCCAGAACAAACACTTTTTCTTCTCTGATTTTCTGATCTATAAAATGGAGGAAGGGAGTGCTCTACATAATACAGAAAGTTATAATTGGCAACTACAAATGGCCCATGATTCTATTACATATATTCTCAGGAATAAGAAAAATCCTATTTGGCAAACCAATGTTTCATTCTCCAAATGATGACATCTTTCAACAATGTCGATTTCAAGTCAATATTGTGCATATTTGTAAATATCAGATGGAATAATAACCCTATTAATTTCAACAACCCTTAAATTTAAAATACAAAAATTCAGATAACTATGTATTTTACTTTCTTCAAACTTTTACACACAGGAGCTAATTCTCTCAGATAAAACTATCACACTTAAAAAAAAACAGATTTGGGTTTCAAAATGGCTCACCAACTATGAGTTCCAGATTACAAAACAGGCAACAATTAGAAACTTAAGCATGGGGGTTAAATGGATACCCTGATTGGATTGCTTCACTTCTAGCTGAGATTAGGTAGAAAATTATATCATAAACCTAGTTTCAATCTCTCTCAAATAAGAATAAAAGTTGCTCTCAACACTGACATGAGCTGATGTTGGCTCAAGGCAACACCTCAAATTACAGTCAGGAAATTTTAATAAGTTGATTATTCAAAGAGTATCTTACTATCAACAGCAGATTTCCTTCCACTTTAAAAATAATGAAGTGGAACAAAGTAATAATGGATTACATTTTTTTGTGAAAAGACGCAAGAATTCTCAATGTAAGAAGATGAACTTGGGTGACGCCCATCTGGATATGCAAGAATGGTGTCACTGTGATGTGCCTTGCGGCCAACGTTCTGTTTTTACTTTTGAAGTCCTGCCTTCAAAATAATAAAGAAAAATCTTTGAAAAAATGATCTCATCACCCTGAAACTTCCTACCAAAATATGTAAATAGCTCACTAGTACGCTTAACGTTCAGCTGGAGATTAATCCATCACAGTGTTGAATAGACAACCTCTCAGGTTTAACTCTCCTCAGATGCTAGCAAGCTGTGTGACCCAGAACAAACACTTTTTCTTCTCTGATTTTCTGATCTATAAAATGGAGGAAGGGAGTGCTCTACATAATACAGAAAGTTATAATTGGCAACTACAAATGGCCCATGATTCTATTACATATATTCTCAGGAATAAGAAAAATCCTATTTGGCAAACCAATGTTTCATTCTCCAAATGATGACATCTTTCAACAATGTCGATTTCAAGTCAATATTGTGCATATTTGTAAATATCAGATGGAATAATAACCCTATTAATTTCAACAACCCTTAAATTTAAAATACAAAAATTCAGATAACTATGTATTTTACTTTCTTCAAACTTTTACACACAGGAGCTAATTCTCTCAGATAAAACTATCACACTTAAAAAAAAACAGATTTGGGTTTCAAAATGGCTCACCAACTATGAGTTCCAGATTACAAAACAGGCAACAATTAGAAACTTAAGCATGGGGGTTAAATGGATACCCTGATTGGATTGCTTCACTTCTAGCTGAGATTAGGTAGAAAATTATATCATAAACCTAGTTTCAATCTCTCTCAAATAAGAATAAAAGTTGCTCTCAACACTGACATGAGCTGATGTTGGCTCAAGGCAACACCTCAAATTACAGTCAGGAAATTTTAATAAGTTGATTATTCAAAGAGTATCTTACTATCAACAGCAGATTTCCTTCCACTTTAAAAATAATGAAGTGGAACAAAGTAATAATGGATTACATTTTTTTGTGAAAAGACGCAAGAATTCTCAATGTAAGAAGATGAACTTGGGTGACGCCCATCTGGATATGCAAGAATGGTGTCACTGTGATGTGCCTTGCGGCCAACGTTCTGTTTTTACTTTTGAAGTCCTGCCTTCAAAATAATAAAGAAAAAATATGAAACACGAGCCTTCTCCAACTGAGAGAATTAAGAAATGAACTATGATTTAAGGATTATTTTATTGTCTTCTGTGGGACTCCTGATTTATACATTGCTTTTGCTTTTTATGCTGGGACATTGTTTTATTTATATTTATATCCCTAATGCCCAGCATTTATTGGGTTTACAATAAAAGATTACTCACTGTGCATAGATCTCTTTCTCCATCCAATGAGCCTTTTAAAAAATGATTACAGTGGGAAGAATTTAATCATGGTAGCAAGAATCCTTCAAATATGTATCTATAAAACACTATAAAATATAATAGCATAAGGATTAAGAAAGTATTGAGCCTAAATTCATATCTATTTTTTCCCAGATTCCATCAGAGTGTTGCTGAGTGTTCAGGGAGTTACAAAGCAAGGGGTAACGATGCACATTTGGAAACCACTTTGCACTAATTCTATTAGACTTAAGTAATTTCCTTCTCCCATGGCCTTTTTCTTTTCTTTGGAGGAGCATGTGTTGCTGGTTGTTTTCTTGCACTTGCTCTTCCAGGCTCCATGAACTGTCTCAGGTGGCTGCCTGCTTATTTGTTAACCACTTTCTGGCAGCTTCCACACTCCTCTAGCAGAAATTGAGGAAACTTGAACCTCCACCATTCCCTCTTTTTCCAGGTCTACATCCAATGTTCTTTCATATCTCAAACGTCCAGAAAAATATGAGATGGCAATGCTTACCATCCATAAAATCTTATGCATATAGAATCCATTGATGGTTCTGTTTCTCTGATAAAACAGTGCCAGGCAACATGAAACATCTTTGTAAATGAAGAGAGGTAGAGAGCACAACCCAAGTGGGACATAGTGATATATGGGCTTCTTTAGTGAGTAAAATAGGACTGAACTTAAGAGTAAACACCCAAGACATTTTTTGAAAAGCAAGGGCTACAAGAAAATCTGAAACGTATCAGCCTCACATTTTTTGGAGTCATTTGGGCAGCAGAATATTTGGCCTGTCTAGAAAACCTAAAAATAGCTTGTGGCTCGATATGATGGCATCTAGGTAGTGACTTTCCAATAGAACATGTCACAGTAGTTACACTGCAGGGTGAAAATGGATGTTTGAATTCCCACGTGAAGGATGTGCCTAGACTTTTGGTGGTCTTCCCTCTGTGGCAAGCCCATCCAACATGGCAGCAGAAGGATCAGAGGCATTACCAAGCTGTCCCAGAAAAAAAACTCTACCTCTTACAGACCACCACTTCTCAAACTTCAGTGTGCACAAAATCACAGGATCTTGATGATTCTGCAGGTCCAGGTTGAGGCCTGAGATACTGCTTTCTGATGATCGCTTAGGTAGAACTGATTGTGCTGGTCTATGGCCCACACATTGAGGAAGATACGGGAGTATTTTTAAGCTGGACTTATTTTCCAGTCCCTTCTCTTGGTTTAACCAATTTGCCTACTGAGCAATCTGAGCAGACAGGGATAGAAACTGTAACACTAAAAAGGTGTTCACTGAGGTGAATGGGCATAAGAGTGGACCTCTAGTAGGCTTTCTCCTTGTATTTCACTCTGTATCAGAGACAGAGAGCTCCTCAACACCATGTCCTTATATATTATTGGTGCAAGCTGGGTCACAGGGCCATTTCTAAGCTGCAGGGAGGCTGGAAAAGACAACAGCTGGTGTTTCCAGACACTTTCCTTGGAGCAGACTCTGCCATTAGGAAGAATAGGGAAAGGAATGGCTACTGATCTCCACTGCAATTAAATGTGTGCACTGTGCTCCAATGCATACCCCTGGGATCCAGCACAGTTTAAAAGACAGCCCATAAACGTCCAGAAAAATATGAGATGGCAATCTTATATAAGCATATAGAATCCATTGATGGTTCTGTTTCTCTGATAAAACAGTGCCAGGCAACATGAAACATCTTTGTAAATGAAGAGAGGTAGAGAGCACAACCCAAGTGGGACATAGTGATATATGGGCTTCTTTAGTGAGTAAAATAGGACTGAACTTAAGAGTAAACACCCAAGACATTTTTTGAAAAGCAAGGGCTACAAGAAAATCTGAAACGTATCAGCCTCACATTTTTTGGAGTCATTTGGGCAGCAGAATATTTGGCCTGTCTAGAAAACCTAAAAATAGCTTGTGGCTCGATATGATGGCATCTAGGTAGTGACTTTCCAATAGAACATGTCACAGTAGTTACACTGCAGGGTGAAAATGGATGTTTGAATTCCCACGTGAAGGATGTGCCTAGACTTTTGGTGGTCTTCCCTCTGTGGCAAGCCCATCCAACATGGCAGCAGAAGGATCAGAGGCATTACCAAGCTGTCCCAGAAAAAAAACTCTACCTCTTACAGACCACCACTTCTCAAACTTCAGTGTGCACAAAATCACAGGATCTTGATGATTCTGCAGGTCCAGGTTGAGGCCTGAGATACTGCTTTCTGATGATCGCTTAGGTAGAACTGATTGTGCTGGTCTATGGCCCACACATTGAGGAAGATACGGGAGTATTTTTAAGCTGGACTTATTTTCCAGTCCCTTCTCTTGGTTTAACCAATTTGCCTACTGAGCAATCTGAGCAGACAGGGATAGAAACTGTAACACTAAAAAGGTGTTCACTGAGGTGAATGGGCATAAGAGTGGACCTCTAGTAGGCTTTCTCCTTGTATTTCACTCTGTATCAGAGACAGAGAGCTCCTCAACACCATGTCCTTATATATTATTGGTGCAAGCTGGGTCACAGGGCCATTTCTAAGCTGCAGGGAGGCTGGAAAAGACAACAGCTGGTGTTTCCAGACACTTTCCTTGGAGCAGACTCTGCCATTAGGAAGAATAGGGAAAGGAATGGCTACTGATCTCCACTGCAATTAAATGTGTGCACTGTGCTCCAATGCATACCCCTGGGATCCAGCACAGTTTAAAAGACAGCCCATGAAACTACATTTTAAAGATGAATCTGTTCAACTTCATAAATTGCTATCCAAAGAAAGGTGAAGTAGCACTGACCTAAGCAGTCCTCCTAAAACTGTCCCCCAGGGAATACCTTGTATTTGGTCCATAGTTTCCTAAGAGAAGGGAAGAGAGTAATAAATGTGTCTCTGGGAACCTGAGCTTATTTGAGGGTTAAAGCAATGGGTTAACCACTTTCCGAGTTTCCCTGGTGGCTCACTGGTAAAGAACCCAACTATCAATGCAGGAGACGTAGGTTCAATCCATGGGTCAGGAGGAACCTCTGGAGAAGGAAGTGCAACCCACTCCAGTCTTCTTGCCTGAGAAATCCCATAGACAGAGGAGCTTGGTAGGCTACAGTCCATGGGGTCACAAAGAGTTGGATACAACTTAGTGACTGAAGAACCACCACCACTTTCCAGGACCTCACAGATTCCGAATCACTTAGCACTGGTTCTCATCAGCTGTTTCTCACAGTCACCTGGGGAATTCAAAAAAAAAAAAAAAAAAAAAAACAACCAAAAACTGATGCCTGGGTGCCAATCCCAGAGATTTTAATCTAATTTGTCTGGAATATAGCTTGGTCAGTGAAAATTTATAAAGCTCCCAGAGAAATCTAATATGCAGCCAAGGTTGAGAGCCACCACCCTGGAACTGTGCTTCTCATCTGTAATGCTTGCCCAAATCCCCTGGGAATTGAGTTAAAATGCAGATTCTGACTCAGCAGACCTGAGCTGGGGCCCGAGTTTCTGCATTTCTCAGAAGCTGCTGGATATGCTGAGGCAGCCGGTCCACAGACTCCACTTTGCCTGGCAAGGCGCTATAGCAGTGGTACTCAGAGTGGAATCAGTGGACCACTGTGTTATGAAAACTACTTACTGTCATTCCATGACGAGTGAAGAACCTGAGAACACTGAGAAACTCTTAGTCAACACTGCTGAGACACCAAAGAGCCAAATTTACAAAAGTAAAACAGACTGTAATAAAACACCTGGTCCTTGCATAGAAAATCTATAAAATGCCAGTGTAGACTATAATCCCGTCCACCAACATATGAACTTGAGGGCAGGAATGTCATCTTACTAACCACTGAATGCCCAGTATCTGGCCATAAAAGGATACTTGGTAAATGTTGATCAAACAAATGAATGAATGAATGAATGAATAAAATGCTGGCCTTCTGGTTGAGGTTATGGATATTTTCCCAAAGGAGGCAGCCTAAGTTTACGTGGACTTCAATGTGAAGAGAAAAAAGCTGGAAAATTGTGGGTAGGTTCAAATTTAATTTGGTTTTTAAATATTCGCTGAGAACCTTTACAATACACTTTGGAGACACAATGATGGGCAAAACATGGCCCTGGATCTCAGAAAGCTCACTTTATCACCCTACTGCTCTAAGTGTAGACCAGTAGCATCACTGGCTGTTAGAAGTGCAGAAGCTGAGCTGGCCCCAGGCCTGCTGAATCAGTCTGCCTCTGAGCCAGGCAATTACTGTATACATTAAAGCTGGAGACTTGTTACTCTAAACGGGTGGGTCTCAACCTTGGCTGAACATAAGAATCATTTAGGGAGCTTTCCAGATTTTCAATGCACCCTAAACTAACTACATCAAATCCTCTGGGAGTGAGATACAAATATCAATTGATTGTAAATTCCCCCAAGTGGTTTCAAGGCTCAGTCAGAACCAAGAGCCACTCATCTAGAGCTCTAGCAGGTATATGAAGGTGAAATGTTAAGTTAAAATTGCAGTTTAATCAAATCAGACAAGGTAGAGACTATCCATGGCAAAAGTCGTCTAAGAAGCTATCACAGTACTTATCTCGAGATGACAATATATTCTCCTGTCAAATTCCCCACTTCGTGGAGAAACTATGGGAGTCTGTTCTGGATTCTCGTGGGTAAACTTGTTGGCAGTGGTGACATAGCAAAGGGCTGCCCAGGGTGGCCCAACCAGAAGTTTGATTTGAGTTGGGGAAAGCCAGTAGAGCATATCTAAGACAAACTCTTTAGGGGAGGGTGACAGGAGAAATTCAGAGAACAGACAGAAATGTCAAAAAGCAGAAGAGAGATGTAAGATTCAGCAGCAGGAGGAGTGGTTAGAATAGGGGAAAGGGGACGGATACAAAAGTCGCAGATGATATTGGAGTATCTTGATTTTTCATTATGAGCAGGTGGGTATGTGAAATGGAATGTGGACCTGGATGAAGAGTACGAGGGCAGAATGGAAACTATAAGTGAAACTGAAAGCCTGTTAATCATCAATTTTTCAATAAAGTATATTCTAATGGAGGAATCTGAGCTGGTAACTCACAATGTCATTTACAGGCTAATTCTCACTAAACTTGGAAATTCCAACTGTTACAGTCTTTCATCCTAATCAGGTGAAGTTTTACTGTATCTAGGGAGTCAAAAATTAAAGATGCAATAAAGAAGAAAATGGGTTCCGTTTACTAAACCCAGAGTTTCAGCTTCAGAAGATGAGTGTTAATGGGTTGTTGTAAGATATGCCTGAGTTCTCACCCCAGGACCTCTGTGAAGGAACAGGGTCTTCACAAAGGTAATCTAGTTAAAATGAGGTAACTAGGGCTTCTCTGCTGGTCCAGTGGGTAGAGTCTGCCTTGCACTGCAAGGGGAGCCAGTTCGATCTCTGGCTCAGGAAGATCCCACAGGCCACGGAGCAGCTGGACTGGTGTGTCCAATTACGAGGCAGTGCTCTGGAGCGCATGCACCCAGAGCTGGTGCTCTGCAACGAGAGAGGCCACTGCAATGGGAGGTCCACACAGGCTGAAGAATAAAGATGGATGGAAATAAATAAATGAAGGACCAATAAAAGTGGCTAAATTTTTTTTTTCAATGAGGTGATTAGAGTGGGTTTTTTTCAATGAGGTGATTAGAGTGGGTGCTAATACAATACGACTGGTGTCCTTGTAAAATGGTGAGATTTAGACACAGAGACAAATGTGTGTAGGGAGAACACCATGTGAAGATGAAGGCAGAGATAAGGCTGATGCATACACATGCCAAAAAATATCAATGATTGCCAGGAAACCATGAAAACTAGGAGAGACACATGGAACAGATTTTCCTTCACAGCCCTCAAAAAGAACCAACCCCTGTGACACCTTGGTCTCAGACTTCTAGCCTCCAGAACTGTGGGAGAGGAAACTGCTGCTACTGTAGCCACCCAGCTTGTTTCTCTTTGTTAAAGCAGCCAGATCAAGCTGATCCAATGAGAAGATAATAGAAATAGAAGCAATACCTAGGGGACTTATTTGATGTAAAATTAAGACAATGCTACTAATGAAAATGACAACTATTCGTTAAGAATATGTTTTCTGAGGAAGAATGTGAGAAAGTGTGTTTTCAAAGTTTTATTTGTAACAAAACAGGCATGAAAATAGAAAAATCCAATCTCGACCACACCAAAAGAAAAAAAAGAAAAACTCGCTTAGAACTTTTTAAAAGAAGAGTTAGGACAGAACAAGATTCTCAGGAAATATGGATTAGAAATGAAGAATATTTTTATCCTTGAGGCAATTCACCACTAGGTTTACTAAAGCAGATCATAGATTCCAAAAAGCCAATAGGGGAGGGAATAGAGGGAGTTGGGAAAGGAGGAAGGAGCCAAATGGATGAATAAGGGAAGGAAGGGGCTTCCCCTGGTGGTCCAGTGGGTAAGGACACCGCCTTGCAGTGCAAGGGGCGCCGGTTTGATCCCTGGCCTGGGAAGATCCCACGTGCCGCGGAGCGGCTGGACCGATGTGTCCAATTACCGAGCCGGAGCTCTGGAGCGCATGTGCCCGGAGCCAGTGCTCTGCAGCGACAGACACCACCGCAATGGGAGGCCCACAGGAGGCAAAGAACAAAGACGGATGAAAACAGAGAAATGAAAGACCAATAGAAGTGGCCCGCCTGCTCCCCTCCCTCCCCAACCCGACCCCTGCCCAAAATAAATAAATAAATCTTTAAAAAAAATAAGGGAAGGAAGAAGAACAGAGAATATCAACATGTATTGCACAACGAGTTCTTAAAAAATGTGTCAGCAAATACCAGGCCAGCTTCAGCTGGCAAGTAACTGGTCAAACTCCTTTGGGTAAGGGAGGCAGTGATACCAAGTTCAGCATGAATATCAACACGGGTTTAACTATTTCAGAAAGACATTTCTGGGGCATTGAGTTTGTGGGAATATACTACATTCGATAGCTACCAAAAATGCTTTATAAAAGGGCAAAAATCTAAATACAATGGCCTAAATGTGATTATCCAGAAATTCCTTTGAAGAATCATCTTATTCAATCTTTCAAAGATAGGGATTTGGGGTTTTTTTGAAACAGAGATTCTGCATTTCATCACAAAAAGAAAAAAAAAAACCTCTCTTTCATAAGCCTGTTGGTAGTTAGTCTTTGGTGGTATGAATAATACAAAATTAAACCTGGGCCCACCTCAATTATTTGAGAGTAGAGGTACAAATGGTTTAGTATCATCTCCTTCTCCCATGGATATCTACAATGAAAAACACGAATGATGACATCTCAGAAACACAGGAAGGAAAACAAAGAGGCTGGAAAATGTGGTAAAGCAGAGGAAGGAGGAAGGGCAATCTTCATAAGAAGGCCTTTTAGGCAAGCTTTCAATGAATAAGAATTTAGTGAGCAACTACTTTGAAAACAAGGCTGCCCTGGGCTCCACTGGGGACAAAAGAAGTTTCTGATGGGATCTCTATCCAGAAGAGGTTCCTATAACTGAGAGAGGGATATAAGGACAAACCTGGAAATAGAAGCCTGTTTGTAAAACATGTTTTCTGATGGTATAAACAACTCATTAATTCATTTCAAAAATCATCTACCAACATTTACAGACCTATGTCTATGTACCAGGCACCATTTCAGGTTCTGGAGAAATAACGCTAAAGAAACAAAGCAGTTGTCCTCATGTAGTTTATAGTCAGTGGAGACACAGTGGGAGAGAAAAGGATGATGATAAGTAAATACATGAAGAATGCATAATATGCAAATGTTACAAAGAAAAATAAAGCCAGGTAATCTTAGTTTGGACTGCTAGACTGGGCAGCTTAAACAATAAACATTCATTTATCACATTTCTGGAAGCTAAAAAGTCAAGATAAAGATTCCACCAGGGGACTTCCTGGTGGTCCAGTGATTAAGACTCTGTGCTTCTAATGCAGGGGCCGAAGATAAATTCGACTCTTTGGGTAAGGGGGGTGATACCAAGTTCAGCATGAATATCAACACGGGTTTAACTATTTCAGAAAGATTTTGGGGCATTGAGTTTGTGGGAATATACTACATTCGATAGCTACCAAAAATGCTTTATAAAGGGCAAAATCTAAATACAATGGCCTAAATGTGATTATCCAGAAATTCCTTTGAAGAATCATCTTATTCAATCTTTCAAAGATAGGGATTTGGGGTTTTTTTGAAACAGAGATTCTGCATTTCATCACAAAAAGAAAAAAAAAAAACCTCTCTTTCATAAGCCTGTTGGTAGTTAGTCTTTGGTGGTATGAATAATACAAAATTAAACCTGGGCCCACCTCAATTATTTGAGAGTAGAGGTACAAATGGTTTAGTATCATCTCCTTCTCCCATGGATATCTACAATGAAAAACACGAATGATGACATCTCAGAAACACAGGAAGGAAAACAAAGAGGCTGGAAAATGTGGTAAAGCAGAGGAAGGAGGAAGGGCAATCTTCATAAGAAGGCCTTTTAGGCAAGCTTTCAATGAATAAGAATTTAGTGAGCAACTACTTTGAAAACAAGGCTGCCCTGGGCTCCACTGGGGACAAAAGAAGTTTCTGATGGGATCTCTATCCAGAAGAGGTTCCTATAACTGAGAGAGGGATATAAGGACAAACCTGGAAATAGAAGCCTGTTTGTAAAACATGTTTTCTGATGGTATAAACAACTCATTAATTCATTTCAAAAATCATCTACCAACATTTACAGACCTATGTCTATGTACCAGGCACCATTTCAGGTTCTGGAGAAATAACGCTAAAGAAACAAAGCAGTTGTCCTCATGTAGTTTATAGTCAGTGGAGACACAGTGGGAGAGAAAAGGATGATGATAAGTAAATACATGAAGAATGCATAATATGCAAATGTTACAAAGAAAAATAAAGCCAGGTAATCTTAGTTTGGACTGCTAGACTGGGCAGCTTAAACAATAAACATTCATTTATCACATTTCTGGAAGCTAAAAAGTCAAGATAAAGATTCCACCAGGGGACTTCCCTGGTGGTCCAGTGATTAAGACTCTGTGCTTCTAATGCAGGGGGCCCGGGTTTGATCCCTGGTCAGGGAACTAGATCCCACATGCCACAACTAAGACCCAGTGCAGCCAAATTAAGATAAATAAAGCAATAATTAAAAAAAAAAAAAGATTCCACCAGATCCATGCTTAGTGAGAGCTGTCTTCTGGATTTACGCCTTCTTGCTGTAACCCCACATGTCAGAGAGAGAGATCATGTCTCTCACATCTTGTCTTATAAAAACACTATCCTACTCATAAAGACTCCACCCTCATGACCTAATCACCTCCCCAAAGCCTCACCTCCAAATATCATCACAGTGGGAATGATTTGGGGCTTCAACATACGAATTTGAGGGGGACATATGCAGTTCATAGTTTCAGATAAAGGGATGTGGGAAGGAGGCAGGAGTGATGCTTTTTTATACATGGGGGTCAGGGGAAACAGCTCTGAGAAGGGCACATCTGAACAGAAATTTGAGAAAGTACAGGAGTGAACCACGTGGATATTTGGTGGAAAAGCATTCCAGCAGAGGGCAGAGTATGTGCAGAGCCCCTAAAATGAAAACATATATGGATATTTGAAGAAAAGCAAAGAAGCCAGTGTGCCTAGAGAGTGATAAGAATACAGCTCAGGGGCTTCCCTGGTGGTCCAATGGGTAAGGACACTGCCTTGCAGTGCAAGGGGTGCCGGTTTGATCCCTGGCCTGGGAAGGTCCCACGTGCCGCAGAGCGGCTGGACTGATGTGTCCAATTACTGAGCCGGAGCTCTGGAGCGCATGTGCCCAGAGCTGGTGCTCTGCAACAACAGAGGCCACTGCAATGGGAGGCCCACATGGGCCAAAGAACAAAGATGGATGAAAAACAGATAAATGAAAAGACCAATAGAAGTGGCCCGCCTGCTCCCCTCCCTCCCCAACGCCCCCCCACCACAAAAAAAGAAAAGAATACAGCTCAGGGTGATACCAGAGCAGCATCTGAATGCAGAGATGAAGGCAAGAAACACGGTTGTTAATGCTGGTGAAATGGAAATCCATTGGCAGATGATGAACATGAAGGGTAGCATGCTCTGTGTTACACAATAAGAGAGAAACTGATTGTTTATTCCATCCTTCAACAGCGTTTTGAAATCCCTACTCTGTGCCAAATACTAGATATGCACGAATAAGTAAGGAGCAGTCCCTGCCCCAATATTATTGTTACCATATATCCTTACAATCGAGAGCACCAGCAGCAGGAACACCATCAACACTATTAGCATTATCATCTCCATCATCATCAATATCACTATCATCACCATTCTCCCACTCCTCCTTCTCTTCCTCTCCTCCTCCTCCAAATGCTGTTACTTACTAGATATTGAATGCTCAGTATGTTTTCCTGAGTAACTGAACACATTAACATCAAACACATTTCTTTTCAGGAGAGTGGGGTGCATGGAGTCAGAGTTTGTGGTACCTCTGACATCCGTGTGGCTCCCAGGGCTCACAAGGTGATTTGAGTTGTGGGGAAGAGTCAAGAGGCTAGGCCATATGCCAGTGCAAATTGGCCAACCTGTGCCATACCATGGAAAGGCTGTTGTCTAACTGGTCAGCAGTCAACTGGGCAACTTCCTGCAACAGGCCCATTCTCTGTAAATAATGGAGTCTCTCAAAAAGGCTCACCTCCACCCCAAACATATAGTTTCTTTTCTTTGGGTGGGGGGTTGGTGGGGAGGGAGGGGGCAGGCGGGCCACTTCTATTGGTCTTTCATTTGTCTGTTTTCATCCATCTACGTTCTTTGGCCCGTGTGGGCCTCCCATTGCGGTGGCCTCTGTTGTTGTAGAGCACCGGCTCTGGGCGCGTGCGCTCCAGAGCTCCTGCTCGGTAATTGGACACATCGGTCCAGCCACTCCGTGGCACGTGGGACCTTCCCAGGCCAGGGATCGAACCGGCGCCCCTTGCACTGCAAGGCGGTGTCCTTACCCACTGGACCACCAGGGAAGCCCTATATGGCTTCTTATTTGGGGTTTCCCACAAAGGTAGGGCTTTTTGAAGACTAGAGCAAAAGAGTTTCTCCAGAACAGGACACCAGTGACTACTAGAATAACAAACTGTAGCTAGTTGTGCTAGGGTATAATTCTAAGGTTGCCCTTGTTATTATGAATTTTATTTTAGAGCCTGAATTTCTTCTCCAAGAAACGACTCTGCTTTCAGAGTCTTAAGCACTTCTAGAATATCCTGCCTATGGTTTCCTTATTATACTATATTTATATGATGATCACCCTACTAGGTTTTCGCATTCCCAAAGACAGAGACTGTGTCTTATCCACATTTGTGCCCCAATAACTTGTTCAGGGTCTGGCACATAGTAGATGCTCCTCAAATCTTCATCAAAATACTTCTCCCTCTACAACAAGTCACATTTTCTACCCTGGGACATTGTTACTGAAAAGAGCAAAGACACTGTGATTAAAAGGAAACATATAGTTATTACAGACTAAGCTGTGCTAATAGCAAAAAGGAGAAAAGGGAGGAGAAGGAGATGGTGCTAGATGTTTTGCTCCTTCCAAGTTAATACCTGTTATTGAGTTGACAGTTTCCTCTATAAATCTTATCACCCATGTAAAAGTCCTTTCTGGAAGCAGATCAGAAGTTTTGAAATTATGCTGTCAGCGATAGCATGACAGCTATGAATAGAATGCAGAATGAATGCTAGATTATTTATGATGAGAAAGATAGCAGTCCCAATCCTGAAACAGAAATAAAACTCTAAAAGCCTTCAGGGGTCACAAATGGTGCCTAAAAACTTCAAGTTTTACCCCCATAGCCACAACAAACCCTTGAATTTTAGCACTTTCTTCTTTATTTTTACTGAAATACAAAAAGTATACAGAAAAAGACACACAAAAAAATCCCATGAAAAGAAACGACCAGAGCTATTATAGGAGCCAAAGCATGAATAACACCCTTTCAGGATTATTCCTTTCAAAATGGGAAGAAGACTGACTTTTTCCAAAGATGAACCTTGTGATTCAATCCAGTGTTAATTATCGTGGAAAAACCTGTATGCACGAGAAACTTCACCCAAAATCCATTCCCATGGTAGGTAACATCAAGTCACTCTCAACTGGAAAAATGTCATGAGCACCACAATATAAACTGGGAATTGGAGATCAAATCATAAGAAAGGAGGTGTCTAACCTCATAAGTATTAATCAACCCCAGGCTTGCTTTTGAGCGAATCTTAAGTCCCAAATTACACTCAAGGCTAACATGGTCTCAAAAAATTTGTATGGATGGGAAGTGACCCAGACTGGGAACAGACTCACTAAATCACTCTCGACAGAAATGGCTTTTTGACACATCACAATACACACTCAAGTTACCATGTTCAAGAAAGCTGGAAGGGGACCATCACCAGGAATTGTTGGGATGGAGTTACCATTCCCAAGCCTGTATGCTCCATGTTATTTGCTGTCAAAATTAAAATCCAAGCAATATGCCTGGGTATAATGAGACCTGACCATACAGATACTTCAGAGGGGGCCGCAGCATGACCTTGAGGCATTATTTATTATTGGTGTTTGCTTATTTCCCCCACAAAGGCTGTGGTTTATCCACAACATCTGGGCTTCATCGTTGACTGGAAAGCTTATGAAGGCCCTCGTGCCGAGTGAGGCAATGGAAACAGAAAAATGATGTCGGAGGACTGTCAACAGGCCTTTGGACATTGCCAAATGGCATGTTCTTTTCCAGGGAACATTCAGGATGCGAATAAAAATCAAATAACACTTCTTCTTGGCAAAAGAATAGACTTAACTTGCTTTTGTTTTCTTTTCTCTCGCTTTTAACTTGATCTGGGCTGCAGAGGGTTGTGAAGACTTTATCAACCCTACTTGCTCTCCTAAGATAAAGAGCTTTAGTTAGAATTGGAAAAGAACTGTGCTTCCAAGAAGATACCCCCTCAATCATGGAGAATTCTAGAGTGAAATCATATAAACTCCCTCTACCTCCAAGTTAACTACTTTGGGAATTTACTGGAACCTGTCATGTTACCTCTGGCAACTTGTCTCAAGTAGGCTATACCTACTTTTCAAAAAATTTTTTTTGGCAACAGCTCAAGAACATTAGAGTCCTTCATGTTTGAGCAGTTTCAAGGTCATGAACCAAATTATCAAAAACCTGGCCCCTCATTCCCATGGTAGGTAACATCAAGTCACTCTCAACTGGAAAAATGTCATGAGCACCACAATATAAACTGGGAATTGGAGATCAAATCATAAGAAAGGAGGTGTCTAACCTCATAAGTATTAATCAACCCCAGGCTTGCTTTTGAGCGAATCTTAAGTCCCAAATTACACTCAAGGCTAACATGGTCTCAAAAAATTTGTATGGATGGGAAGTGACCCAGACTGGGAACAGACTCACTAAATCACTCTCGACAGAAATGGCTTTTTGACACATCACAATACACACTCAAGTTACCATGTTCAAGAAAGCTGGAAGGGGACCATCACCAGGAATTGTTGGGATGGAGTTACCATTCCCAAGCCTGTATGCTCCATGTTATTTGCTGTCAAAATTAAAATCCAAGCAATATGCCTGGGTATAATGAGACCTGACCATACAGATACTTCAGAGGGGGCCGCAGCATGACCTTGAGGCATTATTTATTATTGGTGTTTGCTTATTTCCCCCACAAAGGCTGTGGTTTATCCACAACATCTGGGCTTCATCGTTGACTGGAAAGCTTATGAAGGCCCTCGTGCCGAGTGAGGCAATGGAAACAGAAAAATGATGTCGGAGGACTGTCAACAGGCCTTTGGACATTGCCAAATGGCATGTTCTTTTCCAGGGAACATTCAGGATGCGAATAAAAATCAAATAACACTTCTTCTTGGCAAAAGAATAGACTTAACTTGCTTTTGTTTTCTTCTCTCTCGCTTTTAACTTGAACTGGGCTGCAGAGGGTTGTGAAGACTTTATCAACCCTACTTGCTCTCCTAAGATAAAGAGCTTTAGTTAGAATTGGAAAAGAACTGTGCTTCCAAGAAGATACCCCCTCAATCATGGAGAATTCTAGAGTGAAATCATATAAACTCCCTCTACCTCCAAGTTAACTACTTTGGGAATTTACTGGAACCTGTCATGTTACCTCTGGCAACTTGTCTCAAGTAGGCTATACCTACTTTTCAGTTGAAGAAACAAATCTTATCCTTCCTTCCTTTGAAGAGCCCAGAAATGGCAACAGCTCAAGAACATTAGAGTCCTTCATGTTTGAGCAGTTTCAAGGTCATGAACCACTGATGGCCTAGCAGCAATATGGAAGAGGAGGCAGTACTTTCACCCACTCTTGCACCACCCACACTTTTGATCCTTTTCTTTGTCACCTCTTCTTTGGTTGTTTCAGGCTATTTAGAGTGGTTTAAGACTTTAGCACCTTTATGCATGCTTTGTACACTCCACCTGTCCTGAATACCATCCTCTTCCTTCTTTGACTTACTCATACTCATCCAGCAGAACTTAGCTCAAGCTTCATCTTCCTGCGTTGGAACTACTTCACTGTCTTCCAGGATAATATAGGATGGCTCCTCCCTTAGCAGTCCCTTCACACTTCGGTCACTTAATGTAACTACTCAACTATTTCTCTGTGTCAACAATCAAGTGCCAAGTGTTTTAGAATGGGAAATCAATCTTATTTGCCTTTGTATTCCCAGGCTTTAACATAATAGGTGTTCAATAATTGTCTGCTCAATAAACGAGGAATTCATTGTATGGAAAGATGGAAAGACAAATGAACCAGACAATGATTCCTGTTCTATAAAAACTAAGAAACAAGCCAATTTCAAGGTCTTAGTCTTGAAAAAAAAATAGAAGTTATCCCTCACAACTTTAGAGCAGAGAGTTCCAAATTCTCAGGTGAGAAAAGAACTGCACAGTCTACTAGAGGATTTGGCAAATCTTTTCTATAAAGAGCCAGATAGGAAATATTTTTGGCTGTGTGAGTTCTATAGTTTCCATTTCAATTATTCAGGCTATAATGTGAAAGAAGCCACAATCAACACATAAATAAGTGGGTGTGGCTGTGTTCCAAAAACACTTTATATTTCCAAAAAAACAAGCGGTAGGTTGGGTTTGGCCTACAAGACTTAGCCTGCTGATTCTTGGTTTACAACTTGAAATAATTCCAAGGTATCAAATTTAGTGTCTAATGAAAAGGGAAGCTGTCACATGATATCTAGGATCCCTCACAAGAGAATGAGGGGAAAGTCATGAAGGACATGAAGATGAGGACATAATGGGAATGACAGTCATTTTCAAGAAGATACACTCATTGCCCAAAGTCAAATGACTTTAAGGACCATGAACCATGTTACTGGAAGTGGTTCTGCATGTGACTCTCAGTTTTCTGGTGAAACTGATGGCCCACAGGGCAGGAAGGGAGAGTAGTAGTGCTAGGAAGAGCCAAATGAATCCTTCCTCCATTATATAATTTTCTCATTACTGCTAACCACCACTTTAAAAAGAAGTCAAACCACTACCTTAAAACAATTTTGTCTAAACACCAAACTGTAGTTTGCTCAAATCATGCATTTTCCATTGAACTCTTTTTTTCTGATACCAAGCTATCCTGTTCAAGTCTTTCATTGCTTAGCCTTCTCATTATTGTTAATAAACAATTTCCCAGACAACCTATCACTTAATCAACAAATATTAGTAAACACTTGCTGCAGGCCAGTCGCAGTGTTTGGTTCCTTTAACAGTGCTTCTCAACACAGTCTGAACATCCAGAGCAGGAGCCAGATCTGGCCTGCTGCCTGTTTGTATAAATAAAATTTTACTGAAACCCAGTCACATCTATTCATTTACAGAGAAAATGAACTGCAGACAATGATTCCTGTTCTATAAAAACTAAGAAACAAGCCAATTTCAAGGTCTTAGTCTTGAAAAAAAAATAGAAGTTATCCCTCACAACTTTAGAGCAGAGAGTTCCAAATTCTCAGGTGAGAAAAGAACTGCACAGTCTACTAGAGGATTTGGCAAATCTTTTCTATAAAGAGCCAGATAGGAAATATTTTTGGCTGTGTGAGTTCTATAGTTTCCATTTCAATTATTCAGGCTATAATGTGAAAGAAGCCACAATCAACACATAAATAAGTGGGTGTGGCTGTGTTCCAAAAACACTTTATATTTCCAAAAAAAAAACAAGCGGTAGGTTGGGTTTGGCCTACAAGACTTAGCCTGCTGATTCTTGGTTTACAACTTGAAATAATTCCAAGGTATCAAATTTAGTGTCTAATGAAAAGGGAAGCTGTCACATGATATCTAGGATCCCTCACAAGAGAATGAGGGGAAAGTCATGAAGGACATGAAGATGAGGACATAATGGGAATGACAGTCATTTTCAAGAAGATACACTCATTGCCCAAAGTCAAATGACTTTAAGGACCATGAACCATGTTACTGGAAGTGGTTCTGCATGTGACTCTCAGTTTTCTGGTGAAACTGATGGCCCACAGGGCAGGAAGGGAGAGTAGTAGTGCTAGGAAGAGCCAAATGAATCCTTCCTCCATTATATAATTTTCTCATTACTGCTAACCACCACTTTAAAAAGAAGTCAAACCACTACCTTAAAACAATTTTGTCTAAACACCAAACTGTAGTTTGCTCAAATCATGCATTTTCCATTGAACTCTTTTTTTCTGATACCAAGCTATCCTGTTCAAGTCTTTCATTGCTTAGCCTTCTCATTATTGTTAATAAACAATTTCCCAGACAACCTATCACTTAATCAACAAATATTAGTAAACACTTGCTGCAGGCCAGTCGCAGTGTTTGGTTCCTTTAACAGTGCTTCTCAACACAGTCTGAACATCCAGAGCAGGAGCCAGATCTGGCCTGCTGCCTGTTTGTATAAATAAAATTTTACTGAAACCCAGTCACATCTATTCATTTACATATAGTCTATGGCTTCTCTATGATACAAGGGCATGGTTGAGACCCCACAGCCTGCAAAGCCTAAAACGTTTACTACTTGGCCCTTAGACAAAGTGTCAAGCCTTTTTCCAAAACAAAGGACACTGGTTAAATACAACAAAGGACCTAAACAGATATGACACTATATCTATTTATCTGTCATGTGTAAGAAATTGTATACAAATAGTGTACGACAATTTGTGTGTATATGTTTATGTGTATGTGTGTGAGAGAGAGAGGATAGAGAGAGACATGTGTGCTTATAGTTGTATATACTATCACAGGAAGAATGTAAATATATGCTAGAAATTGCAAGGTGATGGATGTAAGTAGACTTATTATAGTGATCATTTCAGTGCACACAAATATTAAATCATCCTGTTGTACAGCTGAAACTAATATAACATTATATGTCAATCATATTGCAATTTAATTTTAATTTAATTAAAAGAAACCGATATTAATTGTTGTCTCTGGATAAGTCAAATGTTAGACTCAGGATTGAGATGGAAGGGAGACCTTGAAAAGGCATATACTGCTTTAGACCATATCAGCTATTTTAACCATAAATATAGATGATCTGTTCAGCAATGATAAGAATATAACAATGAAAGAATATATTTGAAACTTGATACATTACAGAAAATGAAGGCTGGTTTATACTCCAAAGGAAATTAAGTTATATTTGGCAAAGCCACATTTGCTACAAGCTTTGAACAAAAATACAGAGAAAGTGATTCTTTTTTTTTGCCACTCTAATACCAACAGTGACCTTCCCTCTGGCTTCCACCTTTGAAATGCAATGTCACTCAAGGTTCACTGGCTATTTTGAGTATAAGCAAATCTAATTACTTAATACTTTTGCAAACTCACGACACCCAGGAAAAGTTAATGCCTTTATGTTAATTTGATTCACTTTCTATTTTTGGAACTTTATTACTTTGAATGCATGCCAACTATCATATTTCTAATTTAATTGCCTAATGTGACATTTCTATGCCATCTGTTTGTACTAAATTCTACTTTGGGGAGAAAACCCCACAATAAGTAAAAGTTATTTTAAAAAACGTAAAGACCATTAAGCACCTGGGATAAATGTATTCTTATGACCACATATTAATATCATGTTTTAAGAGTCTGAGCTGAAAAGAGAGAAGAAAATGCTCTTTTATTAGAAAACTCATAAAAAAGATATGAAATGAATATGTTATTTGAAATGAGAAATTCCAGCATTAAAATTCCTTGAAGAAATTACCAACTGTACTAAGTGAGCCAAGAGTTGGATTATCCTCTTATTTTAAAAAGATCACAAGAGAAACAAATTTAAGAATAGTAAAGATGTTCAAGTATACATGGGTCACAGAGCAGGTGTATACAAATATGTCTTGAAGAAAACTGAGTATTGTTGTTCTTCCTAGCTAATTTTCAGTTTTTTGAAATCCCACAAGATGTGTACAATCGGAAGCACATTAACAAAATAAAGTAAACATTCCACTCTTTCTTACATGCATGCATGCACAAATAAGTACACAACTGTTGATTAATAAGAAAGGTACTTCCACAAGCCAGAATAATGCTTATACAAAGACTGGAAACATACTTTGTGCATATTTCTCATTTGTAATAATTAGGAACTTTCTTACAGTTACCAGTTTGTAATTTCATGTCACAACTTAAGGAACTGCCATAAATTCACATTTATGTTTGCATATTAAGTAAAGGTGAAGTTGAATTCTGTAATCAATACTGGTATTTTCTTGCCTTCTCATAAAACTGAAAAATAATACCTTTTGATAAGTTACTGTTGATCAGCTTAGAATGATTTCCTGTACTATGTCTCTTAGCATTCTGAGTTTTGACTTGTCAAAGTTTACTCTACTCTCAAGGTTGAAAACATCATGTTTTAAATGTCATAAAGAGTCAGATGCAGCCCCTAACCCTCTCTACTCTCTTATAAAACAGTCTGGTTACATGTGATCTTATCATTGTCAACAGAAGAATCACATGAAGTGCAAAAGCTGTTTTTACTCCAAGAAGAAAAAAAACTGAAATGATAGCAAGAAGAGACAATAAAACAGTGTTCAGGGCTTCCCTGGTGGTCCAGTGGGTAAAGCGTCCACTTTGCAATGCAGCAGGTGCAGGTTCGATCCCTGGCATGGGAAGATCCCATATGCTGTGGAATGGCTGGACTGGTGTATCCAGTTGCACGCCAGCACTCTGGAGTGCGTGCACCCAGAGCCGGTGCTCTGCAACAGGAGAGGTCACTGCAATGGGAGGCCCACACAGGCCAAAGAATTACGATGTATGAAAATAAATAAATGAAGGACCAATAAAAGAGGCCAAAATTTAAAAAAAAAAAAAGATTTAAACCATCATTTCTCATTTAAAAGAAAAAAAAAAAAAACAGTGTTCAGTGAAACTAAGGGACATCTCCAATATACAGAGACAGAGAAAATAGTTTTCAATTAATTAACTGCATCTTACTTTGGAAAATAGCCTTAAATTTTAATACTTTCATTATTAAGTTATTATGCCTTTCTGTTTGCTTGCTAATCATTATCAAAGAAACAAAATTTCAATATTTTATATATATACTATATACCTTCAAATTACTTTGCAGTCAGAATTTTAAAAATTTTCAGAATAATACTAATTATAATTCTAATACAAATTTTCTATAAGAAATAGAGTATAAACATTAGATACCAAACTATTAAGAATATTCAAAGTTAATGTTCAGTTGTCCCTAGTTCAGGAGTCCCTAAATGCTTAGGTAGAGTACCTTTTACTTGGCTCATACAAAAGAACAATTTATCTTTACAGATTTCTGGTTTCATATGGTGCTCTCAAGAAAAGAAATCATAGTTTATTATTAATTAATCTAGATAAAGTAAAGTCGCTTCACAAAACCTAATCATGAATGTATAAAGACTGTTTTACATTACAGAAAACCAACTACTAGCATTCTATAAGGAATAAATCAGACTGTATCACTCAGAACAGGCAGGCACATTTTAAAACAGCATTATGCCAATTTCACTACTGCCTTCAGTCATGGACACTTCTGTCTTCCAGTACTATACCCAGGCCAAAAGCACAGCTTCTGGAGGCAAATGTTGTGGATCAGATGACAAGCAGAATATACCACTAAAAACAGTCTCAATACTGGTTCTAGTGGTCCTGGCCAGATGCCATGCCCTGTAGGACTGGTTTGATGGAACAGGATATATGGGGCTGACCCTCTCTGCCCAGTTCCCATTGCCTTCTGGAGACTTTTTTCCAAGGTCTATCTCTGGCTGAACAGACTTATTCAAGACTCTGACCTTGGCATACAGGAGTAGAAGAGACAACCAGCCAGTCATTTAAAGTGCACAACATATTTTAGCAGAAAGTAAGGAAATCTCAGAGTCCAACTATACTATGCTGACTAAGGACATGGGTACAACATTACCCAACCTGCCTAGGTAGCCTCATAGCCCCCTCACAAAAAAACAGTGTTCAGTGAAACTAAGGGACATCTCTAATATACATAGACATAGAAAATAGTTTTCAATTAATTAACTGCATCTTACTTTGGAAAATAGCCTTAAATTTTAATACTTTCATTATTAAGTTATTATGCCTTTCTGTTTGCTTGCTAATCATTATCAAAGAAACAAAATTTCAATATTTTATATATATACTATATACCTTCAAATTACTTTGCAGTCAGAATTTTTAAAATTTTCAGAATAATACTAATTATAATTCTAATACAAATTTTCTATAAGAAATAGAGTATAAACATTAGATACCAAACTATTAAGAATATTCAAAGTTAATGTTCAGTTGTCCCTAGTTCAGGAGTCCCTAAATGCTTAGGTAGAGTACCTTTTACTTGGCTCATACAAAAGAACAATTTATCTTTACAGATTTCTGGTTTCATATGGTGCTCTCAAGAAAAGAAATCATAGTTTATTATTAATTAATCTAGATAAAGTAAAGTCGCTTCACAAAACCTAATCATGAATGTATAAAGACTGTTTTACATTACAGAAAACCAACTACTAGCATTCTATAAGGAATAAATCAGACTGTATCACTCAGAACAGGCAGGCACATTTTAAAACAGCATTATGCCAATTTCACTACTGCCTTCAGTCATAGATACTTCTGTCTTCCAGTACTATACCCAGGCCAAAAGCACAGCTTCTGGAGGCAAATGTTGTGGATCAGATGACAAGCAGAATATACCACTAAAAACAGTCTCAATACTGGTTCTAGTGGTCCTGGCCAGATGCCATGCCCTGTAGGACTGGTTTGATGGAACAGGATATATGGGGCTGACCCTCTCTGCCCAGTTCCCATTGCCTTCTGGAGACTTTTTTCCAAGGTCTATCTCTGGCTGAACAGACTTATTCAAGACTCTGACCTTGGCATACAGGAGTAGAAGAGACAACCAGCCAGTCATTTAAAGTGCACAACATATTTTAGCAGAAAGTAAGGAAATCTCAGAGTCCAACTATACTATGCTGACTAAGGACATGGGTACAACATTACCCAACCTGCCTGGTAGCTCTGCCTGACGCCCAAGTCTGATTAGCTTATCTTCCTATTTTACATCAATAACTATCACAACTATTACAGAATCTTAATTTTAAGGGTCACCATATCTCCAGTTGATTTCTTCCTTTTTTTCTATGGGCCTGTCCCAGATCATATTTTCCTTATCACCTTCAATACTGGAGAAATAAAATTCCCTTCTTTGAATGCCCCAGGCTCACAAACAGCTTCAGAAAATTTCTAGAGATGGATATGGCCTGAACAGTAAGCTACCCAGTACCACGTTCTTTCTTTTATGCTGTTTCTTATATCCCAGGATTTAGAAGTCTGGGAGCTACATTTTCTAGACTCTCTGCCACCACAATTCAGAGTGAGGTCACACAAATGAGACACACTCACGAGGCAGAAGAGAAGACCAAGCCCAGTACCTCCATGAGCATTATACAAAGCCCTGCACTAAAGGAAGTGGCAAGAAGGTGCGCAGGCTTTGGCAAGTGCCAAATGGAGCTGTTGCCAGGTGCTTCTGGGTTCAGCAGGTAGATGAGACCATCATGGTACTTTCTTAAAGGTGAACATGAAAAGTGAAAGCGTTAGTCACTAAGTGGTGTCTCAACTCTTTGCAGCCCTATGGAGTGTAGCCCATCAGGCTCCTCTGTCCATGGAGCTTTCCAGTCAAGAATACTGGAGTGGGTTGCCATTTCCTTCTCCAGGGGATCTTCCTGACCCCAGGATCGAACCTGGGTCTCCTGCATCAGAGGCAGATTCTTTATCACTTAGCCACCATGGAAGCTTCTAGTGGTCCTGGCCAGATGCCATGCCCTGTAGGACTGGTTTGATGGAACAGGATATATGGGGCTGACCCTCTGCCCAGTTCCCATTGCCTTCTGGAGACTTTTTTCCAAGGTCTATCTCTGGCTGAACAGACTTATTCAAGACTCTGACCTTGGCATACAGGAGTAGAAGAGACAACCAGCCAGTCATTTAAAGTGCACAACATATTTTAGCAGAAAGTAAGGAAATCTCAGAGTCCAACTATACTATGCTGACTAAGGACATGGGTACAACATTACCCAACCTGCCTGGTAGCTCTGCCTGACGCCCAAGTCTGATTAGCTTATCTTCCTATTTTACATCAATAACTATCACAACTATTACAGAATCTTAATTTTAAGGGTCACCATATCTCCAGTTGATTTCTTCCTTTTTTTCTATGGGCCTGTCCCAGATCATATTTTCCTTATCACCTTCAATACTGGAGAAATAAAATTCCCTTCTTTGAATGCCCCAGGCTCACAAACAGCTTCAGAAAATTTCTAGAGATGGATATGGCCTGAACAGTAAGCTACCCAGTACCACGTTCTTTCTTTTATGCTGTTTCTTATATCCCAGGATTTAGAAGTCTGGGAGCTACATTTTCTAGACTCTCTGCCACCACAATTCAGAGTGAGGTCACACAAATGAGACACACTCACGAGGCAGAAGAGAAGACCAAGCCCAGTACCTCCATGAGCATTATACAAAGCCCTGCACTAAAGGAAGTGGCAAGAAGGTGCGCAGGCTTTGGCAAGTGCCAAATGGAGCTGTTGCCAGGTGCTTCTGGGTTCAGCAGGTAGATGAGACCATCATGGTACTTTCTTAAAGGTGAACATGAAAAGTGAAAGCGTTAGTCACTAAGTGGTGTCTCAACTCTTTGCAGCCCTATGGAGTGTAGCCCATCAGGCTCCTCTGTCCATGGAGCTTTCCAGTCAAGAATACTGGAGTGGGTTGCCATTTCCTTCTCCAGGGGATCTTCCTGACCCCAGGATCGAACCTGGGTCTCCTGCATCAGAGGCAGATTCTTTATCACTTAGCCACCATGGAAGCTTCTTAAAGGTATTCTCTTCCTAAATTCTAGAATGTTGGCTGCAGTCCTTTTCAATTCTTTAGTAAGCCTCTAACTCTTGTATCAAATCACTTTTTTTCACTTTCTTTTTGGAACATGTAAGGGTTTTCTTTTTTCCCACCTGAATCCTGGTTAGTGCAAAATGGTTTAATCATAATTGGGGTTCATTGTTTGGGGAAGGGCAAAGCAAGTTAACTGGGTTTCAAAAGAGCAACTTGGGTACCAAGAGCGAGCAACAGGCAAAGCTTCAAGAAATCTGATTGAGCTCAACATCAGGGATGGCAATCAGTGGGCACTCTGACTCAGAGCTGAATATCAGCAGCAAGAGTCGAATTACTGGAAGGAAGAGTCTACTAGCTTTAGACTTGACCTCAAGATCCAACATCAATATTTTAAATAGAGATGCACTTCCTCTTCACCCCAGGTACAAATTTAGGGCAAGCAAGACAGTGTGTGAACCAACACAGTGGTGCCTCTGGTATCCTGGTTGATAATGCCTAAAAGATGGACTGCAGCTTTAATGTTGCTTAGAAACCAGTGGAGGCTAAAGGCAGTAGTGAAGGAGATTTCCGGGAGGTGAGAAGAGCACCTGGGAAAAAGGTGCTTTAGTCTCTGACTCAGTAGCTTTAATTTTATCAAAGTGTGCTAGCAGGGAGTTCTGGCAACTCTCTCCACCAGAAGAATATGGCCAGTTAAAAATCTAAAAGCAGACAAGATCTACAGCCAATGCTGAGGTTTATATCCTTTCACCCCCAAGCTCTCCACATCCTACAACTTGTTAGTATATGTCATGATTCCCTTGGAGAGTGTATTTTCTTCCCTTCCATTTTTGCAGAATGCTGATTACATTAATAAAAGTTTATTTTGTTAATTCAGGACTAGATGAAGTGCTAAACAGAAACTTGCTTAAACTCTCTCAAACTTGGTTTCCTCTTTCATTAATGAAACTGTAATGATAATTCTATTATTCAGGGTAGGTATGAGGATCAAATGAAATACTATATGTATAAGGGCTTTAGAATGCAAATTATTACCAGTAAAAATTCACTGCAATCACATCCATACAAAAAACATCTATGAAATAGCTCCCTGAGCATCATGTAAAGACCCACATTAAACAAAGGAAGTTAAGGCCTTAAGAATAGAAAAAGATTGCAAAGCATAACAAAAGCCAAAATTAAAAACAAAACAAAACTGTTTCTGTTTCCTTAAAAATAATATCGCCAGCCAAACTGTTTGACTTTCAAAGTCATGGTTTAGAGCATGCTCAAACAATTTCTAAAATGTGGAAACATTTGTGGAACTTGTGGGAAAACAGAATTCCCCAAAGCTCTACTCAGAACAAACCCCCGAGAAATAACAACGTCCACAGCATCAGAGACATACACATCAGTGCACACCCTGGCCCACCCAGGATGTAGGCCTTAGAGTACTCGGTGACAACACTGATCAACAGCATTTCACGGGCAAATCTCTGCAAATTAGCTCAAGATTTCTCTAAACATATTAAATTGCCATGCTTGGAACACAGAGTCTTGGTTTGAGTTCCCTGGCAAGTGGACCTTGAGAAAAGGATTTGAGTGTAAATAGTTTATTTGGGAGGTGAGTCAGAGAAGAGAAGGAAATAAAATAGAGGTGTGTTATCAAACCAGTCAGTTCTGTGGGAACTGGAGCTCAATCCCACTGAGGAATACTGGGAGACAATAGAGAACTCTCCTCAGAGTTGTTCCAGCTGAGGGATTAGGGTACTGGAGCAACTAACATCCAGATCCCCAACCATCACTAGTTGAGGGGTGCCATAACTCCCCAGAACTTTTTATCATGAGAAAAAAAGACCTGCAAGTGCAGAGTTTCAGGTGTCCCCAAAAAGCAGCCTTCAGATGAACAGTGAATGCTGAGAGGGCAACAAAGAATTACCTGGTCCCAAATATCAACAGTAAAAGGACCACCAATCAAACCTAAAGGAAATCAACCCTGACTATTCACTGGGAGGACTGTTGCTGAAGCTGAAACTCCAATACTTTGGCCACCTGATGTAAAGAGCCAACTCACTGGAAAAGACCCTGATGATGGGAAAGACTGAGGGCAGGAGGAGAAGGGGACAACAGAGGATAAGATGGTTGGATGGCATCACTGAGTCAGTGCACATGAGTTTGAGCAAATTTTGAGAGATGGTGAAGGACAGGGAAGCCTGGCTTGCTGCAGTCCATGGGGTCGCAAAGAGTTGAACACAAATGAGCGACTGAACAACAACAACTTTGTGAAGAATGTCCCCAGGTGGTGAATTTAGGTGTTGAAATAAGATAGGAAGGCTAGAAGGAGTTCAAAGTTTTGTTAATTCGAAATTCATCTCCTCTTACATTTTAATAATGAATGGAATCCTCATAAGGTCATCAAAATCAAAGTTATGACTCTGGCACCAATTACACTATTGTGCCACTGAGCATTTCTATTGCTGACTTCCAGTGGATGTCTGCAACATGGTGGTCTTTCCCAATCACATCCTTCATCCTAATTGGGGTCTGGGTAGCCCCACATTTTCTTTAGCATATGCTGCTTAGAAACAGTCTTGAGGGTTCCTCCTGAGATCTCTGTCCTTCATAGTCCTTCATTCAAATGTCTGCCTAAAACATCCAGGGGTCTCAAGCTCCCTCCCACAGGGGACTCAACAGGCACTTCTGCTGGCTGCCACAAACTCTTCATTCCATGACATTTATTTCTCTCACATTTAAAAAGTTGGCTTAACAGAAGCTTAGGAATGTGGTGAAAATGCAGAAAAGAAAAGCTCTGAATAAAGTGCAGAGCAAAAAAACTAAAAATAAATTTCTTGTTTATAGCAAGCTTAAGTCTGGAGCAAAAGTAAAATGAAACATATGTGAGAGACCTTCCAATAAAGGGTCTTAGAGCAAGAGGGAAGTGAAGAAGGACCAGGTGAGAGAAGGGATCTGAAAGTGACATTAAGTCTCATGAGTTGTGACATGAAATTTATATCCTTTTAAGTTACCAGCAGAATCAGTACCAAGTGGACAAGCTCTAGATTACAGGAATAGCAGAGAAAATATGTCTCCTCTTTTCTGAGTCTCCAAGAGACCAAAAAATTACTGTCTTACATTTACTAATCTGCAGTTGAGATTTTAGAAAAAAACACAAACTAAAAATGAGACCATAGGTATAGTAACCTTTATCTGTTCATAAGATAAATAAGCATGATTTACTTTATATGTTATTGATACAAAACTATAAATATTTGATAATATGTTTAATACGTAGTTACCATTTGGGCTGAAGGTAGGGGATGGCAACATGATGATGATAATGATAATGATAGTGATGGCTAGCAACTGAGTGCTTACAGTGCCTCAGGAATCATGATAAATATCATGTAAGTGTCACTATTTCAGTTTTTCAATGCGACTCTAGTATTATTTTCCCCACTTTACTGTGCAGAAACTGAGGCTCAGGGTTTCTCAGTAAGCGGTAGCTCTTGGAAATTATCCATTTCTCTCTATGTAGCCCACGCTTGCACCACCTCTCTGGTTGTGGCATTTTGGAAAGAGCCAGTATTACTTTGATGCATTTTTAAAACATTTAATCTACAATTTTAAATGTAAGACTTATTTAAATTCCATGCTTCTAGGTTAGGAATTAGGCCTGGGATTTCCTTCTAGGAATTCTCTTTGGGTATTTGCCACCACCCCTTTCTGTAGAGGGGCAGCCTGGTAGATGGAAGACTTTCACGCTAGATAGATTGAATTCCAAGTCCGTGCCTCACAACTCTCTCAGCGGGCGAATTCAGGCAACTTAGTTTCTGTGGCAGGCAGAATTCTAAAGATGGCCCCCTAAGAGCCCCTTCCTATGGTTAAACAATCAAACATTAATCTAGATACTACTAAGAAGAGATTTTATAGATGTAATTAAAGTCCCAAGTTGACCTCAAGATATGGAGACTGTCTGTATGGGCCAACTCTAATCTTATGACTCCTTTAAAAGGCAGAAGAAGTCAGACAGACTAGAAACATGAGAAGAATTTGGCATGCAATTTCTAGCTTTGAAGATGGAAGGACCACAAGCCAAGAAATGCTGATGACCTCTCAAAACTAAGAGCCCCAGGCAACAGCAACCATGGTAGCAGAGACCTACAACCATAAGAAACTGAGTTCTGCCAACAACCTATATGGGCTCAGAAGTGATTCTCCTCCAAGAGCAACCAGTACAGAACAGAAAGACAAGTTTGTACTAATTTTCACACAACAATGTAAAACTAATGTAGTTTCCCTCTCTGCATTCGTTTTCTCAACAATCAAACAGAAGTAACCATGCATGCCTTACAGAGTCACGAGGAGGATTAAAATGAGTTTTAAATGGTGAGTAGTACGTTTCTAATGACTCTGGGATAATGATAGTGATGGCTAGCAACTGAGTGCTTACAGTGCCTCAGGAATCATGATAAATATCATGTAAGTGTCACTATTTCAGTTTTCAATGCGACTCTAGTATTATTTTCCCCACTTTACTGTGCAGAAACTGAGGCTCAGGGTTTCTCAGTAAGCGGTAGCTCTTGGAAATTATCCATTTCTCTCTATGTAGCCCACGCTTGCACCACCTCTCTGGTTGTGGCATTTTGGAAAGAGCCAGTATTACTTTGATGCATTTTTAAAACATTTAATCTACAATTTTAAATGTAAGACTTATTTAAATTCCATGCTTCTAGGTTAGGAATTAGGCCTGGGATTTCCTTCTAGGAATTCTCTTTGGGTATTTGCCACCACCCCTTTCTGTAGAGGGGCAGCCTGGTAGATGGAAGACTTTCACGCTAGATAGATTGAATTCCAAGTCCGTGCCTCACAACTCTCTCAGCGGGCGAATTCAGGCAACTTAGTTTCTGTGGCAGGCAGAATTCTAAAGATGGCCCCCTAAGAGCCCCTTCCTATGGTTAAACAATCAAACATTAATCTAGATACTACTAAGAAGAGATTTTATAGATGTAATTAAAGTCCCAAGTTGACCTCAAGATATGGAGACTGTCTGTATGGGCCAACTCTAATCTTATGACTCCTTTAAAAGGCAGAAGAAGTCAGACAGACTAGAAACATGAGAAGAATTTGGCATGCAATTTCTAGCTTTGAAGATGGAAGGACCACAAGCCAAGAAATGCTGATGACCTCTCAAAACTAAGAGCCCCAGGCAACAGCAACCATGGTAGCAGAGACCTACAACCATAAGAAACTGAGTTCTGCCAACAACCTATATGGGCTCAGAAGTGATTCTCCTCCAAGAGCAACCAGTACAGAACAGAAAGACAAGTTTGTACTAATTTTTCACACAACAATGTAAAACTAATGTAGTTTCCCTCTCTGCATTCGTTTTCTCAACAATCAAACAGAAGTAACCATGCATGCCTTACAGAGTCACGAGGAGGATTAAAATGAGAATGTATTTAACATGGCTAGAGTGTATCTGACATAGAGTAGGCAATCAGTAACTGTTACTAATGACTCTGGGAGTCAAGATCAAGAGAGAATACTACTTTAACAGAGATAAGATATGAAATCACTTCAAACCACAAGTATAAGTTTGAATGAAACTATAATAAAGGAGAAATTAAATCAAAATGAATTCTACAAAGCTCATAGAGAAAGCTACTAACTTAAGAAATAAGTTCCAAGAGCTGACTTTAGGCCAGTAGTTTGGAACTAGATAGGCATTTATCCATCAGAACAGTGTTAATACCAGGCGGTTAGGGGTCAGGTCCTTTAAACCACACTAACTTCTTAAGTACCTAACTGTCTTCAGGAGAACCCAATCATAATGGGTAAAGAAGTTTCTTTAAGGAAAACAATCCTGACTTATGCCACACTTCTTACTCTAAAAGGAACTTCCATCTATTTTGCATTTTAACCCACATAGCAACATTTTGAGGAAAGCACAGGGAGGTAGAAATGGCAAGCTGATGACTAAGAATTTGTGCTAAGCCATGAGTTCATGTCTCTCCAACACACCCCCATTTTGCAGCTAAGATGGGACCATATGATTGAGTTCTGGTCAGAGGAATGGAGACAGAGCTCCAAGTCATGCCATTCCACGGGACACAGAGACCAAACACGGAGGTACCACAAGGTAGAAGCCTGAGTCCTTGAAGGCCTGCATGGAAGTCTGCCCTTCAAATGCCTGATTCAGTTTCAATGTCAGCACAAAAAAATAAACTTGTGTTAAGCTACAGAGACATTCAGATTGTCCTAGCAGTTAGCTTTTTTGATATAACAATTAGCCAGCCTGAAAGAGATACACGAATTTTACCATGAGGTGCTGCTGTAACAAAACCTGATACTAGAGTATGTAGAATTGGCTTAGCCAGCAGGTAACAGGCAGAGGGGTAATAAATATCAGTGGTTGGGAAAAACAAGCAACATGTTATGCAGCAGTGAAACATTTACTAAAACCTTCATCTGTGATGACCTGGAAGGCCAGCATATACCTTTAGAATTAAAGTGGTAGCCCATGTTGGATGCTTTTGACTGCAATTATGACAAAGGGTTGAAAGAAAGAGGAGAGGAGCTGGGACAGAATGTCAATTATGCAGAATTGAAATGAAAGGAACAGGATTCCAGAATTTGAGTCTAAAATGTTGGAGAAGTTTACTCTTCTAGATGCCCAACTATATGAAGAATAGAAAGGCTGACAACATTAGTGTTTGCCAGCCTCCATAAGCCCACTAGCTGCGGAACTATCCTCATTTAACAGATTTAGTTCAGAGCAGTTACACTTTTGCCTGAGATCACATGACTTTATGAAGTGACAGATCCAGAATTTGAACTCATATCTTGTGCATTTGACTTTAACTTTCAATACATTTCACAGCCAAAACGATGCAGTGGGTTATAATCTCTTAAATGTGTTTATTGTTCAGAAGCTAAACAACTGAATTTCCTTGGGAACAAAATAAACTTTCCATGCTTCTTACGGGAACTAGAAGGTGAAATCAGTGCTTCAGTTTCCCTAAAATAGGATCCCTGGGTTGTTTTCACTCAGAATTCATTGTTCTTTTTTTCCCACTGAAAAAATGAGATTGGCCTCTTTTAGGGGGACACTGTCATTTTATTGAAACTTAGATCTGAGAACTTCCTTTTTTGTTGGCAGTGACTATGGCATATATATGTATACATGCTATTGCTCTGGTCAATGTTCACAGTGAATACTTCTTAAATATTTATGGTCATGTGACTATTGAGAGAAAAAGCACTAAATAGGCACATGCTAGAATTACTCATGGCTTGTTTCCACCATTAGATTATAAACTCCTTGCAGGGAAGAACTGAGTTCATTTCATCTTTAAGACTAATCTTAGAGCAACATCAAACAGAGACAATTACACAATAACTAAATGCCTACTGAACAACTAAAAAACATTGATATTTTAAGTAAAACAGAAATAAGTATACAATGTGAGGTATGGAAATGTCTTAATTGGAGTTACCCCAAAAGTAGAGACTGAAGCAAAGATTCATCCCAGGCAAATAGTTTACTTAGGAGAGTTATTAATCTCCTATTGCTATTGTGACCATTTACCACACATTTAGTGGTTCAAAATATGACAAATTTACTATTGTAAATTCTGGAGGTCAGAGTATAAAATGGATCTCATGGGGCTAAAACCAGGGTGTTGGCAGGGCTGTATTCCTTCTGGAGGCTCTAACAGAGAATCCATTTCCTTTCCTATTCGAGCTTCTAGAAGCAACCTGCACTTCTTGGTTTGTAACTCCTTTCTTCATCCTTAATGCCAGCAGCACAGCATCTTCAAAACTCTAAAGCCACTAGCTGCGGAACTATCCTCATTTAACAGATTTAGTTCAGAGCAGTTACACTTTGCCTGAGATCACATGACTTTATGAAGTGACAGATCCAGAATTTGAACTCATATCTTGTGCATTTGACTTTAACTTTCAATACATTTCACAGCCAAAACGATGCAGTGGGTTATAATCTCTTAAATGTGTTTATTGTTCAGAAGCTAAACAACTGAATTTCCTTGGGAACAAAATAAACTTTCCATGCTTCTTACGGGAACTAGAAGGTGAAATCAGTGCTTCAGTTTCCCTAAAATAGGATCCCTGGGTTGTTTTCACTCAGAATTCATTGTTCTTTTTTTCCCACTGAAAAAATGAGATTGGCCTCTTTTAGGGGGACACTGTCATTTTATTGAAACTTAGATCTGAGAACTTCCTTTTTTGTTGGCAGTGACTATGGCATATATATGTATACATGCTATTGCTCTGGTCAATGTTCACAGTGAATACTTCTTAAATATTTATGGTCATGTGACTATTGAGAGAAAAAGCACTAAATAGGCACATGCTAGAATTACTCATGGCTTGTTTCCACCATTAGATTATAAACTCCTTGCAGGGAAGAACTGAGTTCATTTCATCTTTAAGACTAATCTTAGAGCAACATCAAACAGAGACAATTACACAATAACTAAATGCCTACTGAACAACTAAAAAACATTGATATTTTAAGTAAAACAGAAATAAGTATACAATGTGAGGTATGGAAATGTCTTAATTGGAGTTACCCCAAAAGTAGAGACTGAAGCAAAGATTCATCCCAGGCAAATAGTTTACTTAGGAGAGTTATTAATCTCCTATTGCTATTGTGACCATTTACCACACATTTAGTGGTTCAAAATATGACAAATTTACTATTGTAAATTCTGGAGGTCAGAGTATAAAATGGATCTCATGGGGCTAAAACCAGGGTGTTGGCAGGGCTGTATTCCTTCTGGAGGCTCTAACAGAGAATCCATTTCCTTTCCTATTCGAGCTTCTAGAAGCAACCTGCACTTCTTGGTTTGTAACTCCTTTCTTCATCCTTAATGCCAGCAGCACAGCATCTTCAAAACTCTACAGCTGGGCTTCCCTGGTAGCTCAGTGGTAAAGAACACACCTGCCAGTGTGGGATCCCTGATCCCACATGCTGTGTAGCAACTATGCCCATAAACCACAACTACTGAGCCTGTGCTCTAGAGCCTCAGAGCTGCAACTCTGGAGCCCATGTGCCGCAACTCCTGAAGCCTGTGTGCCCTAGAGCCCGAGTTCCACAACAAGAAAAAGTCACTGCAACAAGAAGCCTGCTCACCTCAACTAGAGAGTAGTCCCCATCCCTACAACTAGAGAAGAGCCTGCAGCAGTAGTGAAAACTCAGGAGATCCAAAAGTAAATAAATAAATAACTCTACTGCTGTCATCTCTCCTTTTCTGAATCTGAATGCTCTGTCCCCCTTTTCACCCATAAAGACCCTTGTTGATTATATTTGGCCCACTGGGATAATTCAGGCTAATCTTTCAGCTCAAGGTCCTTAATTAAATCCACATGTGCAAGGTCCCTTTGCTGTACAAGGTAGCATATTCATAGGCATCTCTTCAGAGCCATTATTCTGCTACCAGAAGACATAACACCAGAAATCACTGGTAGGGGAGTGAAGAAGTAAGGCAGGGAAGAGAAAGAAACCAATAAAATGTGAGTTCACCAGACAGACATCACCAAGGACAAGCGAGGCTAAGTCCTACAGGAAGACTCTATGATACTGGGAAGATACACTACAGACTTAACTCAGAGGACAGGTGCCTGCCTCCCAACTGGTCATCTATCACCATCTGAGGTTTGCTCCCATAGTCACTGACACTTCTGGTGTGCCCTTTGATGGCAGTGTGATCCCATGACTAGAAAGAAAGCACTAGGAAGAGAATTGGAGGTGTTCTCAGGCACTTGCCATCTGGAGGAAGTGACTCGAATCATCTTATTTGACCATACTCCTTTTCAGAAAAGCAGAAGCCCAGAATGGTGGAGAGATTACCCAAGGTCACATGACTAAAGGATAGCAATGGTGGTGGCTTCCATTTAGTTAGCATCTGAGGCTACTATGTGTCAAGCACTATATCCAGGGCTTGACATGTGGTTCCGCATTTAATCCTCATAGTAACTCTTGGACATGAGTATTAGTATCATACTAACATCATTGGCCAAGATCACACACCTAGATGTAGCCTTAGATGTAATGAGTGGCTGTTTCATTGAAGAGCAATCTATGGAGCAAGAGTTGGCACACTACAAGACACAGACAAAATCTAGCCTTCCCCCTATCCTTATAAAGCTCAGGAGCTAAGAACTAAATGTATTACTCTAATTATAGTCTTAACCAGCCTAGAATATATCAGGACTGCCACTTCCTTAATTCTAGAATCTATATTTCTATTAATATAACCTAAGAAAAGTCTTATTCTTTGGAAATTGCCTCAGCACATTAGCTTCTAGTGCCAGCTTATTCTCTATTGAAACACATAAATATAGTTTTATTTTAAGTTGTATTCCCTTACCCTGGTGGCTTTCTACATTTACCTTTTAAGAATTTTTATTTATCCTTGTTGTAATTCATTTTGTTAGATTCAGTCCATTGATCGAGGCAACTCAAATCTTTACCTCTCTCAGATTTACAGAGGCCTATGAGGCACTTTGTTTTGAATGGCTTCCTAGCTCTTAAAAATCAGCACAGACAAAATGGAACTCATCATCTCTCTGTCCACATGTGCACTTCCTCCTTTACAGTCTACAGTTTATGACTGTCTTGAGGACCACATTAAGATCATTATCTTAAGGGAGTACTATGTTCTAATATCTGGCACACTCTATAGGATGTATGAGTGTTCTCATTAAATTTTGAAGAAAAAAGAAAGGAAGGAAGGGGGGCGAAGAGGAGAAAGGAAGGACAACAGGGCATTTGTACACTTTTAAAAGAAGAGTTAAAGGAGTGGAGGCTCAGTTTGAAAATGATGCAAAGGAACTCAGGACCGAATAGGCCATAGGGTCTCAACAGCCAGGCATGGGCATTGCCCTCAAACTCCAATCTCCTAAGGCCAGCGGCAAATAACAATGTGGAGATTCCACCATCTAAATAATGTGATTGTACTTCACAAATGGAGGACTATCCCTTCAATGCTGACTGTGTATGTGGAGGATCTCTTTTGCTTTCATGATTGAAGATGCTACTATGTGTCAAGCACTATATCCAGGGCTTGACATGTGGTTCCGCATTTAATCCTCATAGTAACTCTTGGACATGAGTATTAGTATCATACTAACATCATTGGCCAAGATCACACACCTAGATGTAGCCTTAGATGTAATGAGTGGCTGTTTCATTGAAGAGCAATCTATGGAGCAAGAGTTGGCACACTACAAGACACAGACAAAATCTAGCCTTCCCCCTATCCTTATAAAGCTCAGGAGCTAAGAACTAAATGTATTACTCTAATTATAGTCTTAACCAGCCTAGAATATATCAGGACTGCCACTTCCTTAATTCTAGAATCTATATTTCTATTAATATAACCTAAGAAAAGTCTTATTCTTTGGAAATTGCCTCAGCACATTAGCTTCTAGTGCCAGCTTATTCTCTATTGAAACACATAAATATAGTTTTATTTTAAGTTGTATTCCCTTACCCTGGTGGCTTTCTACATTTACCTTTTAAGAATTTTTATTTATCCTTGTTGTAATTCATTTTGTTAGATTCAGTCCATTGATCGAGGCAACTCAAATCTTTACCTCTCTCAGATTTACAGAGGCCTATGAGGCACTTTGTTTTGAATGGCTTCCTAGCTCTTAAAAATCAGCACAGACAAAATGGAACTCATCATCTCTCTGTCCACATGTGCACTTCCTCCTTTACAGTCTACAGTTTATGACTGTCTTGAGGACCACATTAAGATCATTATCTTAAGGGAGTACTATGTTCTAATATCTGGCACACTCTATAGGATGTATGAGTGTTCTCATTAAATTTTGAAGAAAAAAGAAAGGAAGGAAGGGGGGCGAAGAGGAGAAAGGAAGGACAACAGGGCATTTGTACACTTTTAAAAGAAGAGTTAAAGGAGTGGAGGCTCAGTTTGAAAATGATGCAAAGGAACTCAGGACCGAATAGGCCATAGGGTCTCAACAGCCAGGCATGGGCATTGCCCTCAAACTCCAATCTCCTAAGGCCAGCGGCAAATAACAATGTGGAGATTCCACCATCTAAATAATGTGATTGTACTTCACAAATGGAGGACTATCCCTTCAATGCTGACTGTGTATGTGGAGGATCTCTTTTGCTTTCATGATTGAAGATGCCTCCACTATTCAAGGGGACTTTCTTTAAGGAAACATTTGAACAATAAAAGGTCCACTTGGAAAAAGTAAACAATTTCAAGGACTGATTACAGAATATTACTTGCCTTCTAAACTAAGAAATAAAGAGAAGGTTACAAACACTTAGCCTTACAGTATCATTTGTATAGTAATACTATAGTGTTACTATAGCATACCATTATAAACTAAAACCCTATTACTGAAGCTAAATTTAATAGCTATAGTCACATTACTTCAGAGTAAATATTTTCCAGTTTCATCAATGTGTATATAATAAATGTTAAATATTAAAGAAATCAGACCTTGATTAAGTGACTGTGTAAATGAACCCACCAACCATCACCCCTCTCAACTAAGGATATGGCAAATTTGCTAAGGTCCATTTATCTGGGAGCAGAGATCTTTGGCCTATTTTCCCTAAACTTACAGTCTGGAAAATTCCCAGTGCTTCCAGCTGCTTAAAAGGTATCTCTAGATAAATTATTATGATTCTTTGTAGCTTATGGGTTTAGCTGTATTTTCAGAGAGAAATCTCAAATTCCAAAGGAGATTACTACATCTGGGCAAATATTTTACTGTAAAAGGTACGAGATCCAGCACTTGTGAAAGTCTCATTCAAAACTGTGGCAGGAGACAAAATCTTCCCTGAGGAGGGGCAGAGAAGATGTTGCCAGGTTCATTATGAGCTCTAATCATATATGTGCATTCCCAGAGAAACCATTTCTGGCCTCACATTTTCCATTTTAATGTCTCAACAGCAGAACAGAAAGCGCCTCCAAATTATACCACCAGCCGCTGTAACTAGCCTTAACTACTACTATGACTCATTAAACGTCAGACATATCCCCTCAGAAGTGAAATAATGTGTCCGGTAGGGCAGGTGAGGAAACTATAAGGATGATGTTACCAAAAAAAGCAACTCATTTGAACAAACCCATAGTGTTCATAATTAACCTCATTAAATTGCAGTTTTCATTTCCTGTTTCTTTTTTAAACTTATGTTTCCTACAGCTCTTTCATGCAGTGGAGGAAATTAAGCCCCTGGATATAACATCTTTCATTTATATTCAAGTGGGCTCTATGGGCTGCAGAACTACCTGGGAGCTAATGGGAAATGCAGACTCTTGGGTCCCACACAGGACCTTGTGAAGCAGAAGCTGCATTTTAACCAGGGCCCCAGGAGATCTATGTACACAAATGTGTGAGCAGAAGTGATCTATCAGAGAATAAAGTCAATCAGTTGTTGTGACTCAGTAACTGAAAAAGAAAATAGAATCTGAATGGACATTTCCTTAAGGAAGATACACAAATCACCAACAAGCATATGAAAAGATGCTTGACGTCATTCATCATTACAGAAGAACAAGTCAAAGCTATAATGAGATACTACTTCACACCCACTAGGATGGCTATAACAAGATAATAAGTGTTGGTGAGGATGTGGAAAAACTGGAACCTTTATACACTGCTAGGGGGAATGTATTCAACACAGTCACTGTGGGAAAGAGTCTGACAGTACCTGATATGGAATATGATCCAACAACTTCACTCTTAGTTACGTACATGGGAGAACTGAAAACATATGTCCACACAAAAAGCTGTATGCAAACATTCACTGCAGAATTCTTTCTAATAGCCAAAATGCAGAAATAACCCAAGGTCTATTAATGGATGAATTGATAAAATGTTAAATCCACACAGTGAAATATTATGCAGTCATAAAAAGAATGAAGTATTGATCATGGCTACATAAATGAACCATGAAAATATTAAAGTACATGAAGTAGCCAATCATGGAACTCCAAATATTATATGATTCAATTTACATGAAATGTCCAGAATAGGCTAAACTATAGTAGTTTAGTGGTTATCTAGTAGATTAGTGGTTGCCTAGGGCCAGTTAGGTGGATAGTGTGGAGAGATAAAAGGTATGAGATTTCTTTTTTGAAATGACCAAAATGTTCTAAAATTGATCATGGTGATGGTTGCATATATCTGTGAATATTCTGAATAAACTAAAAAACATTGAATTGTGGTGGTTTTTTAAAAACAAAAACAAAAAACAAAAAACAGTGAATTTTCCTGCGGCCAATCTTCTGTATACAACATGCTGCCTAACTGGAGATATGATGACCTGTTGAGTAAAATGAAAAGAACTGATAACAAATGCTTTCGTGTTAAACGACACACCATAGATTGACTACTTCCTGTATGCAGGATCCTATGTTGCTCCTCCACAGGGATTTTACCTTGAAATTCTCCCCACATCCCTGAGAGTGAATTACTTATATTATCACCATTTTTCAGATAAGAAAACTGAGGCACTGGAAACACATTCAAGGTCATCTGCCTGGTGAGCAATGGTGAAGCTCAGATCTGAATCCAGGAAGTCAGTCTGGGAACAGTCTGCACACAATCCCAATCTCTTCATCCATCAACCTCTCATTCCCCAATAAATACTTTGGCTAAGTCGTAACTGTCCTAGTCCACACACAAGAGGTAGAAAAACCTGTTGGAAGCAATGAGAGGTGGAGGTTATCCCTTGTCACTCAGAATTCATCCTCTCCAAGCTCCCTGGCTTGTTGATTACAGGTTGCCAATGTTTAATGATTTTTCTCTTTGTATCAGTAGGCAGATTGTGTTACTCTGATAAATCAACTTCAATTTCATTTTTCTGAATTTTCCAAAATGTAAAATATTTTGTAAGGAGGAAAGAATGCAGAAATAACCCAAGGTCTATTAATGGATGAATTGATAAAATGTTAAATCCACACAGTGAAATATTATGCAGTCATAAAAAGAATGAAGTATTGATCATGGCTACATAAATGAACCATGAAAATATTAAAGTACATGAAGTAGCCAATCATGGAACTCCAAATATTATATGATTCAATTTACATGAAATGTCCAGAATAGGCTAAACTATAGTAGTTTAGTGGTTATCTAGTAGATTAGTGGTTGCCTAGGGCCAGTTAGGTGGATAGTGTGGAGAGATAAAAGGTATGAGATTTCTTTTTTGAAATGACCAAAATGTTCTAAAATTGATCATGGTGATGGTTGCATATATCTGTGAATATTCTGAATAAACTAAAAAACATTGAATTGTGGTGGTTTTTTAAAAACAAAAACAAAAAACAAAAAACAGTGAATTTTCCTGCGGCCAATCTTCTGTATACAACATGCTGCCTAACTGGAGATATGATGACCTGTTGAGTAAAATGAAAAGAACTGATAACAAATGCTTTCGTGTTAAACGACACACCATAGATTGACTACTTCCTGTATGCAGGATCCTATGTTGCTCCTCCACAGGGATTTTACCTTGAAATTCTCCCCACATCCCTGAGAGTGAATTACTTATATTATCACCATTTTTCAGATAAGAAAACTGAGGCACTGGAAACACATTCAAGGTCATCTGCCTGGTGAGCAATGGTGAAGCTCAGATCTGAATCCAGGAAGTCAGTCTGGGAACAGTCTGCACACAATCCCAATCTCTTCATCCATCAACCTCTCATTCCCCAATAAATACTTTGGCTAAGTCGTAACTGTCCTAGTCCACACACAAGAGGTAGAAAAACCTGTTGGAAGCAATGAGAGGTGGAGGTTATCCCTTGTCACTCAGAATTCATCCTCTCCAAGCTCCCTGGCTTGTTGATTACAGGTTGCCAATGTTTAATGATTTTTCTCTTTGTATCAGTAGGCAGATTGTGTTACTCTGATAAATCAACTTCAATTTCATTTTTCTGAATTTTCCAAAATGTAAAATATTTTGTAAGAAAATCACCCAGCCCTTTTTTATTGGGAAAACAGTTAAGTGCTTTATATTTACTCATTTAATACTCACGATAGCCCATAAGGTACTTTAAATAATCCCATTTTTAAAATGATGAAATTGAAGAATTAAGGTTTTCACAGCCAGTTACTGGCAGAGCTTGGGTGTGAAACCAGTATTCTGAATGGCTACACCTTCCTAACTGCTCTCGGCAAATAATAAAAGAAAAGCTATAGCCTCTGCAGCTAGAGATTACTGGGCAAAGATTAAGGCAACATATTTGAATCAAGTAATTGTCATGGTTGCAATCATTTCCACAAGCTCAGGAGTTTTGTCAGTAAGTGACACTTGTTGCAACTTAGGTGAGCCTGACCAGGTTGTTTAAATACACTAAATAAGCCACACAGGCTACTCGGTGTTAGATATCCACTGAATTATCAGGAAAAACACGGTCTACACAGCCAAGAAGTCATTTCTCTTTTACAATCAGATTCTACTGCTCATGTCTGCATAGAATGGAACTATTCAGAAAAAGCGAACATTATAGCCAACTAGTCTATCTGTATTTCCTGCTAATAATTTCAAACAACTTCACAGTTCATTAGATATTTTTGTATACTCAGCCAATAAGTATTTTTAAATGGAGAATGACTACAAAGCTAAGTAAATAAAAAAACTCCATAATAGTAAGTCATGATCGAGTAGGCTTTATCCCAGGAATTCAAGGAAGTTTAGCAGTAGGACAACTATTAATGCAATTCACTATGTATTTATATTAAGGGCAAAGAAAATATCATCATCATCTCAACAAATGCTAAAATGTACTTTACAAAATTTCAAAGACTTCTCAGATTAAAAGAAAAATATAACTATTATATTAATAAATCAAGATAGAAACGGACTTTTATTAGTCAAGGATATCTACCAAAACTTGCTAGAAATCATCCTAAGTTAGCAGTACAAAGTTAGAACTGATCCTATTATTCCCAGGAGAAAGGCAAAGACATTCATTCCCAGTTACAGCAGTCTTCATTTTCTGAATTTTCCAAAATGTAAAATATTTTGTAAGAAAATCACCCAGCCCTTTTTTATTGGGAAAACAGTTAAGTGCTTTATATTTACTCATTTAATACTCACGATAGCCCATAAGGTACTTTAAATAATCCCATTTTTAAAATGATGAAATTGAAGAATTAAGGTTTTCACAGCCAGTTACTGGCAGAGCTTGGGTGTGAAACCAGTATTCTGAATGGCTACACCTTCCTAACTGCTCTCGGCAAATAATAAAAGAAAAGCTATAGCCTCTGCAGCTAGAGATTACTGGGCAAAGATTAAGGCAACATATTTGAATCAAGTAATTGTCATGGTTGCAATCATTTCCACAAGCTCAGGAGTTTTGTCAGTAAGTGACACTTGTTGCAACTTAGGTGAGCCTGACCAGGTTGTTTAAATACACTAAATAAGCCACACAGGCTACTCGGTGTTAGATATCCACTGAATTATCAGGAAAAACACGGTCTACACAGCCAAGAAGTCATTTCTCTTTTACAATCAGATTCTACTGCTCATGTCTGCATAGAATGGAACTATTCAGAAAAAAAGCGAACATTATAGCCAACTAGTCTATCTGTATTTCCTGCTAATAATTTCAAACAACTTCACAGTTCATTAGATATTTTTGTATACTCAGCCAATAAGTATTTTTAAATGGAGAATGACTACAAAGCTAAGTAAATAAAAAAACTCCATAATAGTAAGTCATGATCGAGTAGGCTTTATCCCAGGAATTCAAGGAAGTTTAGCAGTAGGACAACTATTAATGCAATTCACTATGTATTTATATTAAGGGCAAAGAAAATATCATCATCATCTCAACAAATGCTAAAATGTACTTTACAAAATTTCAAAGACTTCTCAGATTAAAAGAAAAATATAACTATTATATTAATAAATCAAGATAGAAACGGACTTTTATTAGTCAAGGATATCTACCAAAACTTGCTAGAAATCATCCTAAGTTAGCAGTACAAAGTTAGAACTGATCCTATTATTCCCAGGAGAAAGGCAAAGACATTCATTCAACACTGTACCAGCAGTCTTCAATACATATGATGAGAAGACAAAAAGGAGCCTTAAATATGGAAAAGGACTGTGCCAAACTGTTATTATTGGCAAGAAATAAGTTCCTACCTACAAATACAATCCTTTTAATATATAATTTGTTAGAATTAGTACAGAAAAGCAATAAGGTTGCTGGCTGTAAGAACAACATACAAATTAATAGATTTCCTCAGTTCCATTCAGTCACTTTCCTTTACACTATCAATAATCAAACTGAAAACATAATATAAAAATAGACTTTATCTAGATAAGGAAAACAACCAAGAAACAAACAAAACTAAATATATGAAGTACTGAGGAATAAAATCAATGAGAAATGTGCTACTGAATCTATATAAGAGTTTTGCAAAAATAAAAATCTGTTAATTGTGTTGATTACTTTGATGAATAACTGTCATTGAATGGGAGCATGTCAACCACTAAAACACCATAAAAGAGCCCAAAGCAGGTTCCATCCCTTAGGTATTTATCCTCATCCTCTGGAGTATTTATCAGCCCCTTAGAAAGTGACCCCAGGGAATGAACAGTGGGTGGGAGGCGTAGAGGGAGTAACATGGAAACCTATACTATCATATGTGAAAAAGACAGCTACGGTCATTGTGCTGTGGGAATGGGGATCCTGCAGGGGCATGGTGCAATGGCCTGGAGGGGTGGGATGGGGGGAATTGGGAGGTGGGAGGGGGCCATGCATATGCATATGACTGATCTGGGAATATACATATCTGTAAACGACAAAACTCGGTAAAAGTAAAAAGTAAAATAAAAATAATTATTAAAAAAAAAAAAGAAAGTGGCCCTAGGGTACCCTGAAGAGGAGAGTGTCCACAGGTTGCATTTACCTCAAAAGCTAAAATGTACTTTACAAAATTTCAAAGACTTCTCAGATTAAAAGAAAAATATAACTATTATATTAATAAATCAAGATAGAAACGGACTTTTATTAGTCAAGGATATCTACCAAAACTTGCTAGAAATCATCCTAAGTTAGCAGTACAAAGTTAGAACTGATCCTATTATTCCCAGGAGAAAGGCAAAGACATTCATTCAACACTGTACCAGCAGTCTTCAATACATATGATGAGAAGACAAAAAGGAGCCTTAAATATGGAAAAGGACTGTGCCAAACTGTTATTATTGGCAAGAAATAAGTTCCTACCTACAAATACAATCCTTTTAATATATAATTTGTTAGAATTAGTACAGAAAAGCAATAAGGTTGCTGGCTGTAAGAACAACATACAAATTAATAGATTTCCTCAGTTCCATTCAGTCACTTTCCTTTACACTATCAATAATCAAACTGAAAACATAATATAAAAATAGACTTTATCTAGATAAGGAAAACAACCAAGAAACAAACAAAACTAAATATATGAAGTACTGAGGAATAAAATCAATGAGAAATGTGCTACTGAATCTATATAAGAGTTTTGCAAAAATAAAAATCTGTTAATTGTGTTGATTACTTTGATGAATAACTGTCATTGAATGGGAGCATGTCAACCACTAAAACACCATAAAAGAGCCCAAAGCAGGTTCCATCCCTTAGGTATTTATCCTCATCCTCTGGAGTATTTATCAGCCCCTTAGAAAGTGACCCCAGGGAATGAACAGTGGGTGGGAGGCGTAGAGGGAGTAACATGGAAACCTATACTATCATATGTGAAAAAGACAGCTACGGTCATTGTGCTGTGGGAATGGGGATCCTGCAGGGGCATGGTGCAATGGCCTGGAGGGGTGGGATGGGGGGAATTGGGAGGTGGGAGGGGGCCATGCATATGCATATGACTGATCTGGGAATATACATATCTGTAAACGACAAAACTCGGTAAAAGTAAAAAGTAAAATAAAAATAATTATTAAAAAAAAAAAAGAAAGTGGCCCTAGGGTACCCTGAAGAGGAGAGTGTCCACAGGTTGCTGTGTGAGGAAGTGTTGTTAATTACCTTACTGTTTCAAGCAATATAAGCAATTTCATCTATCAAGCAAGAGCCCACCTAGACTTCTTAGACATTCAGACCATTCTGCTGTCAGAACTGCTTTGCTGTACTGATCTTTTGTGTGCACAGCTCCAAAATGTTATAATTATAATGGTTGCAGATGTAAAGGCATGAAATTACATAAATTTTAAGGCAATATGTTTGGTAATGCACATGAAGAAAACATGCATGTCAAAGAAAAAGGAATTCTAGATAAGAACTTGTGCTGGAAATGGTACCAAAAAAAAAAAAAAAAAACATCCTACAATGTTGGTGGGAATGTAAAACTGGTAGAGCTGCTATGCAGAACATTATGGAGTTTCTTTAAAACACTAAAAATAGAACTACCATATGATCCTGCAACGCCCCTATTGGGCAAATATTCAGGAAAAAACTAAAACTCAGAAAGACACATGTACCCACAATGTTCACAGCAGCACTATTCACAACAGCCAAGACATGGAAACAACCTGAGTGCCCATCAAAAGAGGAATGGATAAAGAAGATGCAGTACAGATATAAAATGGAATATTACTCAGCCATAAAAAGAATAATTAATATGGAAAGAATAATTACTGCCATTGCAGCAACATGGATGGACCTATAGATGATCATACTAAGTGAAGTAAGTCAAAGAAAGACAAATATTATATGACATCCCTTATACATGTAGTCTGAAAAAATGATGTAAATGAATTTATAAGACATAAATAGATGCATAGACACAAAAAACAAACTTAAGTTTACCAAATCAGATAATGGGGATCGGGGGAGATAAATTAGGACTTTGGGGTTAATGTATAAAAACTACTATATATAAAATAGATAAGCAACAAGGACCTACTGTAGAGCATGGGGAACTATACTCAAAATCCTATTATAACTTATAATCAAAAAGAATCTGAAAAAGAATGACAATACATATATACAGACACACACAGACACACACACACACACACGCATGCTCAGTTTCTCACCCATGTCTGACTATTTGTGACTCTATGGACTGTAGCCCACCAGTGTCTCCTGTACATAGAATTTTTCAGGCAAGAACTCTGGAGTGGGTTGCCATACCCTCCTCCAGGGGAGCTTCCTGATCGAACCAGCATCTCCTCCATCTCTTGCACTGGCAGGTAGATTCTTTACCACTGAGCTACCTGGGAAACCTGTATATAGAGTATACTGGAAACTAACACAAAACTGTACATTAACTATACTATATTTTTTTAAATAAAGGGACAAAAGAATTTGGAAGATAGCTATAGGCCTAGAGGGTAATCTGAAAGAAGACTTTGTGTCAAGAATGGTTCCAAGAACTACAGCCAGCAGTAAAGAATTCTGCAGTTGGAGATAGGAATGTAGTTATAAGCATAAATAATAGCATGGTTCTGAGCCATCAGTTCCCAATAATTTTAAAAAGGGAGTAAATCTGAAGTTTGCTCTCTTCAGGAAAATATTCCATAGGGTCAGTCCTGAGAAGAGATCTGCTAGGAATAACTAAAGCAGGGCACGTATGCTGTTGTGTGCAGGTGTGTGTGTGTGTGTGTGTGTGTGTGTGTGTGTGCTCAGCCATGTCTGACTCTTTGCACCCCTATGGACTGTAGCCCACCAGGCTCCTCTGTCCATGGGGATTCTCCAGGCAAGAATTCTTGAGTGGGTTGACATTTCCTCCTCCAAGGGATCTTTCTAACCTAGCGGTCAAAGATGTGTCTCCTGCACTGCAGGCTGATTCTTTACCACAGAGCCACCTGGGAAGCCCTACTATGCTTTTTGGGGCGGGGGCGGGGGAGGGAGGTGAAATTCCCTTTATTTTCATAAGACTTACATGTAAAACTTCTTTAAAACTGAATTTAGAATCTAAAAGTGAATGTTCTTTGCTCTTTTAGCAAACTGCAAAGTGCAGTCATTACAGAGAGACTCTCAGAGCTTGTGGTCATTCTCTGTCACAGGACTGGCTGGCTCAGTGGCCTTCCTTGGCAGGTGCTCTCCTCCGGTGAGCAGATCTCATCCTGTGTGGAGAGGCTGAAGGGTCTTCTTCTGTCTCAGACCCTGAAGGCTCATGATGTCCCTCCTAGGATCCTGTGTCTTCCACCAGTTCCTGAAGAAACTTCAATTTTGATTAAATAAAAAAAGAGGCCAAACAAAATACCAACCGCACACCAGAAGCAGCAGCACTATCCCCCGCAGGGTCAGCCCCACGTTGTGTCACATCTTGGGGACCAGAGGGCACAGCGGCAGATGCAGGTGGGTGGGCAGGGTGGTGAGGTCGGCTTCAGTGGCAGATGCCCTTCCCCGCAACCCTCCAGAATAGAGTATACTGGAAACTAACACAAAACTGTACATTAACTATACTATATTTTTTTAAATAAAGGGACAAAAGAATTTGGAAGATAGCTATAGGCCTAGAGGGTAATCTGAAAGAAGACTTTGTGTCAAGAATGGTTCCAAGAACTACAGCCAGCAGTAAAGAATTCTGCAGTTGGAGATAGGAATGTAGTTATAAGCATAAATAATAGCATGGTTCTGAGCCATCAGTTCCCAATAATTTTAAAAAGGGAGTAAATCTGAAGTTTGCTCTCTTCAGGAAAATATTCCATAGGGTCAGTCCTGAGAAGAGATCTGCTAGGAATAACTAAAGCAGGGCACGTATGCTGTTGTGTGCAGGTGTGTGTGTGTGTGTGTGTGTGTGTGTGTGTGTGCTCAGCCATGTCTGACTCTTTGCACCCCTATGGACTGTAGCCCACCAGGCTCCTCTGTCCATGGGGATTCTCCAGGCAAGAATTCTTGAGTGGGTTGACATTTCCTCCTCCAAGGGATCTTTCTAACCTAGCGGTCAAAGATGTGTCTCCTGCACTGCAGGCTGATTCTTTACCACAGAGCCACCTGGGAAGCCCTACTATGCTTTTTGGGGCGGGGGCGGGGGAGGGAGGTGAAATTCCCTTTATTTTCATAAGACTTACATGTAAAACTTCTTTAAAACTGAATTTAGAATCTAAAAGTGAATGTTCTTTGCTCTTTTAGCAAACTGCAAAGTGCAGTCATTACAGAGAGACTCTCAGAGCTTGTGGTCATTCTCTGTCACAGGACTGGCTGGCTCAGTGGCCTTCCTTGGCAGGTGCTCTCCTCCGGTGAGCAGATCTCATCCTGTGTGGAGAGGCTGAAGGGTCTTCTTCTGTCTCAGACCCTGAAGGCTCATGATGTCCCTCCTAGGATCCTGTGTCTTCCACCAGTTCCTGAAGAAACTTCAATTTTGATTAAATAAAAAAAAAAAGAGGCCAAACAAAATACCAACCGCACACCAGAAGCAGCAGCACTATCAGCAGTGTGGCCACGAACACCAGCAGGGTCAGCCCCACGTTGTGTCACATCTTGGGGACCAGAGGGCACAGCGGCAGATGCAGGTGGGTGGGCAGGGTGGTGAGGTCGGGGCTTCAGTGGCAGATGCCCCTTCCCCCCGCAACCCTCCAGAAGTGCCCCTCCTACTCTGCTTTTAAAGGACTAGAAAAAGGAGTCTTTCAGCAGAAATGAATTTCCTGAAAACACTAATCCCTTAATATAGCACAAGATGGAAAACACTGTAAGAATCTCTGGGCCACAGGATTCTTCACTCCCATTGAAAGAATAAATGAAGAAGAGTTAATGTTATCTAATAGAATAAATCCTTACAGTACCATGATTTTAGTGGCATGATGTTTTCTATATATGTAACCCATAGCCATGATTTTCAAAGTATGTTAATTATAGAAGAATTAACATTTCTTGTTGTTAAAAACTTAAGTATGATTTTAACAGGTATTTTCTATTTACAGAATTACAATTTGAGACGTTCAGAGTATGAGGTAGACACATCCATTACCCCAGGTAATGGACATTCTTAAAGGAATCTGAAATGGCCTCATTTCTGGAATGATCCAACAGTTTGAAGATTATGGGCTTGGCTCATTAGTTTAGGCAAAAAAATTTTAAGCTCTCTGGGTCACCGTTTCCTGATATACAAATGTACATAATCATCACCAGCCATGATTGCTGTGAGTTTAAGAGAGTGCAGCTGCTTTGCAAAAATGGTTTATCAGTTCCTTAAAAACTTCAAGTTACCATATGACCCACAAATTCCACTCCTAGATATATACCCAAGAGAAGTGGAAGCAAAGGTCCACACAAAAATTTATACACTCATGTTCATAGCAGCACTGCTCTTAATGGCCAAAAAGTGGAAACAACCCAACTGTCTGTCAAATGATCAATCAATGAACAAAATGTGGTATATCCATACAATAGAAGATCATTCAGCATGGAAAGGAAATGAAGTACTGGCACATGTTACAACAGAGATGAATTTTGAAAACATTATGCTAAACGAAAGAAGTTAGTCACAAAACACCACATATTTCATGATTCCATGTATATGAAATGCCCAGAATAGGCAAATCCATATAGAAAGAAAGTAGGTTAGTGATTTCCTAAGGCTGAGGAGGACAAGCAGAAGCAGCAGCACTAGCAGGTGGGGGTCAGCCCCACGTTGTGTCACATCTTGGGGACCAGAGGGCACAGCAGATGGGGGGGAGGTTCGGGCTTCAGTGGCAGATGCCCCTTCCCCCCGCAACCCTCCAGAAGTGCCCCTCCTACTCTGCTTTTAAAGGACTAGAAAAAGGAGTCTTTCAGCAGAAATGAATTTCCTGAAAACACTAATCCCTTAATATAGCACAAGATGGAAAACACTGTAAGAATCTCTGGGCCACAGGATTCTTCACTCCCATTGAAAGAATAAATGAAGAAGAGTTAATGTTATCTAATAGAATAAATCCTTACAGTACCATGATTTTAGTGGCATGATGTTTTCTATATATGTAACCCATAGCCATGATTTTCAAAGTATGTTAATTATAGAAGAATTAACATTTCTTGTTGTTAAAAACTTAAGTATGATTTTAACAGGTATTTTCTATTTACAGAATTACAATTTGAGACGTTCAGAGTATGAGGTAGACACATCCATTACCCCAGGTAATGGACATTCTTAAAGGAATCTGAAATGGCCTCATTTCTGGAATGATCCAACAGTTTGAAGATTATGGGCTTGGCTCATTAGTTTAGGCAAAAAAATTTTAAGCTCTCTGGGTCACCGTTTCCTGATATACAAATGTACATAATCATCACCAGCCATGATTGCTGTGAGTTTAAGAGAGTGCAGCTGCTTTGCAAAAATGGTTTATCAGTTCCTTAAAAACTTCAAGTTACCATATGACCCACAAATTCCACTCCTAGATATATACCCAAGAGAAGTGGAAGCAAAGGTCCACACAAAAATTTATACACTCATGTTCATAGCAGCACTGCTCTTAATGGCCAAAAAAAAGTGGAAACAACCCAACTGTCTGTCAAATGATCAATCAATGAACAAAATGTGGTATATCCATACAATAGAAGATCATTCAGCATGGAAAGGAAATGAAGTACTGGCACATGTTACAACAGAGATGAATTTTGAAAACATTATGCTAAACGAAAGAAGTTAGTCACAAAACACCACATATTTCATGATTCCATGTATATGAAATGCCCAGAATAGGCAAATCCATATAGAAAGAAAGTAGGTTAGTGATTTCCTAAGGCTGAGGAGGACAAGCAGGAATGAAGAGCGACTGCCAAAGGACACTGTGGTTCTTTTGGGGGTAATACAAATGTTTCAAAATCAGTTATGACACTTTATACAGCTCTAGGAATATACTAAAAGTTCCTGATTTATACACCTTAAAAATGTGAATTTTTGGTTTGCTAATTTCTCAATAAAGCTGTCATTAAAAAATAATTCTATGTTCTGTTATTTATCTCTAATTCGATTGTCAATACCTGTAAGCAGGATAATAAGATATATTCATCTGCTACACTGAAATGTATGTTGGTTTGTTTCACCACACTTTTAAATAATTAAGAACTTTTACAAAAATTTTTGCGATATCTCAGACATTGATATCAGATAGAAGACTGCATGGAAAGGGGCATACTGTGTTTCTAGGAGTTTGTGAATAGATTAAAATATCAAAAGCCTGGGAAAATTACACTCACTTGGAAAGCCTGCCTCTGAGAAGTATTTCAGCAAAAAGTATTTCAGCTCCCTGTTTTCTATAAAAACAGGGAGCTTTTCTGGGTGAAGGGAAGAAGGTATTCAGTTACTATCTGCTGAAATGCTGAGTCTGAACAAAATTATCTACCAAGGAACCAGATAGGCTGGATTGGAAGGGAAAGGTTGATACATGAGAGTGACAAAATCCAGACCAGCCCAATCATGTGGTGATGTCTCATTAAGAGACTTGCAGAAGAAAATTTACCTCATTGCAAAAACTTTTGCTCTCACTTCCCAAGTCTCCCTTGATCTGCGTGAATTGTTAACATCTCTAGCTTGTGAGAAAGCAGCACATCAGCCTAAAGCTCAGTGATGAGACACATTCAAAATGCTTCCATGAAAATCTAAAAAAAGTAATTAGCTGATGTTGAGAAGAAAAAATAATTACAAGACTAATTGGGCATGCTTTTAAGTATCAGTCTCATTTTGGAAGAAATAGAGGGGTTGATAAAGAGACTCAGAGAGAGGCTGAAGACAGAATAAGAGAAAACACAAATTATACTAGATTTCTGTGTTCTGAGGTCTTTATGGCTCTGGATGGGGATCTGATACTTTAAAAATATACTGCAATGATAATAGCAAGGTTCAAAAAAATCCATGCACATTTGAGAAAAATTTAGATCACATCTCTACAAAGGTAGAGTTTTTCAGAGGTCAATTACTGTATTATAATTCTTTATAAGAATGTGGAGAACTAGAATCCTCATACGCTGATGGATTATAAAATAGTCCAGTTGCTTTATAAAACATTTGGATAGTTCCTCAAAACTTAAACACAGAGTTACTGTATGACCCTGCACTCCTTGCTGTGCACCCAAAAGAAGTGATAACATATGGTCAAAGACTCATAGATGAATGTTGATAACAGCCTTATTTATAATAGTCCAAAAAGTGGAAACAACTGGAATGTTCACCAACTGATGAATGGATAAACAAAAGGTGGTATATCCATACAATGAAATATTATCTAGTAATAAAGAGGAATGAAGAACGGATACATGCTATAACATGATTGAACTTCAAAAACATTATGCTGAATGAAAGCAAACATAAGAGCTCACATATTTTATGATACCATTTATATGTAATACCCATAATGGGAAAATTCATAGAGACTGAAAGTAGAATGGTGGCTGCCAAGGGCTGGGGTGAATGAAAATGGGGATTAATGTCATTTAAATGATGTAATTTTAATAAAAGTGTGGCAATAGGCTGGATTGGAAGGAAAGGTTGATACATGAGAGTGACAAAATCCAGACCAGCCCAATCAGGGGATGAAGACCAAGCTCATTGCAAAAACTTTTGCTCTCACTTCCCAAGTCTCCCTTGATCTGCGTGAATTGTTAACATCTCTAGCTTGTGAGAAAGCAGCACATCAGCCTAAAGCTCAGTGATGAGACACATTCAAAATGCTTCCATGAAAATCTAAAAAAAGTAATTAGCTGATGTTGAGAAGAAAAAATAATTACAAGACTAATTGGGCATGCTTTTAAGTATCAGTCTCATTTTGGAAGAAATAGAGGGGTTGATAAAGAGACTCAGAGAGAGGCTGAAGACAGAATAAGAGAAAACACAAATTATACTAGATTTCTGTGTTCTGAGGTCTTTATGGCTCTGGATGGGGATCTGATACTTTAAAAATATACTGCAATGATAATAGCAAGGTTCAAAAAAATCCATGCACATTTGAGAAAAATTTAGATCACATCTCTACAAAGGTAGAGTTTTTCAGAGGTCAATTACTGTATTATAATTCTTTATAAGAATGTGGAGAACTAGAATCCTCATACGCTGATGGATTATAAAATAGTCCAGTTGCTTTATAAAACATTTGGATAGTTCCTCAAAACTTAAACACAGAGTTACTGTATGACCCTGCACTCCTTGCTGTGCACCCAAAAGAAGTGATAACATATGGTCAAAGACTCATAGATGAATGTTGATAACAGCCTTATTTATAATAGTCCAAAAAGTGGAAACAACTGGAATGTTCACCAACTGATGAATGGATAAACAAAAGGTGGTATATCCATACAATGAAATATTATCTAGTAATAAAGAGGAATGAAGAACGGATACATGCTATAACATGATTGAACTTCAAAAACATTATGCTGAATGAAAGCAAACATAAGAGCTCACATATTTTATGATACCATTTATATGTAATACCCATAATGGGAAAATTCATAGAGACTGAAAGTAGAATGGTGGCTGCCAAGGGCTGGGGTGAATGAAAATGGGGATTAATGTCATTTAAATGCATGTTACAGGTGGTCTTCGAGTAATGAAAATGTTCTAATACTAATTTGGGGAGATGGACAGAGAACTTAGCACATTTAGTAAAAGCTTGTTGAAATGTGTATTTGAAAGGGTAAACTACATGAGATGCAAAATATGCCTCAATAAAATTATTTTATTCATTGAAAAAGACTGACAGTGATTGTCTTGGGATAGGAGAATGGTATGTGATTTCTTTCTTATTTTTTTTAATACTTTTAGTGATTTGCAAATTGTATACATGACCAAATTCTTATACTAGGTTCTTCAAAGTCGACATGAGGGCAAGAATTCTGTGAAAGTGATTCCTAAGAAGTACTCCCAGGATGAACAAGAAGCAAAGTGGGAAAGTGAGACCAGGAAAACAAAAATTCCAAAGGAAAGCTGTGGTATCAGGCAAACATTCTGGGAAAGGTCACTATGGCTCATTCCAATTTGGGAGACAGTGATTACTCAGGCATTACTCTGGTCAGGGAGCTTTACTATTTATAACACTATATACACACACAACATATAGCACCACAACACCAGTCAGATATTGGCTGTCCCCGCCATGCCCTACTCACCTGCAAGGAGGAGTAAATTCCCAGGAATTTGTGTGGCCGCTAAGCAGTGGGACCCACAGCCTAAGGGCTGGTCCTTCCAAAAAGAGACACATGTACTGGCTGTTGGGTGTGAAAGCCCACAGGAGCCAGTATGCACAATAATTGACTGGAACAAGAAAGCCAAAAACAATATGGATGAAGACCTGGCAAAATGCTATAAGCATGTTTTAATTATACAGGAAGATAACAAAAAACCCTCAAAACTATTCACAGTATGTCATATATAGAGAAATATAATATATGAATGATACAATCCACATGCACACAATAATAAAAAGTTGACAGTATTTCTGGCACTAATATAAAATTTATAGAAAAGCCCCCCAAAAGATGTAGTTTTTGCTTTCTTTGAAAAAAAGAGAATTAAAATCCAAAATGGCACAGAAAGCAAGGAGGCATTAGTTTAAGGGAAACTGTCAGTGGAGGGGGCTGCACTTTGGGGGAAGCATAGCCTGAAGAGTCTCTGGTAAATTTGTGGTTAGACAGAAGATGATCCTCAAAGGCGACAAGCATCCTGTTAGAACATACTGGCAACTTTAATCCTTGTCAGCCCCCAGAAGTGATGCCACTAATCATAAACATTTGGCATGCACAATCATTTTACTGTCTGGGATCTAAGGAGTTATATTTAACATATATATTTGGCTAGTAGTTTTCTAGATCCCGAGGACCTATAGCGAATGACTAGTCAGTTGATAAGATCTGGCAACTCTGTGAATACCCTGCACTAATCTGGAAACACAAAACTGCCTGAAGAAAACCTCAGAATAAAAATCCCCACATCCATCCATGCTTTCTTCACATTATTGCCCAGGAATATCATGCCACTGGAATGTTTATTTGTCCTTTAACCCTCTAAAGTTGATTGCTCCTGAAAAACCTCCTGTTCTCATAATTATTCCAGAAGGAGTAGAAATGGGACCTTTGGCTATTATAGAGTGGACTGTAGAATTAGCCAAAGCTGGAACGGGGGAGGAAATTACTGAAAAGAAGCCAAGTGAAAAGGCTACATACTGTAGGATTTCAACTATACAACATTCTGGAAGAGGCAAAACTATGGAAACAGTAAAAGGCTCAGCTGTTGCTAGGGTTTAAGGAGGGTGGGGAGGGAAGAATCAACAAGAAGAGCACAGAGGATTTTTAGTGAAACTACTCCGTATAATGTTATAATGGTGGGTACACATCATCATTCATTTGTTGAAACCTATATAATATACAACACTAAGAGTGGACCATAATGCAAACTATAAAATTTCTGTGAAGATGATGTATCAGTATAGCAAATGTACCACTTTGGTATAGGATTTTCATAGTGGGGTAGGCTGTAGGTGGGGGTATGGGGTATTATGGGAAATCTCTGTACCTTCTCCTCAATTTTGTTGTGAACCTAAAGCTTTACTTATAGTCTGTTTTGTGTGTGTTTGTTTTTAAGCATCAAACACACAAAGAAATGGTTTTCTTGGCATTCAATAGCCATGAATTCACTATACCCTATTTACCTGGAGCCTTGGCCAGGGCCAGGTACATAATTGGCAGGGCCCAAAAATGAAAAGACAGGATCCCTTGGTCAAAAATTGTTGAGAACTCCAAGATGGCAACAACAGAGCCTTAAACCAAGTGAGGGCCCCTCTGAACACTGGGTCCTACGTTACTGCATAGGTCACATGCCAATGAAGTGGCTGTGCCCTTTACAGTATGGTTGTCATTCTCCTGCTTAAAACACCTAAGAACCCCCTGTAAATAATGAGGAAGATGTCCGACGTCCTTAACCAGTTCCACATGCCTTTGGGACTGCACCACTGCTCTTCAGCTTCATTTCTCACAGCCCCATCTTACTTTTTATGTTCTAGTCACCTAGACCTTCCTTTAATTTCTCGAATTTTTCACACTGTCTTAGCCTCAAGGTCTTTGCATATATTTCCCTTACCTGGACTTTAACTCCCCAGTTTTTCATCATTTTAACTGCTATTGATCCTGCAGGTCTCAGTTAAGCAGAGAAGTGATGCCTAAGTAAATCAATCTTCATATTGTATAACAATACTTTACAAATTTAAAACTATTTTAAAATACTATTTTAAACACTAATTAGGAAAGAAATGTATCTTTTAATACAAGAAATGACTTTTGAATTTTTTGCATATATAAATTTAGATTTTCACAATGCAGTTTTACATAAAATAAGGCAATCTGTAGTTTTCAATATAGCTTGTCATATTGCGGATTGTTGAAGAAGTACAAGTTTCTGAATAGTCGCTTTTGTTTACAAAATAGAAAACCCAAGCCTGCAATGATCTTGCCTTCTGGATGAATACAATTTCCTGCCAATTTCTCCATTCTCTTAGAAATGAAAGGTCAAAACAAAGCTTAGACTACTCCAAAAACATCACTTTTATTACATGGTCATTTTAGTTAAACTTGTCCCAAAGTATCTAAATTAGCCAAAATTAGCACCCAAGCACTTCATGAATAAATTTTGGCCCCTCCAGGCTTGGAATTTGGAGGGTGTTCAAATCTGGCCTCTTAATTTGCTGGTCTCCCGATTGACACCTATTTTCAAGCCTAGGTAATCCAGTCTTGAGACACTCTTTAAGGTTTCATACCATGTTCTCTTTGATAGTGTTATTTTTCTGGCTTGTGAATGTCTTAAAATTTCTTCTCTGCCCAAAACTAATCGTGAAGCGCTTTCTATAAAACGGAGTTGCTATTAACCCATATCCTGATATGTAGCTAGGATGATCAACCCATCCTTGTTTACATGGGACTTTCTGAATTTACCACTGAAAAATTCTACATCTCAGAGTTTTCCCTCTCCTCCCCCAAGACTGGGCAAACAGGGATGGTTGGTTATCCTGTAAACTTTGACATAAATTATGAGTTTATCTTGCTTTTCACAAACTTAACACAGAGCTTTAAGCATAATGTTTACTCAGAAATGCTTCTGATTAATTTCAATTGCATGCATTTATATCACTGTTTTTTAAGCAGTCATTTTCACAAGTGATTTTCTGCAAGTTCATCATAAGGTCCAAGTATTGTTATAATTAGACAAAATGATCTGTCAGTTCCTGGCAACATAGACATGAAGAGAAAAAGAGAAATTTGGAGCCAAAGCGTTAATAGCTTTTTAAAAACTACGGGAGAGTGTGGGTAAAAAAAAAAAAAAAAAAAACAAAAACAAAAACTATGGGAGAGCTAGGAAAATCCATGTTAACTTAGTCTACAGCTTGTCCGTGACCACCAAGAACTACTCAGTAGGACTGAAGTTTTGGGCCAATTAATATAGCTGATTAACATCTGTTCTACCACGTTTAATTTTGATAGTAATGGCAGGGTATTGAAACTGCCTTCTTTTGTTTTTAAATATATTACATTAAACATTACTTTGAATCCCCCTGGGGGGAAGCAAGTATCATTCTGTAAGCTGTAAGGAATTATGGAGTTTATCACTGTTAATACAAAAAGCAAAGCCAAAGTCAACATTTTTAATCAAAAGTTGACATCAGGTCAGGGCTTGAACTTGTCTCTTGAGAAAAGCAAGCAATGAAGACTAAGCAATAATGTTCCAGGCAAAGGGAAGAGCGTGTGTAAAGATTTAAAAGTAAGAGACCACAAAGTGTATTCAAGGAGTTGAAGAATTTATTTTGAGACAGAATTCAAGAAGAGGCAAGATAGTGATAGACTAGCGATGAAGACACAGAGAGGTGAATTCAGATGCCCAAGGGGTCTTACGAACAAGGTCATGGAGTTTGGACTTGATTTAAAGAGCAATGGAGAGGGCTTTCCCTGGTGGTCCAGTGGATAAGGACACCACCTTGCAGTGCAAGGGGCGCCGGTTCGATCCCTGGCCTGGGAAGATCCCACGTGCTGCGGAGCAGCTGGACTGATGTGTCCAATTACCGAGCCGGAGCTCTGGAGCGCATGCGCCCAGAGCTGGCGCTCTGCAACAACAGACGCCACCGCAATGGGAGGCCCGCAGAAGCCAAAGAACAAAGACAGATGAAAACAGAGAAATGAAAGACCAATAGAAGTGGCCCGCCTGCTCCCCTCCCTCCCCAACCCGACCCCGCCCAAAATAAATAAATAAATAAATCTTAAAAAAAAAAAAAAAGAGCAATGGAGAGACATCAAAGCATTTCAATAGAGAAGTGGATGCCAGATTTTCGTTTTCTGACAAACTCCTTAAATAACAAAAGGAGAGAGTGCTCTGTTGATAGGTCAAGTTGAAGGCAGAGTCCAGTCCTGATGTTGTCACAAACCGTGGTGTGACTGAATATAAGGCAGTGAGGGTGTAAAGAAGGAGACTGGAGAGACATTTAAGACGTGGAAGACATGGCACTTGGCAACCGATTGGATGTGGGAAGGGCAAAAGGTAGAGAAAATGGCTGAAACGGACATCCAGGAGTCTGCTTCATCAGTCAGTGGACCTGGTGATGTTCACAGGTATGGAGACTCTGACAGGTGGGGGAGCAGGGGGAAGATGAATTCAGTTGCTTTATATACTGATTCCTAAACTGACAAAAACTTAAAGGAAGACCAATCTACAGTATCATGCTTGTAATCCAAATAGATATTTCTATTTAAGAAACAAAGCCCCACAATCGAATACCATTTCAAAACAAGTGTTTCCATTTGCGCAAAATAAAGACTGCAGAAAGTAAGTGGTGTCAATGTGTAGTAAGTCTCAAGGCTTAGGGCAGCTTTTTTTTTTCTGTAAACTTTCTTGTAAGTAGGTAGCCAAGATATCATGCAGCACTCTCAAAAACCATTTGATGACCACAGGCCAGGGTGCTGTTCATGCATGAATTTGTGAAAATCTAAGGAAAGTCAAAGGAAAACAGTATCCAGAAGGACAGTTGTAATTTTGCCTACATAATCCGAGAACCTATCTGGATGCTAATGCACCAGCTCAATAAGACTTTCAAAGAACTAAACGTTCTCAGTGTTTAATATGCGGGTAAAATAGACTTGCATTCTATTTCAAGACTCTATGCCTAGAAGCAAATAGTAAAATCTCTGTGTTGTGGCAATAAAACAAAATCTTGTACAAAACTTAAAGTCATAGAGCAAATACTGTTGACGCTTCACCCTTGACCTTGACCTTCAGCTCTGCCTGTTGAAGACTGTTGACCAGGAATACCTGTAAATCTCTGCCTTAGGGCTTTTTTCAGGCTGAAGGAGCAAGCTTCCTCGAGGAGGCCAAGCTAGAAATACCACAAAGTTAATGCCCCTGGAAGCAGCCCTTACTGATGACAAATGAGGTGTTGGGGAGCAAATATTAATACATCCATCTCCTGGGCCCCCAGTTGGGATGACTCTGAGGGGTGTTTTACAGTGTCCCAAAGTCTTCTGTCAGGATCGATCCGAATTATGAGGAGTGGGCAAGTATTTGAGTGCATATAACCTATTTTGGAGGTGTTCCCAGGAAACAAGTAGAGGAGTATGAAGTGAAAAAGCAAAGGGAAGGTACTCAGTAATGCAGATTACTGATGTGGGCAACTGGGGTTTGATCCTGCCTGGGACTTCTGGGAGACAGTGTAAAATATGCATCAGAGTTATGACAACAAAGCTAAGGAAGCTAATGTGTGTATGTACTAACATCCATCGCTTATCAGGCTAAGGGTTGATCCTGGCAAATGCAGACTGCTCAGCACTTCCAATTTGCACCATCCTGAGGTCAGGCAGACTGCAGTGTGCAGAGAGGCAAAGAGCATGTGCTGGTAGATGGAAGGCAACGTGTCAGTGTGAAAAGAAATGGCAAATGCTCAGGGTTTGTCCAGTCAGAAGCACAAACCCGGTAGACTCTGCAGGACTGACGGAGGTTAGTTCTGAAGGACTCATCTCTAGCCTACCATTCATGTCCAAGCTTCTTTGTTTCTGCATCACTCACTCAAGGGAACATGCATGAATTTGTGAAAATCTAAGGAAAGTCAAAGGAAAACAGTATCCAGAAGGACAGTTGTAATTTTGCCTACATAATCCGAGAACCTATCTGGATGCTAATGCACCAGCTCAATAAGACTTTCAAAGAACTAAACGTTCTCAGTGTTTAATATGCGGGTAAAATAGACTTGCATTCTATTTCAAGACTCTATGCCTAGAAGCAAATAGTAAAATCTCTGTGTTGTGGCAATAAAACAAAATCTTGTACAAAACTTAAAGTCATAGAGCAAATACTGTTGACGCTTCACCCTTGACCTTGACCTTCAGCTCTGCCTGTTGAAGACTGTTGACCAGGAATACCTGTAAATCTCTGCCTTAGGGCTTTTTTTCAGGCTGAAGGAGCAAGCTTCCTCGAGGAGGCCAAGCTAGAAATACCACAAAGTTAATGCCCCTGGAAGCAGCCCTTACTGATGACAAATGAGGTGTTGGGGAGCAAATATTAATACATCCATCTCCTGGGCCCCCAGTTGGGATGACTCTGAGGGGTGTTTTACAGTGTCCCAAAGTCTTCTGTCAGGATCGATCCGAATTATGAGGAGTGGGCAAGTATTTGAGTGCATATAACCTATTTTGGAGGTGTTCCCAGGAAACAAGTAGAGGAGTATGAAGTGAAAAAGCAAAGGGAAGGTACTCAGTAATGCAGATTACTGATGTGGGCAACTGGGGTTTGATCCTGCCTGGGACTTCTGGGAGACAGTGTAAAATATGCATCAGAGTTATGACAACAAAGCTAAGGAAGCTAATGTGTGTATGTACTAACATCCATCGCTTATCAGGCTAAGGGTTGATCCTGGCAAATGCAGACTGCTCAGCACTTCCAATTTGCACCATCCTGAGGTCAGGCAGACTGCAGTGTGCAGAGAGGCAAAGAGCATGTGCTGGTAGATGGAAGGCAACGTGTCAGTGTGAAAAGAAATGGCAAATGCTCAGGGTTTGTCCAGTCAGAAGCACAAACCCGGTAGACTCTGCAGGACTGACGGAGGTTAGTTCTGAAGGACTCATCTCTAGCCTACCATTCATGTCCAAGCTTCTTTGTTTCTGCATCACTCACTCAAGGGAACTGCTCAAGCAGAAGGATCTAACTAATTGAGTCTAGATCATAGGCCTTGCTATGCCTATGTGGGGGTAAGGGAAGAAATTCCTGTCACTTTAGCCTCTGCAGAGGAAGATGTGAATCTGCTTTACAGCACAAATCATGTAATGGGTATCACCCAAGTCTAGGAAAGGGATGCTGATGTGGCATAGTTCACTGTCTACAATCTTCAGATATGCTTATCTGTCAGTTCCATACTCTGTTCCTATATTTGTCATCTTCTTTCAGCTTTACTAAACTTCTACATGGTGAATTATCATTGTCCCTATTCAGCACTGGAGGGGGCCAAGAATCAGAGCAGTGATGTGCAAGCATTAGCATCAAAACTCAAATATGAGTGTTATAGATAGAACAGACAATTCTCCAAAGAAGATATATAGATGGCCAAAAAGCACATGAAGAGATGCTCCATATTGCTAATTATTAGAGAAATGCAAATCAAAACTACAGTGAAGTATCACCTCACACTGGTCATTATGTCTATCATCTAAAAAGTGTACAAACAATAGGAAAAAGGGGAAAGGGAAAAAGGCAACCCTCCTACACTATTGGTGGGAAAGTAAAACAGTATGGCCACTATGGAAAAGAGTATGGCGGTTCCTTGAAAACTGAAACCAGAACTACCATATGATCTAGCAATCCACTCCAGAGTATATATTCAGGAAAAAAAAAAGGAAAAAACAAAACTGATTCAAAATGATAAATGTATCCCAGTATTCATTACAGCACTATTTACAATAGCCAAGACATGGAAGCAACCTAAATGCCCATCTGCAGATAAACAGATAAATATGTGGAACATATATACAATGGAATACTACTCAGTCATAAAGAAGAATGAATTAATTCCATTTGGAGCAACATGGGTGGATCTAGGGATTATCATACTAAGTGAAGAACATCAGATGGAGAAAGACAAATGTCATAACAGTTGTATGTGGAATCTTAAAAAAAAATGAACTTTTTACAAAAGAGAAGCAGATTCACAGACTTTGAGAATAAATGTATAGTTACCAAAGAGGCAAGATAGAGGAAGGGGATAAATTAGGAGATGGGTATTAATATATATATATACTACTATGTATAAAATAGATAACCAACAAGGACCTACTGTATAGCACAGAGAACCCTACTCAATATTCTGTAATAACTTACATTAGAAAAGAATCTGAAAAAGAATGGATATATGTATAACTGAGTCACTTTGCTGTATACCTGAAACTAACACAATATTATAAACCAACTATATTCAAATATAAAATTAAAATGTTAAAATATGAGTCTTCTAACATCAAGCTGAAAAAAAATCCCATTGGATAATGTTAGCTCAATTCATCTGAGTATTTATGGATTCAAATTTTGCCCAGAAAATCAGCATGTATATAAGAACAAAGAGCAATGTATTAAAAATTCCCAACAACTGAGAACCACTGAACTGGCCCACCTGACTTTAGGACAATTACCAAGTCATAGAGACTGCCATTATGCACATTCACTGTAGACTTGATTGGGCCTATGTGCTCAAGGAATCCCAAGAATATGATCTTGACTCTGAAATATGGAATGGAGAAAGTCTTGCTCCAGAGTTTAACACCAAAGTGCTCTAGTCCATGCCACTGGTAGTGACTCTCAAGCAGCATTTAGGCCTTGAGCAGAAATTGTGAAATTCCTAACTCAGTTCACAGGTAACTCAGTCCCCTAAGAGTATAATTTTTATACCTGGAAATAGTAAATGTTATTCAAAAGAAGAGGACCTTAGATGTGAGCATTCCAGTCCTGTTTCTTTTTTAATTGACCAAACTTCAATATGAAAGTCTTTTTGTTTCTCACAAAACAAAGGTACCAAAGAATGCTCTAGACTGTGTCTTACTCTCAGCCAATTGCTGGTTTGAATTACAAATACAAGATGGGGGTGTGTGACTGTGCAATGTTTATACACCTTGTTTGTGTATATGTGTGTGTATTGGGGGATACTTCAAATACCTCAGACTTGAAACATTAAAGGGCCAGTGGTTTCTGCAACTCTAATACTAGATGCTGTTCAGTTTATTAACAGGATATTATTTTTTTGCTTTATTCATATTGTAGGGAAATAAGGATTATATATCTGGATATAATTTACCAAGAAAAATAATGTAATCTATACTTAAAGAAGAAAACAGAAGTGTGGGTATAGGACTTAGGTTTACTCATAAAGAACAAAATCATCTTAAAGTTATAAATTTTATACTCTGTATACATACTGTCTTAGTCCACTCAAGCTGCTATAGCAAAAACTCCATAAATTGGGGGACTTATAAACCACAAATGTATTTCTTACAATTCTAGAGACTAACAAGCTCAAGGTCAAAGCGCCAGCTTGCTGTATACCTGAAACTAACACAATATTATAAACCAACTATATTCAAATATAAAATTAAAATGTTAAAATATGAGTCTTCTAACATCAAGCTGAAAAAAAATCCCATTGGATAATGTTAGCTCAATTCATCTGAGTATTTATGGATTCAAATTTTGCCCAGAAAATCAGCATGTATATAAGAACAAAGAGCAATGTATTAAAAATTCCCAACAACTGAGAACCACTGAACTGGCCCACCTGACTTTAGGACAATTACCAAGTCATAGAGACTGCCATTATGCACATTCACTGTAGACTTGATTGGGCCTATGTGCTCAAGGAATCCCAAGAATATGATCTTGACTCTGAAATATGGAATGGAGAAAGTCTTGCTCCAGAGTTTAACACCAAAGTGCTCTAGTCCATGCCACTGGTAGTGACTCTCAAGCAGCATTTAGGCCTTGAGCAGAAATTGTGAAATTCCTAACTCAGTTCACAGGTAACTCAGTCCCCTAAGAGTATAATTTTTATACCTGGAAATAGTAAATGTTATTCAAAAGAAGAGGACCTTAGATGTGAGCATTCCAGTCCTGTTTCTTTTTTAATTGACCAAACTTCAATATGAAAGTCTTTTTGTTTCTCACAAAACAAAGGTACCAAAGAATGCTCTAGACTGTGTCTTACTCTCAGCCAATTGCTGGTTTGAATTACAAATACAAGATGGGGGTGTGTGACTGTGCAATGTTTATACACCTTGTTTGTGTATATGTGTGTGTATTGGGGGATACTTCAAATACCTCAGACTTGAAACATTAAAGGGCCAGTGGTTTCTGCAACTCTAATACTAGATGCTGTTCAGTTTATTAACAGGATATTATTTTTTTGCTTTATTCATATTGTAGGGAAATAAGGATTATATATCTGGATATAATTTACCAAGAAAAATAATGTAATCTATACTTAAAGAAGAAAACAGAAGTGTGGGTATAGGACTTAGGTTTACTCATAAAGAACAAAATCATCTTAAAGTTATAAATTTTATACTCTGTATACATACTGTCTTAGTCCACTCAAGCTGCTATAGCAAAAACTCCATAAATTGGGGGACTTATAAACCACAAATGTATTTCTTACAATTCTAGAGACTAACAAGCTCAAGGTCAAAGCGCCAGCAGATTTGGCACCATGTGAAGGTTTGCTTCCTGAGTCATAGATGACTGTCATTTTGTTACAACCAAGGATCTTTCTGAACTCTCTTTTTACAAGGACACAAATCCTATTCATCTTCCCTCGTGACCCAATCACCTCCAAAGCTACACCCTCCAATACAACCACCTTGGTAGTTAGGATTTCAACATATGAATTTCCAGGGGGAACATATAAACATTGGGTCCATTGTATATATGCCTTACCCATATTCCTCTGATTTAACAAGAAGAAAGAATATGATAAATGAAAATGTAAATGAAAAATATTTATAATTTTTTAATGGATGAAGCCATTAAAAAGACTAACCTAAATCATTGAGTTGCAATGATATATTCAGCAGTGACCAACCCATTCAATCCTCATAAGGATGTCAGAGAGATGGACTCCTATCCAGAGAAAGCTAGACTTTGTCTAGCACATCTCCTTGGTAGTGACTCTCAAGTGGCCTTTAAACCCTGAGCAGAAGTTATGAAATTCCACAATCAGTTCTCATGCAATTTCAACCATTGATTAAAAAAGAAAGTTTTTTTTTTTATCCTAGGAAACAGAAAATGCAATTTGGATTAAAAGGATCTGTGCCAAGGAACATTTGACGTGAATATTGTCCTCTTTTGACTCAGAGTCATAGGTTGAGGAGACACATTTAAGTGTACTATGTTCATTTCCTTTGTTGTGTAACATCTCTCTATTCCCCAATATGAGATTAAAATCTAGAAAAATGTTCTCCTTGAATGCTTTTCAATTTCTTTGGATTAACTTCTCTGGCTATAAACCAAAGTTCTTTTATGTTAAAACAAGGATTATATATCTGGATATAATTTACCAAGAAAAATAATGTAATCTATACTTAAAGAAGAAAACAGAAGTGTGGGTATAGGACTTAGGTTTACTCATAAAGAACAAAATCATCTTAAAGTTATAAATTTTATACTCTGTATACATACTGTCTTAGTCCACTCAAGCTGCTATAGCAAAAACTCCATAAATTGGGGGACTTATAAACCACAAATGTATTTCTTACAATTCTAGAGACTAACAAGCTCAAGGTCAAAGCGCCAGCAGATTTGGCACCATGTGAAGGTTTGCTTCCTGAGTCATAGATGACTGTCATTTTGTTACAACCAAGGATCTTTCTGAACTCTCTTTTTACAAGGACACAAATCCTATTCATCTTCCCTCGTGACCCAATCACCTCCAAAGCTACACCCTCCAATACAACCACCTTGGTAGTTAGGATTTCAACATATGAATTTCCAGGGGGAACATATAAACATTGGGTCCATTGTATATATGCCTTACCCATATTCCTCTGATTTAACAAGAAGAAAGAATATGATAAATGAAAATGTAAATGAAAAATATTTATAATTTTTTAATGGATGAAGCCATTAAAAATACTAACCTAAATCATTGAGTTGCAATGATATATTCAGCAGTGACCAACCCATTCAATCCTCATAAGGATGTCAGAGAGATGGACTCCTATCCAGAGAAAGCTAGACTTTGTCTAGCACATCTCCTTGGTAGTGACTCTCAAGTGGCCTTTAAACCCTGAGCAGAAGTTATGAAATTCCACAATCAGTTCTCATGCAATTTCAACCATTGATTAAAAAAGAAAGTTTTTTTTTTTATCCTAGGAAACAGAAAATGCAATTTGGATTAAAAGGATCTGTGCCAAGGAACATTTGACGTGAATATTGTCCTCTTTTGACTCAGAGTCATAGGTTGAGGAGACACATTTAAGTGTACTATGTTCATTTCCTTTGTTGTGTAACATCTCTCTATTCCCCAATATGAGATTAAAATCTAGAAAAAATGTTCTCCTTGAATGCTTTTTCAATTTCTTTGGATTAACTTCTCTGGCTATAAACCAAAGTTCTTTTATGTTAAAACAACTCTAACCAAGTGGGATTAGTGTGATCATTTCCCAAACTTCACAGAGTGACAGCAGGAATCAGAGGTTCAGAGGTTTCCAACTACTCTTGATACCTGAAACCCCCAACCTGGCACTCCCTGCACACAAATGACAGTGGAGGACTGGTATCAAGAACTGTCAAGCTAGGCATGCTGTTCAGCCCCTATGTGGGGTTCATAGGCCAATTGAGTTCTAGTGGTGAGCAAGGACCCTGAAGTGTTCTCACCAACAGATGCCATGGACATGAAATTCAAGTTTCAGAAACCTCTGCTTCATTAATCCTTTAAGATTAACCTTAGCACTGTAATTCAAAGTTGTAGATAGCATCTTGGTCTTTTGAGTGAATAACACCTTTCTACAGCCCCTGCCTAGGCACACAGCTTAACTAGGCTACTTCCTCACTGGTAACACTCAGTTTCTGGTGACCATGGAAGTCAGGCTTTAAATCGTGATTCCTCAAACATTTACCACTAACATCTTCACCTTTCACTCATGCCAATAGCTTTCTGTATCACTGTGTGACTAATGGCTGTCTCCAAGATTAAGTCATAAACTCCATGATAAGATGGATCCTAGCTGCATTGTTTATTACTGTATCCTTCAGCACATAGTAGTGGCTAATTCAATGTTTCTTAATTAATCACAGGGCTTGAAATATGCCTGTCTTCCCTGATTTGCTCAGGTATCACTTCATATATAAAGCTTTATCAGCCTATGCCAATCCAAATAACTTTCTCCTTATCCCTTTTATGTTACACACAACATCAGGAAAATACATGAAAATAGGGAAAGGGGAAAAATAGGGCTTTGGGGCTCAGAGGCACTCAGAGGGATGAATCAAGGAAAACTAAAAAGTTCAGAAGAGGAAAAGAAAGAGAGGTTAAGATGAATTAAGCAGAAGAATGTTAAACTATGAGTCAAAAAAGCAATATGTATTAGTCAGCTATAGTTGCAATATTACATAACAAACAACCCCGAAACTCTGTAGCTCACAAAAATAAGCATTTTCTTGCTCATATATCTTAGGTGAGTCTGTTGCAGGCTAGAGTCAGCTGGGTTTGGCTCTAGCTCATATATCTGTAGGTGATGGGACATATTTTAATCAATGCAATATTAGTGACAGCAGGAATCAGAGGTTCAGAGGTTTCCAACTACTCTTGATACCTGAAACCCCAACCTGGCACTCCTGCACACAAATGACAGTGGAGGACTGGTATCAAGAACTGTCAAGCTAGGCATGCTGTTCAGCCCCTATGTGGGTTCATAGGCCAATTGAGTTCTAGTGGTGAGCAAGGACCCTGAAGTGTTCTCACCAACAGATGCCATGGACATGAAATTCAAGTTTCAGAAACCTCTGCTTCATTAATCCTTTAAGATTAACCTTAGCACTGTAATTCAAAGTTGTAGATAGCATCTTGGTCTTTTGAGTGAATAACACCTTTCTACAGCCCCTGCCTAGGCACACAGCTTAACTAGGCTACTTCCTCACTGGTAACACTCAGTTTCTGGTGACCATGGAAGTCAGGCTTTAAATCGTGATTCCTCAAACATTTACCACTAACATCTTCACCTTTCACTCATGCCAATAGCTTTCTGTATCACTGTGTGACTAATGGCTGTCTCCAAGATTAAGTCATAAACTCCATGATAAGATGGATCCTAGCTGCATTGTTTATTACTGTATCCTTCAGCACATAGTAGTGGCTAATTCAATGTTTCTTAATTAATCACAGGGCTTGAAATATGCCTGTCTTCCCTGATTTGCTCAGGTATCACTTCATATATAAAGCTTTATCAGCCTATGCCAATCCAAATAACTTTCTCCTTATCCCTTTTATGTTACACACAACATCAGGAAAATACATGAAAATAGGGAAATGGGGAAAAATAGGGCTTTGGGGCTCAGAGGCACTCAGAGGGATGAATCAAGGAAAACTAAAAAGTTCAGAAGAGGAAAAGAAAGAGAGGTTAAGATGAATTAAGCAGAAGAATGTTAAACTATGAGTCAAAAAAGCAATATGTATTAGTCAGCTATAGTTGCAATATTACATAACAAACAACCCCGAAACTCTGTAGCTCACAAAAATAAGCATTTTCTTGCTCATATATCTTAGGTGAGTCTGTTGCAGGCTAGAGTCAGCTGGGTTTGGCTCTAGACTTCAGGTTGGATCTAGACCTGTTCTACAAAGCCAAGGCTGAAAGGGTAATGGCTACCTGGGACATATTTTAATCAATGCAATATTAGGAGACCAAAAGGCCAAGCTCAACCATGTAATCATATGTAAGTCCCTGTACTTGCATCACATCTGCTAACCTTCCATTGACTAAAGCAAGTCATATGGCCGAGCTCGACAACAGAGTGTGAAAATATACTCTACCTACTCTAGCACACTGCAAGATGACACTGCATGAAGCAAATGGAGAATTGAAAACACAGGCTATCACAGTGAACAAAGAGTCCATTAGTATGACCCAAAAGAACAAAAACGCTCAAGCACTCAAAATACATTTTGAGGAATAAGTGTAAAGAAGGCAGAAATGAATGACTAATTCATAGAATTCAACAACAATGGGAAACTTCTGCTTAAATCACAAAGCAGCTGCAAATTTTCTGAGTGAGCTAGAAGGCTATGTTCTACTGACATCTAGAAATTTCCAATATTCATGTGAAATCTACCGGACACATGAAAGATACAGCTGTTATCTGTTCTGTGACTAAGCTCAAACCTAGGCTATTTGGAATCTCTGTCTTCAACAAATAGCACCATTTGTGGTATTCTTAGGGTTAGGTTTCCTAGAAAAAGACTCTCAGCCAGGGAGCTGCATGCAGAAGGGTTCTTAGAGAATCCCAGAGAGATAAACCTATGAGGAAGTAAAGAGGGAGGGGTCAGGCAGAGGGAGTTGACCTATAATGTAGAAGCAATGGAGGTCTCAGGTGTCCAAACAAGGAGCTTGAGTTGGGGTGGCTCTTCAAAAGCAAGGACGCCAGGCTTTTATATTTCCAAATCAGCCAGTCGGTGGCTATGGACTGCCCTCTCAGAGCAAGTATAACTTTGGGAGAATCAGTTCTGTGGGGGTAGAGGATGAGTCCCGCAAAAGGCACAGCTGTGAACCTTCAGCAGGTACCATTCCCAGCAGTTTGGGTTGAGTGAGTTATCCCTGAAAAGGGACCTGGACAGAGCACTAGAGTATCCATACAGCTGTTATCCACCAACCTGCTTGGGGATCTATGCTCAGTAACTGAGGGATGAGAGAAGAGTTAGTGATTGTACATGAGGGAGAGAAAAAGGGAGGAGAAGAATGGGACAATGGTCTCCATTTGGTCTCTAGGATTGGGCTTGAGTTCTGTGATTAAGTTCTTAAATTGCCATGAGAGATTCTTTGTCTGAGTGTCAAGTCAAAATGACAAATGCTGATGCAGAGCTAGGGAGCTGTCCCTTCGTCTCCACTTCTGCCTTGGAAACCAATAGCATGCCTACAGAGTATAGGGTCTGGTCTTTGTCCTGATTTAGATAACGGATAGAAAGGTGAAGTGAATGAAGTCCACAGAAGACAGAATGACCTATACGACAGCCAAGAGCAATCCCAGCTCAGGGAGTAAAGAACAGAATCAGAAAGCAACTGGGCAGTGGGGCTGGAGGGAGCAGTGCTGTAAAAGAGACAAGATCTTGAGCAAGCTGAGTAGGAAGAGGAAAAGGAAGAGAGGGAAGTTAAAAGAGGAAAGTGAGGAGAGACAGAAATTTTGCTGTGATGAGTCACATTAGGGATTTTTAGGTCATTGAAGATTTTCTCTGTGCCATGAAATTTAATGTCACTTTAATTCTTTAAATAAGGCATTATTTAAAGCACAACTTAATTCTTTAACTGCAACAAAGACTTAAGTTGCTTTTCTATTTTTGGAGGTTGCCACATTTGTGTTTATTTTTTTATCCCGTTGGATTGGATAGGAAGTGGTTTAGTTTTATCTAAGTTATATAAATGGAGCGAGAGAACTAATAAAAATGTGCAAGAATGGAGGTGCAACATTTGATGGATGCCCATGAGATGGTTCTCAAAGAGCTGTCTTGCATTTCACAAAGCTCCTTGCTGTGTTATTGACTTTTGAGGACCCCAAGAAGGGGTTGCGATTTCCAGTTATTCATAATTGTGTGCATACTTTATGATCTCTTTGAGGGCAAGAGTTGTCCATGTAAATCCAAGGTGACTGGCAGATTTTTTTTTTTTTGAGGAGGGGGCGGGTTGAGGAGGGAGGGGGGCAGGTGGGCCACTTCTATTGATCTTTCATTTATCTAGTTTCATCCATCTTTGTTCTTTGGCCCATGTGGGCCTCCCATTGCAGTGGCCTCTGTTGTCACAGGGCACTGGCTCTGGGCGCATGTGCTCCAGAGCTCCAGCTCGGTAATTGGACACATGGGTCCAGCCGCTCCATGGCACATGGGATCTTCCCAGGCCAGGGATCGAACTGGCGTCCCTTGCACTGTAAGGCAGTGTCCTTACCCACTGGACCACCAGGGAAGCCCTGACTGGCAGATCTTGAAGATTACAGGATCAATGAATTGTCAGAGAGAATAAATGCATGGATCCTAATGGGGTCACATCATCAGGCAAAGTGAAAATGAAATCAATGACCAGGATCTCCCTTAGGTAATCCATGAACACTAGGCGAAAGTGCCCTGGGAGCACCTTTTCAATGTAAGAGATACTATCAATTTCTCAAATTACTTTTAGACCTCTGGAGGCTCGGTTTTACTTTTTAAAATCTTAAAATCTCCATCTGAGCCCAAGTCAGTTTAGTGATTAATTTAGGTGCTGCTTTCACTTTTCACCTTTGAATGAAACCTGTCTATCAGTAGCAATTTAATAGCATAAAAATGTTAGAAAGACACTCAGCAAAACATAAATGTTCAAAATTAAGTGATTAAAAATGCCACAATGCAAAACAACCTCATTCAGTGCTCCTCTTTAATCTGTTTCTTATTTCAGATGCTCAAATACTTCTCCCTCAGTAAATATTAATTCAATGAATTTCTTAATGTTGCTAATTCATGAACTATATACATAGTTTCTATAATTTTTATATACTACATTTAGAACATTTGAAGAATTCTCATTATGATCTTTAAATACTTACCTGTCACTAACAGACAGTTAGGATTACAATCTATAATAAATGTATAATAAATCTATAATTTAAAAATCTATAATAAATCTATAAAAATCTATAATAAATGTATAAATGTGTTCCCAGGCAGTCCATGGGGTTTTGCTTTTGTTTTGCCTCTTTGCATTTTGACAACAAACAATTCTCACTTCTTCCTGCATTCAGTGCTGCTGTATAAAAATTTTACATCTATTATCATAGTTGTTTCTACTGTCTCAAGAAAGAATATCAACAGAAATCTAAAAAGATGGCAGACAGTGACTGCACAATTTCCAGAGCTCGTTCATAGGTAGCATTTTCTGACCAGAGTTCCCTGAAAAAGTCAGTTCTAAAAATGAGTGGATTATAAAAGCAGGATCATGGGTGATGATTATAGCACAATAGTTAGTCCCAGACTCTGTTTAAATAAAAGCAAGCAAGAAGATATTCCCACCATTATTCAACATTCAGAGACAGGTCAGGTGATGTTTAAGTTGCCCAGAGGAAAAATTCATGAAGCTAACACATTAGAATTAAAGGCAAAGTAACTGACAATTTGAGGTTATGTTCAGGGTTTTAAAAGTCTCTGTCATCCTTTATAAATACATATTTTAAAAATAGCAATGAAGGAATGTAATTAGTTCTCATTGCTGGCTGCTTGCTTACTGTTAAATTAGGTATGACAGTATACTTGTCACAATGACTTTATATTCTACTTTAAATTTATGTTTAATTGTAGCCCCAAAGCCAGGCTAATAAGCAGCTTGTAGTCTTCTGGCTTCTCTCAACAAAGGTTTAAGTGAACCAGTACAAAAACTTAACAGCAAAAAAAAAAAGAAAAAGCTTAACAGCACACCTGACACTACAGACTACAATGAAAACTCAGGGAAAATAATCACATTTTGAGTTTTCTTCAGGTATTTACTTCAAAAAGACTAATTCAATAATTAAACCTGCAATCTGTAAGAAATTATATTTTGTGTATAGAACAGACCATTATTTAAAGATATTTTGTCCTCACTGGAAAAAAAATAGATAAGCCATGTTTTCATTAATCTCCCATTAACATTTATTTCATAAATAAATTTAAGTGTTATGCAGTGGTATTTCACAGAGAAAGTAATGGACTATCATGCAAAAGTGGCAGGACTGTGTGAGCAGAATAACTGAAATGACACTCTTCTTACAAATATAAATAACTTTAAGCAACTGAACAATAATATACATGAGGAAGTGATGATTCTGATACATTTTAGTGTTATTTTTCTTTTCTACAAAATTGAATTATGAGATATACTAAATAAGAAAACATGACTACAGTACACTGGACAATTTCCAGAGCTCGTTCATAGGTAGCATTTTCTGACCAGAGTTCCCTGAAAAAGTCAGTTCTAAAAATGAGTGGATTATAAAAGCAGGATCATGGGTGATGATTATAGCACAATAGTTAGTCCCAGACTCTGTTTAAATAAAAGCAAGCAAGAAGATATTCCCACCATTATTCAACATTCAGAGACAGGTCAGGTGATGTTTAAGTTGCCCAGAGGAAAAATTCATGAAGCTAACACATTAGAATTAAAGGCAAAGTAACTGACAATTTGAGGTTATGTTCAGGGTTTTAAAAGTCTCTGTCATCCTTTATAAATACATATTTTAAAAATAGCAATGAAGGAATGTAATTAGTTCTCATTGCTGGCTGCTTGCTTACTGTTAAATTAGGTATGACAGTATACTTGTCACAATGACTTTATATTCTACTTTAAATTTATGTTTAATTGTAGCCCCAAAGCCAGGCTAATAAGCAGCTTGTAGTCTTCTGGCTTCTCTCAACAAAGGTTTAAGTGAACCAGTACAAAAACTTAACAGCAAAAAAAAAAAGAAAAAGCTTAACAGCACACCTGACACTACAGACTACAATGAAAACTCAGGGAAAATAATCACATTTTGAGTTTTCTTCAGGTATTTACTTCAAAAAGACTAATTCAATAATTAAACCTGCAATCTGTAAGAAATTATATTTTGTGTATAGAACAGACCATTATTTAAAGATATTTTGTCCTCACTGGAAAAAAAATAGATAAGCCATGTTTTCATTAATCTCCCATTAACATTTATTTCATAAATAAATTTAAGTGTTATGCAGTGGTATTTCACAGAGAAAGTAATGGACTATCATGCAAAAGTGGCAGGACTGTGTGAGCAGAATAACTGAAATGACACTCTTCTTACAAATATAAATAACTTTAAGCAACTGAACAATAATATACATGAGGAAGTGATGATTCTGATACATTTTAGTGTTATTTTTCTTTTCTACAAAATTGAATTATGAGATATACTAAATAAGAAAACATGACTACAGTACACTGGACACCAATGAGCTAGCAAGCCATGACCACCAAAGCTGCTGCCACCATCATCAACATTATCATCATCATCATCATCACCATCATAAACATTCAGTTCTAGGAGAAGGGACCTAATTTTCAGAGATGGACAAATCTGGCTTTGAGGCATCATGATTTCCTATGCTTTCAGCTATGTGGTTTTTCCCCACCTAGGTCTCAGCTGGGTATCTCTGTGGCATCATGAACGGTGGTGGACTTCATCACAATTAAGAAAGAAACTCCTGGCCTCCTATAGTAGTCATGGTAATGACTGGAAGACAGAATGCCCTATGACCAGATAGACCTCGGTTGCAAATCCACTTCCACTGTTTACAGTCAGTGAACCTAGGGCAAGCTCCCCAATTTCTCCCAGACCTTTTTTTTTGCATTTACAAACTTGTTGCTTAATTTGAGTTCCACCAAAAGAAGATTCCAGAGAAAAATGGATACACATATGCAGATAGTTTACACTGAGGTGATCTCAAGAAGTCCAAGGGAGGGAGTAGGGAAAGTAAGGTAGAAAAGGCAGAAAAGCCAGTGAGAGGTGCATCAACAAGTGGGTGCCTGCTATAGACAGGTAGGGCTCAATCTTATGGAGACACTCTGAGAAACCACAAAGAACACATCTGACACTCACCCACTACAAAGGAGAAGACTGGCATTTTTCTACCTACTTCTCTCCACCATTGATTGAGGGGAGGGATGGCCCGTGGAGTGTACACGCTGCTTGGCACGTTCAGGTCCCCTCCACATGTAGCAAAACAAGCTCATGGGAAAAAATAGATAAGCCATGTTTTCATTAATCTCCCATTAACATTTATTTCATAAATAAATTTAAGTGTTATGCAGTGGTATTTCACAGAGAAAGTAATGGACTATCATGCAAAAGTGGCAGGACTGTGTGAGCAGAATAACTGAAATGACACTCTTCTTACAAATATAAATAACTTTAAGCAACTGAACAATAATATACATGAGGAAGTGATGATTCTGATACATTTTAGTGTTATTTTTCTTTTCTACAAAATTGAATTATGAGATATACTAAATAAGAAAACATGACTACAGTACACTGGACACCAATGAGCTAGCAAGCCATGACCACCAAAGCTGCTGCCACCATCATCAACATTATCATCATCATCATCATCACCATCATAAACATTCAGTTCTAGGAGAAGGGACCTAATTTTCAGAGATGGACAAATCTGGCTTTGAGGCATCATGATTTCCTATGCATTCAGCTATGTGGTTTTTCCCCACCTAGGTCTCAGCTGGGTATCTCTGTGGCATCATGAACGGTGGTGGACTTCATCACAATTAAGAAAGAAACTCCTGGCCTCCTATAGTAGTCATGGTAATGACTGGAAGACAGAATGCCCTATGACCAGATAGACCTCGGTTGCAAATCCACTTCCACTGTTTACAGTCAGTGAACCTAGGGCAAGCTCCCCAATTTCTCCCAGACCTTTTTTTTTGCATTTACAAACTTGTTGCTTAATTTGAGTTCCACCAAAAGAAGATTCCAGAGAAAAATGGATACACATATGCAGATAGTTTACACTGAGGTGATCTCAAGAAGTCCAAGGGAGGGAGTAGGGAAAGTAAGGTAGAAAAGGCAGAAAAGCCAGTGAGAGGTGCATCAACAAGTGGGTGCCTGCTATAGACAGGTAGGGCTCAATCTTATGGAGACACTCTGAGAAACCACAAAGAACACATCTGACACTCACCCACTACAAAGGAGAAGACTGGCATTTTTCTACCTACTTCTCTCCACCATTGATTGAGGGGAGGGATGGCCCGTGGAGTGTACACGCTGCTTGGCACGTTCAGGTCCCCTCCACATGTAGCAAAACAAGCTCATGGGATGCTAAAGGAAGCACCATCCTCACCTCCAAGCAGATGTCAAGAAGCAGGAAGGAAAAGAGAAGAAGAGACAAAAGAAAGAAAAAAAGATGGCAGTGGCAGACCCTTGCAGTGCGAACCTACCAGCATGCTCCAAGCTGCAGTTGTGTGCAACATCAGAAGGTTACAGAGGCCCACCCTGCAAGTATGGAGAATGCCACAAAGCAACTCCTGGTTATTTCAAAGATGGTCCTCCACTAAAAAGACTGAGTCCTCCTTATTTTGCATACCCATTCGCACCAATAGCCAGGAAAAGAATATACCTAAAATATTCCTTTGAAGCTATAATGTAATTGTCATAAATAAAAACTTCTAAAGTAAGTCAAATATTATGAGACAGTGTATCCTTAGCAAAATATCAATAGTTATACTTAAATTCAAGGGGCAAACATCAAGAATATAAACAATGCTGACTTCTTGCAGAGCATCTACAGTTTAAAGACCTGTTTTATCTACACTGTCTCTTCTGAGGCTCATGCAGCCTAAAAAACATATTACTCATTTTAAAGAGGATGAAATATTTTAACAGGTTCAAGCAATGCCCTCAAGGTTGCAGAGTGACGCATGGAGAACAGAATTCAAAGCCAAGCCTTCTATGCCTACCTAGTCCAGGGGTTCTTAAGGAGGGGCAGGAAAGTTTTGTCTCTAAGGGAACTCTTGACAATATCTGTCTGGAAACATTTTCTGGTTGTCAGAACTGGTGAAGAGGTGCTATTAGCATCTAGTCGGAGAGACCAGCAATGTTGCTAAAAATCCTTTTTAGAGGACAGTCCCCCACAACCAAGAATTAACTACCTGGCCCTGAATGTCAATAGGACTCAGGTTGAGAAATTGGTCTGGGCTAATGTGTTCGCCATCTGAGCTACCAGGGAAGCCCAAGTTCGATCCTGGGCCAGGAAGATCCCTTGCAGGAGAGCATGGCAATACACTCCAGTATTCTTGCCTGGAGAATCCCATGGACAGAGGAGCCTGGAGGGCAGGGAGTCGGGCACGACTGAAGTATCTTAGCAATGTGTTAGATATCATAATACATTTCTTTGAGTGGACAACCTGGTTCTTAAAGGCGTAGGGAACTGTAAAAGCTTTGACCACAGAGTTGCCGACACCTTAGTTTTAGCCCATTGATATCCATTTCAGATATCTGACTTCTAGAATTATAAGATATTAACTGTGTGCTGTCTTAAGCCACTCTGTCTGTGGTAATTTATTACAGCAAGACAGGAATCTAATAGAGCATTTTAGACATACATAAATGGATTATGTTGCACATCAGTGTTCCTTCAAATTGGAAGATTCGACCAAAGCATATGACTCCATTTTAATAAGTAGAAATCTACAGAATTATGACTAAGAACATTCACTGAGATCTGATATATTTTAGGGGTTTATATCATCTCCACATTTATAATATCATGCATGCTATAAAAACACTTTACCCAATGAACGACAGCAAATTGTACTGGGTCCATGCATGGTTAATTGATGTGCATAACATACATGTGCCACAAGTAGAAATCACCAAAGAGAAAAAGAAGAGGGAGTGAAGAAATAATAAAAAAAAAAGATTGTTGTTCTATATAACATACTTCTTCATACACAATATTATGTCCTGTGGATAAATAACTAGATGGCCATTACCCAAACCATGCTATTGAAATTCCAACATAAAAGCAAATTGCTATGAGTAAACAACAATTACATATACAAAGGAGAAGACATTTCACCTACACCTCTTAAGTGGAAGTACAAGCACTGTCATGATAAGCCCCTCTACTCTTCCATAATATTTAAACTCAGGTGATTATCAGGTAAAAAGATTTTTGAAATGCAGACCCTCCTATTCACAGTCTTCTGTGTTTGAGTGCATGGCTGGAGAGTTAATTCTTTGGGCAATATCACTTTTCAAGGAAGGTGGGCTTTACAATAGGACTCAGGTTGAGAAATTGGTCTGGGCTAATGTGTTCGCCATCTGAGCTACCAGGAAGCCCAAGTTCGATCCTGGGCCAGGAAGATCCCTTGCAGGAGAGCATGGCAATACACTCCAGTATTCTTGCCTGGAGAATCCCATGGACGGAGGAGCCTGAGGGCAGGGAGTCGGGCACGACTGAAGTATCTTAGCAATGTGTTAGATATCATAATACATTTCTTTGAGTGGACAACCTGGTTCTTAAAGGCGTAGGGAACTGTAAAAGCTTTGACCACAGAGTTGCCGACACCTTAGTTTTAGCCCATTGATATCCATTTCAGATATCTGACTTCTAGAATTATAAGATATTAACTGTGTGCTGTCTTAAGCCACTCTGTCTGTGGTAATTTATTACAGCAAGACAGGAATCTAATAGAGCATTTTAGACATACATAAATGGATTATGTTGCACATCAGTGTTCCTTCAAATTGGAAGATTCGACCAAAGCATATGACTCCATTTTAATAAGTAGAAATCTACAGAATTATGACTAAGAACATTCACTGAGATCTGATATATTTTAGGGGTTTATATCATCTCCACATTTATAATATCATGCATGCTATAAAAACACTTTACCCAATGAACGACAGCAAATTGTACTGGGTCCATGCATGGTTAATTGATGTGCATAACATACATGTGCCACAAGTAGAAATCACCAAAGAGAAAAAGAAGAGGGAGTGAAGAAATAATAAAAAAAAAAGATTGTTGTTCTATATAACATACTTCTTCATACACAATATTATGTCCTGTGGATAAATAACTAGATGGCCATTACCCAAACCATGCTATTGAAATTCCAACATAAAAGCAAATTGCTATGAGTAAACAACAATTACATATACAAAGGAGAAGACATTTCACCTACACCTCTTAAGTGGAAGTACAAGCACTGTCATGATAAGCCCCTCTACTCTTCCATAATATTTAAACTCAGGTGATTATCAGGTAAAAAAAGATTTTTGAAATGCAGACCCTCCCTATTCACAGTCTTCTGTGTTTGAGTGCATGGCTGGAGAGTTAATTCTTTGGGCAATATCACTTTTCAAGGAAGGTGGGCTTTACTAAGGAATTTTTTTTAATGTGAGGGATTAATAATACACTAATCTCCTTAGTAACTGAAGCTAATTTATGAGAACTATAAACTTTAATCTATTTCCAACTTTAAAAGCAGAGAACGTAAGTCAACCAGAAATGTATTTATGGCTAGCAACCAAAATTAAAATTGATTCTCTTTGGGTCAGAAGCAGCAAGAGCTCTGGGTTAGGAGAAATACATAGAATCTAGTCCCTGTTCTGGAACCAACACACTATGCGGTTTTAAGCAAGTTCCTTGGACTCTCAAATCTTGGTTTTCTTCTCTACAATATTAAAATGTTGGATCAGTTGTCTGTCTCTAAGGTTCTTTATAGCTCAACAACAATCTGTGTTTAAACATTAATGTAGGATTGTCTTATTAATTTCATTTTGTTAACATCTAAAAGTGTAATTTCTAAAGACATTTAAACCTTAGGTTGTATCCATGACAATGCATGTCTCAATGAAAAAGAGCAGCATGATTCATTCTACAGCTTATTCTAAGGTCTTCACTCAGCTTGTATTGAAAATGAAGAGAGGAATTACTGCTCTCTGATAAAAGTAATTTTCATTGTGTTTGGATAGAGATCTGCGTGCGATGAAGGGCATGATCCAAACAACAGATCCACATATCAGCTCTGGCAGCTTTGCCTCTTCTCTTCCTCCTAGCAGTCCCCTCCCCCACTCTCCTATCCCTGTCCAACATCATTAAATAAAAACCAAGGCTTGACTATAAATAGATAGTGGACTTGACTAACTAACTTTAACATGGAAGGACAGGGCCTGAGTAGGTTCCAACTTGGCTATACTTTGCTTCATTCCTGAAGATTTTCCAGCAAGGTCTAAATCTGCTCCTGCCCTCTTCTCCCTCACAGTCTTCAGTGTCCTTCTGCATTATAACTACAGGCAACACTTTCCTTTACTCTACTTACTCTGTAGGATAATCTCATTTTCTTGATTTGCAACATGCAATGCCTATGCTCGGTCCCAAAGAGATAATATATAAAGTCATACAGAGATGTCTGCACAAGTCATTTAAAAAGGTCTAGAGGCTTTCCTTAGTCTGATCAATACCCTAAATACAGGATTTGGCTAAAAATAAGGTAGGTTTATAGTTGCTTTTACTGTAAACTTTAAAAAAGATGAAACACAATCATAACCAAGTTGGGGTAGGGAGACAATAAAAATGCATCTAAAGGAATTGAACAAACAGGGCAAAAAACCTCAAACTCAATGGAAAAAAGCCAACATTTTTGGTAAAAATTTCTTCTATGACTTCCTTCCTGATTGTTGGACCTCCCTGTGGTTCAGCAGTAAAGAATCTGCCTGCAATGCAGGAGACGCAGGTTTGTTTCCTAGGTTAGGAATATCCCCTGGAGAAGGGCATAGCATGCCAGCCTACTCCAGTATTCTTGCCTGGAGAATCGCATGGAGAGAGAAGCCTGGTGGGCTATGGTTCATAGTGTCACAAAGAGCTGCACACAACTGAAGCAACTGACCACACATGCATGACTTCTGGGTAAGAAAGAATTTTAAATTTATGTTGCAATGTTTTATATATATATATACATATATATATATATATATATATATATATATATATATATATATATCATTGTGAGGATAAACTATAAAAGAAAAGCAGCAAAATACAAATTATGATATCCGTGGGAACCAGTAGCAGGAGTGTGAAGTCACAGCCTACTGGATGCTGGGCCCTGAAGAAGGATGGGAGGCAGAAATTCCTTTTAATGTGGGGATTAAAAGCCTCTATTTAATATGAAGCACTGAACATGGGCTCTAGGCACAAAGCTGGACAGGATTTAGAACACTCTTCTCATTAAAAGAAGTTAATCAATTATTGCCAATTGCTCCCAGAATTTACAGGTATAAATCCCAAAGAACATTTGTCAATGTGTGGAGACATTTTGGGTTGTCCTAGAGAGGCCTTCCTTCTCCCTCAATTCAGAATTTTCCCCCCCCATTTGTCCTTCTGCATTATAACTACAGGCAACACTTTCCTTTACTCTACTTACTCTGTAGGATAATCTCATTTTCTTGATTTGCAACATGCAATGCCTATGCTCGGTCCCAAAGAGATAATATATAAAGTCATACAGAGATGTCTGCACAAGTCATTTAAAAAGGTCTAGAGGCTTTCCTTAGTCTGATCAATACCCTAAATACAGGATTTGGCTAAAAATAAGGTAGGTTTATAGTTGCTTTTACTGTAAACTTTAAAAAAGATGAAACACAATCATAACCAAGTTGGGGTAGGGAGACAATAAAAATGCATCTAAAGGAATTGAACAAACAGGGCAAAAACCTCAAACTCAATGGAAAAAAGCCAACATTTTTGGTAAAACTTTCTTCTATGACTTCCTTCCTGATTGTTGGACCTCCCTGTGGTTCAGCAGTAAAGAATCTGCCTGCAATGCAGGAGACGCAGGTTTGTTTCCTAGGTTAGGAATATCCCCTGGAGAAGGGCATAGCATGCCAGCCTACTCCAGTATTCTTGCCTGGAGAATCGCATGGAGAGAGAAGCCTGGTGGGCTATGGTTCATAGTGTCACAAAGAGCTGCACACAACTGAAGCAACTGACCACACATGCATGACTTCTGGGTAAGAAAGAATTTTAAATTTATGTTGCAATGTTTTATATATATATATAGATATATATATATATATATATATATATATCATTGTGAGGATAAACTATAAAAGAAAAGCAGCAAAATACAAATTATGATATCCGTGGGAACCAGTAGCAGGGAGTGTGAAGTCACAGCCTACTGGATGCTGGGCCCTGAAGAAGGATGGGAGGCAGAAATTCCTTTTAATGTGGGGGATTAAAAAGCCTCTATTTAATATGAAGCACTGAACATGGGCTCTAGGCACAAAGCTGGACAGGATTTAGAACACTCTTCTCATTAAAAGAAGTTAAATCAATTATTGCCAATTGCTCCCAGAATTTACAGGTATAAATCCCAAAGAACATTTGTCAATGTGTGGAGACATTTTGGGTTGTCATAACTAGAGAGAAACATGTGCTTCTAATGAGTATTAGGAGAATATAGGCCAAGGATGTTGGTAAACATCCTACAATGCACAAAACTGTCTCTCACAACAAAGAAGCATATGGACAAAAAAGTCAACAGTTTTCCTATTGAGAAATCCTGGGTTATACGAAGCTGAAGACATATGAAAGCAGGAGGTATCAACATAGTGTGCCTAGACCAAGATCTGAACCAAGATGCTAGTGGCTTGAAGATTGGCTTTGCATTATTTCAGATTTCACTATGAGACAGGAGCTCCAAATCAGCATATTAAATGTCGTTGTGTTCTGGGAACACAGATAGAAGTCAACTGAAAAATGCCAGACACAAAGAAAAAAAGAAAAAAAACAGAGACAGAGGAAAGCGAATGAAAGTATAAAAACATATGAGCAAGAGAGAGTCAGAAAAACACAAACAAAAGATCCCACTCAAAATTAGCCTATGAACCAAAATTATACAACATGTGAAGAAATATAACACTGAAAAAGACAGCCAATAGTATAAATACTCAAAATATGAGTTCATTTAGATGCAATTAATTTTATAAAATAACTTGACAAATACTTTAAAAGAAGTATGTTTAAAATGTTCAGGAAAATAATACATGAAATCCCATCTGCAAAAACAGAAAAAAATTATGACACAAACTCAAGCAGAAGGGAAGAAAAAAAGGTAAAATAGAAAAAGAAATCCATTAAAAATTTGAAAAATATATACTTTTTAAAATGAAAAATTCAAATTCCTGGGTAGGAAGAATCAATATCATGAAAATGACTATAACACCAAATATCATCTACAGATTCAACGTGATCTCTATCAAATTACAAGTGGCATTCTTCACAGAACTAGACCAAAAATAACACAGTTCATATGGAAACGCAAAAGACCCTAGAGAGCGAAAGCAATCCTCAGGAAGAAGAATGGAGCTGGAGGGATCAGCCTCCCTAACTTCAGACTTTATTACAAAGCAACAGTCATCAAGACAGTATGGTACTGGCACAAAAACAGAAATATAGACCAATGGAACAAGATAGAGAACCGAGAGATAAACCCACGCACCTATGGATGCCTTATTTTTGACAAAAGAGGTGATAAGATACAATGGGAGAGAAACAGCCTCTTCAACAAGTGGTGATGGGAAAGCTGGACAGCTACGTGCCAAAAAATGAAATTGGGGCATTCTCTAACACCATACACAAAGATCAACTCAAAATGGATTAAAGACCTAAATGTAAGACCAGAAACCCTAAAACTCTTAGAGGAGAATATAGACAAAACTTACTCAATGACATAAATCGAAGCAAGATCTTCTATGATTTGACCTCTAGAATATTGCAAATAAAAACAAAAATAAACACATGGGACCTAATGAATCTTAAAAGCTTCTGCACAGCAAAAGAAACTACAAACAAGGTAAACATACAATCCACAGAATGGGAGAAAATCATAGCAAATGAAACAACCAACAAAGAATTAATTTCCAAAATATACAAACAACTTAGACAACTCAATACCAAAAAACACAAACAACTCAATCAAATAATGGGAAAAAGACCTAAAGAGACATTTCTCCAAAGAAGACATACAGATGGCCAAAAAACACATGATAAGATGCTCAAAGTCACTTATTATTAGAGAAATGCAAATCAAAACTACAATAACATATCACCTCACACCTGTCAGAAGGGCCACTATTAAAAAACTACAGATAATAAATGCTGCAGAGGGTGCAGAGAAAAGGGAACACTCCTGCATTGTTGGTGGGAATGTAAATTGAAACAACCACTATGGAAGACAGTATGGAGATACCTTAAAAAACTAAAAATAGAAGCACCATATGACCCAGCAATCCCATTATTAGGCACATATCCTGATGAAATCAAAATTGAAAGAGACACCTGTACCCCAGTGTTCACTGCAACACTAGCTAGAACATGGAAGCAACTTAGATGTCCATCAACAAATGAATGGATAAATAAACTATGGTACATATACACAATGCAATACTTCTCAGCCGTAAAAATAAATGCAGAAGAACTAGCAATCCAGGAAGAAGAATGGAGCTGGAGGGATCAGCCTCCCTAACTTCAGACTTTATTACAAAGCAACAGTCATCAAGACAGTATGGTACTGGCACAAAAACAGAAATATAGACCAATGGAACAAGATAGAGAACCGAGAGATAAACCCACGCACCTATGGATGCCTTATTTTTGACAAAAGAGGTGATAAGATACAATGGGAGAGAAACAGCCTCTTCAACAAGTGGTGATGGGAAAGCTGGACAGCTACGTGCCAAAAAATGAAATTGGGGCATTCTCTAACACCATACACAAAGATCAACTCAAAATGGATTAAAGACCTAAATGTAAGACCAGAAACCCTAAAACTCTTAGAGGAGAATATAGACAAAACTTACTCAATGACATAAATCAAAGCAAGATCTTCTATGATTTGACCTCTAGAATATTGCAAATAAAAACAAAAATAAACACATGGGACCTAATGAATCTTAAAAGCTTCTGCACAGCAAAAGAAACTACAAACAAGGTAAACATACAATCCACAGAATGGGAGAAAATCATAGCAAATGAAACAACCAACAAAGAATTAATTTCCAAAATATACAAACAACTTAGACAACTCAATACCAAAAAACACAAACAACTCAATCAAATAATGGGAAAAAGACCTAAAGAGACATTTCTCCAAAGAAGACATACAGATGGCCAAAAAACACATGATAAGATGCTCAAAGTCACTTATTATTAGAGAAATGCAAATCAAAACTACAATAACATATCACCTCACACCTGTCAGAAGGGCCACTATTAAAAAACTACAGATAATAAATGCTGCAGAGGGTGCAGAGAAAAGGGAACACTCTTGCATTGTTGGTGGGAATGCAAATTGAGACAACCACTATGGAAGACAGTATGGAGATACCTTAAAAAACTAAAAATAGAAGCACCATATGACCCAGCAATCCCATTAATAGGCATATATCCTGATGAAATCAAAATTGAAAGAGACACCTGTACCCCAGTGTTCACTGCAACACTAGCTAGAACATGGAAGCAACTTAGATGTCCATCAACAAATGAATGGATAAATAAACTATGGTACATATACACAATGCAATACTTCTCAGCCGTAAAAATAAATGCAGAAGAATCAGTCCTAATGAGGTGGATGAATCTAGAACCTATCATACAAAGTGAAGTAAGTCAAAAAGAAAAGGACAAATACAGTATACTAACGCATAGATATGGAATCTAGTAGGATGGTACCGATAAATGCACATGCAGAATGGCAGTGGAGAAACAGACTTAGAGAACAGACCTATGGTCATTGAGGGGAGGGAAGATCAGACCAGAGGCATGGAAAGAGCAACAAGGAAACCTACACTATCACGTGTAATAGAGATTACCACGGTGGTTAAACTGTAAGACTAAGGGAACCTACATGGGGACCAAGCACCAACCTGGAAGGTAGGAAGGGGAAAAAGGGGGTGAAGGCTCAGAGGAGAAGGGTCAGGGATATACCTTTGACTGTTTGGGGATTATGTATACCTGTAAACAAGAAAACTCTGTAGAAACGCATAACAATAACTTCTCCGTACATCTGAAGCTAATGCAACATTGTAAAACAAATATATCCCAATAATAATAAAAAATCAAAGGATGGGATAATCTTTACATCTGAAATAGCTTAAAAGTAAACTATAGGGCTTCCCCTGGTGGTCCAGTGGATAAGGACACCGCCTTGCAGTGCAAGGGGCGCCGGTTCGATCCCTGGCCTGGGAAGATCCCACGTGCCCCGGAGCAGCTGGACTGATATGTCCAATCACCCAGCCGGAGCTCTGGAGCGCATGCGCCCAGAGCCGGCTCTCTGCAACGACAGACGCCACCACGATGGGAGGCCCACAGGAACCAAAGAACAAAGACGGATGAAAACAGAAATGAAAGACCAATAGAAGTGGCCCGCCTGCTCCCCTCCCTCCCCAACCCGACCCCCACCCAAACTACATAAATAAATAAATAAATCTTAAAAAAAAAAAAAAAAAGTAAACTATAGACTCTGTGACAAACCGTCCAGTTGGTTCCGCCTATTATCTGCTCCTCTGGACCTTTAGACTTGTCTTGACCCATTTAAAGACCAGGAAGTTGGTAAATAGTGAGGCTTGCTGCTGAGGGATGGTGGCTCGGGCGACACAGTAGCCAGGGATGTCTGAACGTAAGGATGGAGCGAGTGTCCGGACTGCTCTCCTGGACGCTGAGCAGAGTCCTGTGGCTCTCGAGTCTCTCTGAGTGGGAGCTGCCCGGCAGCCCCGGATCATGGCAGAGAAAGCGCTAGAAGTTTATGATTTGACAAAAAAAGTGAAGTCAGTCAGAAAGAAAAGGACAAATACAGTATACTAACGCATAGATATGGAATCTAGTAGGATGGTACCGATAAATGCACATGCAGAATGGCAGTGGAGAAACAGACTTAGAGAACAGACCTATGGTCATTGAGGGGAGGGAAGATCAGACCAGAGGCATGGAAAGAGCAACAAGGAAACCTACACTATCACGTGTAATAGAGATTACCACGGTGGTTAAACTGTAAGACTAAGGGAACCTACATGGGGACCAAGCACCAACCTGGAAGGTAGGAAGGGGAAAAAGGGGGTGAAGGCTCAGAGGAGAAGGGTCAGGGATATACCTTTGACTGTTTGGGGATTATGTATACCTGTAAACAAGAAAACTCTGTAGAAACGCATAACAATAACTTCTCCGTACATCTGAAGCTAATGCAACATTGTAAAACAAATATATCCCAATAATAATAAAAAAAATCAAAGGATGGGATAATCTTTACATCTGAAATAGCTTAAAAGTAAACTATAGGGCTTCCCCTGGTGGTCCAGTGGATAAGGACACCGCCTTGCAGTGCAAGGGGCGCCGGTTCGATCCCTGGCCTGGGAAGATCCCACGTGCCCCGGAGCAGCTGGACTGATATGTCCAATCACCCAGCCGGAGCTCTGGAGCGCATGCGCCCAGAGCCGGCTCTCTGCAACGACAGACGCCACCACGATGGGAGGCCCACAGGAACCAAAGAACAAAGACGGATGAAAACAGAAATGAAAGACCAATAGAAGTGGCCCGCCTGCTCCCCTCCCTCCCCAACCCGACCCCCACCCAAACTACATAAATAAATAAATAAATCTTAAAAAAAAAAAAAAAAAAGTAAACTATAGACTCTGTGACAAACCGTCCAGTTGGTTCCGCCTATTATCTGCTCCTCTGGACCTTTAGACTTGTCTTGACCCATTTAAAGACCAGGAAGTTGGTAAATAGTGAGGCTTGCTGCTGAGGGATGGTGGCTCGGGCGACACAGTAGCCAGGGATGTCTGAACGTAAGGATGGAGCGAGTGTCCGGACTGCTCTCCTGGACGCTGAGCAGAGTCCTGTGGCTCTCGAGTCTCTCTGAGTGGGGAGCTGCCCGGCAGCCCCGGATCATGGCAGAGAAAGCGCTAGAAGTTTATGATTTGATACGAACTATCTGGGACCCAGAGAAGCCCAATACTTTAGAAGAACTGAAAGTGGTAACGGAAAGTTGTGTGGAGGTTCAGGAGATAAATGAAGATGACTATTTGGTTATTATAAGGTTCACACCAACAGTACCTCAATGCTCTTTGGCGACTCTTACTGGGCTATGCTTAAGAATAAAACTTCAGTGGTGTTTACCATTTAAACATAAGTTGGAAATCTACATTTCTGAAGGAACACACTCAACAGAGGAAGACATCAACAAGCAGATAAATGACAAAGAGGGAGTGACGGCTGCCATGGAGAACCCCAACTTATGGGAAATTGTGGAACAGTGTGTCCTGGAACATGACTGACAGATGTTTTAGAGCCACTGAACTATAATTGTTTGATATATTTGTTTAAACTCTTTGTAAAATGTAAAAAATTTATGTTTAATACATAGATGATTTGTACCTCATTTTTTTTTAAAGGATGATTTCCAAGCAAGATTTAATTATAAGGTAGTACTTAGTTTGTTCAGTGTCTAACATTCTCAGGATTTGTAACCCTTCAATGATCAGACAGAAAAAATATCTTCTAGTAATTATGTCTAAAATGTGTTGCTATTTTTCTGATGCCCATTCTGATACAACTGCTTTTCATGTCAAAATATTTACCGTGCCCAAGAGTATTCGATTTAAATCATCACTCTGTAAAATAAATAAAACAGAGATGATTCTTGTGCAAAAAAAAAAAAAAAAAAAGCAAATTATATTCTGGTAGCAAGTATTTGGCCCAGAAGTTAGAGGAAGGACCAAAAAATTAAAACTTGTGAAAGACCATTTAAGAATCAGGACAGATACTGAAAATCTCTAAGTTTAGAGACTTAACGGCTGAGACAGTAAAGACTCTGCCAGCAATGCAGGAGACGCAGATTCCATCCCTGGGTTGGGAAGATCCCCTGGAGGAGGGCATGGCAACCCACTCCAGTCTTCTTGCCTGGAGATTCCCTGGACGGAGGAGCCTGGTGGGCTACAGTCCATGGGGTCACAAAGAGTCAGACAGAGTGACTGAGCAACTAACACTTTCAGAAATCTAGAACCTCTTATTAGAGATTCAAAAAGAAGGCTTGATCAACTAAATATATGAAAGTTTTTTTTTCCATTATCAAAGAAAAAAGAAAATCCTCAGTTGAAAGTGCTCTGTAATACAAATGAATCCCACACCTGGACATACTTTAGTAAAGCTGAAAAAAAATATTACTTTCAAAAGAGACAAATGGTAGCTTAACCTAAAAAGAAGTGACTATCAAACTCAGGACAGATTTCTAATCAGCAACAAAAATTAGTTAGAAGACCTTGAAATAACACCTTTAAAGTGATAAGGAAAGACAGTTCCTAATATAGAACTTTATTCCCAGAAAAACAACCATGCAACATTAAGAGTAAAATAGTTATATTATAAAATATAAAACATTAGGAGTGTTTAGCACTCTCAGGCAGTCACTAAAAGAACTGACAAAGGATTTGTTCCAGCAAGAAAAAATGTGAATTCAGAGGAATGCAATGGGGAAAAGGAAACAAAAAAGTCAATGGAAAACAAGTGACACTGCTGTGCTGGTAAAGCTGTACCACTTTCAAAAATGTCAAATACCCTTGAGCTCAATAATCTTAATATTTCATCTCATACTCTCTACTTTAATATACTCCTTTTAATTTCACTAAAGGAGAAAATTCTCTTTGAAAGTACAGAGATAAAATTTTGTTGGCAAGAACATGCATACAGATATTCTAAATGACCAGAATAAATAATGCACCAAAGAAAAAAAAAACATTCTTCAAAAAAAATAGTTACCGAACATCAGGGTTGTGGGGAGAAGGTAAAGGAAATAGAATCATCAAAAAGTTGATAATGCAGAGAACTGCTGTATCCTCCTTTGTCAAAAAAACAAGATCACTTCAACTGCTTAATCTACAAAATAAAAGATTGAGGGACAACAACATCCTTGATAATTAAGCAAAGGAGTTGTTAATCTAAAAGATCATGAAGGTACATTTTTGCTCTGTTATTTAGCAAAAATTATATGGTAGTCACAAGTATAAAATCTTAGTCTTATAATACACATGAATTAAATTTTTAACTGTTCCTAGAAAATATTTTGTACTTTCTCCATGGCTCTCTGCCAAGTTTTAAAGTATATATTCAGTGTCTACTTTAAATATATTAATATTTATAAGCCATTGAAACATGCTGTATGCTACCTTTGGCATGTTGATAAAACTGGCAAAGACTCATTAAACCCAAAACTACACAATTTCTAATAACTCCTAAAGTCTTGTCCTAACCGCATGCCAAATACATCAATGGTGTCTGACCTATGGTATATTCCCCATACATTTCAAGAATAAATAAAACTACATGAAAAAGTAAACTATAAAAAAAAGTAGGGGGCTTCCCTGGTGGTCCAGTGGATAAGGACACCGTCTTGCAGTGCAAGGGGCGCCGGTTCGATCCCTGGCCTGGGAAGATCCCATGTGTCGCGGAGCGGCTGGACCGATGTGTCCATTTACCGAGCCGGAGCTCTGGGGTGCATGTGCCCAGAGCCGGTGCTCTGCGACAAGAGAGGCCACTGCGGTGGGAGGCCCACACGGGCCAAAGAACAAAGATGGATGAAAATAGATTAATGAAAGACCAATAGAAGTGGCCTGCCCACCCCCTCCCTCCTCACTCCCTCCCAAAAATATATTTAAAAAAAAAAGTAGAAATTGATGAAATAGAAAACAAGATATAATAAAAGATATGTAAGACCAAAAGTTAATTTTTTACTAAAAATAAATAAAAGTTTTAAGTAAGATATACTGAGAGAAAACACACATATACACAATAGTAATAGTTAATAATACAAACATTAATAATTGACCAACAGATAGCAATAATTAGTAATACACAATAAAGCTAATAAGTCATGAAAGAATACAATGGACATCATGAAATAAATTTTGAAATATGGGTAAAATGGATAATTTAAAAGAAATGTATAAATTGTGAAAATTGTTCAAGAAGAAACAAAAAACAGAACAAATAAATAACCATTAAATAAATTTAATTGGCAATTACAAAGTGTGCCCTTGGAAATGACAATCAGGCCCAGGTGGTTTTATAGTTTGTTCAAACAACTTCAGAAAATAGGAAAATTAATTCTTTGAATGAAGTCAGAATGTTTTTTATACCAATTTGATAGGGACTGGATGAAAAATTAAAATTGTAGACCTACCTGACAATGAACAAAGATGCCAAAGTCTGAAACAATGTTTAAAATCTAGCATGTATATCAATAATGCAAGGAAGGCTCAATGTAAAAAAAAAGCTAAAAATATAATATACCACATTATACTAAAGGCAAAATTCATAAAATTCATCACTCATCCATTATTTTAAAAACTCATAGCAAATAAGAATCAAAAGAGGCTTTCTTAACCTGATAAGCATTAAAAAAAAAAAAAACCTAGAACAAAATGATAGATCATCATTGTCATTCCAGCCTTTTCTGAATGCCATAATGGATATAAACAGAAAAAAAAAAGTTAAGAGGTATGAAAATTAGAAAGGAAGAAATAAAATAGCATATGTTGGTGATGATATGATGATCTTTCATAGAAAGAATTTACAGACAAACAGGAGAATTCAGTAAGGTTGCTGAATCAGGTCCAACATACAATATTCAATGGCCCTACCATATACCAGTAATAACCAAATTAGGAAGAAAATTCATCATATAAAATATCAGTGATAACTATAAGGCTCCTAGAAACACATGCAATAAAATTAGCATAAGATGTGTTTAGAAAAATTTTAAATGCTGAGAATATAGAATATCACTTCAGTAAATCAAGAAGTGGTACAGTGGTTAAGCATCTGCTTGCCACTGCCTGGGAGACTTGGGTTCGATCCCTGGGTGGGGAAGAGCCCCTGGAGAAGGAAATGGCAATTCCCCTCCAATATTCTTGCCTGGACAATTCCAGGGGCAGAGGAGCCTGGCGGGCTACAGTCCATGAGGTCACAAAGAGTTGGAGATGACTGAGCATGAACATGATGGGAGCATGGCCGCACAAATGAAGAAGTACGCTATTTCATGATAAGATTCATGATTATGTATGTCAACTTTCCTGAATTAATATATAAAACAGAACAAATAAATAACCATTAAATAAATTTAATTGGCAATTACAAAGTGTGCCCTTGGAAATGACAATCAGGCCCAGGTGGTTTTATAGTTTGTTCAAACAACTTCAGAAAATAGGAAAATTAATTCTTTGAATGAAGTCAGAATGTTTTTTATACCAATTTGATAGGGACTGGATGAAAAATTAAAATTGTAGACCTACCTGACAATGAACAAAGATGCCAAAGTCTGAAACAATGTTTAAAATCTAGCATGTATATCAATAATGCAAGGAAGGCTCAATGTAAAAAAAAAGCTAAAAATATAATATACCACATTATACTAAAGGCAAAATTCATAAAATTCATCACTCATCCATTATTTTAAAAACTCATAGCAAATAAGAATCAAAAGAGGCTTTCTTAACCTGATAAGCATTAAAAAAAAAAAAACCTAGAACAAAATGATAGATCATCATTGTCATTCCAGCCTTTTCTGAATGCCATAATGGATATAAACAGAAAAAAAAAAGTTAAGAGGTATGAAAATTAGAAAGGAAGAAATAAAATAGCATATGTTGGTGATGATATGATGATCTTTCATAGAAAGAATTTACAGACAAACAGGAGAATTCAGTAAGGTTGCTGAATCAGGTCCAACATACAATATTCAATGGCCCTACCATATACCAGTAATAACCAAATTAGGAAGAAAATTCATCATATAAAATATCAGTGATAACTATAAGGCTCCTAGAAACACATGCAATAAAATTAGCATAAGATGTGTTTAGAAAAATTTTAAATGCTGAGAATATAGAATATCACTTCAGTAAATCAAGAAGTGGTACAGTGGTTAAGCATCTGCTTGCCACTGCCTGGGAGACTTGGGTTCGATCCCTGGGTGGGGAAGAGCCCCTGGAGAAGGAAATGGCAATTCACTCCAATATTCTTGCCTGGACAATTCCAGGGGCAGAGGAGCCTGGCGGGCTACAGTCCATGAGGTCACAAAGAGTTGGAGATGACTGAGCATGAACATGATGGGAGCATGGCCGCACAAATGAAGAAGTACGCTATTTCATGATAAGATTCATGATTATGTATGTCAACTTTCCTGAATTAATATATAAAATCAAAGTAATTCCAAACAAAATGTCAACATGATTGCTCAGAACTTCATAAGTCTATATAAAATTTATATAGAAGGATCTAAGAACACTCTTTTGAAAATGTTTAAGAAAACCCTATTCATCAATAGAAAAAGAGATAAAGAAATTGATATTATACTCATGCAGCATTTAATAGGATACTATATAAGAGTTAACAAGAATAATTAGAATTATGATGAGCAAAGAAAACTTGTTGCAGAATGATACCTATAAAATCATAGACTTTTAAAAAATGTGTAAAAATGCTGAGGTTAGTCATAAATACACAGGCTACAATAAATTGTCTTTTTAATCATGTTTCTCCCATAGTACCGACACTATAATTAGGTCAAAGTGATTAGGAACGCAAACCTGGCTACAAATGTTGGCTCTGTCCTTACTGGTTTCATGACATTCAGTATATTATGTAATCTCTGGGTCTCAGCTTCTTCATGTGTAAAGGGAGGGTTAACAGAACTTACACAAGATTAATGGGAAGACAAAATGTAATTACTGATCTAATTCACTCAGTATGTAGTCTCATAAGCAATAATCTCCCATTAAATGACAATTGTTATTGTAGAAATCATTGCCCTTATGGAGTGCAGACATCGGCATTGCAACCTCCAAGCCTTTGGGCAGCAAGCCCCATTTAGAACAAAGCCATTATTTCCACAAAATTCAAATTCTAAAGATTACTTTTCCAGTCAACTTACTGTCTTTTGTTCCTATTTTCAGAGCCATAGGCAAACTTTCATTAACAATGTGACATAAAAGTATACTGTATGTCACTGTAAATTTGAGGAAAAAATTGAGACAAAGATGAGCCATTTCTTTGCAATAAGTCACTTTGCTATCCAATTATTTATTAAGCCTCCAAAAGTGGTACAGTGAACATGATGGGAGCATGGGGGCCCGGGGCACAAATTTGCACAGGGGCAGAGGAGCCTGGCGGGCTACAGTCCATGAGGTCACAAAGAGTTGGAGATGACTGAGCATGAACATGATGGGAGCATGGCCGCACAAATGAAGAAGTACGCTATTTCATGATAAGATTCATGATTATGTATGTCAACTTTCCTGAATTAATATATAAAATCAAAGTAATTCCAAACAAAATGTCAACATGATTGCTCAGAACTTCATAAGTCTATATAAAATTTATATAGAAGGATCTAAGAACACTCTTTTGAAAATGTTTAAGAAAACCCTATTCATCAATAGAAAAAGAGATAAAGAAATTGATATTATACTCATGCAGCATTTAATAGGATACTATATAAGAGTTAACAAGAATAATTAGAATTATGATGAGCAAAGAAAACTTGTTGCAGAATGATACCTATAAAATCATAGACTTTTAAAAAATGTGTAAAAATGCTGAGGTTAGTCATAAATACACAGGCTACAATAAATTGTCTTTTTAATCATGTTTCTCCCCATAGTAACGACACTATAATTAGGTCAAAGTGATTAGGAACGCAAACCTGGCTACAAATGTTGGCTCTGTCCTTACTGGTTTCATGACATTCAGTATATTATGTAATCTCTGGGTCTCAGCTTCTTCATGTGTAAAGGGAGGGTTAACAGAACTTACACAAGATTAATGGGAAGACAAAATGTAATTACTGATCTAATTCACTCAGTATGTAGTCTCATAAGCAATAATCTCCCATTAAATGACAATTGTTATTGTAGAAATCATTGCCCTTATGGAGTGCAGACATCGGCATTGCAACCTCCAAGCCTTTGGGCAGCAAGCCCCATTTAGAACAAAGCCATTATTTCCACAAAATTCAAATTCTAAAGATTACTTTTCCAGTCAACTTACTGTCTTTTGTTCCTATTTTCAGAGCCATAGGCAAACTTTCATTAACAATGTGACATAAAAGTATACTGTATGTCACTGTAAATTTGAGGAAAAAATTGAGACAAAGATGAGCCATTTCTTTGCAATAAGTCACTTTGCTATCCAATTATTTATTAAGCCTCAACTTTTGAAAAGGACTGGCTTGTCTATTATTTGAGATGTTAGAGGAAAACAAAATGTACTAAGTGGACCCAACTGTCACCTAAAATGTTTGACATAGGGGAAATATTTATGATTTTGAAGTCATGGCTAAGTTTCTGAAATAGAAATCAGAATTATTTCACAGACAATTACTTGAAAGCTACAGCAAAATTATACTACTGTTATAATGGAAAAGTGACTATTCCCTAAGATCATTCTTTGATTTAGTAAAAATATAAGTGAATTTGTTTACATTACTGTCTACTATTGAGGATTTGAAGAATTCCTTATTGAAAACTTTATGAGCTTCTTTTTTACAAAAGTTTCAAATATTTACAAATATAGCTTAAAATAGATAATTTTTTTGCATATTTTGCATCTGAGCAAACAGCAGAAAAACTATGTTTCCTTCTGTGGTACTCTACAGGAAGCTGATTATCAGAGCATAAAGAAATTCTAATCATACACAATGGTAGGTACCACTGTGAACTGTAGGAATGATAACCACTTTCTCCAAAATAACCCTGAAAAATGCCAACAAAAATCAAAGCAAGCGGGCAATGAAGAGGCGAACTTCTCTTCCCTAATATGGAGCCTTTTCAACAAAACGCATATAAAAACAGTTTGGCAGACTAGAATTGTTTTCTCCCAATTTAAATATTTCAGATGTACATAAATATTTTCTGTTTTTCTATTAGCAGAAAATAATTATGTGTACTAATCATTCCATAGCTCCTGACCATGGCTAATTGTGGTCATTTGCCTACAATGAGTGTTTAACTATTATCACTGCCATGTGATTATCTCAGATGCTTCAAACACTACTCTGTGTGTCTGTGTTCGCACACACACACACACACACACATGAATGCATACAAGTTGGACAGAGGGTCTTGCAGGTCTTAAATTTTTCAACATCTATGCAAAATTAGTCATTTCATCCCAAGAGAGCTATGGAAGGAGAGAACTTGCCTACTTTTCTCTTTCTCCACCTGGTCTTCTTTGCCTTTATCTTTAATGATTTGAGCATCTGTGCAGACCATAACTTCGCAGCTCCTCAATTTTCTCCATTCCAGAAAACTCTGTATTGACTCCAAGGTCATCTCACCTTGGGTGTCTGCCATCTTTTGGCAGTGCTTAACCCACAAATGTTCTCTGACTACAAACATCTATTCTTCCATTTAACCAGTGTCCTTAATCTGTCTAAAGCTTCTCTCTTTTTTTTTTTTTTAAATTTTTATTTATTTATCCTTTGGAGGGTGGGTGGAGGATGTTTGACATGGGAATTTATGATTTTGAAGTCATGGCTAAGTTTCTGAAATAGAAATCAGAATTATTTCACAGACAATTACTTGAAAGCTACAGCAAAATTATACTACTGTTATAATGGAAAAGTGACTATTCCCTAAGATCATTCTTTGATTTAGTAAAAATATAAGTGAATTTGTTTACATTACTGTCTACTATTGAGGATTTGAAGAATTCCTTATTGAAAACTTTATGAGCTTCTTTTTTACAAAAGTTTCAAATATTTACAAATATAGCTTAAAATAGATAATTTTTTTGCATATTTTGCATCTGAGCAAACAGCAGAAAAACTATGTTTCCTTCTGTGGTACTCTACAGGAAGCTGATTATCAGAGCATAAAGAAATTCTAATCATACACAATGGTAGGTACCACTGTGAACTGTAGGAATGATAACCACTTTCTCCAAAATAACCCTGAAAAATGCCAACAAAAATCAAAGCAAGCGGGCAATGAAGAGGCGAACTTCTTTCCCTAATATGGCGCCCTTTCAACAACACGCATATAAAAACAGCTTGGCAGACTAGAATTGTTTTCTCCCAATTTAAATATTTCAGATGTACATAAATATTTTCTGTTTTTCTATTAGCAGAAAATAATTATGTGTACTAATCATTCCATAGCTCCTGACCATGGCTAATTGTGGTCATTTGCCTACAATGAGTGTTTAACTATTATCACTGCCATGTGATTATCTCAGATGCTTCAAACACTACTCTGTGTGTCTGTGTTCGCACACACACACACACACACACATGAATGCATACAAGTTGGACAGAGGGTCTTGCAGGTCTTAAATTTTTCAACATCTATGCAAAATTAGTCATTTCATCCCAAGAGAGCTATGGAAGGAGAGAACTTGCCTACTTTTCTCTTTCTCCACCTGGTCTTCTTTGCCTTTATCTTTAATGATTTGAGCATCTGTGCAGACCATAACTTCGCAGCTCCTCAATTTTCTCCATTCCAGAAAACTCTGTATTGACTCCAAGGTCATCTCACCTTGGGTGTCTGCCATCTTTTGGCAGTGCTTAACCCACAAATGTTCTCTGACTACAAACATCTATTCTTCCATTTAACCAGTGTCCTTAATCTGTCTAAAGCTTCTCTCTTTTTTTTTTTTTTAAATTTTTATTTATTTATCCTTTGGAGGGTGGGGTGGGGAGGGAGGGGAGTGGGCGGGCCACTTCCACTGGTCTTTCATTACTCCATTTTCATCCGTCTTTGTTCTTTGGCTCCTGTGGGCCTCCCATCGCGGTGGCCACTGTCATTGCAGAGCACCGGCCCTGGGCGCATATGCGCCAGAGCTCTGGCTCGGTAATTGGACACATCGGTCCAGCCGCTCCACGGCACGTGGGATCTTCCCAGGCCAGGGATCGAACTGGCACTCCTTGCACTGCAAGGCGGTGTCTTTACCCACTGGACCACCAGGGAAGCCCCATTTTCATCCATTTTTTATTCTTTGGCTTGTGTTGGCCTCCCATCGCAGCGGCCTCTCTCACTGCAGTGAACTGACTCTGGGCACATGCATTCCAGAGCACTGGCCCCTAATTTGACACACCTGTTCAGCCGCTTGTAGCATGTGGGATCCTCCCGGGCCAGGGATCGAACCAGTGCCCCTTGCACTGTAAGGTAGATTCTCTACCCACTGGACCACCAGGGAGCGCCCCCCCCCCACTTTTTTAAAAGTTGATTTCTGATATAATTTTTATCCTCCAATTAAAATTAAATAACATCTTCATTCCACTATTTAGCCTATTCATAAAAGCAATATATCCAAGAGGTCCAATTCAAGTGACTTCTGAAAGGGCAGGTTGTGAACTATGCATGCATCAAACTCCACATGTGATGGGGATGCTTGGGTCCTAGAGATCTGTGGGCAAATAAAACTCATCCTCTGTGAGGGCAGGGACTGTGTCTCTTGTGCTCACAACTGGATGCCTAATGCCTAGTGCTGTTATGATGATGATTGGCATAGACTAGGTGTTCAGTAAACATTTGATACTTGATGGATACATGAATGGAAAGATCGATGAATGCATAGATAGTGCTCTTTATCTGAATGGGTGGAAGAAGAGTCAGGGGTAAAAAAAATGAGTTGGGGGAAGAGTTCTGATGCATGTTAGTGACATTCTTTCTTTGACAATAAGACAAAATACTCTGGGTGAAGCTTTGATAGTAGATGAATTAAGGTATAGATTCTGGGAAGACCTTTAAGTAGCTCTGCAACAGGAAACAAGTAGCATCACTTTGGGGGGCCCATTTCCTCAATACTAAAATTGATGTGCAAAATTTATTTAGGCTCTTGAGAGGATTAAATGAAATAACAATGAAAGAGCCCATTGAACTACCTGGTACTGTATTTTTAAGATGCTGGAAAGAGATAGATTGAAGAGAGTTGATGATGACCTCTGTGCTAAAGGACAAGCCACTCACATACAGGGAATAGAAATAACACTTCAGATAACCCAGACTCTTGCAATCGATGATCATTTTAAATTTGCATAGATAAAAGATCTTATGCTGTCTGTGTTGTAGTATTATGTTGTTAAGTAAAATGTTCATCAGGATAAACTATAACCATCTCTTCCCTAAAAAGGTAAAATGAACTTATTTTCACATTGCATATTTCCCCATGTTGTGTGTGCCCTAGTGCTGTTTTAAAAGATCACAAAGTATGACCAAAGAGAGACACAGAAGTCTGAAGAAGGACGCAGCAAACATTTTCTGTAAGTAATCAAACTATTTTAGGCTTTCAGCGTGATATAGTCTCTGTCATAACTACTTGATTCTGGTTATAACACCAAAAGCATCAGAGATAATACATAAATAAATGGGTGTATCTGTTCCAATAAAACTTTATTTATGGACACTGAAATTTGAATTTCATGTAATTTTCATGTGTCACAAAATATTCTGGGTTGAGAAAACAATTGCATGCAAGGCTACATCTGGCCCATGTAGTTTACTGACAAGTGGTCTAGAGAAAGCAGTTACTTTCTAATGTCTGACTGGAATCCTCTATTTCATCAAGAGTATTTACTTTAAATATAAGGCTGATATTCTCTTAATGATCCAATGTTAAAGGTTAAAATAATTAATATTTAATTAGAAATGAAGCACTATTTTCAAGCTACTCAATTCATTAAATTTGGGAATACTTAAAATATGCAGACATTTGCTGCTAAACATCTACGTCTTCTAGCAAAGATATCAAGTAAAGAAAATAGAAGTAAGATAAAACAATTTTCTTCAGGTTTTGCTTAATCAATTTTTAAAGTGTGTTTTAGGGTGATAACAATTGGAAAGGCATATTCCATTTCCTAATATAATACATAGCGAGTTCCTATCCTGCTTGTAGAAAACCTCTTGGGAATATTATTTCTGTGTCTTATTAAAACCTGTCTTTGAGGCAGAGAACTGAAATGCCCAAATCACAGGTTAACAATTATCACTTGCAAAGCTCCAATTTGGTTTGAACAATAACTCTCTAAGTTAGAGACTTGGAGTTATTTATCTTCTTCTTTATTTTCTCTTAGAAAATTGGGTTTTTAATTGACCTAACTCTAACTTCCACAGATTCTGCATAAACGATCACAGTGTAAAGAACTAAATACAATTTCTCTAATTCTGTTGGGTACATTAAGACTCAGCAGGAACTGCAGCTAAGCTGTCAAAAACTCTTCCAGTTTTCACAAATACATGGGAGCATTACTGACGTGGATCCAATCTATTCTCTTGATATATTTTTACTATGGACTGAATGTCTGTGTCTCCCCCAAATTCAGATGTTGAAGCCATAACCTCCAGGGTGATGGTATTTGTAAGTGGGGCCTTAGGGAAGTAATCAGTTTTAGGTGAGGTGATGTGCGTAGGACCCCGATAATGGGATTAGTATTCTTGTAAGAACAGCAAAAGACCAGAGTTTTCTTTTTCCACCCCATGAAGATGAAGGGAGAGGCAGCCATCTATTTGCAAGCCAAGAACAGTTCTCACCAGGAAATTAATCTGCATGCACCTTAATCTTGAATTTCCCAGCCTCCAGAACGGAGAGAATTCAGTGACTGTCATTCAGCTGCCAGTACCCTTGCCTGGAAAATTCCATGCACAGAGGAGCCTGGAGGGCTACAATCCATGGAGTTGCAAGAGTCAGACATGACTGAGCACACACACGCACATGTTCAGCTAACTAGTCTATGGTATTTTTTGGTAGTAGCCTGAGCTAAGAGAGTTGCATTGCGAGGCATAGTTTAAAACCTGCTTTCTCTAGTTGTACTACCTTCAGCAAGTTGTTCATTGCCTATTTTTTAAAAATGAGGATTATCGTGGTAGCTATACTTAGAGTTGCCAGGAGGATCAAATAAGTTCATATTCATAAAGCACATAAGGAACACTATGTAAATGTTTACTTACAAACTTCCTCATATTTATATATTTATTTTTACATCTTGATGTTTTAAAGCTATATACAGAGCAAATAATTTTCATTTAAATGCTGAGTAAGTTTTAGCCAACTAATAGTCATATAAACTAAAATGAGATAAATAGAAATTAAAATAACAAAGTGACAGTATTTCTCAGGTTGGCTAATCTTTTTCAGCTATTCAGTGCTGGCAAATGAAATTCTCAGAGGCATGTTGAATGGCCCAACCTTTCTGGAAAGGCACTCCACAATATTGCTAAATGTTTAACATTATTCATATCCTTTGAATCACTGATTCCTCTTTTAGCAATGCTTCCTAGTGGGATAATAAAATGTGGAGTAAAAGACAGATATATGAGGATATTTACCACAACACTATTTAGAGTCAACTGCTCAAGAATTTCCTCTCTCCTGACTTTGGTCACTGCGATGTGGTCAGTGCTTCAGGGAGATAGTCTCTGTGCTCAAGAAGGTTATGTTCTAAATGGTAAGAGAGAGCAAATACACACCAAATGAAGTAAAAGTGAAGTGAGAGTCACTTAGTCGTGCCCGACTGTGATGTCATGGACTGCAACCCACCAGGCTCTTCTGTTTATGGAATCTTCCAAGCAAGAATACTGGAGTGGGTATCCGTTGCCTTCTCCAGGGGATTTTCCCGACCTACAGATAGAAACCAAGTCTCCTGCACTGAACTCAGATTCTTTACCATCTGAGCCACCAGGGAAACTCAAATAACAGCACATAATTCTTTCCTTGAGGTACATACAACATTCTAATTTCTGACATGCATGCACCACTGATGCCTCAATAAAGCACATAGAGGAAAGTCAAAGTACTCCAAAGATCCTTCTTGGAAGACAGCTTTGGGCTCTGGCCCTTCTCAAGTGGATACCACTTGAATGCAGGCGGAAGGGAGAAGAACAAAACATTTCAGGTGAGATTTGATCAGTACAGTTTCATGTTATGCTTGTTACTCTGATGTAATAATTAATATTTTCACATTCCAAAGTGTCTGAATTTTTACAATAAATTATATGAACACCCTAAGAAAAAATACTCTAAATAGTGGGCATTAATGTTCACTAAACAACTGGTTAATCAGCTCAATTGATAATAATTTTTACCAGTGCCAGCAAGAGACCATTTGTTCATTCAGATTATTCATTTATTATTCAATGTGATTTTAACATAAAACAGTATATTTTTTAAAATATTTTACTGTCAATGCAGAAAGGGAGCTAACTAGAAGAATGGATTGAGAGTCTTTCTCATTTTTTGCATAGTCCCCCCCTGCCCCCATTCCTTCCCTTCTGTACAGTTAACAGGATACTAGAAGAGATATCAGAAAAATTCCTAAAGCTTCATGGTAACAGGCACATCTAGAGTTTGTAGAGTGAACAAAGATCCCCAATGGCTTAAGGAAGAAGATTACGAAAATTTTCCAGGATTCTGCAGGATACAGATAAAGATAAGGTGTTTCCCCTCACCCGGTTTCTCCTTAGACTAGAGTCTAAGGTTTACAGAATTCAAAGACTTGCTGGTCTGAAATCAACTGAGATCTAGGGAAGGGGCTGCCATTTCCATGCTCAGCAAATCAAGTCCCAGTTGGCCATCATCATTTCTCTGCACAATGTGAAACTGGAAGCATTAAATCATGTGAAGGGCTGGCACCAGATAAAATCTCAATCATTCAGCATTCTCACCATCACAAGAAAATCACAGCTTGTTACAGGGAGTTCACTGGTAGCCATGGAATATGAAATCCAAATCTCCTGCACTGAACTCAGATTCTTTACCATCTGAGCCACCAGGGAAACTCAAATAACAGCACATAATTCTTTCCTTGAGGTACATACAACATTCTAATTTCTGACATGCATGCACCACTGATGCCTCAATAAAGCACATAGAGGAAAGTCAAAGTACTCCAAAGATCCTTCTTGGAAGACAGCTGGTCTCTGGCCCTTCTCAAGTGGATACCACTTGAATGCAGGCGGAAGGGAGAAGAACAAAACATTTCAGGTGAGATTTGATCAGTACAGTTTCATGTTATGCTTGTTACTCTGATGTAATAATTAATATTTTCACATTCCAAAGTGTCTGAATTTTTACAATAAATTATATGAACACCCTAAGAAAAAATACTCTAAATAGTGGGCATTAATGTTCACTAAACAACTGGTTAATCAGCTCAATTGATAATAATTTTTACCAGTGCCAGCAAGAGACCATTTGTTCATTCAGATTATTCATTTATTATTCAATGTGATTTTAACATAAAACAGTATATTTTTTAAAATATTTTACTGTCAATGCAGAAAGGGAGCTAACTAGAAGAATGGATTGAGAGTCTTTCTCATTTTTTGCATAGTCCCCCCCTGCCCCCATTCCTTCCCTTCTGTACAGTTAACAGGATACTAGAAGAGATATCAGAAAAATTCCTAAAGCTTCATGGTAACAGGCACATCTAGAGTTTGTAGAGTGAACAAAGATCCCCAATGGCTTAAGGAAGAAGATTACGAAAATTTTCCAGGATTCTGCAGGATACAGATAAAGATAAGGTGTTTCCCCTCACCCCTAGGTTTCTCCTTAGACTAGAGTCTAAGGTTTACAGAATTCAAAGACTTGCTGGTCTGAAATCAACTGAGATCTAGGGAAGGGGCTGCCATTTCCATGCTCAGCAAATCAAGTCCCAGTTGGCCATCATCATTTCTCTGCACAATGTGAAACTGGAAGCATTAAATCATGTGAAGGGCTGGCACCAGATAAAATCTCAATCATTCAGCATTCTCACCATCACAAGAAAATCACAGCTTGTTACAGGGAGTTCACTGGTAGCCATGGAATATGAAATCCAAATTATGATCAGGCTAAAGTTAAGAGCATCTTCAGTCAGCCAAATACAGTACAGAAAATTGTATGCCATGATCAATTTGATAAAAATATCTGCATAAAAGACTCTATAATACCCAAACTAAACTACTTTCTAGCAAAAATGCTGCTTCAAGGTACAGTCTTATTAACAAACTATAAGCTGTAAATTTAAGCAGAAAAACTTGATGCAAGGAGAAAAAAAAATTGATTAACCAATATGCAATCAACAGTTAGCAAAATAGGGATTTTTCTGAAGAAGAAAAGCCACTTCTAAAAAGTCCTTACTGCATAGCATTAAGTACTCAGTACAACATGAGTTTTATCATGGTCTGATTATGCCAGCAGTACACCTGAAACCTAAGAGCTGAAATGGTCAAGTTGATGTTCAAGGCAGGCAATTCTATTAAACTATAACAAAAGGCAATGATATCATTATCAAATATCATAAATATTTGATATCATTAAATATTATGCTATATTTGATCCTGTCACTATCCAAGGCTCTTCTGGGACCACAAAACTAAATTTTAACAATTCTGACCTTAAAAAAAATTATTCTACACTTTGCTTTCACTTTCACTCCATCTGGATTATTCCCCTAATAATATGCAGAGGCAAAGATAACTAGGCTAATTATTTGAACTCCTACTCTAGAGAAAAGTCTTTTACACAATAGAGGAGAAAAGAAAAACTACCTTTTGATAACAAGCAGTTTTAATTCAAATGTTTCTCTGTGAAAGGCTCAAAAAGTCATTTCACTAAGTTTAAATATGTTTCTGTTTCCCAAGCTTTTCCCAAACCTAACTAAATTTTTCTGTAATTGTTTTTAACCCCTTCCTCTGAAGTATTAGCTATACTAAACGCAAATTTTGATAATGTACTTATTGGCACTTTACCCTCCTAATTATCAGTGGTTGGATGGTTTAAATTACAATGATTCTTTTGAGACAGTCTGAAGTTATTTTCTGAGTAGTTTCATTTAGCATTCAGATAATAAATAGTGATTAATTGCTCCTTACAGAGAAAGAAAAATGAGAAATAATGTTCATAATACAAATAAGGCTGTCATCCTGACAAATCAATATGGCCAGAGAATGATAGTTTTTAACGAAGTCAGGAAAAACTTATTCTGAATTCCCATAAGGAAGCAAACCAGAGGATTAGGCAGATAGGGACAACAATTAGTACAAGCTTTTCATACAGTGGTGGGACAACTATTGAAAGCAAAATATAAATAAGTACCACGAGAAAAAACAGAAAGTTGTGAAAGAAAGCCTGTATTAGGCAGCTGCTGTCTAAGAGTATCTATTCCAATATAAAATGCATTCTGAATACTTACAGTTGAACTGAAGAAAATGATGAAGTCAAACAAGAGCAAACATAACACTGAAAAATACTGACAGAAGTCATGCAAATTCAGTGGTGTGAGGCAAATCTGCCATAACTAATCTTGAAAGTTGCTGCCAAGTTGGCACACATTAAAAACTGAAGTTTGAAATAATGATCTGGCTCTGTATGCAAATAATCAAATTTCAGGCATTTAAATTAAATGCACAACCACACAACTAATTTGACTGAACTGTTTAGATATTTTTTGTGATTATTGTCATCTAAAATTCATTATATACCCTCCATTAAAATCTCCACTTGTTTTAAGTTGCAACAATCACTCGTCCTGGTATCTGTCCAGTCAACAAGAAGTCAGCTGGCAGACAGAGAAAATGGGGCCAAATTACTACTCCCCTCATAGTAAAGTCAAGTTTTAATTCCCAGCCAAAAGGAAGAAAATAATCAGTTTCAACAGATGAAAGAAAAATCATACATAGCCCCACACTAACTAAAAGACTTACATTTTTAAATCAAAAATCTTATTAGCCAGTGAGAACAAAAGGTTAAAGCACTAATTTGGTATATTAGAATGAATATGATCTAATGGATAACAAATGCTATTTTTAGACAAATGTTAGGCTGCAGAGGAATGCCACACTTGTAAATGGGAAAGTTTATAATTTAGTTAATCTGAAAATTAGAGGTTTCAGGAAGCATGAATTGAAAGTCTCATCTGAAAGGATTTCTGAATGCCAAAATCAGGAATGGAAACCCAGAATCTAAAATTTTGAAAGGGTAAAAGACTGACAAGGCAGCAGGAGAGGAAGGGAGCCAAAACATAAGACAGAAATAAAATTGGTAAAGATTACAAAAATAATATAAATTAAAGACATTCTGAATTAGACACCTGTATGATGCTTTTACTTAGAAATAAATTTTCACAGGATTTTATTTTTGTCATATATTTTAAAGAGTGTGTGTAGAGAGAGTAAGAACAAGAGAGAAAAGGGAAGAGGGAGATACTGAGAGAGATTATCACCAACCTTTTGCACCACCAACTCCCAAATCCCACTTTAAAAGTAGATGTAAACTATAATTAAGATGGTTTAAACCTCCTTTCAGGTTTAAGCCAATGTATATTAAAATTATAAGTGATTTTTTAAAAAGCAAGAAGTTCGGCCCTACAGCAATGATTTTATGTTACAACAAAATACACATTTGGATGACTGCTGATGTTAACCAAGGAATGAATCCTGTTGCTAATTGGATTCACTGTGTTCTCTGACAGCAATAGTTTTGATAAGCTTCTGATCTCATAATTTTAAAATACAATAAAATGTAAAGGAGACAAAGCAATGTCCTCGGAAAGCAAGTGTGCATACAGCACTCTAATCCATCCTCACTGCTAAAGTTACTGATTCCACATCCATCGCTCAAGAAAACCTGTCATCTGCATTCTCTTCTAGGTTTGTGTCTATGTTTTACTTCCCATCTAAGCAAGCAAAACCATAAAAAGACTAATCTTTTCATTGAATTGAAGAAGGAATCTTGTAAAAGGAATTGGGTGCTCATCCTAACTCTGCTTTTCATTGCTTCATGGCATTTTTAAAATTGAATATGTACATGCAAGCATAGTGAATAACAGTGCTGTCTTTGCCTTAAAGAAGCTTCTATTGAAAGCATGTGATCGGCCTAACAAAGAAACTCCAAGAAAATAAAAGATTTGCTCAGGTGCTTACAAACCAGCTTTCTTTGCTGCTTTATCCTGTAACTGAGACTCCAATCATAATCTCACATGCGCACTAACTGTTTCTTCCTTGGAGCTGGTGCTTAGGTTGTTTCTCACTCCGAGCTATTGCTCATATTTCTTCCCCAACCTCAAATGTCTGGAAGAACCCCCACTTCATATACTGACAGCATCTAAGACTAAATTGAATGACATTAGAAAAATAAAATTGGTAAAGATTACAAAAATAATATAAATTAAAGACATTCTGAATTAGACACCTGTATGATGCTTTTACTTAGAAATAAATTTTCACAGGATTTTATTTTTGTCATATATTTTAAAGAGTGTGTGTAGAGAGAGTAAGAACAAGAGAGAAAAGGGAAGAGGGAGATACTGAGAGAGATTATCACCAACCTTTTGCACCACCAACTCCCAAATCCCACTTTAAAAGTAGATGTAAACTATAATTAAGATGGTTTAAACCTCCTTTCAGGTTTAAGCCAATGTATATTAAAATTATAAGTGATTTTTAATAAGCAAGAAGTTCGGCCCTACAGCAATGATTTTATGTTACAACAAAATACACATTTGGATGACTGCTGATGTTAACCAAGGAATGAATCCTGTTGCTAATTGGATTCACTGTGTTCTCTGACAGCAATAGTTTTGATAAGCTTCTGATCTCATAATTTTAAAATACAATAAAATGTAAAGGAGACAAAGCAATGTCCTCGGAAAGCAAGTGTGCATACAGCACTCTAATCCATCCTCACTGCTAAAGTTACTGATTCCACATCCATCGCTCAAGAAAACCTGTCATCTGCATTCTCTTCTAGGTTTGTGTCTATGTTTTACTTCCCATCTAAGCAAGCAAAACCATAAAAAGACTAATCTTTTCATTGAATTGAAGAAGGAATCTTGTAAAAGGAATTGGGTGCTCATCCTAACTCTGCTTTTCATTGCTTCATGGCATTTTTAAAATTGAATATGTACATGCAAGCATAGTGAATAACAGTGCTGTCTTTGCCTTAAAGAAGCTTCTATTGAAAGCATGTGATCGGCCTAACAAAGAAACTCCAAGAAAATAAAAGATTTGCTCAGGTGCTTACAAACCAGCTTTCTTTGCTGCTTTATCCTGTAACTGAGACTCCAATCATAATCTCACATGCGCACTAACTGTTTCTTCCTTGGAGCTGGTGCTTAGGTTGTTTCTCACTCCGAGCTATTGCTCATATTTCTTCCCCAACCTCAAATGTCTGGAAGAACCCCCACTTCATATACTGACAGTCTATCTTCTTTCAGAGGAAGTACAAAGTCCCCCACCTCCTAGGAGGTCTTTGCTAATCACTGACAATCATTCCAAATTCTCCCTTCTCTCAATTTAGATGGAATTATCAGGTTTTCCAATATAGTTTTACCCCACTCTAATACTTCTATTCTATCCTCTAACTTTTCCTGTGTTCTGCCTGACTAGAACGGTAAGCCGAATGAAGGCTGAGGCAGTTTCTTTCACACTACAAGGCTTTGAACAGTGACAAAGGCATGGATGTTTGACAAATACTTGCTGATTGGATGGACTGAGGGATCAATTCTTTCCTTGGCTGGTAAGTGGAAGAGGGTATAGGGAAAAGGCTTGTCCTTGGGATAAACAGTCACCTAATTATCTAGTTTCACAAAGGATCAAGGGATAGCAATCACATTATGCCTAAGGAAGAATAGTGGTGAAATGGCCCCTTATTTCACATTCATCATATCCGCCCCTGAATTAACAGCGATGACAAGGACTTGCTGAAACTATACTCAGAGAGAGGGGAGAGTGAAATCTATTCTCTTGCATGGAAGCAGGGGATATTTGTGATTCTGAGAAGTTTGCCCAGTTGGGAGAAAACTTCTTCCAAAGCTGTTTATCTTATTCTTCAGCAACAGCAGCAAGAAGCCTGGGATTTGGCACACTGACAATTATGGCAAGTAGCTCAAAGTCTCGGCATTTAAGAAGGAGGAGAACATTTTAGCTGTGATATGCTGAATGGGCACTTTCCACCTAAAGAAGGTCACATCACATGTGATGGATGATGTAATAAATTTGGGTTTGCAGACATTGAAAAACTTCAGAGAAAAAAGAAAATGACAAAAGAACGCATTTAAATTATATGAATAAACTGATGTGCTTACAAACCAGCTTTCTTTGCTGCTTTATCCTGTAACTGAGACTCCAATCATAATCTCACATGCGCACTAACTGTTTCTTCCTTGGAGCTGGTGCTTAGGTTGTTTCTCACTCCGAGCTATTGCTCATATTTCTTCCCCAACCTCAAATGTCTGGAAGAACCCCCACTTCATATACTGACAGTCTATCTTCTTTCAGAGGAAGTACAAAGTCCCCCACCTCCTAGGAGGTCTTTGCTAATCACTGACAATCATTCCAAATTCTCCCTTCTCTCAATTTAGATGGAATTATCAGGTTTTCCAATATAGTTTTACCCCACTCTAATACTTCTATTCTATCCTCTAACTTTTCCTGTGTTCTGCCTGACTAGAACGGTAAGCCGAATGAAGGCTGAGGCAGTTTCTTTCACACTACAAGGCTTTGAACAGTGACAAAGGCATGGATGTTTGACAAATACTTGCTGATTGGATGGACTGAGGGATCAATTCTTTCCTTGGCTGGTAAGTGGAAGAGGGTATAGGGAAAAGGCTTGTCCTTGGGATAAACAGTCACCTAATTATCTAGTTTCACAAAGGATCAAGGGATAGCAATCACATTATGCCTAAGGAAGAATAGTGGTGAAATGGCCCCTTATTTCACATTCATCATATCCGCCCCTGAATTAACAGCGATGACAAGGACTTGCTGAAACTATACTCAGAGAGAGGGGAGAGTGAAATCTATTCTCTTGCATGGAAGCAGGGGATATTTGTGATTCTGAGAAGTTTGCCCAGTTGGGAGAAAACTTCTTCCAAAGCTGTTTATCTTATTCTTCAGCAACAGCAGCAAGAAGCCTGGGATTTGGCACACTGACAATTATGGCAAGTAGCTCAAAGTCTCGGCATTTAAGAAGGAGGAGAACATTTTAGCTGTGATATGCTGAATGGGCACTTTCCACCTAAAGAAGGTCACATCACATGTGATGGATGATGTAATAAATTTGGGTTTGCAGACATTGAAAAACTTCAGAGAAAAATGAAAATGACAAAAGAACGCATTTAAATTATATGAATAAACTGATGTGCACATTACAAATATTTCCACAACCTATCTTTAGAACATTTCAGCAAAGCCTGCGTTCCTCATGCTTGAGTAGACTCCATAGTCAGAACAAGGCAATATTCTCCTTGTTCAAATGAATGCTCTTAGGCTAAAGAATTTTAACAGCCCACAGGGAGAAAGCCTAGAAGCTTCTTAAGCAAATTCTAAGCATGCCCACGTGGTTTGTGCTCAGCTGCAGGTAAGTATCCATCATATCATTCTGGCAAAAGCTTGACAACATCACTGGTTTTCTCATCTTTTTTTCTCATTATGCTTTTCTCCCTATAGAAAAATGCCATTAAAAAAAATAACGAACATCCATATCTTTCCTGTATTTCTTGACAGAACAGTTAGTTTATACCTTACCTTTTCTTTTACACATTTTCCGTCCATGGACATGGAGACATTTCATCTTTTCCAATGCATCATGTATGCATGGTAATAACAAGTATATGCAATATACCTTACACTCAATATTAAATATAAGATTTCATTTCTTATATATGTAGTACATCTAGGAAACAACCAGCAGAACTTGTACATTTGTTTCAAATACTCACCTAAAGATGCTGAGCACTTGTTCTAACTTTGGCCTTGTTGCTCAGAAGCATCTGTAGAGTTGCTTTTTGGAAGCCCTCCTCAGACATTTATGCGTAACATGCCTCAGAGCTGCACTTTGGTTAGGCAAAAAAATTACATTTCCAGCACTATCCACTGTCCTGTTTTCCAGATGAGCCTAAGCAGTGAATTTCTTTAAACCTTAGTGTACCCCAAAATGCCACTCCAAGGTATATACCCAGAAGAATTGATAATATATGTCCACACACAAAGATGTGTACAAGAGAATGCACTGTAGCACTATCCATAAGAGCCAAAAAGCAGAAACAATCCAAATGTCTATCAACTGACAAACAGAAAACATATTCCACATGATGGAATACGGACAGTAACAAAACTAAATGAAGGCCTGACACACGAACCTTGAAAAATTTATGCTAAGTAAAAGAAGTCAAAAAGCCAAAAGGAATTTCGGAGCCCGAACAGGCAAATCCAAAGACATACAGAGAGAGTAGATGAGTGGTTGCAGCATTCTTAAGTTCAAAATTTTGAATAAACTGATGTGCACATTACAAATATTTCCACAACCTATCTTTAGAACATTTCAGCAAAGCCTGCGTTCCTCATGCTTGAGTAGACTCCATAGTCAGAACAAGGCAATATTCTCCTTGTTCAAATGAATGCTCTTAGGCTAAAGAATTTTAACAGCCCACAGGGAGAAAGCCTAGAAGCTTCTTAAGCAAATTCTAAGCATGCCCACGTGGTTTGTGCTCAGCTGCAGGTAAGTATCCATCATATCATTCTGGCAAAAGCTTGACAACATCACTGGTTTTCTCATCTTTTTTTCTCATTATGCTTTTCTCCCTATAGAAAAATGCCATTAAAAAAAATAACGAACATCCATATCTTTCCTGTATTTCTTGACAGAACAGTTAGTTTATACCTTACCTTTTCTTTTACACATTTTCCGTCCATGGACATGGAGACATTTCATCTTTTCCAATGCATCATGTATGCATGGTAATAACAAGTATATGCAATATACCTTACACTCAATATTAAATATAAGATTTCATTTCTTATATATGTAGTACATCTAGGAAACAACCAGCAGAACTTGTACATTTGTTTCAAATACTCACCTAAAGATGCTGAGCACTTGTTCTAACTTTGGCCTTGTTGCTCAGAAGCATCTGTAGAGTTGCTTTTTGGAAGCCCTCCTCAGACATTTATGCGTAACATGCCTCAGAGCTGCACTTTGGTTAGGCAAAAAAATTACATTTCCAGCACTATCCACTGTCCTGTTTTCCAGATGAGCCTAAGCAGTGAATTTCTTTAAACCTTAGTGTACCCCAAAATGCCACTCCAAGGTATATACCCAGAAGAATTGATAATATATGTCCACACACAAAGATGTGTACAAGAGAATGCACTGTAGCACTATCCATAAGAGCCAAAAAGCAGAAACAATCCAAATGTCTATCAACTGACAAACAGAAAACATATTCCACATGATGGAATACGGACAGTAACAAAACTAAATGAAGGCCTGACACACGAACCTTGAAAAAATTTATGCTAAGTAAAAGAAGTCAGAGATGAAATGCAACACATTGAATGACTGTATTTACCTGAGATGCCCAGAACAGGCAAATCCAAAGACATACAGAGAGAGTAGATGAGTGGTTGCCAGGGGGTGGGGGCAAGAAGGAACAGGGAGTGATTGCTTAACGAATACAGAATTTCTTCTTGGGTTGGTGAAATGTTCTAAAACTGATGTTTGCACAATTCTGTGACTATACCAGAAACAAATGGATTCTAGATTTTAAATGGATAAGTGGCATCATGAATGAATTAAACCTCAATAAAGCTTTTTCAAAAAAGTTAACAGCTATAACTGAGATCTCCTTAGTAAATGGCTTCTCCTATAGTACTTCTCTACTTTTTTTGTGAAGAACACATTTGAGATTTTCCAGAAAGCACTGAGAAGGAAAGTTTTCTTAGCCTCTACCTCAATCACACATCCATCATTCAGCCAGCCAGCCATCCAACAACAGTCAAAAACGTCCACAGCATAGAGCTCCTTCTTTGATATGACTCCAGTCTCCTAAGCTTAACAGCTAAGAGGAAAATGTCTTCCATCTACATTCTTACATCTTGAACAAGTTATTGTGAAAAATAAGTACAAAAACTCTTAAGCTCTGGTTTAAAAGCAGAGCTTACTATCCAAAAACAGGGCATTGAAAGTTTTATTCCAAAAAAATAATCTAAACAAGTTTATTCTCCAGAGGGCTACAATTTGGGAAGAAATGTTAGCACCTTTCTCAGAGATAGAAATAACCACTCTGTATTTTATGCTCCCATGCTTGGTAAGTCACTTTAGTCATGCTTGACTCTCTGCAACCCTATGGACTGTAGTCTGCCAGGCTCCTCTGTACATGGGGATTCTCCAGGCAAGAATACTGGAGTAGGTTGCCATGCCATCCTCCAGGGGATCTTCCAGATCCAGGGATCAAATCTCCATCTCTTATGTCTTTCTCACTGGCAGGCAGGTTCTTTTTACCACGAGCACCACCTGGGAAGTCCAACAGACTTTTAAAACAGGTTGTTGTTGTTCAGTCACTAGGTCATGTCCAACTCTTTCCAATCCCATTGACTGCATACCAAGCGTCCCTGTCCTTCATCATATCCTAGAGCTTGCTCAAACTCATGCCCATTGAGTTGATGATGCCATCCAACCATCTCATTCTCTGCCGTCCCCTTTTCCTCCTGCCCTCAATCTTTCCCAGCAACAGGGTTTTTCCCAATGAGTCAGCTCTTCACATCACGTGGTCAAAGTATTGACACTTCAGTTTCAGCATCAATCCTTTCAATGAATATTCAGCATTGATTTCCTTAAGGATTGACTGGTTTGATCTCCTTGCTGTCCAAGAGACTCTCAGAAGTCTTCTCCAGCATCACAATTTGAAAGCATCAAACTTTCAGTGCTCAGCCTTCTTTACAGTCCAATTCTTATATCTGTACATGACTACTGGAAAAACCATAGCTTTCACTATACAGATCTTTACTACTACATTTTAAATAAATTTTTAAAAATAAAGACATACTGCATAACACAGGGGACTATATTCAATATCTTGTAATAACCTATAATGGAAAAGAAACTGAAAATGAATACACACACACACAAACACACACACACAAACACACAGACACACACAGGTATATGTATAACTGAATCACTGCTGTATACCTGAAACTAACACATTACAAATCAACTATACGTCAATAAAATAATTTTTATAACTATTGTTTAACTTGTACAAGTAATAACTTCTTGAGAAGAGTGAAAATACAAAAATGCAAAAAGGAGATTTCATTCATCTGGAAAGATTATAATTTAATATTTTGATATATTTCCTTCTGAACGCTCTTTTTACACACACTTCAAAATTACAAGTCACTTCTATATAAAGTGCATTGATTACTGAATTGGGCCTTTTCAATGTGGCAGAAGTGTCCATTAGTAGGCATAGTCTATACCCCATTCCTTGAATTTGAGTTGGCCTTGTGGGTTGAACAATAGTAGACAGCAGAAGTGATGGTATACAGTTTTCAGGCTATGCCTCAAGAGACTTCAGAGCATCTTCTTCCTGTCTTACAACCCTGCCTCTGCCATGAGAGTTTGCTGGAGAGTGAGAGACTCGAGACAGTGAGTGGGCCTGAGATGAATCCTCTGTTGTCAATATGCTACACAAGCACATATACATAAACAACCCTGCAGAGATCACCCAAGTTCTGCCTACATCAACACAACTACTTACTCCACCAACCTACAGGTAGGTACGTAAATAATTGTTTCTTGTTGCACAAAGCCAAGTTTTGTGGTTGTTTGTTACACAGTTTTGTTCTAACCATAACTGACGTACTATATAATTCTTGTCAAAGTTCTGAGAAGCTGACTCCAGCTAAGTAGAAAGGGAGCTAAGAGGATATTGGGCAGCTAAGGATCACAGAGAAGCTCAGAAACAAGTTTTCCAGAGCAATTTCCACCACATTTGACCCTCCTCAAACTCCAGATGTTATCATTTATGTCGCCTCCAATATCTCAACCTTGCTGCAACCACACTATCACCAGACAGATGCCACTCTCACCAGAGACTCAACCTTACTGACACTGCTGCCTCCAAAAGCTAGAAATTTCTGCCTCCCCTGGCACTAGACAAAGGATGTTTTCATTATGCTCTTACCTAGAAAAACCCAGGGAGCATTTTCTCTTATAAAAATTAAATATACCTGAGTTAAAAAAATAGGTAAAGGACTTGAACAGACACTTTGCTGAAGTGAATATAAGGAGGGCCAATAAGCACATGAAAAGATGTTAAATATTGTTAGCTCTTAGGGAAATGCTTCAAAACCATGGTGAGATACCACATGCAGTCCTATTAGAATGGATAAAAATGGAATCCAAAATCACCAAATGGTGATAAGGCTGCAGAAAAACTAGAATTCTCACATATTGCTGGAATTGTAGGAATGCAACCATTCTCATAGATAGCTTGACAGTTTCTCATAAAGTTAAACACGTATTCACCATATGATCCAGCAATCCCCCTCCTAGAATTTATCACACAAGAGAAATGAAATGAAAACTCACTGTTGACATAGAAATCTTTACACAGATATTTAAGGTTGTTCTAGTCTTAATCAACCAAAACTAGAAACTAGCCAAATACTATTTTCCAAGTTAATAGATAAACTATAGTATGTTTATACTATAGACTCAGAAATCAAAATGAAAAAAGTACTGATAATGGATGATAACAATAGGCAGAGTCTATACGACATGATATTTTGTATTTTTTAATCTTTCTGATATTTTGTCTCAGTTGTAACAGGGACTGCACAAAAAGAAATCAAATGATGATATTAGTGCTTAAGGAAGAAGAAAATATGAATTAAAATGAGAAAAATCTGCCATTCAGAAAGCTAGTTAGAAGGTCTAGCATGACAGATGAGGGTGACAGAGAGAAAAAGATAAATATGATCACTGTGTAGACGTCTAGATGAATAAGTTTTCCCTTATATGGGGTCATGTAAATACAGAATATAAAAGAAAAGGAACACTCAAAAATATTTTCAAGGTTCTAAGGTTGCAAAAATGGTGATCATGGAATAAAACAGAAAAATTTAGAGGAAAAAGCTAGTTGTGATATGCTTATTCATTTACTTACTCTTCCTCTTCAGGGAGAAAAGATGGCCAATCATTTTGAATACTTAGAATTTAAAGTGAGATGGAACCTACAAGGAGAACTATCCTATAGGCAAAAGGAAATCTGGGACTACGATTCAACTAAGGAGGGAAATAACAACTTGCATCTCTAAAGGAAAGAAATGAGAGCTGAAACTAAGACACAAATTGAACAACTGAACAAAATCATGAGAGAACCCATTTCTTCCATTTGACTGAGATTATATTTGACAAACAAGAATATCCAACTTAACCTACAAATTTCTACCATGAAAGCAAATTACAAACATCTGCTTTAGTATTGCTCAGTTTTAAAAGAAATCTTATGTTAGATTTACCTTCTAAGAGATACTTAATTATTCAATATCATAGGAAATAATGACATCAACTTTTGTTAGCTAGGAGAGATATTTTTGTTTTGTTTTGTTTTGTTTTTGCTTTGTTTTTTCGGCGGGGGAGGGAGGCAGGTTGGGGAGGGAGGTGCGTTGGTCTCTTCCATTGGTCTTTCTCTTTTCTATCTTCATCCATCTTTGTTCTTTTGCTCATGTGGGCCTCCCATCACAGTGGCCTCTGTTGTCGCAGAGCACCAACTCTGGGTGCATGCACTCGGAGCACAAAACTAGAAACTAGCCAAATACTATTTTCCAAGTTAATAGATCAAAATGAAAAAAGTACTGATAATGGATGATAACAATAGGCAGAGTCTATACGACATGATATTTTGTATTTTTTAATCTTTCTGATATTTTGTCTCAGTTGTAACAGGGACTGCACAAAAAGAAATCAAATGATGATATTAGTGCTTAAGGAAGAAGAAAATATGAATTAAAATGAGAAAAATCTGCCATTCAGAAAGCTAGTTAGAAGGTCTAGCATGACAGATGAGGGTGACAGAGAGAAAAAGATAAATATGATCACTGTGTAGACGTCTAGATGAATAAGTTTTCCCTTATATGGGGTCATGTAAATACAGAATATAAAAGAAAAGGAACACTCAAAAATATTTTCAAGGTTCTAAGGTTGCAAAAATGGTGATCATGGAATAAAACAGAAAAATTTAGAGGAAAAAGCTAGTTGTGATATGCTTATTCATTTACTTACTCTTCCTCTTCAGGGAGAAAAGATGGCCAATCATTTTGAATACTTAGAATTTAAAGTGAGATGGAACCTACAAGGAGAACTATCCTATAGGCAAAAGGAAATCTGGGACTACGATTCAACTAAGGAGGGAAATAACAACTTGCATCTCTAAAGGAAAGAAATGAGAGCTGAAACTAAGACACAAATTGAACAACTGAACAAAATCATGAGAGAACCCATTTCTTCCATTTGACTGAGATTATATTTGACAAACAAGAATATCCAACTTAACCTACAAATTTCTACCATGAAAGCAAATTACAAACATCTGCTTTAGTATTGCTCAGTTTTAAAAGAAATCTTATGTTAGATTTACCTTCTAAGAGATACTTAATTATTCAATATCATAGGAAATAATGACATCAACTTTTGTTAGCTAGGAGAGATATTTTTGTTTTGTTTTGTTTTGTTTTTGCTTTGTTTTTTCGGCGGGGTCAGGTTGGGGAGGGAGGGGGTGGGCGGGCCACTTCTATTGGTCTTTCATTTATCTATTTTCATCCATCTTTGTTCTTTGGCTCGTGTGGGCCTCCCATCACAGTGGCCTCTGTTGTCGCAGAGCACCAGCTCTGGGTGCATGCACTCGAGAGCTCCGGCTTGGTAATTGGACACATCGATCCAGTCGCTGCACGGCACATGGCATCTTCCCAGGCCAGGGATCGAACCGGTGCCCCTTGCACTGCAAGGCGGTGTCCTTACCCACTGGACCACCAGGGAAGCCCAACTAGGAGAGATATTTTAGGCTAAAATCAAACTCAAAGGTAACAAGACCAGTATATTCAAGAATGCAGTATAAACCAAGCATCTTCCATTTTCCTCTGCAAAGCACCTCCCAAATCCACACTTCACCTACTGGAGATATTAACGTAATTGCTGAGGATGTTGCCCAATGGCATTTTTTCTAATGGTATTTATTATAAAGCAATCTTGGCAAGTGAAAGAAAACAGCACACACTGCTAATATTTTGGTAGAATTATGTGTTTATTCTACCACTGTTAACAAGAGAGAAGTAAGCACTGGACGAGTACAGAGGAATGCTGCTGATATAAATGAATATTTATTCAAAGCTCAGCTCTTCCAGCCCCCTCTGATAGAAGAATAACAAAAAGCATTTTAATCTTGGATTTCTCCCAACATCACACACCAACAAATACAGCATCCAAAGGAATGTTCGTTGATGGCCCAGGGAGGCAATAAAGGCAGACAAAGCAGTACCCTAAGAGAGACTCTCTTACGTGATGGAGAAGGGTGGAAAAATCCAAATTGCAGAGAAAGAATATGATTGAAGGGCCAATCAAGTCTGTTGGTTGCTAGTGCCATCACAGTTAGAATGTGGCTTTCTTCAGCCCCTTCGCCATGGTCTATACCCTCAGTATGAATCTGCTCAACAAGCATATGACCATGCTACCACATGGGAAAGACCGGAAGATGCAGCTGATCAGGTAAAAAATATCACTATTAACACATGCATTATATTTTACTAATGTAGATAAACAGTGATCCTTGGTGTTCAAATGATGTTGCATGTATTCTTCCCATCACCCATTCTAATCATCAGAAAACACCAGGCAAATCAAATTGAGGAGCATTCTACAAAATACCTGGGTAGTACTTTTTCAACATGGAAAGATCATGAAAGACTGCTTGGAAGAAACTAAGTCATACCAACTAAATGCCATTCAGGATCCTCAGCGGGATCTTGGGATTAGAACTGAAAAAGAACACTAATATGAAAATGGTGAAATCCACACTAGCCATTAATATATATAAAAGAGATAACCAACAAGGACTTGCTATATATCATAAGGAACTCTACTCAATATTCTGTAATAACCTATTACAGAATCTGAATGAATGAATCTAAAAAAGAATGATATATATATACATAAATATATGTGTATAAATGTATATATGTGTATATAACTGAATCACTATGCTGTATACCTGAAACTAACACAACACTGTAAATCAACTATACTGTAATTGTGGCTCAGATGGTAAAGAGTCTGCCTACAGTGTAGGACACCCAGGTTCGATCCCTGGGTGAGAAAAATCTCCTGGAGAAGAGAATGGCTACCCACTCCAGCTTTTTTGCCTGGAAAATCCCATGGACAGAGGAGCCTGGTGGGCAACGGTCCAGGAGGTCGCAAAGAGTCAGGCACAGTTCATCAAGTAACACACTAATACAGTATTTTTTTTTTAAATTTTAAGTACATAAATCCTCAGCACTTTCACTGCCAGGGTCCAAGTTTGATCCCTAATGGGGGAACTAAGATCCTACAAGCCAGGAGGTAGGGGCCAGGCCAAAAAAAAAATTTGTTTTAAAATCAAAAGCTAAAAAGATAATGTGTGTTTATTTCTTGTCCCATTTTTTCAGTCTTAAAGGCTGTTTGGGTATGAAATGAATTCATATGCAAAACAATTCAGAATTCATGACCTGCCTTCCAACCATATCATACAATTTTTAGTTTCTGGACACTGCCTTGCTTACTAATTCTTTCATGCCTTTGCTCGTTGTTTCTTCTACTTGCCTTCCTCCCCACCCCTGTTGCCAGACACATTCCTTATTTGAAGACTGACCTCAAATATCATCTCCTCTGGCTTCCTCAGGCAGAGTTTGACTTTCCCTCTTATCCATTCTTAGGGTGTTATCTACAAACCTCTGCTTTTTATCTCACGTGATAAGGTTCTGATCATAGCATATATGAAGTGACGGTTACAAGCCAAGATCTAAAAACAAGGCTATCTGGATTCAAATTCTGACTAGCTGTGTAACTTAGAGTAAATTACTTAATTCTTTGTCTAAGCTTCCTTGTCTAGATAATTGGGCAAATAAAAACAACTCATGCAGTTGATGTTAGAACTAAATGAAGTCACACAAATAATTCTGAAAGACTTTGACTGCAGTAAACGCTCAATAATTGTTAGCCATTATTATGGTTTTTACATGTCCCTCTAGATTGAGAACATTGGGAACAAGGGCCACATGTTATTTTCTTCTCTGCATGGAATTCTCAGAGTCATATTTAAACCCACCCTTTGCCACTTACTGGCTTCAGACTTCCTAGGATTAGCTTGAGGATTTAGTAATCCATAGCTTTTTTTAATGACGAAATTTATCAAAAGGAGATCTGTACACAGCCAAATCTTACTGTGAAAACCAAGACATCAGGAGCTCACCCACTGTCCTGCCCTCTAGGCTGGGGAGAGGAGGAGGAAGGAGGCCTCCTACTTCTATTAGGGGCAGAAGACAAGAGGGGGAACACAGGTGTAGGAAGGGAAAGAGCCAGGTTGGATGGTGTGAATCAACATTTTAAGAAAAAATATAATAATGATCTATTTACACCCAGGGTCCAAAGAAGGGAAGAGAGGGGGAGGCTCTGATTCTATTCACAAGGGACACAGCAGGGAGGGAGGCTGGCTGAGATGGAGACCTAGGGGATGGGATGGGGGGTAAGAGGGTCCTCATGGCCCCCCATCTCCTGTCCATTTGAGATTTAAACACCTTTGTCCAGGGGTGAGCTTTAATCTGGGTAAACTGGAACTCTGTGCAGTTGGGGTTCATCTCTTGAATGTGTTGCTAGGTTGGTGTTCCCAGCAGCTTGATGATCTCCATCAGCTGGTCTACCCCACTGTCCCCAGGGAAGACGAGCTGGCCCAGGAGGAGCTCAGCTAGTATGTAGCCAGATAACCACACACATATCAGGCAGAGTTTGACTTTCCTCTTATCCATTCTTAGGGTGTTATCTACAAACCTCTGCTTTTTATCTCACGTGATAAGGTTCTGATCATAGCATATATGAAGTGACGGTTACAAGCCAAGATCTAAAAACAAGGCTATCTGGATTCAAATTCTGACTAGCTGTGTAACTTAGAGTAAATTACTTAATTCTTTGTCTAAGCTTCCTTGTCTAGATAATTGGGCAAATAAAAACAACTCATGCAGTTGATGTTAGAACTAAATGAAGTCACACAAATAATTCTGAAAGACTTTGACTGCAGTAAACGCTCAATAATTGTTAGCCATTATTATGGTTTTTACATGTCCCTCTAGATTGAGAACATTGGGAACAAGGGCCACATGTTATTTTCTTCTCTGCATGGAATTCTCAGAGTCATATTTAAACCCACCCTTTGCCACTTACTGGCTTCAGACTTCCTAGGATTAGCTTGAGGATTTAGTAATCCATAGCTTTTTTTTTTAATGACGAAATTTATCAAAAGGAGATCTGTACACAGCCAAATCTTACTGTGAAAACCAAGACATCAGGAGCTCACCCACTGTCCTGCCCTCTAGGCTGGGGAGAGGAGGAGGAAGGAGGCCTCCTACTTCTATTAGGGGCAGAAGACAAGAGGGGGAACACAGGTGTAGGAAGGGAAAGAGCCAGGTTGGATGGTGTGAATCAACATTTTAAGAAAAAATATAATAATGATCTATTTACACCCAGGGTCCAAAGAAGGGAAGAGAGGGGGAGGCTCTGATTCTATTCACAAGGGACACAGCAGGGAGGGAGGCTGGCTGAGATGGAGACCTAGGGGATGGGATGGGGGGTAAGAGGGTCCTCATGGCCCCCCATCTCCTGTCCATTTGAGATTTAAACACCTTTGTCCAGGGGTGAGCTTTAATCTGGGTAAACTGGAACTCTGTGCAGTTGGGGTTCATCTCTTGAATGTGTTGCTAGGTTGGTGTTCCCAGCAGCTTGATGATCTCCATCAGCTGGTCTACCCCACTGTCCCCAGGGAAGACGAGCTGGCCCAGGAGGAGCTCAGCTAGTATGTAGCCAGATAACCACACACATATCGATGGATAAAGTGTAATCAGTGACTCTGAAGATCAGCTCTGGGGCCTGGCAGTAGTGAGAACAGGTGTAGGAGACACTGGGCTCCCTTCAGACAGACTGCTTTGCACTGCTAAAATTGCAGAGCTTGAGGACAGTGGTGTTGGGGATAGCCAACAGGTTCTAGGGCTTGATGCAGTGGTGACACACACCCTGACAGTGGATGTAGATCAAGTTCTGGAAGAACTGGTACATACACACCTTGACACAGATGGTCAACTTGGCCTTGGTAAAATATTGGGCCACCCAGTACACTGTCTTAGGCACATATTCCAGCACTAGATTTAGATAAAGCTTGTTTTTCTTCTCCCTACTGGAGTAGAAAAAGTATCTCAGCCTCACAATATTGTAGTAGTCTAGCTTATGCATAATCTTCAGCTCTCAGTTTTTGAACCTCTTGCCCTGGAGAACCTTCTTGATGACCACCAATTCCCTGGTGCCTGCCAGCTGTGCCTGGTACACGATCCCAGACAAGTCACTGCCAATCACTTTGATGTCTGTGTAAGCCATCTCCTGGAATCGCTCCAGGCCTTGACTTAGAGTGGCTACCACTGTGGTCATCTACCCAATGTCACTGCATTGTGGTGACCATGAGTCCCTAGGTGTTCCTCAGTCACTCCATCAATGAGCTCTGTAGGCCTGATGCACCCTGGGAAACAGAGTCCAGTCACTCACTCAATTATCAGCTGTAAGCCCGAGCCATTGCTTTTTAAAGTGTATGGTAGAATAACTAGCTCAAGGCAAGCAGTCAAAAATATTAGTTGTTATATTATCATTGTGCTAAGTGCAAAAAATAGAAAGTATTAGTCGCTTCAGTTGTGTCTGACTCTGTCACCCTATGGACTGTAGGCCTCCAGGCTCCTCTGTCCCTGGGATTCTCCAGGCAGGAATACTGGAGTGAGTTGGGGTTCATCTCTTGAATGTGTTGCTAGGTTGGTGTTCCCAGCAGCTTGATGATCTCCATCAGCTGGTCTACCCCACTGTCCCCAGGGAAGACGAGCTGGCCCAGGAGGAGCTCAGCTAGTATGTAGCCAGATAACCACACACATATCGATGGATAAAGTGTAATCAGTGACTCTGAAGATCAGCTCTGGGGCCTGGCAGTAGTGAGAACAGGTGTAGGAGACACTGGGCTCCCTTCAGACAGACTGCTTTGCACTGCTAAAATTGCAGAGCTTGAGGACAGTGGTGTTGGGGATAGCCAACAGGTTCTAGGGCTTGATGCAGTGGTGACACACACCCTGACAGTGGATGTAGATCAAGTTCTGGAAGAACTGGTACATACACACCTTGACACAGATGGTCAACTTGGCCTTGGTAAAATATTGGGCCACCCAGTACACTGTCTTAGGCACATATTCCAGCACTAGATTTAGATAAAGCTTGTTTTCTTCTCCCTACTGGAGTAAAAAAAGTATCTCAGCCTCACAATATTGTAGTAGTCTAGCTTATGCATAATCTTCAGCTCTCAGTTTTTGAACCTCTTGCCCTGGAGAACCTTCTTGATGACCACCAATTCCCTGGTGCCTGCCAGCTGTGCCTGGTACACGATCCCAGACAAGTCACTGCCAATCACTTTGATGTCTGTGTAAGCCATCTCCTGGAATCGCTCCAGGCCTTGACTTAGAGTGGCTACCACTGTGGTCATCTACCCAATGTCACTGCATTGTGGTGACCATGAGTCCCTAGGTGTTCCTCAGTCACTCCATCAATGAGCTCTGTAGGCCTGATGCACCCTGGGAAACAGAGTCCAGTCACTCACTCAATTATCAGCTGTAAGCCCGAGCCATTGCTTTTTAAAGTGTATGGTAGAATAACTAGCTCAAGGCAAGCAGTCAAAAATATTAGTTGTTATATTATCATTGTGCTAAGTGCAAAAAATAGAAAGTATTAGTCGCTTCAGTTGTGTCTGACTCTGTCACCCTATGGACTGTAGGCCTCCAGGCTCCTCTGTCCCTGGGATTCTCCAGGCAGGAATACTGGAGTGAGGAGCCATTCTTTTCCCCAGGGGATCATCCTGACCCAGGTATCGAACCCGGGACTCCTGCACTGCAGGCAAATTCTTTACCACCGAGCCAGCAGGTGCATCTCACTAACACCAGAGTTCAGCACTTAAGATATGCTGAATTGCTTGATGATTAATGATTAATAAGAATGATGAATAATTCTCCAGTGGCTGGAGAATTCTGATATCAATTATCACTATCAACTAATGATAACAAAAAATTTAAAATTTTTTCATTTCCTACCCCATGCCTCTAAGCTTTAGACAGGCTGTTCCAACCCAAGATCCTTGTTTGTGTTGCTCTGTGTTTGATTAACATTCAGTCATTTGGAAGAATCTCAATGGAGTACACTGAAAAGTTCTAAGAAGTAGTTGCTTTTCACAGTGATATTTCAATAGCCATTTGGGGGCAGGGGGCATCAGAGCTGCAGTTATTGACAACTGAAGAATATGTAGAAATTCCCTAAGGGCAGCAGATAAATCAATATAATAACCCTTACCTAATTAACAACTACTATGGGATTGGATGTATACTCTTTAACTTCTTTGCCCTAACTCTGCATAAGAACGGGTTTATTTTGCCATTTACCCAAGGTATGTATGTGAATGTTGACAGGAAATAAATAGTGCTCTTTTTGATACAATTTTAATGACTGTACACAAATCTGAAAACCGAAAATGTAGAAAAAAAAAAACCCTTTTTAAACTGCCACTTTGATGTCTGTGTAAGCCATCTCCTGGAATCGCTCCAGGCCTTGACTTAGAGTGGCTACCACTGTGGTCATCTACCCAATGTCACTGCATTGTGGTGACCATGAGTCCCTAGGTGTTCCTCAGTCACTCCATCAATGAGCTCTGTAGGCCTGATGCACCCTGGGAAACAGAGTCCAGTCACTCACTCAATTATCAGCTGTAAGCCCGAGCCATTGCTTTTTAAAGTGTATGGTAGAATAACTAGCTCAAGGCAAGCAGTCAAAAATATTAGTTGTTATATTATCATTGTGCTAAGTGCAAAAAATAGAAAGTATTAGTCGCTTCAGTTGTGTCTGACTCTGTCACCCTATGGACTGTAGGCCTCCAGGCTCCTCTGTCCCTGGGATTCTCCAGGCAGGAATACTGGAGTGAGGAGCCATTCTTTTCCCCAGGGGATCATCCTGACCCAGGTATCGAACCCGGGACTCCTGCACTGCAGGCAAATTCTTTACCACCGAGCCAGCAGGTGCATCTCACTAACACCAGAGTTCAGCACTTAAGATATGCTGAATTGCTTGATGATTAATGATTAATAAGAATGATGAATAATTCTCCAGTGGCTGGAGAATTCTGATATCAATTATCACTATCAACTAATGATAACAAAAATTAAATTTCTTCATTTCCTACCCCATGCCTCTAAGCTTTAGACAGGCTGTTCCAACCCAAGATCCTTGTTTGTGTTGCTCTGTGTTTGATTAACATTCAGTCATTTGGAAGAATCTCAATGGAGTACACTGAAAAGTTCTAAGAAGTAGTTGCTTTTCACAGTGATATTTCAATAGCCATTTGGGGGCAGGGGGCATCAGAGCTGCAGTTATTGACAACTGAAGAATATGTAGAAATTCCCTAAGGGCAGCAGATAAATCAATATAATAACCCTTACCTAATTAACAACTACTATGGGATTGGATGTATACTCTTTAACTTCTTTGCCCTAACTCTGCATAAGAACGGGTTTATTTTGCCATTTACCCAAGGTATGTATGTGAATGTTGACAGGAAATAAATAGTGCTCTTTTTGATACAATTTTAATGACTGTACACAAATCTGAAAACCGAAAATGTAGACAAAAAAACTATACTGTCTCATAGTGGCTTCTAGCACTGCTTTTTCCCTTATAGTTTAAAAAGCCTAAAATAGTACTGTTGCCTTTTTTCCTCTGAAAGCATTATAAAATCATGTTCATTTGCATATGATAGTATTTCAGAATAAAGCAGATGGAGTAATAAACAATAGACACCTCTGCCTGACACTTTATTGTCCATGGGTCCTAACTGCATTCACCAATTGATTTCAGAACATTTCACAAAGAGATACAACTTTATTCCCTTTAAAGGTGAATAAACTGAAATTCGCACCTTATAAGTAGTGGCTCTGGGATTTGACACCAGGTTTACATACCTCCCAAGTCTATGATTATACTGTCCTTCAGTTAGGCCTTCAGTTAGCTTAAGATTGTGAGTGACATTCTAAAAGCTGCTCCCCATGGGCTTGCGCTAAAATTTTTTAATTCAGCTAGGACTGTACTGGGAAATTCTGTTCAACTCACACTGACTTTTGTGCTGCTAGTAATCTATCTCTAGTGAACACTTGGTAGTAAGAGGTTACAAGGTAGTTAAAAACTCTGGAAGGAATTTCAACCAATTCAGTATAGACACCAATGGAATGAGTTCCCAGGCAGTACAGTGGTTAAGACTTAGCCTTCCAATGCAGAGGTTGTGAGTTTGATTCCTGATCGGGGAGCTAAGTTCCCTCATACCTTGTAGCCAAAAAGCAAAAATGTAAAAACAGAAGCAATACTGTATCAAATTCAGTAAAGACATTTGAAAAAAAAAAAAAAAAAAAAAGGTCCATATCAAGAAAGAAAGGAAAGAAACCAATGGAGACATTCTTCAGCTCTCCATATTTTGGTTTGTATCAAATCTAAGAATCCCGCAAGTGATTTTTGCATCTCTCATCAAGTGGAACCTATTTCTCTTGCCCTTGAATTCAGGTTTATCCTGTTACTCATGCTGATCAAATATGATGAGATTACCATGCAGTGAGGAAGCCCTAGCTATCTGCTTGGGGAGGGAGGCCACATGGAGGATCACCAATGCACTATGCACATAAGTGAAGACATCCTGAACTTTCCAGACACCTGCTAAAAGCACCCAAATGAGTGAGTTCAGCTGATGCCATGTGGAGCAGACCTGCCTAACTGAGCCGTGATTATTTAGTTCCTGACCCACAGTCATGCCACTAAGTTGGCGGTGGGGGCAGGGGGTTGTTTCTTACACCAAAATAGATAACAGAAACACAGGTAGATGACTCTGAGAGGCATTTACATGCTTTCCAGTGGTCCTGCTGGAATCCTGGTTATTCCTTTGTCCAGAGATTTGAATTTCATATCACAAATTTATAATGGCATTCCATTTTTTCTTCCTCATTCCTGCTTCCTGGGATAACCTCCCAAATCAACTGCATTCACCAGGTCCTTCCTTTGGAGGAATGCAAACTAAGACACAGAACTGGTGTCCTTCCTACAATTCTGTCATGAAGTTTTAAAGGCTTTTATATTCATGAAAATAAGTTATCCATGTTGTTCCAATTATATATGGCAACATCCAACCAATCATTTTTTAAATTATTTATTTATTTGGTTACTTTGGGCTCAGTAGTTGGCTGTGGGTTTAGTTCAAAATTTTTAATTCAGCTAGGACTGTACTGGGAAATTCTGTTCAACTCACACTGACTTTTGTGCTGCTAGTAATCTATCTCTAGTGAACACTTGGTAGTAAGAGGTTACAAGGTAGTTAAAAACTCTGGAAGGAATTTCAACCAATTCAGTATAGACACCAATGGAATGAGTTCCCAGGCAGTACAGTGGTTAAGACTTAGCCTTCCAATGCAGAGGTTGTGAGTTTGATTCCTGATCGGGGAGCTAAGTTCCCTCATACCTTGTAGCCAAAAAGCAAAAATGTAAAAACAGAAGCAATACTGTATCAAATTCAGTAAAGACATTTGAAAAAAAAAAAAAAAAAAAAAGGTCCATATCAAGAAAGAAAGGAAAGAAACCAATGGAGACATTCTTCAGCTCTCCATATTTTGGTTTGTATCAAATCTAAGAATCCCGCAAGTGATTTTTGCATCTCTCATCAAGTGGAACCTATTTCTCTTGCCCTTGAATTCAGGTTTATCCTGTTACTCATGCTGATCAAATATGATGAGATTACCATGCAGTGAGGAAGCCCTAGCTATCTGCTTGGGGAGGGAGGCCACATGGAGGATCACCAATGCACTATGCACATAAGTGAAGACATCCTGAACTTTCCAGACACCTGCTAAAAGCACCCAAATGAGTGAGTTCAGCTGATGCCATGTGGAGCAGACCTGCCTAACTGAGCCGTGATTATTTAGTTCCTGACCCACAGTCATGCCACTAAGTTGGCGGTGGGGGCAGGGGGTTGTTTCTTACACCAAAATAGATAACAGAAACACAGGTAGATGACTCTGAGAGGCATTTACATGCTTTCCAGTGGTCCTGCTGGAATCCTGGTTATTCCTTTGTCCAGAGATTTGAATTTCATATCACAAATTTATAATGGCATTCCATTTTTTCTTCCTCATTCCTGCTTCCTGGGATAACCTCCCAAATCAACTGCATTCACCAGGTCCTTCCTTTGGAGGAATGCAAACTAAGACACAGAACTGGTGTCCTTCCTACAATTCTGTCATGAAGTTTTAAAGGCTTTTATATTCATGAAAATAAGTTATCCATGTTGTTCCAATTATATATGGCAACATCCAACCAATCATTTTTTAAATTATTTATTTATTTGGTTACTTTGGGCTCAGTAGTTGGCAGTGTGGGTTTAGTTTCTTTGACATACGTGGGATCTTAGTTCCCCAACCAGGGACTGAACCTGCATCTTCTGCATTGCAAGGCAGATTCTTAACCACTGGACCACCAGGGAAGACCCCAACCATTTTTATTTCTAAAGGAAGATGCTATCATAAAGCTAAAAGCTATATGTACAGACACACAGTCAGTAAAACTACACTAACAAATTGTGGTGTAAAATTCTGCAAATAAAAGAAAAAAATTAATTTTACTACACTGTAAAAATATTGCATGGAAACATTTACTTGATGACCCAAAGGGAATCTTTGTAGGTATGTGATGTTAATTTTTTTCTGGACCATTCAACTTTCTTATTCAGTGAACTTTTAAAGGATGGTTTTAGATTCCAATGAACATTTGCATAAGCTCTATCTTCCATATATTTTATATAAATTAGAAATGATACCTTATGGGAATAGTAAAATACATGGCATGATTTTCAACATCTCCTACAAAGGGATATTTCTATATGAGGAAACACAAACTAGACAATTGTGACCCATTGACTGTTCTTTATTTAGCTCCCATTCATCTCCCAGGGGGGAAACCAAAACTCTGAATAACATTGCAAAGAAAAAGACTATTTCACTTTCTAAAAAATCTTGTCACTCTGAATAACTCTTTTCAATTAAAAGAACCTCAAGGGCTTCCCTGGTGGTCCAGTGGGTAAAGAGTCCACCTTGCAGTGCAAGAGGCACCAGTTTGACCCCTAGTCCAGGAAGATCCCACATGCCGCTGGGCGGCTGGACTGGTGTGTCCAATTGCGAGCCAGCAGTCTGGAGCGCATGCATCGAGTTAATGCTCTGCAGTGAGGGGGGCCACTGCAATGGGAGGCCCACATAGGCCCAGGAATGGAGATAGATGAAAATAAATAAATTTAAAAAGATCAATAAAGGAGGCCAAAATTTAAAAAAACAAAAGAACCTCAAACAAGAAGCCAAATATCTGATCGCTTGCATAACACTTTTACTGATCTTTAAAAGTGCACTCTCTATGAGAAAAAGTAATTCATTTCCAATTTAATAATAAAAGATTAAAATATTGCCATTGCAGCAGTATGACAATATATTTGCTGACTTCATGACTCCTAGCTTCTGAAGTTAGTCTGGGACTCATATCACATCCCTTGACATTCAAAAGCTGCTTACTATATCCATATCACCTTTCATGTTGATCTTCTTGGTGTTTTAACAAACAAGTTCTGACCTCACCATTTTTGACAATATGTTACCATTAGAAGGCAGATTAAACTTGCCTCTTTGGGGGTTTGCTGAAAGACCCAGAGCCATCCTCTGTGATATAATATGAAAACTGCACCTGTCTTCGAGCTCTCTTATAAATCATCAAAGGAAGAAACCTGACTCATGGGGCCAGCAGCATGAACCTAAAGACAGAAAGTTCTAATTCTGGATTTCTATAAGAAGTTTGCCAGACACCTTTGGGGCAATGGCTTAACTTTTATTTAAATAATTATTCAATTCTGGTTTGATATATCCATCATTTTTCTCTGTTAAAGAGAAAATATGACCAAACTTCATGCTGAAGCTCAGAATGAAAGCTAAGCTAACCCATACTTCATTACTGATAATAATAACGCAATATTGCTGATTATCTGTATGAGAGGAGAGGCAGAATTCATTTGTAGCATGATAAGAGTTCTAGGGGGGCTTGTCTTGAACACAATTTCAGGAAGAATTAGCCATGTCCATTACAATCTAAAGGCAGAACTGTGAAGCTCTTCGTTGGGGCAGGGCCACTGCTCGGCATAAACTGGAGATGTAGAGAGGATTTAAGTGTTGCAGGAATGTCTCAACTGAACAGAAAACCTTTAAGGACTTTTCCATCCAAACATTCTATTTCGTTCATAGAATGCTGAAGTCACTCTAGAAATGTTATGGTTAGATTTTGAGCCAAAAAAGCATCCTAGTGCAGATGGTATTGCTTCAACTTAGTGATATCGCCTTGTTACCCTGGAAAGATGTTGATGAGATTAGCAATGAACAACAGTCAGCCTGAGCTCACATGATAGTTGGAGTGAGAGTTCAAAAACAACTGCCATTAAAAGTGCACTCTCTATGAGAAAAAGTAATTCATTTCCAATTTAATAATAAAAGATTAAAATATTGCCATTGCAGCAGTATGACAATATATTTGCTGACTTCATGACTCCTAGCTTCTGAAGTTAGTCTGGGACTCATATCACATCCCTTGACATTCAAAAGCTGCTTACTATATCCATATCACCTTTCATGTTGATCTTCTTGGTGTTTTAACAAACAAGTTCTGACCTCACCATTTTTGACAATATGTTACCATTAGAAGGCAGATTAAACTTGCCTCTTTGGGGGTTTGCTGAAAGACCCAGAGCCATCCTCTGTGATATAATATGAAAACTGCACCTGTCTTCGAGCTCTCTTATAAATCATCAAAGGAAGAAACCTGACTCATGGGGCCAGCAGCATGAACCTAAAGACAGAAAGTTCTAATTCTGGATTTCTATAAGAAGTTTGCCAGACACCTTTGGGGCAATGGCTTAACTTTTATTTAAATAATTATTCAATTCTGGTTTGATATATCCATCATTTTTCTCTGTTAAAGAGAAAATATGACCAAACTTCATGCTGAAGCTCAGAATGAAAGCTAAGCTAACCCATACTTCATTACTGATAATAATAACGCAATATTGCTGATTATCTGTATGAGAGGAGAGGCAGAATTCATTTGTAGCATGATAAGAGTTCTAGGGAGGCTTGTCTTGAACACAATTTCAGGAAGAATTAGCCATGTCCATTACAATCTAAAGGCAGAACTGTGAAGCTCTTCGTTGGGGCAGGGCCACTGCTCGGCATAAACTGGAGATGTAGAGAGGATTTAAGTGTTGCAGGAATGTCTCAACTGAACAGAAAACCTTTAAGGACTTTTCCATCCAAACATTCTATTTCGTTCATAGAATGCTGAAGTCACTCTAGAAATGTTATGGTTAGATTTTGAGCCAAAAAAGCATCCTAGTGCAGATGGTATTGCTTCAACTTAGTGATATCGCCTTGTTACCCTGGAAAGATGTTGATGAGATTAGCAATGAACAACAGTCAGCCTGAGCTCACATGATAGTGGTAGTATGAGGAAGTAAGAGCACCAGGCTTCAAGAGAGAAAGCAAACTGCCATTTGCCAGCTAGAAAACCAGGGCTGGACTGGGAGGTACCCAGTTTCCAACATGTTAAGTATTCTCCAAACAAAAAGTGTCTGATGCAACGAAGTTACTGGGACTAGTGTGTGGAAATGAAGGTTACCCCCTGGCTTGTTGGCATATCTTGTGTTACACCAAATCCACAATGCAAGTCTGGCAAATTCCTGTACTTCAAGTCACTAGTCCAAATGCCTGGGGTGACAGCCTGCTCTTGATCCAGTGTCTATCATGAAAAGCATACCTTACTTAACAGCTTGCAAAATAAATCTTCAATTGACTTCTGCTGTTGTCCAACTCAGCAAGGTCTATTCATTCACTTTATCACCTAAGCCCTCTCTGAGTGCCTTGGTAGAAAGACTGAGATTCCTGGCACACACGGTAGGTGCAGAATAAATTCTTTTGACTAATACATTAATTCAAGTCCTACCTTTGTTGCTTTCTACCTGTGTGACCTGGACATGTCTTCCACTTTATTTAACCTTGCTCTGCTAAGCAACTTTTATTAATTCCTATGTGCTGGGCACTTTCCAAGAATCAGATCATGATGTCCTCACAAAAACGCTTGAGGTAGGCGCTTTAATTAGCCCCATTTGTCAGATGATGAAACTGAAGCAGAAAGATGTTTTGTAATTTGTCTAAGGTCACAGAGAAGAGCTGAGATTCGAATCCAGATGGCCTGAATCAGAGTCCAGCTTTAACCCATGCACTTTATTTCCTCTCCAGCTAAGCCTGGCTGCCTCTTAGTCAGAGTCTCAGTGTCTTTATCTGCAAAATGAAAGCTGACCCTATCATCCCAGAGTTGTTATAATTACAAAAGACTGCTGAGCATTCTACAAATACAATTAATCATTGTTACTTAGCTCATTATTATTATCATCACCTATGCCAGTGGCTCAATGGTAAAGAATCTGCCTGCCAATGCAGGAGATGCAGGTTTGATCCCTGGGCATTAGATTTGAGCCAAAAAGCATCCTAGTGCAGATGGTATTGCTTCAACTTAGTGATATCGCCTTGTTACCCTGGAAAGATGTTGATGAGATTAGCAATGAACAACAGTCAGCCTGAGCTCACATGATAGTGGTAGTATGAGGAAGTAAGAGCACCAGGCTTCAAGAGAGAAAGCAAACTGCCATTTGCCAGCTAGAAAACCAGGGCTGGACTGGGAGGTACCCAGTTTCCAACATGTTAAGTATTCTCCAAACAAAAAGTGTCTGATGCAACGAAGTTACTGGGACTAGTGTGTGGAAATGAAGGTTACCCCCTGGCTTGTTGGCATATCTTGTGTTACACCAAATCCACAATGCAAGTCTGGCAAATTCCTGTACTTCAAGTCACTAGTCCAAATGCCTGGGGTGACAGCCTGCTCTTGATCCAGTGTCTATCATGAAAAGCATACCTTACTTAACAGCTTGCAAAATAAATCTTCAATTGACTTCTGCTGTTGTCCAACTCAGCAAGGTCTATTCATTCACTTTATCACCTAAGCCCTCTCTGAGTGCCTTGGTAGAAAGACTGAGATTCCTGGCACACACGGTAGGTGCAGAATAAATTCTTTTGACTAATACATTAATTCAAGTCCTACCTTTGTTGCTTTCTACCTGTGTGACCTGGACATGTCTTCCACTTTATTTAACCTTGCTCTGCTAAGCAACTTTTATTAATTCCTATGTGCTGGGCACTTTCCAAGAATCAGATCATGATGTCCTCACAAAAACGCTTGAGGTAGGCGCTTTAATTAGCCCCATTTGTCAGATGATGAAACTGAAGCAGAAAGATGTTTTGTAATTTGTCTAAGGTCACAGAGAAGAGCTGAGATTCGAATCCAGATGGCCTGAATCAGAGTCCAGCTTTAACCCATGCACTTTATTTCCTCTCCAGCTAAGCCTGGCTGCCTCTTAGTCAGAGTCTCAGTGTCTTTATCTGCAAAATGAAAGCTGACCCTATCATCCCAGAGTTGTTATAATTACAAAAGACTGCTGAGCATTCTACAAATACAATTAATCATTGTTACTTAGCTCATTATTATTATCATCACCTATGCCAGTGGCTCAATGGTAAAGAATCTGCCTGCCAATGCAGGAGATGCAGGTTTGATCCCTGGGTCAGGAGGATCCCCTGGAGAAGGAAATGGTACTCTTGTCCAGGAAATCCCATAGACAAAAGAGCCTAGTGGGTTACAATCCATAGGGTCACAAAAAGAGTCAGAAATGACTCAGTAACTAAACAAGAACAACAATCAACTGAAAAAAGTGGGCAAGGAATCAACTGGAAGTTCCATTATGAGCAGAATACTACTTTGCTCAAAAGCCAGAAAATCTGGTGGCCCAGTTCAGGATGTCCATAAACAAAATCATTAACTATAGCAGAGGCTTTGTTAGAATAAACCCGGGGGCAACGTGGCTAATGTCACCTAAGGTTTATCCTTCTCATTCCCCATCAACATGTGGGTCTCAGCTTGCCTGTTTATCAACCCTCAAGAGATGAAATTATTGGCAATGCAAGCTGAGAACTGATCTGATGCTTATTCACATTTCAGCTCCTGTGCGAGCATGCTCAATCACTCAGTGTCCAACTCTTTGTGACCCCACAGACTGTAGCCCACCAGGCTCTTCTGTTCATGGGACAGGCAAGAATACTGGAGTGGGTTGCCATTTCCTCCTCTATGGGATTTTCCTGACCCAAGGATTGAACCAGCATCTCCTGTGTCTTCTGCATTGGCAGGCATATTCTCTTACCACAGAGCGATCTGGGAAGCCCTTCAGTTCCTATAGGTAGCATTAATTCACCTGTTTCCACAAGTGTCCAGGTATACAGCAGGAAAATCATGCTATTTTCCTTGATCCATGGATCACCCAGCTCAATCCATTTCCAATTTCTTCAAAGACATACTAGGCTCAGCCTTTTCCTCTTGGGTCTATCAGCACATGACTTGGGTAGTTTCTCAAATTGCTTTTAGTTTTAATGGCTCCTGAAAATCTGTGACTCATTCAATAGCTCAGGCGTGATATGGCCAGGCAATTTTTCAGGATTGTAAGCACTTTGTAATGTCTCTGCCTATTCTGGAAAACAATCTTCTTAATAGCTCCTCTGTGCTTGCTTCCAAAGCATACTAATCAAGACACAGAATTTCCACAGTAACCAATCTCACAAAATCCCAGGCTGGCTGTTGTCTCCTCCACTGAATCTGTCAGAGTCATTACTACCTCCTTGTTGCATCCTCAAAGACACCATGTAATACATACTAGGCTTGAGCCTGCTACATAACTCTCTTCATCTACATTTATGTTTTACTGAAAAGATGACATAGCAACAATATTGATATATTTTATAGAAACCATCAACAGTATTCTTTTCAAAATTGATGCTAAAATTAAATATCATAAAATTTACCCTTTTAAAGTGCACAATTCAGAGTTTTATAGTATATTCCCCAGGCTGTGCAAACACCACCTCTATTGACTTCTAGAATCTTTTCATCCCTCCAAAAAGGAACCCGTATCCATTAGCAGTTACTTCTCATCACTCCCTTCTGCCAACCTCTGGCAACCACTAATCAATTCTAGAGATTTGCCTAATCTAGGCATTTCATATGAACAGAATCACACAACATATAGCCCTTTAACTAGCTTTTTTTCACTTAGTGCAATGTTTTCAAGGTGTATCCATGTTGTAGCATGTATTAGTACTCCAGTCCCTCTTATTGCTGAATAATCTTGCATTGCATAAACATACCATGCTTTGTTTACCCATTCATCTCTTGATAGATATTTGATTGTTTCCACCATTTTGGCCATGATGAATAGCGCTGCTATGAACATTCACTTAAAAGTTTTTGGGTACACATGTAATTTCAGTTCTCTGGAGTGGACACCTAAAGGTAGAATTCCTGGGTGACATGGTCAATGTTTAACTTTTTGAGAAGCTGCCAAACTATTTTTCAAAACTGCTGCACCATTTTACATTCTCACCAGCAGTATATAAGAGATTTAATTTCTCTACATTCTTGTCAACACTTGTTATTATCTATCTTTTTTATTATAGCCATATTTATATGATCTCAGTGTGGTTTTGATTTGTATTTCCCTAATAGCCAATGAAAACATCATTCTTTACTAGCTAACACAGTAACTAATTCTGTTTTCCACCTACTCCATTCCATTTTTCCCACATTGGACCACATTTGCAATTATAGGCTCCATCTCTTTATCATAAGCAATAGCCTTAAGAGGATGCAGTAAAATTTAGACTCAGACATCATGCATCAAAGGCGTGTCTCAGAATGTGAGGAACCACTGTCAGAACGCAGATTTCCTCAGTCACTGGATGGATTATCATATGAAACACTTTCCCCTATGCGGGCTTAGAAACTTCGGAATCTAGCTACGGAAAGCTGAGCTCACATTTGTGTAAATCGTGAATCTGTCATGACATGTATGACAGTCAAAATGTATTTCTTTGGAGGTGACATCTGTTTGAGCCATAAAGTATGATGGAGTTTTCTCAGATATGGGACCAGGTGATCAAAAGCAGAATGAGGAGGAAAAAAAAAAAAAAACCTCTGCAAAGACCTTTACATTAAATCATAAAATCCTGAGCTGTATCATGAAGCTCAAGGCCAAGGCAGACTTACTCTTCTCCATCTTTATATTCTTGTAAGTGTTTCCAGTTGGATTTCTCTATGTTCTTGAAGCATACTACGCCTCTCTTAACTACAGACCATTCTTTTTCCCTCTTCCCTTCTTTCTGTTTACCAAAAACCTGCTTATCCACTGGTTTCAGGTAAGACATCCCAGACCTCTCTAGTACTTGTATCAGCTTCCTATGACTGCTTTAACAAATAACTACAAATGCCATGGCTTAAAATAACAGTCATTTAGTCTCTTACAGTTCTGGAGATCAGAAGTCTCACCGGACTAGGAGCAAGATGCTGGCAGAGTCATTGTCATTCTATAGATTCTAGGGACAATTTGTTTCCTTGCCTTTTCCAGGTTCTAGAGGCTGCTCCATTCTTTGAGTCATGGCTTCCTTCTCCATTTTCAAAGACAGCAGTGTACCATCTTTGAAATCAGTCTGTGTGTGTGTGTGTGTGTGTGTGTGTGTGTGTGTGTGTGTGTGTCTTTCTACCATGTCTCTCTCTCTCTCTCTCTCTCTCTCTCTCTCTCTGGCTGATTCTGTCCTCATATTTCCCTCTCTAGCTCTGACCTTCCTGGTTCCTTCTTATAAGGCTCCTTGCGATTACATTAGACTCACCCAGATAATCCAGTATCATCTCCCCATCTCAAGATCCTCAACTTAATCACGTCTGCAAAGTCTGTTTCACCATATAAGGCAACATATCCATGGCTTCTGGGAATTAGGACATGGACACCCTTAGGGGCAGGGGCATTATTGTGTCTACCACAGTCCTCCTGTCATAATGCCACAGCATTCTGAGGAAGTGCAGGGATTTGTTTATTGGAAATGATTGCTTTCACAAAAGGGTAAGCACCTTGTGGGGTCATGCCTGTTTAGTCCACAAACTCCCAGTGTTTAGTGCATAGCTGGCACTTGACAAATATTTAATGATGACCTAGCTGAGTGGCCAGTTTGCTTTTGTTGGATGAGAATTCCTAGGAAAAGGGGAGGAAGTCAGCTAAGATTATAGTGTAAAAGGCTTTGAAATGACTGGCTAAGCAGTTTGGATTTCATTCTGTACACACCAAGCCCTAGCAAAGGTTTTTACTCAGGGAGTTAATATGACAATTGCTTCTTTGGAGTAGAAGGCCTATAAGCCAGATGGAAAGAGGAGAAAACTGAAGGCAGGGTGACCAAGCAGGAGGTCACAGCAAATGAGGACCCAAACTAGGCAGTGGCTATGAGAAGGAACAGCTGGAAAGACATGTAAGAACTTGGATACATTCCTCTTCAAATCCTTTCTAGAATGGAGCAAATGAGAAGTAAACACAACATGATTTGATAACTTATTGGAGATGACAGGAGGGAAAAAAAGGAGAAAGCTGAAGACATTTCTGGCCTGGTAAAACGAAGTTGGCCTAAGAATGGTGACACCAGTGAAAAATAAGAAATACGGGCTAAAAGGATTGCCTTTTCCAGGTTCTAGAGGCTGCTCCATTCTTTGAGTCATGGCTTCCTTCTCCATTTTCAAAGACAGCAGTGTACCATCTTTGAAATCAGTCTGTGTGTGTGTGTGTGTGTGTGTGTGTGTGTGTGTGTGTGTGTCTTTCTACCATGTCTCTCTCTCTCTCTCTCTCTCTCTCTCTCTCTCTGGCTGATTCTGTCCTCATATTTCCCTCTCTAGCTCTGACCTTCCTGGTTCCTTCTTATAAGGCTCCTTGCGATTACATTAGACTCACCCAGATAATCCAGTATCATCTCCCCATCTCAAGATCCTCAACTTAATCACGTCTGCAAAGTCTGTTTCACCATATAAGGCAACATATCCATGGCTTCTGGGAATTAGGACATGGACACCCTTAGGGGCAGGGGCATTATTGTGTCTACCACAGTCCTCCTGTCATAATGCCACAGCATTCTGAGGAAGTGCAGGGATTTGTTTATTGGAAATGATTGCTTTCACAAAAGGGTAAGCACCTTGTGGGGTCATGCCTGTTTAGTCCACAAACTCCCAGTGTTTAGTGCATAGCTGGCACTTGACAAATATTTAATGATGACCTAGCTGAGTGGCCAGTTTGCTTTTGTTGGATGAGAATTCCTAGGAAAAGGGGAGGAAGTCAGCTAAGATTATAGTGTAAAAGGCTTTGAAATGACTGGCTAAGCAGTTTGGATTTCATTCTGTACACACCAAGCCCTAGCAAAGGTTTTTACTCAGGGAGTTAATATGACAATTGCTTCTTTGGAGTAGAAGGCCTATAAGCCAGATGGAAAGAGGAGAAAACTGAAGGCAGGGTGACCAAGCAGGAGGTCACAGCAAATGAGGACCCAAACTAGGCAGTGGCTATGAGAAGGAACAGCTGGAAAGACATGTAAGAACTTGGATACATTCCTCTTCAAATCCTTTCTAGAATGGAGCAAATGAGAAGTAAACACAACATGATTTGATAACTTATTGGAGATGACAGGAGGGGAAAAAAAAGAGGGAGAAAGCTGAAGACATTTCTGGCCTGGTAAAACGAAGTTGGCCTAAGAATGGTGACACCAGTGAAAAATAAGAAATACGGAAAATGAAGTGTGCTCAGAGAAAAGGGGATTGATTTGTTCTGCTTCAGATGTATAGACTAGGAGTCCAGTGGGCATCGTGAGCAGATGTCTTGCAAGAAACTGGAAATAGATGTTAGAGGCTCAAGCACACAGAATTGCAAGTGTCCCCAAGAGGGATGATGGCTGAAGTCACAAAAGTGAATGAGATCACCAAGGGAAAATGATCTGAAGGAAAAACACAGAACTGTGTGTGTGTAGAGGGGGCGGTGGATGACAAGTCCAGAAACAGAAAAGCAGGAAAAGACATTACAGACTGAGAATCAGGCAATTGGGAGGGAACTGGGACTCTTCTGTGAGTGGTGGGAAAAGAAGGAGGCAGGGAGGGGGACAGAACAGTGCTGTCAGTTCCGCCCAGAAGTCCAGCCAAAGGCAGTCTAAGAAAGTGTTGTGATTTGGGCACCTTTGAGAAAATTGTTTCATTAAGTAATGAGGATAGAAAAGGGACTGCCAGAGTTCTAGATGTTCATGGTTGTTTACTTTTTCCAGAAGTTTTCCAGTTCATATTTTGAGAGCCAAGGAGGATTTCAGGGTGGTTCTGCCCTCAACTTGGAAAAGTAAGGAGGTTACAACTAGATGCTACCCAAGGTCCTTTCAGAGTCGAAAGTTTGCTCTTGCCAACCATCAAGTCCCAAAATTCTAGGGGAGTTCAACTCAATCTAAGAAGAACATATCCTCATATTATTCTCTATTTAGAGTAAAAATTACCTTAGAAGTGAAATAAATTCTAGCAGAAAAATATTCAAATAGAAAGCACATGAAAGCTGAATATTTTCCTAAGTTATAAATTCTGAGGCCATTATGCTGATTTGAGACATAACTCTTCGTAAAATACCCTTTGTCAATTTCCTGTTTGAAGCGGTCTTACTCTAATTACTTGCTCTTCGGTGACGTGGGTGAGCCTGTTTTTTCATCGCAATATTCCTCTCTGACCATGTTTTAAATTTTAAAACCACTTCTTATCATTACATATTTACAATTAAATTCTTTCTCACACATTTATTTAGATACTCCATATTTTTTCTTATCTTCAACACCTTTTAAAAAGGCATTTTTTCTCCAGCTCAAAGACTTGGTTGACATATACCAGAAAAGACAAAATGGCAGAGTAAAGCCATAAACGTGAGAGAAAATGGTACCAGAAAGCAAAATTGAAAAAAAAAAAAAAAATAGGGTTTTTCAACCTTGGTGCTGTTGAAAATTGGAACAGAAAAATGACTTGTTGTGGCAGTCTGTCATGTGTACTGAAGAATGATTAGCAGCATCCTAGGTCTCTAACCCATCATGCCGGTAGCACACACCCCCAGCCTGAGCTATGGCAATCAAAAATGCCAACAGGCACTGCCATGTAGCAATGTATCATAAAGAAGGCTGAGTGCCAAAGAACTGATGCTTTCAAACTGTGGTGCTGGAGAAGACTCTTGAGAGTTCCTTGGACAGCAAGGAGATCAAACCAGTCAATGCTGAAATCAACCCGAATATTCAAGAAAGTGTTGTGATTTGGGCACCTTTGAGAAAATTGTTTCATTAAGTAATGAGGATAGAAAAGGGACTGCCAGAGTTCTAGATGTTCATGGTTGTTTACTTTTTCCAGAAGTTTTCCAGTTCATATTTTGAGAGCCAAGGAGGATTTCAGGGTGGTTCTGCCTCAACTTGGAAAAGTAAGGAGGTTACAACTAGATGCTACCCAAGGTCCTTTCAGAGTCGAAAGTTTGCTCTTGCCAACCATCAAGTCCCAAAATTCTAGGGGAGTTCAACTCAATCTAAGAAGAACATATCCTCATATTATTCTCTATTTAGAGTAAAAATTACCTTAGAAGTGAAATAAATTCTAGCAGAAAAATATTCAAATAGAAAGCACATGAAAGCTGAATATTTTCCTAAGTTATAAATTCTGAGGCCATTATGCTGATTTGAGACATAACTCTTCGTAAAATACCCTTTGTCAATTTCCTGTTTGAAGCGGTCTTACTCTAATTACTTGCTCTTCGGTGACGTGGGTGAGCCTGTTTTTTCATCGCAATATTCCTCTCTGACCATGTTTTAAATTTTAAAACCACTTCTTATCATTACATATTTACAATTAAATTCTTTCTCACACATTTATTTAGATACTCCATATTTTTTCTTATCTTCAACACCTTTTAAAAAGGCATTTTTTCTCCAGCTCAAAGACTTGGTTGACATATACCAGAAAAGACAAAATGGCAGAGTAAAGCCATAAACGTGAGAGAAAATGGTACCAGAAAGCAAAATTGAAAAAAAAAAATAGGGTTTTTCAACCTTGGTGCTGTTGAAAATTGGAACAGAAAAATGACTTGTTGTGGCAGTCTGTCATGTGTACTGAAGAATGATTAGCAGCATCCTAGGTCTCTAACCCATCATGCCGGTAGCACACACCCCCAGCCTGAGCTATGGCAATCAAAAATGCCAACAGGCACTGCCATGTAGCAATGTATCATAAAGAAGGCTGAGTGCCAAAGAACTGATGCTTTCAAACTGTGGTGCTGGAGAAGACTCTTGAGAGTTCCTTGGACAGCAAGGAGATCAAACCAGTCAATGCTAAAGGAAATCAACCCCGAATATTCATTGGAAGGAATGACACTGAAGCTGACGCTTGAATAATTTGGCCACCTTATGTGAAGAGCTGACTCACTGGAAAAGTTTCAGATGCTGGGAAAGATTGAGGGCAGAAGGAGAAAGGGGTGACAGAAGGTGAGATGACTGGATGGCATCATTGACTCAATGGACATGAGTTTGAGCAAACTCTGGGAAACAGTGAAGGGCAGCAGGGAAGCCTGGCGCGCTGCAGTCTGTGGGGTCACGAAGAGTCGGACATGACGTAGGAACTGAACAATTGCCAAATGTGCATCTAGGCTGCAAACCTACCCTCTGGTTGAAAGCCACTGGTCTATAGAGACCAAACTATTTGGCATACCTCAATAGTGCAAGAAAACAATCTGGTTAAGTGGAAAAGTAAGAAATACAGAATTGTTATGTTTCTATGCCAACTCCCATTTGTTTGTAGGATGCTTGGCATGGTTTCCTCATGCCTATCTCTTTTGAATATCTGTCCTCCTCCTTGTTACACTCTGTTGATGCATGGCTGCCACAGAGACTAGAGTGGTCTCTCTAAAACACATATTCAATCATCTTGCATACTCATGCTTAAAAATTACCAATTTATCCCATTCTCCACTGCAGGGTTTTTCACCCTGGGCACTCAACATTGAGGGCCAGATAATCCTCTGTTATGGTTGCTGTCCTGTAGAGTGTTTAGCAGCAGTCCTGGATTCTTCTCCAATTAGATGTTACAAACACCTCCTCTGTTAGAAGGCAGAAGAATGTCCTACTCTCTGGAACCTGTGAATATGTTTGTGTACAGGGCAAGGGGGAATTAAGCCTGCAGATAGAATTAAAAGTTGCTCATCAACTGATCTTAAAACAGTGAGATTATCATGGTTTATCCAGGTGAGCCCTAAATAATCATAAGCTATCTTAAGAGTGTCTGAGGAATAAACGACTAGAAGAATATGGCTGGCATTGAAGATGGAGGAATGGAGATATTGGAAAAGTAACAGAAACAGACCCTATAGCCTTCAGAAGGAACACGGCCCTGCCAACACCTTGACTTTAGTCCAAGGGAACCCATTTCAGACTTCTGACATCCACAAGGTACAAGAATTTTTTTTTCTTTGCTCTAATCCATAAGTTTGGGGTAATTTGTTACAGCCACAAAATGAAGTTAATATATCACCACCCCAGCTGTGACAACCAAAACTATCTCCAGCCGTTGCTAAATGTCCCCTAGGAACAATGTTACCTCCAGGTTGAGAATGACTGCTCGATGAAACACAGAATTCAAACTCCTGAAACATGCACAGGGGCACTCTTCATAATTAATGCTAACCAACCTGTTGACTGCAATTGTCCAAAATACACTGAGATACACCCTGTACTCCAGGCACACCAAACTTCTAACTTCAAAAACATTCTACATCCTTTTACCACCTTGCAGATTTGATGCTAAGGAGTATTTTGGAAGGCAGGCAATATACTTTGGCCTTCCTGCTATTTTTATCCAGGGCCATAAATAGTTATTATGTCTCCAAATATGTGTCAAATTTCTGGTCTCTCTAGGTCATTATACTAAAAACCATGTGGTTGTTGCATATACTAAACTTCAGATATCTTAACCTCCTCCTCCAAACTGATTATCGCACTTATGTCCTTCTAAGCCCTCTTTGTTGGAAACTCTCGCATCACTGATGCCCCATGCCTTTGTAGTTTCATTCCTATCCCATCAAGGAATCACTTCCCTTCTTATAAATGGCAATCATCCTTGAAGATCAAGTTCAAGTGTTCTCAACACAGTAAAGCCTCTGTTATGGTTGCTGTCCTGTAGAGTGTTTAGCAGCAGTCCTGGATTCTTCTCCAATTAGATGTTACAAACACCTCCTCTGTTAGAAGGCAGAAGAATGTCCTACTCTCTGGAACCTGTGAATATGTTTGTGTACAGGGCAAGGGGGAATTAAGCCTGCAGATAGAATTAAAAGTTGCTCATCAACTGATCTTAAAACAGTGAGATTATCATGGTTTATCCAGGTGAGCCCTAAATAATCATAAGCTATCTTAAGAGTGTCTGAGGAATAAACGACTAGAAGAATATGGCTGGCATTGAAGATGGAGGAATGGAGATATTGGAAAAGTAACAGAAACAGACCCTATAGCCTTCAGAAGGAACACGGCCCTGCCAACACCTTGACTTTAGTCCAAGGGAACCCATTTCAGACTTCTGACATCCACAAGGTACAAGAATTTTTTTTTCTTTGCTCTAATCCATAAGTTTGGGGTAATTTGTTACAGCCACAAAATGAAGTTAATATATCACCACCCCAGCTGTGACAACCAAAACTATCTCCAGCCGTTGCTAAATGTCCCCTAGGAACAATGTTACCTCCAGGTTGAGAATGACTGCTCGATGAAACACAGAATTCAAACTCCTGAAACATGCACAGGGGCACTCTTCATAATTAATGCTAACCAACCTGTTGACTGCAATTGTCCAAAATACACTGAGATACACCCTGTACTCCAGGCACACCAAACTTCTAACTTCAAAAACATTCTACATCCTTTTACCACCTTGCAGATTTGATGCTAAGGAGTATTTTGGAAGGCAGGCAATATACTTTGGCCTTCCTGCTATTTTTATCCAGGGCCATAAATAGTTATTATGTCTCCAAATATGTGTCAAATTTCTGGTCTCTCTAGGTCATTATACTAAAAACCATGTGGTTGTTGCATATACTAAACTTCAGATATCTTAACCTCCTCCTCCAAACTGATTATCGCACTTATGTCCTTCTAAGCCCTCTTTGTTGGAAACTCTCGCATCACTGATGCCCCCATGCCTTTGTAGTTTCATTCCTATCCCATCAAGGAATCACTTCCCTTCTTATAAATGGCAATCATCCTTGAAGATCAAGTTCAAGTGTTCTCAACACAGTAAAGCCTTCCAAGACTCCATAAAGCTCGGTGAATAACATTCCCCAGTCCCTCAATGTGCTGACTCTTCTGCATTACATCTATCGGTTGACTCATCTATCCTTCTCGTTAGACTGTGAACTCTTTATGGGGTAACACCATGATGTAGCCTCTCTGTATTCCTGGTGCAGAGAGAAATGCTTGTGCTCCAAAAGTTCTTGTGGCATGAATGAAGAAAAGAAGTCATGGGTAGAGGCTAGCAAACTCCAGGTCAGCTAAGAGCATAATTTTGGCTCTGATTCAAAATAATTAGAACCCCAGGGTTTGAATGAGATCTTATTCCCTTGTTTATGATCAGAGTTGAGGGCAGATCCTGGCTGCTAAGAACAAGGTTGACAAGTATGCCAATTGTGTCATCATGTACCATTTATCCCTTTTGTCCTCTCCCTTTTTCTACTCAGGAGATATTCTGCCCAGCATGTCCATGATTCAGATTTTGTTAGAGCAATCCTAAAACACAGAGTAAGGACATATTGAGTTGTAGCTGACATTGTCCAACACCTCCTTGTTTTAGGCCACAAACTTTCCAATTGTGAGCTTTGAGCAAAGGATATCTAGCTACAGGCATTTAGGAGAATCTTGGGAGCAGAAGCCATTGTATGAACAATTTAAAACCAGAGAATCTGCTGAAGGAATTAGAGACAGATGTGATCCATTAGGGGCTACACCTGCGTGAAGGTGAATTCTCACGTTTGCCTATGGATTCGATGGAAGAGAAACTGAAAAGTTGAATAAACTGTAAGAGATCCATGGAATCTGTAGGCAAGGCTCAAGAGGGATCCACATGGTTTGGGAATCAGAAGAAGGCCCCAAAAGAAAACTTTCTTGCACCTGCAAGCACTTACATGGGCACTCAAGACAGCCATCATGGGGGTCTACATTGAACTGACTGGTGTTATAGTTCAGTTGGCGCAATTTTGACCCAAAATCAAGGTCTACAGACACTTTTCACTGTCATTGGGGGCTACTTCCTTCTGTAGTTTCATCCCTATCCCATCAAGGAATCACTTCCCTTCTTATAAATGGCAATCATCCTTGAAGATCAAGTTCAAGTGTTCTCAACACAGTAAAGCCTTCCAAGACTCCATAAAGCTCGGTGAATAACATTCCCCAGTCCCTCAATGTGCTGACTCTTCTGCATTACATCTATCGGTTGACTCATCTATCCTTCTCGTTAGACTGTGAACTCTTTATGGGGTAACACCATGATGTAGCCTCTCTGTATTCCTGGTGCAGAGAGAAATGCTTGTGCTCCAAAAGTTCTTGTGGCATGAATGAAGAAAAGAAGTCATGGGTAGAGGCTAGCAAACTCCAGGTCAGCTAAGAGCATAATTTTGGCTCTGATTCAAAATAATTAGAACCCCAGGGTTTGAATGAGATCTTATTCCCTTGTTTATGATCAGAGTTGAGGGCAGATCCTGGCTGCTAAGAACAAGGTTGACAAGTATGCCAATTGTGTCATCATGTACCATTTATCCCTTTTGTCCTCTCCCTTTTTCTACTCAGGAGATATTCTGCCCAGCATGTCCATGATTCAGATTTTGTTAGAGCAATCCTAAAACACAGAGTAAGGACATATTGAGTTGTAGCTGACATTGTCCAACACCTCCTTGTTTTAGGCCACAAACTTTCCAATTGTGAGCTTTGAGCAAAGGATATCTAGCTACAGGCATTTAGGAGAATCTTGGGAGCAGAAGCCATTGTATGAACAATTTAAAACCAGAGAATCTGCTGAAGGAATTAGAGACAGATGTGATCCATTAGGGGCTACACCTGCGTGAAGGTGAATTCTCACGTTTGCCTATGGATTCGATGGAAGAGAAACTGAAAAGTTGAATAAACTGTAAGAGATCCATGGAATCTGTAGGCAAGGCTCAAGAGGGATCCACATGGTTTGGGAATCAGAAGAAGGCCCCAAAAGAAAACTTTCTTGCACCTGCAAGCACTTACATGGGCACTCAAGACAGCCATCATGGGGGTCTACATTGAACTGACTGGTGTTATAGTTCAGTTGGCGCAATTTTGACCCCCAGAAAACAGTCAACAGTGTCTACAGACACTTTTCACTGTCATCCTGGTGGGAAGGGATGCTACTTTCATCTAGTGGGTAGAGACCCAGGATGCTGCTGAGCATCCTACAACGCACAGAACAGTACCCAAGGCAAAGAGTCATTCAGTCACAACTGTTAATATTGCAGAGGCAGAGAAACTCCGATCCAGAGCAACCAGGAAAAGCCTAAGAACCACGTCTGTATGATCCAAATATCCCCTCGAGGGCCGCTAAGTAACCTTGCAAGGTGTTCATGTGCTAGATTTTGACATCATTAGTAAAGATTCTCTTTTAGGACAAAGGACCTAGATTGCTTGCAAGTGAGGACAAGTGGTGCTCATTGGTTTTTGAGAAGGTTCCAGGGTATTAAACCTTTGAAAAGCAATCAAAGCCATTAAGTTCCAGACCCTGGGGTTAAGTTAGAATATCTGGGACTCAAACAAAACCAGCTGTGGACCTTCATGGCAGGATTCCATCCAATCATTCTACAGCTGCTTCAAGAATAAAAGGATTACACACACACACACACACAAATATTTTTTGAGAAAATTTTGTTCTTTTGCTAGATGGCTATGTAGTTATTTTTAACCACTACTAAAAGGTAAAAGTCATGGTAGGTGAGCAAGCAGACTGCCCCAACACTGCACAGAGCAGTTTCAAGCCACCCAATACTGCTGAAGTTCAGGTACTTGTCAATTGATGCTGAGATTTTAATAGACAAAGAGAAAATTTCTAACCAGTTGTAATCATCTACAGTAGACTACCTTTTGATCATAATAGCAGCAAACGGAATCTGCATACTATATCCCAAGTACATACAGTTGCTAAGAAAAGCAGAAACATTCTTAGTGATGTGATTGGTTTAAACGTGAATATCAGTGGCTATCCAATCCAAGAACCTGGCTTGCTTTTACATTTCTTTCACTCTTTCTCAGCTCCTACAGATTAATCTAATGTGTGCTTCTGATACAGAGCAGGAATCCAGGCTTCTCTAAAGACCAACAGAAATTCAATATTTAGATTCTTGTCCCTCTCTTATTTGACTTTTCTCTCTACTGTCTATCTTCCTCAAGAAAATGGGCAGAACAGACATTTATTAATATGTGTAATCCATGTCCTCCACCCAACACCAGCAGTTAGTTTTGACATCATAACTAATAGTTTACTAACATGTGATGTGAATATTTGTGATAAATATAGATTTTTTTCTAAAGAGGTCAAACAAAGGCCAAATTTTCATAGTTGTCTCATGTTAACAGAGCAAGGTATGATGTCGGATGCTATTTTCCAATTGTTTTTCTTGGTTGTGTTTTCTTTCTCTAATCTAAATCTCTAGCAATTACATGGTGCTTCACTTCATTTCTGTAATTCTAACTGTAACACATATAAGTTTAATTTTGGCCTCTTTTTAACTGTAAAATATTTAATTACAATGGATGGAATCTCTTCTTATGGAAACAGACCCGAGTTGTTCATTTCTAAAACAACTCGTATTAATTCTCTAAAAGCATGCAGCTTTCCAAGTAGGCGTGAACCACAGTTTCCCACTACTTCTCATCTCCATTCTTATTAACCAGAGAGCAAACGCTTTTAAAATGTACCAACAGCTCCCTCTGAGTCCCTTATTTGCTAATGATTCCTGAGTCCTGTATATTTCACTACTAGTTGTCCTTAGTGGAATTTGGGCATATTTCCATGATGTTTCATAGCCTTAAGCAGAGATTTTTTCTCTCTCTCTCTAGGATTAAACTAGTACTCAACAGCATAGATCTCTGATATTAAACCTTTAAGAAGAAGAAAAGATCAAAACTAGAGACTTCTAGTAGTTATACCACCAAACACACAGACCTACACACACATATCAACACTACCCTCAAGAATAATGTTTCTGAGTTTTCTGTAAAACAACCAGATAACAGAAATATTTCAAAATATGATTTCCTCCAAACCTGACAAACAGCTTAGAAATAGATCATTTGAGTTCCTATATATATATATATAGGGTGAAGGGGTAAGATGACCCTTTGAAATCACCCTTTGCAGCACGGAAAAGAAAGCATCTCTTCCTCAAGCTTCTACCGCTGCTCCCAAGTGGAGCCCAGGAGTCCTAACAAGACACCTGCGGGTGGCCACTAGGGACGCCCAATTTCCAGACATCATTTCACCAGCCAAAGAGTTAGTCACACCAGGGAAGCCCCTCTCTGGCTCTGTAAATGAGAAGGAATTAAAGAACTGCCCAGGTGTCCAACCTTGGGCCATGAGAACATGCGACACCAGACCCTACCTCGGACTTCCACACGACATAGGGCTGGCCGTGGCTGTCGGGTGGGGACTGGAACTTTCTCTGCTGGAGCCACCTCCTGGGAGAAGCGAAGATGCCGTTGGGGCCTCCCCCGGAAGAGCAGAGGATGGCGCTGCGGCCACTGCCCGGCCCGACTAGGACCGATGGCAGGTCCCACACCATGCTCTTCTTGAGTCCCCCGCGACCCAGGGGGACCTCATAGTCAAAGTGGAAGCTGCCAGACGGGGACTTCTCCTGCGGGGTGCTGGGTGTAGAGAAGGACGAGCAGAGGGGTCTAGGGGGCGGGAGTCGGTTGGCCCGAGGAGACGGGCCCCGGGGAGAGAACGCCGAGCGAGGGCCGAGACCCTCGGCCAGGGACAGCGGGGAGCTGAGGCGGCCCCCAGTGGCCCCCCGCGAGCCGCCCTCGGCGCCCGCCTCGCCCCCGCAGCCCCCGATCAGAGCCGGGTCCAGGCTGCGGGTCTGGCGCAGCTTCCTCTTGGAGAAACCCTTGCCCGAAGCCGCACTGCCCGAGGCCGGCGAGGAGCAGGAGAAGACACTGTGGAGGAGGCTCTGCGCGGACATCTCGGTGGGGCTGTGCCCGAGGGCCACCCTCTTCCAGCTCTCAGAACTGTTAGCGATTTGGGGCCGGGGAAACAAGGGGGCTCCGGCGAGGCTGCCAGGCGGCGTTGGCCGCGGCTCGCTCAGGGCGGTAGAAGGCAGTTCCCGGCTCACGCGCCACCAGCGTGCTCCAAGTGCCCCGCCGGGGGCCGAAGCAGAAGATCCATCATCAGCCTTCTAGGAAAAAGGGTGGGGAGGGAGGGCTCCTTCGGTCGCGACAACTTTCCCCAGAGCCTAAGTCCTGAAGAGGGTAAGGAGGAAGAGGAGGAAGGTCGGGCGCTCGCTGGGTTCCCAGCTCCGGCGGCCAGCGCCACTCCCCCTTAGCAGCTGAGGCAGGAGACGCCGCGCTCCGGCTCTCTGGCTCTGGACAGCCTCGAAGTCTCCAGCAAGCTCCTCCTCGCGCCCTAAGGACGGTCCCGAGGGCTGGGGAGGAGGCCTCCTGGGCGTGCGCCCAGGGCGCGTCCCTCGCTCTCCGTGCTGTGAAAGGGACTTCCTCCCGCGCTGGAGCTGGGCACCCGAGCTGCGCCCCAGTGAACTGCCGCCGTAGCCAGGCCCCTGAAGCTACGTGTCTGGCCGCCCCTTGGCTGCTGCGCCCACTCCTCTGACTGGTTAGGCGCAAGAGTGTCTCCAATCTCCAGGTTCCCCCGAGGTGCCAGTCTCGCTACAAAGTGGGGACAGGGAGCGCGCGGCGCCCAGGGCCTTCCAAGGGCTGTGCGGCTACGGTGAGAGAGAATTCCTGGCTGCGCTCAGGAAGCTAAGGAAAGAGCCTCGGAGTCGGCTGTCCATGACCCGCCGGAGAGGGACTCGAGATTCTCAACCCAGCCTTGGGCCCAGAGCAGGAGCAGGGATGCCCCCGCACGTTCGCGCTAGAGGCAGAGAGAAGAGGGCGGCCCGGACAGGCAGATGGGAGGGAAGCCAGGTCTGGAGCTGGGGCGGAGCCAGAAGCCGGAGAACGCAGAACGTGGAGTCTTCCAGGCGCCAAACCTGGGAGCGGCGCAGAGTGCGCTGCTCACTACAGATGGCGGGTCTCCTGGGGAGAAAGCCCTCACGACGGAAGCGCGGACCTTCTCCCCCATCTCCCCTCCCCCAGATCGAAGGGGGAGCCAGCTCCGCTCACGTTTCTGGAAAGGAAAGGAAGTGTCAGATTGCACCCCACCCACTGGTGTCAGATGGGCAGCCCAAGACGGTTGCTCTGAAGTTGCAGTTAAATCTCCTGCCTTCCTTTTTCCCACCCGGCTGTTTGTGTTTAAGGGAAGGACAGAGATTGAGTCCAAATGCAGTGGCTGTCGTTGAATGGCCTGGAGATGCGAACCTACTAAGAAAACTTGAGAGAGGGGTTCCTGCCGAGTAAGGAGGAAGAGGAGGAAGGTCGGGCGCTCGCTGGGTTCCCAGCTCCGGCGGCCAGCGCCACTCCCCCTTAGCAGCTGAGGCAGGAGACGCCGCGCTCCGGCTCTCTGGCTCTGGACAGCCTCGAAGTCTCCAGCAAGCTCCTCCTCGCGCCCTAAGGACGGTCCCGAGGGCTGGGGAGGAGGCCTCCTGGGCGTGCGCCCAGGGCGCGTCCCTCGCTCTCCGTGCTGTGAAAGGGACTTCCTCCCGCGCTGGAGCTGGGCACCCGAGCTGCGCCCCAGTGAACTGCCGCCGTAGCCAGGCCCCTGAAGCTACGTGTCTGGCCGCCCCTTGGCTGCTGCGCCCACTCCTCTGACTGGTTAGGCGCAAGAGTGTCTCCAATCTCCAGGTTCCCCCGAGGTGCCAGTCTCGCTACAAAGTGGGGACAGGGAGCGCGCGGCGCCCGGGGCCTGCCAAGGGCTGTGCGGCTACGGTGAGAGAGAATTCCTGGCTGCGCTCAGGAAGCTAAGGAAAGAGCCTCGGAGTCGGCTGTCCATGACCCGCCGGAGAGGGACTCGAGATTCTCAACCCAGCCTTGGGCCCAGAGCAGGAGCAGGGATGCCCCCGCACGTTCGCGCTAGAGGCAGAGAGAAGAGGGCGGCCCGGACAGGCAGATGGGAGGGAAGCCAGGTCTGGAGCTGGGGCGGAGCCAGAAGCCGGAGAACGCAGAACGTGGAGTCTTCCAGGCGCCAAACCTGGGAGCGGCGCAGAGTGCGCTGCTCACTACAGATGGCGGGTCTCCTGGGGAGAAAGCCCTCACGACGGAAGCGCGGACCTTCTCCCCCATCTCCCCTCCCCCAGATCGAAGGGGGAGCCAGCTCCGCTCACGTTTCTGGAAAGGAAAGGAAGTGTCAGATTGCACCCCACCCACTGGTGTCAGATGGGCAGCCCAAGACGGTTGCTCTGAAGTTGCAGTTAAATCTCCTGCCTTCCTTTTTTCCCACCCGGCTGTTTTTGTGTTTAAAAGGGAAGGACAGAGATTGAGTCCAAATGCAGTGGCTGTCGTTGAATGGCCTGGAGATGCGAACCTACTAAGAAAACTTGGAGAGAGGGGTTCCTGCCGAGTAAGGGTCGTGCAGTAACTGTACTCGAGGAGGACGGGTTAGTGAGGCCGAGCAGGGGGCAGACTCCCAGCACAGCTTCGGCCCACAGGGTGCGGAGATTGGCACTCACAAAGCGATTGGTCTCTGGGTTCGGTTGTGGAACGCCTCTGGGCGCAGCGCGCTGCGGCCACATTCCTGCGAAGCTAGAAAAAGCTAGCCATGTCAATGTTTCCTGCTTAAAAACACGTATGGAAGTACCTTCCCCCGCTACTGTCCCACCCCTAGAATCTATAAAGTGCGAAGCCTCGTCTGCTTCTACAAGGGCTTTTTGACGTAACATTTATGTTTTGTAACGCTTCTCACCACCATCTCAGCAGGGGAACAGAGAAAACGTTGGAAATGCCTAAGGACTAACCGTGTTCGTGTGCCCTCTTTTACCACTTCTGGGTGAAGAGGATTTTATTCAAATATGAAGGTGACTTTCCTTTACCATTACTTTCATTAAAGAAAAAAAAAACTTACTATGACCTTATAAATGCAGGTGTTTGACACAAACATTCGCCTTGCTGTGTATAGCGTCAGAATTGTCCAACTTTGATTTTGGAAGGCTTATTTTATTCCCAATCAAATTTTCAGGGGAAATTAAATGTCTTTCTCGTCTTAAAAAGAGTGTTCGACAGTTCTAGGTATTCGACTGTCTAAGAGGAGTCACGTCATGAAATCAAATTAACAGAAGAATTCGATGCTACCACAAAGGACTTCTTTCGGACTCCATGATCTCTGACGTACTGGCTTTTGTAAACTCAGCGGGACCCCCTTTGCTCAGGGAGTTCCCTCCTGCAAAGTTATTACTCATCTGCCACCACAATACAAAATAAGATATATATTTCCCATCACCCCACCTGTTGCCCATCTACTCTCACCCTGAAACATAAGTATTCTTTCCAGTGGCTGATGATCAGGTGTGCTGTGGAGAGCCACGGCCTTTAAAATTGCTTACTTCCCTGCCTGACTACACACAGCAAATTACATTTGTGGGACTGTTGTCATTTGCTTTCTTCCCTCCTCCCCAAAATTGCAGTGGCTGTAGCAGAGCGTCTAAGAACTTGAGAGGGTTCCTGCCGAGTAAGGGTCGTGCAGTAACTGTACTCGAGGAGGACGGTTAGTGAGGCCGAGCAGGGGCAGACTCCCAGCACAGCTTCGGCCCACAGGGTGCGGAGATTGGCACTCACAAAGCGATTGGTCTCTGGGTTCGGTTGTGGAACGCCTCTGGGCGCAGCGCGCTGCGGCCACATTCCTGCGAAGCTAGAAAAAGCTAGCCATGTCAATGTTTCCTGCTTAAAACACGTATGGAAGTACCTTCCCCGCTACTGTCCCACCCTAGAATCTATAAAGTGCGAAGCCTCGTCTGCTTCTACAAGGGCTTTTTGACGTAACATTTATGTTTTGTAACGCTTCTCACCACCATCTCAGCAGGGGAACAGAGAAAACGTTGGAAATGCCTAAGGACTAACCGTGTTCGTGTGCCCTCTTTTACCACTTCTGGGTGAAGAGGATTTTATTCAAATATGAAGGTGGCTTTCCTTTACGGTTACTTTTATTAAAGAAAAAAAGCTTACTATGACCTTATAAATGCAGGTGTTTGACACAAACATTCGCCTTGCTGTGTATAGCGTCAGAATTGTCCAACTTTGATTTTGGAAGGCTTATTTTATTCCCAATCAAATTTTCAGGGGAAATTAAATGTCTTTCTCGTCTTAAAAAGAGTGTTCGACAGTTCTAGGTATTCGACTGTCTAAGAGGAGTCACGTCATGAAATCAAATTAACAGAAGAATTCGATGCTACCACAAAGGACTTCTTTCGGACTCCATGATCTCTGACGTACTGGCTTTTGTAAACTCAGCGGGACCCCCTTTGCTCAGGGAGTTCCCTCCTGCAAAGTTATTACTCATCTGCCACCACAATACAAAATAAGATATATATTTCCCATCACCCCACCTGTTGCCCATCTACTCTCACCCTGAAACATAAGTATTCTTTCCAGTGGCTGATGATCAGGTGTGCTGTGGAGAGCCACGGCCTTTAAAATTGCTTACTTCCCTGCCTGACTACACACAGCAAATTACATTTGTGGGACTGTTGTCATTTGCTTTCTTCCCTCCTCAAACAAATCCCAGAAGAACTGAAAGAGGGCAGGCGTTGCCTGCCACTTCCTTAGTTAAGGATATCATGTAATTTGTCACTAGTAAAGAAAACAACGTCTCTACCATTTGGATACCAGTGCATGGAACTGGTCATGCTTCAGTGGGTTTTTGGCATTTGCACTACGTGGTTAGCAAAGGCACACTTCATGGGACTACTTACAATTCAGGTGGCTGGGCAAATGTAACTTACAATTCATGTAATGTTCTGTTTCTCTAAGCCTAAAAGATGACCATGGGGTTGAAAATGTAACCCCACCAAGATGATGCAGGGCTAATAAGAATACTCTTCAGGCACAGGTTTGGTCATGAATACTGAAGGAGCCAGTGAGCGGAGGGACTCTTTTGTTGGCACTTCAGGCTTAGAGCAGAGGTATCCAGTTCATTCATCATCTTGTTTTCAGCGGGTCCTGACTTTTCACCAGCCTAGAACTTGCCTTAGCATAGGGAACAGTGGATAAACTGTATTAATATCCATAAAATTAAGCTCTGGCTCCATTTTAAAAGCCTGATGTAAATATATATGCTTGTAAAACACATGGGGAAAATGTAATGGCCCTTTTGGAAAGAATGCTTTTATAAGAAAATTGTTTGGATTTTTAAAAAATGATATTTCTGAAAGTATTGTGATTTCCAATCTGACTGCTATTAGGCTTATTTTGCAGTCCTTGTGGCATATGGCTGTTTCATTCATTCCTAGTTAGGACACCCTGTTCTACTATTGTTTGTTATATAATCCCTTTTGCTTATACAGATCCATATGATTGACTGCAATTTTATGTGAGACTTGATTAAGGAAGATCTGTGTTTCATTTACCAATTTCAAAAATGACTGGTTTTGTTATGTTGATCTCCAGAATCTTTCTTACAATTCATCAGCCTGCTTCCGAAGCAATATAACTGGAAGTCGAGGAAGAAATGGTTTCGAATACAAACCTGGGATGCTGCAGTCAAGGAGTTGCAAAGAGTCGGACATGACTGGGCAACTGAACAACTTTAAAAATCAGGTCTCACTCATCACCGGAAAAAGGAACAGCCCAATCAAAAAATGGGAAAAAGACCTAAAGAGACACCTCTCCAAAGAGAACATACAGATGACCAAAAAGCACATGAAACGATGCTCAACCTCGCTTATTATTAGAGAAATGCAAATTAAAACTACAATGAGATAGCACCTCACACCAGTCAGAATGGCCATCAGCAACAAATCTGCAGACAATAAATGCTGGAGAGGGTGCAGAGAAAAGGGAACCCTCTTGCATTGCTGGTGGGAATGTAAATTGATACAACCTCTATGGAAGACAGTATGGAGATTCCTTAGAAAACTAAAAATAGAAGCACCCTACAACCCAGCAATCCCACTCTTAGGCTTATACCCTGATTAAATCAAAACTGAAAGAAGCACCTGTATCCCAATGTTCATTGCAGCTCTCTATACAATAGCCAGAACCTGGAAGCAACCTAGATGCCCATCGACGAACGAATGGATAAAAAACTCTGGTACGTACAGACAATGGAGTACTTCTCAGCTGTAAAAAGAAATGCAGAAGAATCAGCCCTAATTAGGTGGATGGATCTAGAACCTATTATACAAAGTGAAGTCAGTCAAAAAGAGAAAGACAAGTACAGTATACTAACACATACATATGGAATTTAGTAAGAGGGTAATGATAACACACACAGTGAAGTGATGGAAAAACAGACATAGAGAACAGACAAATGGACATTGTGGGGAATGAAGAGTGGGTGGGAAGCATAGAGGGAGTAGCATGGAAACCTATACTATCGTATGTGGAAAAAATAGCTACTGTCATTGCACTTTTGGGAATAGGGGATCCTGCAGGGGTGTGGTGTGCTGGCCTGGAGGGGTGGACTGAGGGGAACTAGGTACGGGGTGGAGGAGGGAGGGGGCCAGGGATATACATATGACTAATCTGAGAATATACATATCTGTAAACAACAAAACTCTGTAAAAATAATAAGTAAAATTAAAAATTTTTTAAATCAGGTCTCTAAGACTTGGTCCCTTTATTAGGGCATTTGATGTTGAAAAGTAGTGATTCTATTTGTTTTTGATTTTGTTTTTTTCCTCAGAGTTGAAGTTAATCAAAGCCTCAGGACACCTTTTATTAAAGGGCAGAATAGTCTGTTCACTCTCAAGTTACAATGATCCTAGAAATTCATGATAAAAAGTATATCTATTCCATCTGATCATGGCACAGGAATATTCTAATGAAAGTTCTAGAGACCTTGGTCTAACATCAAGGTACCCTCTTATCAAGGATCCTTGAAAATTCATCAGCATTCTTTCTATTCGCTTGAGATACTGTTCTACAAACATATGTCTTACTACCAAGGACTATACTCTGTTAAACCTAAATTTCCTTTTCTTAACTTTATTCCTTGAAATTTTTCTTATCTCCAGCCAAAATTCCTCTTTCCCCTTGGTGTCTAGACCCTCAAGCTATCTGTAGATTGCTATCATACCCCTTGGGTCTGACTTTGTGGTTTGGCTACACTATAAAGTTTGTATTTTGCTTTAAAACCATCATTGTGGATGATCTCCTCTGGACACCCTCCAGTTGCTTATTTCTTTTCCATCCTGAAGTCCAATATTCCAGGTTAGGGCAGCCTATTTTACCCTTGTTTGTTATATAATCCCATTGCTTATATAGTCCCAAATCACACTGAACTTCCTGATTGACTGCCATATAATATTTCAGACTTCTATCTGATTGGCTCCCATGTCTTTGGCAGCACCACTGATTTTTGTCTCATTATGTTTGTATCCCTCAAGCTGACTGTGATCCCTCTGATATCATTTCTGCATTCTTAGTGATATCGGGAGTAACCAGTTCACAGAGTCTCTCTCTCCCACAGAAGTCCAAGGTTCTACCTCCAAGCTCATGAAACATGAAAAAGGAGGACATGTTTTAATCTGTATGACATGGAATATATGAGAAATGGGTGAAGAACTTTTACAGGACTTACCTCTAATTAAATAACCACACTACCTCATGCCTAACCTAATTCTTGGTTGTAAGTTAGAACATTTTTGGTAGCTAAACCAAGAGGAATTTGATGTTGAAAAGTAGTGATTCTATTTGTTTTTGATTTTGTTTTTTTCCTCAGAGTTGAAGTTAATCAAAGCCTCAGGACACCTTTTATTAAAGGGCAGAATAGTCTGTTCACTCTCAAGTTACAATGATCCTAGAAATTCATGATAAAAAGTATATCTATTCCATCTGATCATGGCACAGGAATATTCTAATGAAAGTTCTAGAGACCTTGGTCTAACATCAAGGTACCCTCTTATCAAGGATCCTTGAAAATTCATCAGCATTCTTTCTATTCGCTTGAGATACTGTTCTACAAACATATGTCTTACTACCAAGGACTATACTCTGTTAAACCTAAATTTCCCTTTTCTTAACTTTATTCCTTGAAATTTTTCTTATCTCCAGCCAAAATTCCTCTTTCCCCTTGGTGTCTAGACCCTCAAGCTATCTGTAGATTGCTATCATACCCCTTGGGTCTGACTTTGTGGTTTGGCTACACTATAAAGTTTGTATTTTGCTTTAAAACCATCATTGTGGATGATCTCCTCTGGACACCCTCCAGTTGCTTATTTCTTTTCCATCCTGAAGTCCAATATTCCAGGTTAGGGCAGCCTATTTTACCCTTGTTTGTTATATAATCCCATTGCTTATATAGTCCCAAATCACACTGAACTTCCTGATTGACTGCCATATAATATTTCAGACTTCTATCTGATTGGCTCCCATGTCTTTGGCAGCACCACTGATTTTTGTCTCATTATGTTTGTATCCCTCAAGCTGACTGTGATCCCTCTGATATCATTTCTGCATTCTTAGTGATATCGGGAGTAACCAGTTCACAGAGTCTCTCTCTCCCACAGAAGTCCAAGGTTCTACCTCCAAGCTCATGAAACATGAAAAAGGAGGACATGTTTTAATCTGTATGACATGGAATATATGAGAAATGGGTGAAGAACTTTTACAGGACTTACCTCTAATTAAATAACCACACTACCTCATGCCTAACCTAATTCTTGGTTGTAAGTTAGAACATTTTTGGTAGCTAAACCAAGAGGAATTTTTAAAAAATTCCTATTCTGAGATCTCTCTGAGTGAATATAATAGCCAAGAACTTAAACTACGAATGCTGGATGTGTGTGGAGCTAAATCTTGAGTCACAGGATAATTCTATATGGGTAAGATTAGCAAAAACTCACTTTGTTAAACACCAACCCAACACTAAGGAACAGTGATCGCTTTCAAAAGATGGAAATAGTGTAATAGTTATGCTCTAGATGGTGAATATAATGATTTGCAGGATGAAAGCGTATTCGAGAGATTGAGTCTTAACTGGTACTGTCAGATGAAACGACTAAGATATAAGTTTGACTCTCTACCCTCGAGGGCAATGTAATATTATAACACCAAAAGAGATAACCAGAAAAAAACAGAAAACATGTCAATATTATTTGGCAACTTGAATTTAGTGTTGTCTTCAAGATTATCTACTCAAATAGCTTGCTCCTAAGCCTTTAATCAAATATTATAATAAAAGAACAACTAACACTTTTTGGAACTTCCTATATGGCAAGCATTGGGCTGAAATTATGCATGCTCTATCCATATCCCCAGTTGCACACACACACACAGAGACACACCCCAGAGTTATAATACTTAATCCTCCAGTTCTACAGATGAAGAAAACAAATCAAGAAGCTGCTAATGCCCTAGCTGAGCAGCAGAGCTAGTACTCAGATCCATGTGATATAACCTCAACTTCTAACTCTTGCAGGACTAGAATTGCAGATTCAGAAGATGTTCAGTTCGTAAGTGCTTTGGGACCACTTCTGGATGGATTTCAGACTTGTTATCTAGTTGTGCGACCTTGAGCATATCACTTCACAACTCTCATACTCACTTCCGAGTCTGCAAAGTCATTTTCCTTTCCAAAGGATGTCAACATGAGTGAAGGACCTAATGTATGCAGCATGCTTAGCACAGAGCATCCTAGAGAGGAGGAACATAGTGATGGGAGGTATTACTATCATCTATACAAAGTCAATATACTTCACTCGATGAATCCAGCTATAACTGAATGACCATCCCTAATGTGATTTCACCTGGTCTCACACTCAAAAGACCTATTCAAACCTTTCTAATTTGCTAATGAAACCTTTGTTTAAAACTATCTGGAGGGCTACCCTGGTGGTCCAGTGGGTAAAGAGTTTACCTTGCAGTGCAAGGGGCGCCGCTTTGATCCCTGGCCTGGAAAGATCCCACATGCTGCAGAGCAGCTGAACCAGTGTGTCCAATTACAAGCCAGTGCTCTGGAGCATGTGCACCCAAAGCCAGTTCTCTACAATGAGAGAGGCCACTGCGATGGGAGGCCCACACAGGCTAAAGAATAAAGATGGATGAAAATAAATGATGACTTAGAGGCAAATAATAATAATAATAAAACTATTTGAAAAAAACTCAAGTATGAATAGTCTAGCTTAGATTTCCACCTCCCTCTCCAAGATTTAGAGGTGTTTTCAAGACCAACTAATATTAATATGGTCTTTCAAGGCAGGGCAGCTTTTTTTTTTTTCCTTTTTTTGCCACTTCTATTGGTCTTTCATTTATTTCCATCTTTGTTCTTCAGCCTATGTGGGCCTCCCATCGCAGTGGCCTCTCTCGCTGCAGAGCACCGGCTCTGGGTGCATGCGCTCCAGAGTTCTGGCTCAGTAGTTGGACACATGGGTCCAGCTGCTACGCAGCACATGGGATTTTCCCAGGCCAGGGATCGAACTGGCGCCCCTTGTACTGCAAGGTGGTGTCCTTACCCACTGGACCACCAGGGAAGCCCGAGGGCAGCTTTTTTAAGTGAAAGACAGTTTGAGGTTCTCTATATTCAGAGGAGAGTGTAGAAAATTCTCTACCTTCTATTACATTTATATACTAAAGATCACTTTTTTGACTCAGTCTTTCGGATCAGTTTCACATTGCCTAGACCTGGAACCATGAACTCTCTGTTTAAAACAGGCACCCTGTTGAGGTTTTTCCATACTCAGCTAGTTAACATCAAGATCTGTGACAATTTCTTCTGAAAATACATTCAAAAACCTAAATGATCATTCTTATTCATATTTCTCACTTTCCCCCAACTTTGTGTGTGTGTCTAATTCCACCATCTCTTACCAGTTATGACCAAAGAAAGCAAAAGCAATGAAGAGAAAAAAAATCCCTGTTGCTGTGTTATCATATATGATAAACACACAAAAAGTCATTTGTAACACCATTCATTCTGTCATTTTCTGTGCAAATATTAGCAACGTGTTCTAGGTTTTCTGGGGCTTCCTTGATGGCTTGGCTGGTAAAGAAATCTGCCTGCAGCCGGTTTGATCCCTGGCCCGGGAAGATCCCATGTGCTGTGAAGCGGTTGGACCGATGTGTCCAACTACCAAGCTGGAGCTCTGGAGTGCATGCACCCAGGGCCAGTGCTCTGCAACGAGAGAGGCCACTGCTATGGGAGACCCACATAGGCCAAAGAACAAAAAAGATAAGTGAATGAAAGACCAATAGAAGTGGCCAAAAAAAAAAAGAATCTGCCTGCAATGCAGAAGACCTGAGTTCAATCCCTAGGTCGGGAAGATCTCTTGGAGAAGGGAATGGCTATGCACTCCAGTAATCTTGCTGGGAAAATTCCATGGACAGAGGAGCCTGGCAGGCTATAGTCCATGGTGTCACAAAGAACTGGACATAACTGAGTGACTAACATTTTCACTTCTATGTTTTCTATTGTTTCATCTTTATCCTCTTAACTTTAAAAAGTTTTCATACACACATTGCTTTACCTATTACTTGTTTATTTCTCCATCTGGTGTGAATACAGTATTTCTAAATACCAACTGTTCTGTTTTCAGGATACCCACTAGTTATGCAGGTAAAAAGTAAGGTTATTATAAAATCTTAAACCAAGTTTCAGTTTAGATAGCAGAGTTCTAGGGGTCAAAGCATGAAACAAACAATTGTTGTTTACCTACAACTAGCATGGGAAAGAATTTTCAACACCAAATCTGAAATATATAACCATCATCACTTTTGTTTTTGGCTTTCAAATGACTCAAGAGACTTTCAATATTAATATTATACAAGTTGGCTGACAACCAAATTCAATTTTGGCTCATAAACATTTTTGAACACACATTTTGTGCCAATGGCATTCCTTCTTTGTTCATTTTGCTTTCTTCTGTCTTGGCAGGTGAAGGTCCACTTGGAGTCTCAGGGAAAGGTTTTTTTTTTCTGGAGAAGGGAATGGCTTCTGATTCAGCTGAACTTAGTTACTTAAAGTAGTTTTTAAAACCTTTTCATAGTGACGTTTTAGAACTACTTTTGAGAATGAAGAACTATATAATAGTGCAAATAATTTTTAATGTTTTGTCAATTAAAATGTTCACACCCTAAACATTTGGAGAAGGAAATGTCAACCAACTCCAGTAATTTTGCCTGGAGAATCTCATGGACAGAGAATTCCATGGTGGGCTACCATCCATAAGGTCACGAGTCAAACACAACTTAGACACTAAACCACTACCACCAAACGTTTGTCAGTATTTCTGGGGACTTCCCTGGTGGTCCAGTGGGTAGAGTCTGCCTTGCAGTGCAAGACACACTGGTTAGATCCCTGGCCTGGGAAGATCCAATGTGCTGTGGAGCAGCTGGACTGTGTGTCCAATTATGAACCAGCACTCTGGAGCGCACGAACCCAGAGCCAGTGCTCTGCAGCGAGAGAGGTCACTGCAATGGGAGGCCCACACAGGCCAAATAGTAAAGATGGATGACAATAAATGGATAAAAAAATCAACAAAATAGGCCAAATTTTTTTAAAAGAATCAGTATTTCTGATTTTTTTTAAGTAACTAAATAATATGGATTTTCTTTTCCTCTCAAAGTTTTATTTTGCTCCAGAATCTTCACTTCTCTATATTGGATGGAAATTGGAAAAACTATTTGCCCAATATGTTTTGTACTTATGAGATGGGATAGACTATAGAAGGGAAAGGTGAAAAGAAAAGCATTTGCTACTGTGCCTGAGTGTATATATTTTTCTCACCTACTTTATTGGGGAAAATCTACATACAATAAACTGTACTCATGAGCTTTGATAGTTGTGCATCTATGAAACCATCACAATCAAGATATAGAACACGTCCAACACCTCTTGAGTATGCTTTTATGAACGATCCATGAACACTAACCACTAGATTTTACACTGTATAATGGTTGAATTGTGCCTTAAGTCAGTATAGAAAGGGGAAGAAAATTAAATAGAAAGCAGGGCTTTTTACCCCTTATACTGAGTTGTATCGTCCTCCAAAAGATATGTGCAAGTCTTAACTATTATAACCAGTAAATGTTACCTTATTTAGAAATAGGGTCCTCAAAGATGTAATTAGGTTAAGATCAGGTTAGACTGAATGAGGATGAGTCCTAAATCCAATGACTGTTGTCTTTATAAGAGAAAGGAGAGGAAGATTTGGATGCATGCATATGCACATGGGAAAAAGACATGTGAAGATGGAGGCAGGGATTGGAATGCTGTGTCCACAGATCACAGAACACCAAGGACTGCCAGTGGCCATGGGAAGTAGGAGAAAGGCACAAATCAGATCCTCCCTTAGAGGCCCCAGAAGGAAACAATCTTCTTGACACCTTGATTTCGGACTTGTGGCCTCCTTAACCATGAGAAAAGAAATTTCTGTTGTTTTAAACCACCCAGGTTGTAAAACTTTTTTATACTTCTTAAGCATAGCATGTCACAGTTTGGTTCTCATTCTTTCTAGTAGTTTTCAACAGCCAAGAATTTATTGAGCAAAGAGCAATCTCAAAGATTTTAGAAACAGGGCAAGAATGGCTAAGAAATGCTTTTCAGTCTATCATTTTAGAGAAAGGTGAATGATAAGCGGCACATCCTGCCTAGGTGCTAAGCATGGTGACATCATTTTCATAGCATCAGCTGAGCTGCAGCTGGGTCCCCCACATGGGTCTATCTCTCCTTCAAGATGGGGTTCACTCTGCTCCTCAGTAAACTTCTGCCCTTGGGACTTCGTTATGAAACTGATGAGCAACACACAGAAATATATCACAGGCTCAAACCAGAAAGAGATATTAAAGTCCGGAGGATATGTAATGTTTAAGGTCCCTTTTCTGGTGTTTAATTCACTCTGCATTAAAGTGGCTGAGCACACACCTGACACACAAATGACTTCACAGAACAAACCCAAGAACAAACCCTGCCTTTAAAGGACAGAAAGGAGCAGATCACCCGTCTCAAAACTTATGAAGAACTAAATCCTGGTAAGGTTTGCTCTAGAAAGAACAACCAGGGATCTAGTCCAAAAAAAAGAGGGCTGCTCAGCTTCATACCTGAATGCCTTTCATCTGCCTCCTGTACGATTTGTTGGGAGTTCCTTGGGCATTTTTCATGGTTCACTGCTTTCTGGCATGACACAGATTACAGACATACCAAAGAACTCCCACGCCCTCTTTAAAGATATACAAATGAAAATAAAGCACTCAAAGTTTGTAATAAGCAGGTTGTGAATCAGGGAGCCAAATCTAAGGGATTTCCTCCCTTTTTAAATAGAAATGGTTGTATAAAGTAGCATCATGAGTTGTCAAATCTAAACTCTCAGAAGTTGTTAATTTATAGAGCAGTGAGGGAAACCCTTAAATGAGAACCATAGATCTAATGTCTAATTTGGGTTTGGCTACTTACTGACCCAGTCGACTAACTTTGAGCAAAAATAAACCCCTCCTCACCTTGCATGTCTTGGCTCAAATGTCACTCTTCTGAGAAGCTCTCCATGACTTCGCCTCCTTTCTGGGCTAAATTAGGTAGATGTTATATGTGCTCTTACTCTCAGACCTTTCCTTCATCATAGCACTCATCCAAATGCTAATTATATGGTATTCATTAATACAATTATATATGTTCAAGCTCTGACATCACCAAGATTATAAGTCTCATGCAGCAAGAGCCATCACTTACTGGTTTTCCCTTGCATTCCCAGTGCTGGAACAGCTCCTATCACATAAGACTAACGGCTCAATCAATAATCATGAATCAGTCTCCCAGCCCCAGTTTCCTCACCTGGAATTTGGTTTTACAGGTCCCTGCTGACTCTCACTCTCTGTGTCTCAGAAAACTTGGAATTTTCCTCAGGCACCAGAGGAAGATATCTTTGTTGATTTGACTTGCTGTGGAAGAACTAAAAAGAGCAATTATGATATTAGGCATCTGCTTATGAAAACCATAGCTGTTTCATTAAGTTCATGGTCTTTGAGTTGAACATCAAGTTTGAGTTCTAAGGGTGTGTGTGTGTGAGAGAGAGAGAGACAGACAGACAGACAGAGATAGGGAGGGAGGGAGATGAACCAATCTTGGGTAAAATTATTTAATTCTTCAGAGACTCGGTACTTCCTCTGATGTGTGTATTTAGTCACTCATCTGACTGTAGCCCACCAGGCTCCTCTGCCCGTGGGATTCTCCAGACAAGGATACTGGAATGGGTTGTCATGCCCTTTTCCAGGGGATCTTCCTAACCCAGGGATCAAACCCAGGTCTCCCACATTGCAGGCAGATTCTTTATCATCTGAGCCACCAGGGAAATTCCTTCCTCTGATACATAGACCTATGTATGAGGTGAAAAGCATTTAGTATATTTTCTGACATAAAACAAACACATAATAATTATTATCTATTAATAAAATTTATTAGCATAAATTACAGAATAAGGCACATAGTATGGCTTGCCTAAACTTGTCTATTTATATGTACCATCACAAATCAAATACCTAATAATGTAACAGGGACAGTAATAAAATACAACCCTTAATATGCATCAAGTACTTTGCCAAGTGTTTTTCATAAGTTATCTTATTTAATACTCATAACTTGATGAGGTAATTATTATCTGCATCGTCTAAATGAGGAAACCAAGTCACTAACAGGTTACTAACTTGCCTAAATTACCTAGTAGATGGTACAGGCAGGATTTACACAAGTTAAGTGGTCAATCGTGGAACCAGTAAGCTAATTCCAACACACAATATGAACTGGGTTTTAAAAAATTGTTTTCTACAGAAGATGCATGACATATGTCACACCAATCTTCTCATTCACATGATCTATACCAATGGTCTCTAGTCTTTTTTGGCACCAGGGACTGGATTTCTGGAAGACAATTTTTCCATGGACTGGGGGACAGAGGGCTGGTTTGAGGATGATTCAAGTGCACTACTTTCATTGTGCACTTTATTTCTATTATTATTATATCAGCTTATGAAAACCATAGCTGTTTCATTAAGTTCATGGTCTTTGAGTTGAACATCAAGTTTGAGTTCTAAGGGTGTGTGTGTGGAGAGAGAGAGACAGACAGACAGACAGAGATAGGGAGGGAGGGAGATGAACCAATCTTGGGTAAAATTATTTAATTCTTCAGAGACTCGGTACTTCCTCTGATGTGTGTATTTAGTCACTCATCTGACTGTAGCCCACCAGGCTCCTCTGCCCGTGGGATTCTCCAGACAAGGATACTGGAATGGGTTGTCATGCCCTTTTCCAGGGGATCTTCCTAACCCAGGGATCAAACCCAGGTCTCCCACATTGCAGGCAGATTCTTTATCATCTGAGCCACCAGGGAAATTCCTTCCTCTGATACATAGACCTATGTATGAGGTGAAAAGCATTTAGTATATTTTCTGACATAAAACAAACACATAATAATTATTATCTATTAATAAAATTTATTAGCATAAATTACAGAATAAGGCACATAGTATGGCTTGCCTAAACTTGTCTATTTATATGTACCATCACAAATCAAATACCTAATAATGTAACAGGGACAGTAATAAAATACAACCCTTAATATGCATCAAGTACTTTGCCAAGTGTTTTTCATAAGTTATCTTATTTAATACTCATAACTTGATGAGGTAATTATTATCTGCATCGTCTAAATGAGGAAACCAAGTCACTAACAGGTTACTAACTTGCCTAAATTACCTAGTAGATGGTACAGGCAGGATTTACACAAGTTAAGTGGTCAATCGTGGAACCAGTAAGCTAATTCCAACACACAATATGAACTGGGTTTTAAAAAATTGTTTTCTACAGAAGATGCATGACATATGTCACACCAATCTTCTCATTCACATGATCTATACCAATGGTCTCTAGTCTTTTTTGGCACCAGGGACTGGATTTCTGGAAGACAATTTTTCCATGGACTGGGGGACAGAGGGCTGGTTTGAGGATGATTCAAGTGCACTACTTTCATTGTGCACTTTATTTCTATTATTATTATATCAGCTCCACCTCAGATCATCAGGTATTAAGTCCCAGAATACCTGATGCATTTAGATCAGGGCACTCCTGATCTAGACCACATAGCCAAGACTAAGGGTATCTGGGTATGGGAGTCAGGTGTGGAGGAAGGGAGGAGAAACAGGCTAATATTTTAAAAGCACCTATTCCAGGCAAAGAACTTTACACAGATAATCTCTACACAATATTACTGTGACGTGAATATTCTCATTACCATTTCATAAGTCAATGATTCACACTCACACCCGTCCAATGTCAAAATTCATCTATTTCCCACTGTAGTTCATGAATGTTGAATCTGGCTAAGAAGACCAAAAGATCATGGTCATCCTAAAACATGAACAGGATTGTCATACATTTAATTTGAATATGGCCTTCATATCTTTTGAATGGGAATTAGGCAGTCAGAGCTGTGATGGGTTTTTTTTAGATTATTTATTTATTTATTTTTGGCTATTCTGGGTTTTCACTGCTGTTACTGGCTCATCTCTAGCTGCAGAGAATGGGGGCTACTCTCTCGTGGAGGTGAGCAGACTTCTTGTGGTGGTGACTTCTCTTGTTGTGGAACTCATGCTCTAGGGCACACAGGCTTCAGGAGTTGTGGGACATGGGCTCCATAGTTGCAGCTCCGAGGCTCTAGAGCACAGGCTCCATAGCTGTGGCTCACGGGCTTCGTTGCTCTGCAGCATGTGGGATCTTTCTGGATCAGGGATCAAATCCTTGTCTCCTGCATTGGCAGGCGAACTCTTTACCACTGTGTTATAGGGAAACCCAGAGCTGTGTTTTTTGTGCATATTTTCACTTATTAAAAGAGTTCTATGGCTTCCCTTGTAGCTCAGTGGTAAAGAGTTTGCCTGCCAATGCAGGAGACACGGGTTTGATCCCTGATCCAGGAAGATCCCACATGCTGTGGAGCAACAAAGCCCGTGAGCCACAGCTATGGAGCCTGTGCTCTAAAGCCTCGGAGCTGCAACTATGGGGCCCATGTGCCACAACACCTGAAGCCCGTGTGCCCTAGAGCCCGAGTTCCACAACAAGAGAAGTCACCACAACAAGAAGCCTGCTCACCTCCACTAGAGAGTAGCCCCCACTCCCTGCAACTAGAGAAGAGCCTGCAGCAGCAGTGAAAACCCAGAAGAGCCAAAAATAAATAAATAATTAAAGAGTTCTAGCCTTTTCCCCTCCAGGACAAATCTTTAAATTTTTTTTCCCAGAAACACTATCTAGTGCTTTAAACATGTTGTTTTGGGCACTTTGTACCTACTCCATGTTCCTCTTAAGTCATAAACCCCAAGCTGGACACAGTACTCTTATTAGAGACACAAACTGTGTTCTGTTTGATTCATATGTACAATAAGAAATTGATAGAAGGTCTTTACTTGCCTTTTATAATTTTCTTGATGTCCTTAGGGTGGTGGTAAGCTCATCAAATTCTTGTTACCTATAAAGTGAAGGGAGGCCAATCCTGACAAACTGGGTTTTAAGGTTATGAGAAGTTACTGTTACTTAATTCCCTTTTATTACTAAGAACGGCTCCTTTTGCTCAGATGAGTTCTCATCAATGAAAAGTCAGTGTACTTGAGCCGGATAATCCCTGAGGCATTTCCAAATCGGTGTTGGAGCAAATGGTGTCTTTTTAAATGGAGATTGATTTGATAAAGCAGAGAGGGCCAAGAAAGAACCTACTTGGCTCAGACAGTGTGACAAAATGTGGTTCTTTAAGAAAATAGAAAAAACATGCTTAAACTACTCAAAAGCCTGATCTGAGGAAATAATCTACTTTGTTTTGATTGCATAAATCTTTTATTCAGAAAGTCCTAAATATAAAAAAAAAATACATAATATGCTTTACTGACCAGAAGCACTTACAGCTCATCAATGGCAAGGCAATCTTTAAAGCATTCAATATGCGCTCAGATCTATGCCCCTCTCTTTGACCTAGTTGTTAGTATTTCGACCAGCAATGAGACTCATACAAGTAGGAAAAGTACAGTATCTAGTCCACTTACTTACTGTGGTGCAAAAATGACAAATGATATGCTTATGATATGACATACTGCATTCTATTCATTTTGTACCCTCAGAATATTCTACAATGCCTGATACAAGATCGGCACTAATTAAAATGAAAAAAATGAATAAGTCAGTGAATGAATGAGAGATTACTAGAGCTAGAAATCTTGCTACCTGACACACTAAAGTCATCCTCTATAATGCTATTCTGAATTGCATCTGTGACATTAGCTCAGTTCATTTTTTTAAAACACCTTTACTGACATATGAGTCACATACCATAAAATTCACTCAGTTCATTTTTTTTATTCTTTATTTTAAAGGTTTTACAGAGTTTTGTTGTTCACAGACATGTATGTTCCCAGATCAGTCATATGCACATCCCTGGTCCCCCCCTCCCCCTGCACATTTCCCTCCATCCCACCCCTCCAGACCATCGCCCCATGCCATTGTGAGCACTCCTATTCCCTTAGCACAATGACAATAGCTATCTTTTCCACACATGACAGTATAGGTTTCCATGTTACTCCCTCCATGCCTCCTCCTCCCTATTTCTTCCCCACAATGTCCCTTTGTCTATGCTCTGTCTGTTTTTCCATGAGTTCACTGTGTGTGTTATCAAGACCGTCCTACTAGATTCCATATATGTGTGTTAGTATACTGTATTTGTCTTTCTCTTTTTGACTTACTTCACTTTTATGATAGGTTCTAGAGCCAGCCACTTCATTAGGACTGTCTTCTGCATTTCTTTTAACAGCTGTGTAGTATTCCATTGTATATATGTACCAGAGCTTCTGTATCCATTCATTCGTCGGTGGACATCTAGGTTGCTTCCAGGTTCTGGCTATTGTATAGAGAGCTGCAATGAACATCGGGGTACAGGTGCTTCTTTCAGTTTTGATTTAATCAGGGTATAAGCCTAAGAGTGGGATTGCTGGGTCGTAGGGTGCTTCTATTTCTAGTTTTTTAAGAAATCTCCAGACTGTCTTCCATAGAGGCTGCATCAATTTACATTCCCACCAGCAATGCAAGAGGGTTCCCTTTTCTCTGCACCCTCTCCAGCATTTATTGTCTGCAGATTTGTTGCTGATGGCCATTCTGACTGGTGTGAGGTGCTATCTCATTGTAGTTTTAATTTGCATTTCTCTAATAATAAGCGAGGTTGCGCATCATTTCATGTGCCTTTGGACCATCTGTATGTCCTCTTTGGAGAGGCGTCTCTTTAGATCTTTTTCCCATTTTTTGATTGGGTTGTTTGTTTTTCCTGTGCTGAGTTGTCTGAGTTGCTTGTAGATTTTGGATAGTTCTAAGCTGTGTGTGTGTGTGTGTGTGTGTGTGTGTGTTTAAAGTCTGTTTCAGAATTTGTTGAGAGATGGGGTGAATACATACAGCTTAAACTAGTTTTAGAATCCATCTCTTGATATATTCATTAATGTATCCCTTGAGACCACCTACTGAGAAATGAGTATATTTTCCAAGACATATATTGGCTATAACTAAAAGATGGGGTTTTTTTTTTTTCTGTACATTTTAAACTTACTGGGGAAATCATTACAATGATGAGGATATGCCTTTTTTGAGTCTGAATCTTGTAAGAAAAAAAGAGTTTCTGAAGAAGAGTCATGGGATTTTTAGATGATTGACCAGATCCAAGGGCTAAGACTCCTAAGGAAAAGCCAGATGGACTTATTATTAATGATTTTCAGCAAGATAAAGTATTTGTTTTCACAGATTGCTTCAGTGTCCTAGTTTAACATTTAGTGTTGTTTTAAAAGGCAAATTAAAAACACTTGAAATGAAAGGGCCAGATAAAATATAATCCCAAACTACCCTGGAGGGACAGCGTAATGGATAAAGATGACCTAGAGCCCTTTTGCACCTCTGAACAGCTAGAGCTCTGAGCACTATTTGGTTGACACCTCTCTTTATTTGAAAATATTTAATCCATATTCAACCAGCTTCGTTCTCTTCTAGGGCTCAAATTATTAGTCTAACATAGAACATCATCAACCTTATAAAGGTAAACACTGGACTCAAAGACACTTTCCTTTGATAAGTTTGAAAGCCAAATGAAAGTAAGCTACTGGTGGAAAAGATCTTTTCTCCTCTTTTTTTCCCCTTTGACAGCTTTTAGGCTCTATTGCTAATGGAAATAAACTTCTTTCAACACGGAGCCCCTTTTGTATGACAAGCACAAGACAACTTAGAAATACTGATTTTTACATGTGATCTTTCTGCAGAAACAAATTTTGGCACAAATCTCTTGACTGACCTGTCTCGAATCAGTCAAAGTTTTCATACTCAAATAGTTGTCCTTAGGTGGGTTTGAACCTCCAAGTCCTAGTCAAAGTATCTCTTCAGATGCTTTGCCCGAAAATGAGTGATCATGGGCTTATACCTCTATTCAAACGGTAAACAAATATTTATTGAGCAACAATGTATGCACCAAGAAGTCTCCTCTGTGCTGGATATACAGCAGTAAACAGAAAATAAAGCATCCCTGCCTTTAAAGAACTTACCAAATTGCAAGGGAGGTGCATGGCAAACACATATACAAATTAATATATAATTTGAAGGACTACTATCTGCTATAGAGTGGAAAACAGAGGGACTGTGGGCTGCTTTAGCTACAGGGATGAAAAGGGACCTTTCTGAGGAGGTGGTAGCCCATTTGACTTCTATTTGCCTACAGAGAACTCAGACTAAGAAAATAACCCAAAAGGCAAATGGTGGTGACCTTAAAAACCCTGAGCAATCAAGGTAAATGTTAAGGGTAAGCTTTAATAGACGTGAAGTTTTCCCAAAGGATCCCTTCACTGTCCTTATGAGAAAAGCAAAGTCTGGTTTCTCTTAAGAGACCAACTAGAGCCTTTAGAAATTTGCCCTGATTGGCAATGGCATTTATCTTCAGGAGACCAGGAGTTCCTATTCAACCCAGAGACTTATAATCTCTGAAAAGACAGTACTTATGTGATTTTAAAAAGTAATTCTTTGTAACGATACTTCACTTACACTCAAAAATTATAGTTTCCAAAACTAAATATAGTTTTGGCACGTATGTCATTGGCTGACTTCCCTGCATTGCATTTGCCTTTAAGGGCATGCTCACTTTCTAGTTCTCATGCTTTCAGACACTGTTGTCAGTTGGGTTCACAGCCCTGCAGGGGCAGTGTTTCAATGACCTTTCGTGTTTTCATTAATTCTTTAAAAACTTTACTCTAACAGTTCTCTTCACATTAGATTTTGCAAACCTTTGCCCTTCTGCCTTTTTCTCTTCCACAAAATCCTAAATTTGGTGCTTAGACTAATTTGACCTCAAAATATATCATCTTTTAAATAAACAAAAGACCTGACAAGATCCAGAAACTGGTGATGAAATGGAAGTCATGATCCTCTCCAGTTTTCTGAGGCCAGGTCAACAGACCTACCATTATCCCAATAACTCAACAGGGAAATAAAACACTCTATCTGGGGTAAGGAAAACAAACAAACATTCAAGGAGAGTATCTATTTGGGAGGGAATTCACCATAGAGATCTTGATGAGTGTTACCTGAATTCTTCAACTACCCAAATCTGAGGTATTTTCTAGAACCTACATCATGCTGGGCTATGAAGACAAGCCCCAACATCATGATTTCTTGGTCAGAAACATCTAAAACAATGCAAATGATTAGCAGTAGATGGACTAATTACATAAGACTCTAAGATTCAAGGAGTTATTCCTGACTCCAACTATGTTACTCTGGCCAGATCTCTAAACAATTGCAGTCCTTTAGCTTGTTAGTCTTATGATGCGGATGCTGATAAAAACCCACTCATGTGTCAGGCATCTTTGTTCACTGACTCATCCACAAAGTGCTACACAAATATCAAATGACAGCACAATAGTAGCAAAATCAGTTTTTGAAAGAAAATACACATGCGTCTTACAAAGCAAAGGTGAAACATGCAACTTTCATCATTTGTTAGGCTATAAAGGAGATTTTGTAAAACACAATTGCTAAGCCAGTTACCTCATTATTTCCAGAGAAGCCACAAGGAGAATTAACTAGGAGACCTTAGCAGGTATACAAACAACTCACATGGGAAAATAGCAGCTTTTTAATGAATATCTTGAGTATTGAACCATGGTGGAGATGATAGAAGAATTCTTTCAAAAAGTGGGACTGAACTAAGCAAGATTAATTAATTAAGGTATGAGTTCTTACAAATTGAGAAAGTAGCATTGATATGTGTATATATATACACATTTATACGTGTGTAAAATAGATAACTTGGAACTTCCCTGGTAGCTCAGTGGTACAGAGCTCGCCTGTCCATGCAGGAGACACAAGTTCGATCCCTGATCTGGGAAGATCCCACATGGTGTGGAACAACTAAGCCCTTGAGCCACATCTATCTAGCCTGTGCTCTAGAGCCTCGGAGTCTCAACTACTGAGCCCATGGGCCACAACTCCTGAAGCCCTTGTACTCTAGAGCCCAAGTTCTACAACAAGAGAAGTCATGGCAACAAGAAGCCTGCTCACCTCAACTAGACAGTACTCACTCCCTGCAACTAGGGAAGAGCCTGTGGCAGCAGTGAAAATCCAGAATAAAGCCAAAAATATCTATTTGGGAGGGAATTCACCATAGAGATCTTGATGAGTGTTACCTGAATTCTTCAACTACCCAAATCTGAGGTATTTTCTAGAACCTACATCATGCTGGGCTATGAAGACAAGCCCCAACATCATGATTTCTTGGTCAGAAACATCTAAAACAATGCAAATGATTAGCAGTAGATGGACTAATTACATAAGACTCTAAGATTCAAGGAGTTATTCCTGACTCCAACTATGTTACTCTGGCCAGATCTCTAAACAATTGCAGTCCTTTAGCTTGTTAGTCTTATGATGCGGATGCTGATAAAAACCCACTCATGTGTCAGGCATCTTTGTTCACTGACTCATCCACAAAGTGCTACACAAATATCAAATGACAGCACAATAGTAGCAAAATCAGTTTTTGAAAGAAAATACACATGCGTCTTACAAAGCAAAGGTGAAACATGCAACTTTCATCATTTGTTAGGCTATAAAGGAGATTTTGTAAAACACAATTGCTAAGCCAGTTACCTCATTATTTCCAGAGAAGCCACAAGGAGAATTAACTAGGAGACCTTAGCAGGTATACAAACAACTCACATGGGAAAATAGCAGCTTTTTAATGAATATCTTGAGTATTGAACCATGGTGGAGATGATAGAAGAATTCTTTCAAAAAGTGGGACTGAACTAAGCAAGATTAATTAATTAAGGTATGAGTTCTTACAAATTGAGAAAGTAGCATTGATATGTGTATATATATACACATTTATACGTGTGTAAAATAGATAACTTGGAACTTCCCTGGTAGCTCAGTGGTACAGAGCTCGCCTGTCCATGCAGGAGACACAAGTTCGATCCCTGATCTGGGAAGATCCCACATGGTGTGGAACAACTAAGCCCTTGAGCCACATCTATCTAGCCTGTGCTCTAGAGCCTCGGAGTCTCAACTACTGAGCCCATGGGCCACAACTCCTGAAGCCCTTGTACTCTAGAGCCCAAGTTCTACAACAAGAGAAGTCATGGCAACAAGAAGCCTGCTCACCTCAACTAGACAGTACTCACTCCCTGCAACTAGGGAAGAGCCTGTGGCAGCAGTGAAAATCCAGAATAAAGCCAAAAATAAGTAATAATAAAATTATTAAAAAAAAAAAAAGGATGACCATAAGTAAGCTGCTGTAAGCAGGGAGCTCAGGTCGGTGCTCTGTAATCACCTAGAAGGATAGAAATGGAGGGCAAGGATGAAGTGGGAGGGGACACATGTATAATTATGACTAATTTGCATTCATGTATGTCAGAGATTACTACAACATTGTAAAGTAATTATCCTCCAAAAACAAGAAGAAAAAGATACTAGATTTTGGAACATGTAAAGTTTATGCATATCAGTGGATCCATCCTGGTATGGAGTCCTTTAGCCAGATTATCTATGAGACTCAGATAAATTAATTACACCAGGGAAGTTAATACATAGTTTAGAATCAGGGCTGCGAACTGAGGTGGGAAGGGAGAAATATCATTAACCCAGATTATTTCTTTCCTGCCCAATGGGGCTTTTAGGAAGAGAAACAGAGGTAGGGATGCAAATAAAGAGGGTGGTGGGTCAGAAACTGCACACTGACTGACAGATTGCAAAGGGGTTTGCACCCTTCCAGGAGGGGGGCAGAGGGATGCGGGGAGAGATGACAAACGAGAAAGCTCTTCAAGCTCTCCTGTTACAAGTGTTACTAGCTGTCGAATATTTCAGTGTTAGAGAGCTTGCCTTCTTTTCTTCGTTGTCGGCCATCATCTAGCAAACCATGCAAACAGCAAAGACATATCTGAGAAGCGATACAGCAAGGGGTGAAGAGCACAGAGGCTGGACTCAGAGCCGAGACCGTATTCTGGTTCTGCTCTTTACCAGTCCTGTGTCTCCATTTCCTCCACTGAAAATGGGACAATAGACATTTTTGTTTGTGGGCTATTATGAGAATTTGATGAGTTAATACTTGTAAAATGCTTAGAACTGTGCCTGACACGTGGTGAACACTCAATGAGTGATTTTTAAATTCATAAGTACAATTGCTCTTATCACTTTTTTATTCTGTATTTTGATAAGTTGTATCAGCTGATAAAAAACAGGGAATATTTTGATTACTCATAATTCATGCTTCAATTTTTCACAAAGGGAAGGAGCCTGTGGCAGCAGTGAAAATCCAGAATAAAGCCAAAAATAAGTAATAATAAAATTATTAAAAAAAAAAAAAGGATGACCATAAGTAAGCTGCTGTAAGCAGGGAGCTCAGGTCGGTGCTCTGTAATCACCTAGAAGGATAGAAATGGAGGGCAAGGATGAAGTGGGAGGGGACACATGTATAATTATGACTAATTTGCATTCATGTATGTCAGAGATTACTACAACATTGTAAAGTAATTATCCTCCAAAACAAGAAGAAAAAGATACTAGATTTTGGAACATGTAAAGTTTATGCATATCAGTGGATCCATCCTGGTATGGAGTCCTTTAGCCAGATTATCTATGAGACTCAGATAAATTAATTACACCAGGGAAGTTAATACATAGTTTAGAATCAGGGCTGCGAACTGAGGTGGGAAGGGAGAAATATCATTAACCCAGATTATTTCTTTCCTGCCCAATGGGGCTTTTAGGAAGAGAAACAGAGGTAGGGATGCAAATAAAGAGGGTGGTGGGTCAGAAACTGCACACTGACTGACAGATTGCAAAGGGGTTTGCACCCTTCCAGGAGGGGGGCAGAGGGATGCGGGGAGAGATGACAAACGAGAAAGCTCTTCAAGCTCTCCTGTTACAAGTGTTACTAGCTGTCGAATATTTCAGTGTTAGAGAGCTTGCCTTCTTTTCTTCGTTGTCGGCCATCATCTAGCAAACCATGCAAACAGCAAAGACATATCTGAGAAGCGATACAGCAAGGGGTGAAGAGCACAGAGGCTGGACTCAGAGCCGAGACCGTATTCTGGTTCTGCTCTTTACCAGTCCTGTGTCTCCATTTCCTCCACTGAAAATGGGACAATAGACATTTTTGTTTGTGGGCTATTATGAGAATTTGATGAGTTAATACTTGTAAAATGCTTAGAACTGTGCCTGACACGTGGTGAACACTCAATGAGTGATTTTTAAATTCATAAGTACAATTGCTCTTATCACTTTTTTATTCTGTATTTTGATAAGTTGTATCAGCTGATAAAAAACAGGGAATATTTTGATTACTCATAATTCATGCTTCAATTTCTTTCTTTCTAAGTATTTATGTTTACAAAGAGCAACTCAATTATAATGTTCCCATTTGTTTTTAAAATTTTTTAATTCTGGAAAAGTTCTCTAATAGAGATTTCCACCCCTCAATTTTTTTTTTTTTTTCTGAAGTGAAACTGGTCTTCAGAAAGCTGATTAATTCCATGATGGCCACCCACCATTTTTTTCCTGCATGACATGTACACCAATGCATTATAGGAGCTGAATTTTTTTCCTCCTTTCTGAAGTGCCTTAACTTGCTTTCACACTGGGGCTTCCAAAGAAACCATTTGTGATTTTACAGAAATCTCTCTAATGAAGGGTGGTATGTTGAAGTTGAATATATTTATTCTGTGGAAAATATAAACAACATGACATGGGGAAGAACAGGAAGATCTCGAGAGTAAACCAAAATATTTATATATTTGCCCATAAAAGATGTGCACCAGTGATCTTAGAATGTATAGGAAAATGAGTTTTGCCCTCAATGCTAAGACCTACATCCATGTACGACAACATAAAAGATGCTGTAAGTTTTTCCTTTGTTACTGGATCACCACAAAAATGTGGGCTGGGTGAACTGAGTGTGTTCTTAGCACTATCTTTAGCTTGAAGTCTGGTGGTCTTTTTTGGAGCCAGACTTCTCTTGTTAAATCAAAATTGTTTTGGCAAAATTGTTTTGGCTGCTTTATTATTCTTCATGTTTTGGAAAAGATAGTTTCAAGTTAATACTACCCTTCGAAATTACTCTGTTTCTTACAGTACCTCATTTTTATCTAGCTGCATTCTTAAACCTTCAATTTGAATACTCTGTAAATGATTTATGCTTGATGAATTTTATTTCCTCACACATATTTTAATGCCAAACCCCTCCTCCCAAGAAAGTAAGTAATTTCAATGGAATTGTACTAACTTTAAGCAAAGGAAATGAACAAAATAATTGTCTCCCTACAGTAATTCGTAACACATTAATTTAAAGGAATTAATTTATAAGATAATGTAAAGGAAAAAATTAATAGATTTCTCTTCTAAATGATGATCTATAATATTTCCCAATTATTTTTATGAAAACCCAACAGTGCATATAGCAACAGTTGCATTCTAGGGAATACAACTACTAACTGGAACTACAGACATGAAATATATTGTCTTTCTACCATTGACTAGAAAAATACAAGCAAATACTTCTCTACAACTACTCTTTTGTCTGTTACAGAGTAGAGACATGAAACCTTTTTTTTATTATTGATATCATAATATAATAGTTATTTATGGCTATTGCACAACCTTTTTTAATTTTAGAAAATAAAAGTAGTGTATATATTTCACCCATCTCACTTTTGGCACAGTGAAAAGAGAAATAAGTTTCACAGTAAAAGTTATTTTGAGAGCAATGTCAAGCCCACAATTAGGGAAAAAAATAGTAGCCCCAAAGGACTGGAGGTGAAATAAGCGGTCAGTCTAGAGAAGGTGCTTAGGAATTCCAAGATTGTCACAGAGGAGCGTGATTCATTTAAAATGGAACTGAGGAGGGGGAGGTATGCTCTTTATTCTAGAACTTACAAGATCCTGGCAAAAAGGGTTAAATCCCCTACAGTTCTGAAGTGAATACTTCAAGCCACTTTGAGGTTTTTAAAATGCTGTGTTTCTTTCTGTGTGGTTGCATTAAAAATTTCAATTGATTGAAGATTTGGGGGTGTGAATGAGGCACCTCCTACCATTTAAGTGAAATAAAGACAGCAGAGAAGGGAAACACCAAAAGACATTTGACCCTGACATGTGATGTGGTGGACCAAAGCAACACTCTGAAAGCCATTTGCAAGACTTACTGTGTTAGTCAGCACTCACAGCAGTCAAACAATTGGGCTAGTTTAGGATTTTAGAATCAGAAGTTATCTTAGATGCAGTATAACCCATCTTTCCTCAGTCACTGAGGAAACACGGGCCACACGAGGTATCCAAAGCTGGGATAGAGTCTTTGTATCTAGGGTTCTGGTCTCAGTGGTTTGGTTATCTTGCAACTTGAATGTCCAAGTCTCTAAACTGCTGGGTTACCCTGCCCTTAAGTTTCTAAATAAAGTAACTAAAATCTAGGCTCTTGTCCACTTCACCACCCTCTAGTGCTACTCCAGTATTTGTAAGGATTTCTGGCTGTGTCTACATAGTAGTGCTGGACATCTATTCCTCCTCCCCTGAACTCCTGAGCCCTGCCATCCTCAGCTACCTCTCCAGACTTATCCTACGTTATCCTCAAACTACTCTGTGCCAGGTTGAATGCAGAGTCTCCTTTTCTTCATTATCAAGGTGCAACTCAAAGGAGCACTGTATTCTATAGCAGATTTTAGCAAACACTGAAAAAATTGGAGAAGATTGCCACATGGTCCTAGGAGTTACTTACAAATGGGCATCAACACTCCTGGATTTCCTCAGCCACCGCTGTTAAGGAGAAAATGGAGTAATCTCCTACTGACTCTCTTTCCATAGACCTTGCCCGCCACACACTTCCCCCAGTTTTAAGACATTAAATCTCATCCAGGGCACAAAACTGCTAGCACCATCTTCCTCAAACTCCTCATCTATGCCGAGATCCTAGACCTTTGCAGGGCCCGGAGGCCCATCAAGTGTTTTCCTAAAACCAGAGAGAAATTGCATTTTTAACTTCTATACAGGACTGCAGCATTAACACAGCACCATTTTTTTTTTTTCTTAGGTCATGGTCATATTAAACAAGTGAGAACCAAACACATTGCAATCATTCATTGATTGAAGATTTGGGGTGTGAATGAGGCACCTCCTACCATTTAAGTGAAATAAAGACAGCAGAGAAGGGAAACACCAAAAGACATTTGACCCTGACATGTGATGTGGTGGACCAAAGCAACACTCTGAAAGCCATTTGCAAGACTTACTGTGTTAGTCAGCACTCACAGCAGTCAAACAATTGGGCTAGTTTAGGATTTTAGAATCAGAAGTTATCTTAGATGCAGTATAACCCATCTTTCCTCAGTCACTGAGGAAACACGGGCCACACGAGGTATCCAAAGCTGGGATAGAGTCTTTGTATCTAGGGTTCTGGTCTCAGTGGTTTGGTTATCTTGCAACTTGAATGTCCAAGTCTCTAAACTGCTGGGTTACCCTGCCCTTAAGTTTCTAAATAAAGTAACTAAAATCTAGGCTCTTGTCCACTTCACCACCCTCTAGTGCTACTCCAGTATTTGTAAGGATTTCTGGCTGTGTCTACATAGTAGTGCTGGACATCTATTCCTCCTCCCCTGAACTCCTGAGCCCTGCCATCCTCAGCTACCTCTCCAGACTTATCCTACGTTATCCTCAAACTACTCTGTGCCAGGTTGAATGCAGAGTCTCCTTTTCTTCATTATCAAGGTGCAACTCAAAGGAGCACTGTATTCTATAGCAGATTTTAGCAAACACTGAAAAAATTGGAGAAGATTGCCACATGGTCCTAGGAGTTACTTACAAATGGGCATCAACACTCCTGGATTTCCTCAGCCACCGCTGTTAAGGAGAAAATGGAGTAATCTCCTACTGACTCTCTTTCCATAGACCTTGCCCGCCACACACTTCCCCCAGTTTTAAGACATTAAATCTCATCCAGGGCACAAAACTGCTAGCACCATCTTCCTCAAACTCCTCATCTATGCCGAGATCCTAGACCTTTGCAGGGCCCGGAGGCCCATCAAGTGTTTTCCTAAAACCAGAGAGAAATTGCATTTTTAACTTCTATACAGGACTGCAGCATTAACACAGCACCATTTTTTTTTTTTCTTAGGTCATGGTCATATTAAACAAGTGAGAACCAAACACATTGCAATCATTCATTCAGAGGCCTTCTGCTGGATTTCCAGAGACACTGGTGGTTTACAAAATAATTTTGTTCCTGGATACCTCTCCAATCCACCCCCTCCTCCATGTCACCATTGCCATTGCCAGGAAACAAGCCCTCACCGTCCCACCCTTGACTCTGACATTTGCCTTCTAAATTTATCTCTCCGACACTAGTTTCTTCCTCTTTCAATTACATTCACCTGGTCCAAAGTTTTATTCTAAAAATTCAAACTTTATTAGTACCCTGTCACAGTTGAGCACCACAATGACCACCACCTCTCAGAAGCCTGTGTGACCTGAACAAATCAAACTTAGCAATTCATACGCACACTGTTTTCTTCTAATGGCATCGCCTCACTGACGCACCTTCTCTTGTCACATCTTACTATCTTCAAGAGGCCTCTTCCTCTTTTTGGAATGTGACAGATAATCTCCTTAAAAATATCTACCACTTACACCGGCTTCAAGAATCAATGCTCAGATGAACTTCACTTCCATGCAGTCTCTTCATGGTTCTCATAACCTTCATTGTGTGTGCCGTCATTACTGCATTACTATTGTTAGTGTGAATGTGTTTCCCCTACTATACTGTAAAGCAAAAAGGAAACTTGGCTTCAATTCATCTCACTTTCCTAGTACTCAGCATGATACTTAGCTCTGAGTAGGTGCTTGAGAAAAACTCGTCTAATTGAACTAGACTTAGTTTCAGATAGCCGTATGAAGAAATAAAGAAAGATATTTAAGCATTTCAAAGTCATTTCAACTGAAATTTCTCTAAAACAAGGGGAGATATAGGAGCCTAATTTCATTTGAAATTAATGACAATAATGTTTCTTGGATAATGTTTCAAAAATTGGCTCTATTTATAAAAGAAGTAATCTGGACCTCTATCTAAAACCATTGTGTAAAAGTGACCTCAAAATGAATTTAAAATCCCCAAATGAACATCACCCAAAACAGTGATTAGAAGCAGATGAAATCTAGAATTTAGAGTTCTATACAGGACTGCATAAAAGCACCATTTTTTTCTTAGGTCATGGTCATATTAAACAAGTGAGAACCAAACACATTGCAATCATTCATTCAGAGGCCTTCTGCTGGATTTCCAGAGACACTGGTGGTTTACAAAATAATTTTGTTCCTGGATACCTCTCCAATCCACCCCCTCCTCCATGTCACCATTGCCATTGCCAGGAAACAAGCCCTCACCGTCCCACCCTTGACTCTGACATTTGCCTTCTAAATTTATCTCTCCGACACTAGTTTCTTCCTCTTTCAATTACATTCACCTGGTCCAAAGTTTTATTCTAAAAATTCAAACTTTATTAGTACCCTGTCACAGTTGAGCACCACAATGACCACCACCTCTCAGAAGCCTGTGTGACCTGAACAAATCAAACTTAGCAATTCATACGCACACTGTTTTCTTCTAATGGCATCGCCTCACTGACGCACCTTCTCTTGTCACATCTTACTATCTTCAAGAGGCCTCTTCCTCTTTTTGGAATGTGACAGATAATCTCCTTAAAAATATCTACCACTTACACCGGCTTCAAGAATCAATGCTCAGATGAACTTCACTTCCATGCAGTCTCTTCATGGTTCTCATAACCTTCATTGTGTGTGCCGTCATTACTGCATTACTATTGTTAGTGTGAATGTGTTTCCCCTACTATACTGTAAAGCAAAAAGGAAACTTGGCTTCAATTCATCTCACTTTCCTAGTACTCAGCATGATACTTAGCTCTGAGTAGGTGCTTGAGAAAAACTCGTCTAATTGAACTAGACTTAGTTTCAGATAGCCGTATGAAGAAATAAAGAAAGATATTTAAGCATTTCAAAGTCATTTCAACTGAAATTTCTCTAAAACAAGGGGAGATATAGGAGCCTAATTTCATTTGAAATTAATGACAATAATGTTTCTTGGATAATGTTTCAAAAATTGGCTCTATTTATAAAAGAAGTAATCTGGACCTCTATCTAAAACCATTGTGTAAAAGTGACCTCAAAATGAATTTAAAATCCCCAAATGAACATCACCCATAGAAAACAAATCAGTGATTAGAAGCAGTGAATTGAAAAGTACACAAAAAAGATAGATCTTAAAATTATAGAGTTAAGTAAAATCATAAGAAATAGAATCAGATGTTGAATACATCACTTATGTAAATTAAAAATTTAAATATAAAAATGCAAAACAACAGTGAATATTTCCCCAGAATACATTCTTATTCAAAGACATATATTTACCGTGTTAGAATGTACGCCTAAGACAGGGTTTGGAATGAATAAAATTGACAAAATAAAACTGTAAAGAGACATCACCTGGACTGATCATAATAGTAGACTATGAAAGAAAAATTTTCAAGAATACATGCCTAGGGCTTCCCCTGGTGGTCCAGTGGGTAAGGACACTGCCTTGCAGTGCAAGGGGCGTCGGTTCGATCCCTGGCCTGGGAAGATCCCACGTGCCGCGGAGTGGCTGGACTGATGTGTCCAATTACCGAGCCGGAACTCTGGCGCGCATGCGCCCAGAGCCGGTGCTCTGCAACGACAGAGGCCACCGCGATGAGAGGCCCACAGGAGCCAAAGAACAAAGACGGATGAAGACAGAGAAATGAAAGACCAATAGAAGCGGCCTGCCCATCCCCCTCCCTCCCCACTCCACCCACCAAAAGATAAATCAATCAATCAATCAATCAATAAATAAATAAATAAATAAATTAGACATTGTTATTTAAAAAAAAAAAAAAAGAATACATGCCTATGTAAAGACATATATTGAACCTGTCAGGGTAGTGTTGTGTGAGACAAAAATAAAGGGGGAGAATAAACATTTTAAATGGTAACGAAGGGGATCATCTATTACGCAGAGGAATATAACTCATTTGTGGGTCTAAGGTCTAAATACTGAAACTAAAAGCTTAAAATATGCAAAAGAATATTTAAGTTTGGTCTCATAAAACAATGGATATATAAGGCATCAGAGCATCTGTCTTCATGGAGCAATATTGTGTGCTGGCATCTGATGATCAATTGCTGACTCCTTTCTAAAAGCAGTGATATAGAACAGGCTAGGGGTAGACAAAGATTGTAGTTCCTGCTCTGTCTGGGACTTACTGGGTGATCCCAACAGGCCACTCCACTCTAAGCCTTATCAGAATGTCATAGATACCACAGAGGGCTATGAGAGAGCAAGCAGAAGGGACTTCACCTTACAAGAAACTCACTTCCTTCCAGATATTAACTAACATTAAACGGCGGGAATACCAGCATCTAGGTGGACAGAGGTGCCTGCCACTCAGTGTCAGAAGCCTGCCGCCACTGTGTGCTGGATTTAGGGAAGGAGGGAGAGCATGAAGCAAGAGAAATGGCCAACCCAGTGAGCCCACATAACTGTCGTCATTGGATCTGTTGAAGCTCATTTAGCCATCTGTGTCTCTTTGGGGGAATCATCCAGATCCTGCATATCTATGGTTAACATAACCTGGACTTTCTCAATTACTGAATACCCTTGACCCCTATTTCATCTCTCATCTCAAGAGTGAGGTTGGCTAGAGGTCATGTGATAATAGCCTGTAATGTACATTTCAAAGGCCTGAAAGTAAAGGCCCCTTTTGTAATGTAATAGGACACCGCCTTGCAGTGCAAGGGGCGCCGGTTCGAGCCCTGGCCTGGGAAGATCCCACGTGCCGCGGAGTGGCTGGACTGATGTGTCCAATTACCGAGCTGGAGCTCTGGAGCGCATGTGCCAAGAGCCGGTGCTCTCCGACGACAGAGGCCACCGCGATGAGAGGCCCACAGGAGCCAAAGAACAAAGACGGATGAAAATAGAGAAATGAAAGACCAATAGAAGCGGCCTGCCCATCCCCCTCCCTCCCCACTCCACCCACCAAAAGATAAATCAATCAATCAATCAATCAATAAATAAATAAATAAATAAATTAGACATTGTTATTTAAAAAAAAAAAAAAAGAATACATGCCTATGTAAAGACATATATTGAACCTGTCAGGGTAGTGTTGTGTGAGACAAAAATAAAGGGGGAGAATAAACATTTTAAATGGTAACGAAGGGGATCATCTATTACGCAGAGGAATATAACTCATTTGTGGGTCTAAGGTCTAAATACTGAAACTAAAAGCTTAAAATATGCAAAAGAATATTTAAGTTTGGTCTCATAAAACAATGGATATATAAGGCATCAGAGCATCTGTCTTCATGGAGCAATATTGTGTGCTGGCATCTGATGATCAATTGCTGACTCCTTTCTAAAAGCAGTGATATAGAACAGGCTAGGGGTAGACAAAGATTGTAGTTCCTGCTCTGTCTGGGACTTACTGGGTGATCCCAACAGGCCACTCCACTCTAAGCCTTATCAGAATGTCATAGATACCACAGAGGGCTATGAGAGAGCAAGCAGAAGGGACTTCACCTTACAAGAAACTCACTTCCTTCCAGATATTAACTAACATTAAACGGCGGGAATACCAGCATCTAGGTGGACAGAGGTGCCTGCCACTCAGTGTCAGAAGCCTGCCGCCACTGTGTGCTGGATTTAGGGAAGGAGGGAGAGCATGAAGCAAGAGAAATGGCCAACCCAGTGAGCCCACATAACTGTCGTCATTGGATCTGTTGAAGCTCATTTAGCCATCTGTGTCTCTTTGGGGGAATCATCCAGATCCTGCATATCTATGGTTAACATAACCTGGACTTTCTCAATTACTGAATACCCTTGACCCCTATTTCATCTCTCATCTCAAGAGTGAGGTTGGCTAGAGGTCATGTGATAATAGCCTGTAATGTACATTTCAAAGGCCTGAAGCAAGATGGTCCCCACACAGGAGGGTTACCTTAAAATTCCCTTTCTGTTTTGATCGATGAGAAATTGTTAACTGCTTTTCTGGGACCAAATGGAAGGGTCACCTGTTTCACTTATTTGCCAACATAAACAAGGAAAATCTTCATTCTTTTATATGAAACAGCACATCTGGACTTATTAAATATTATTGCTATTTTGACACAATTTATAGTTAGCATGTTTCACAATTTAGGCTGAAGGCAAATATTTATAAAATGTGGAAAATTAATTTTTTAAAACTCCAAGATTACTTGTATTCAAAGAGAGCAATATATTTTTAACCATTAATGGTTTGACCTGCTTTGTTAAAAACGTGAACCTTTCCAGAAGGACACTTGAGAAGACTGACTCTGAAGTCTTTTCACGAGCTCTTCCTGATCATGCTTTCTTCCTGGGAACCTGGCACTGGCTTCACACCAGTGTAACTCGCCATGCTCTGGAGGCAGGTTAAGTGACAAGTGGGAAAAGTCTTGAAGGAAAGAAAACATCAACTGTTAAAATTACTCACAAGACTTACATTTCAAGACTCAGGCCTAGAACTCAAGCCCCTAACTTGAACTCAAAAACCTGGGTTGAACTTGTAGCTTTGTGATTTCAATTCTTCTGTCTATGCAAGAACAAAAAAGGCTGATGCAAAAATTTCTGACTTAGGGTTAAGCATATACTCACTGTTTTGCAAAAGGCTTGCTCTTCTTTGTCTTTGAGTGTGTGTGTGTGTATGTGTGTGTGTGTGTGGTGATGCAGTTCAACAGCGTTCACATGAAGATAAAGTAAGCAAGGAGGAGGGGGTCAGCAAGAGAAGAGAAGTAACTTTATCTTTGACCTATTGAGTGGCTTTTTGAAACCTGAGTCATCAGTTTGGTGGTGTGCCGTGGGAAAGGACCAGGAAGCGATAAACAAAATAAACGATGGAATCCAAATGGAAAAGCACTGCTCTGTGAGCTATTGGCTGCATAAAAGGAAGAGGGGAGATTTTTAAAAATGTTTATTCTACTAACATGCATACGGTACTCAGGCAAATCAGTTTCTAGTCTGAACAGACAATCTTGTGATGTTCTGTTCACTCTTTCTGTGCACAAGCTTTATGATGCCATAAACTTAAATTGATTAACAAACTTGCTACTCCCCATTGAATTTACAGTCACATTTTGATGGCAGAAAAACATTTTTGTACTATAAAGCATCAGGAAAAGAAGAGTAGTGACATGAATTGAACTAGATAAGTCTACGGCTCTAGTACCACTGAGGATACTGGTACCACTAGTAAAATGGAAAACTAAACCCCTAGTTCCTAGCTTATTTAATTCAACTCATTGACAAGATGTTACCCAATTCAGGGAACACAAACACAGAAAAACTAATAAAGAATAGTGGAATCAATCATCTAATTGGACTTAAGAGAATCTTTTGATTATTATAGGTGTGTGCAGTTTCCTTAAATATCAATCACATACTAAATCTTAAATAATTAAGCAAGGATAAGAATGCATACCCCAGTCTATTGCTATTTTTGATTAATGAATCATTGAGAAATATACTCTGCAGAGTAGGGACTGCATGTTCTTTTAACATATAATATATATTACAATAAAGTTATTAAGCATTGATAGAATAATTGCCATTTTTGAGCACCTATGAAGTACTAAGTGGGTTTATTGTTTCCTTAATCCTAAAAAAAGTTAAATGAGTAATTATCCTGAGTAAGGTAATCTGATTTTCTTTTTAAAAACCTGCCAGCTGAGTAAATATTCCAATATAACCACCCATGGAGATGGTGTGTATTATTATTGTTTGTAATATGTGAAAATCCTTTATACAAAGGGTTTCTAATGCCATTTAAGAAGTAAATAAAACTTGTTTCTGTAAAGTTACAGCTTATTTTGGTTCAAAATATGTTTTTCACTTTGACTCATCTTTCTTATCAGGGTTGAGCCAAGTGACTTTAACCTGAGTTGAAAAATTGAGTATCTTCTCAAAGGACTCACCATGATGGTGCTAAACATGAAAGGAGTTGCCCAAAGGCTTTGGACAAAGGCATCCTGACTGATAAGTTAAACACCTCCCAAGTCCTTGACAAAGGGAATACTTGTACCACTTTATAGAGGATTCTGGTGAAGAGGTCTAAAAAAGATCAATGACAGTAATTTATTTGCATGATAGTTAAAGAGCTATACTTGCTGGCTCAGATGGTAAAGAATCTGCCTGGAATGTAGGAGACTCCAAGGTTCCATCCCGGGTCAGGAAGATCCCCTGGAGAAGGGAATGGCAATCCACTCCAGTATTCTTGCCTGGAGAATTCCATGGACAGAGGAACCTGGCAGACTAAAAAAGTCCATGTGGGTCACACAGAGTTGGACACGGGTGAGTGAGTAACACTTTCACTTTTTTCCACTTTTAAGGAGCTGCAAATTCCCTATCTGCCTTTCTCAATTTCACTGTGATCCCTGTTTCTTAGTTCACTGAGAAAACCAGACTTCCTCCTTTCTACCTCAGCACTAAATTTATGACATATACTCTTCCCTCTAACTTCTCTCTTGAAGAAAAACTATCCACATTCTAATCCAGTGGCTCTCATCAGCTTTTAGATCTCTGGAGCATCTGTAGTCAGTTCTTTTTATACTCCTAATGACATGAAATATACTCTAGAGTAGGGACTGCATGTTTTTTTTTTGATTAAGCATTGATAGAATAACTGCCATTTTTCAGCACCTATGAAGTACTAAGTGGGTTTATTGTTTCCTTAATCCTAAAAAAAGTTAAATGAGTAATTATCCTGAGTAAGGTAATCTGATTTTCTTTTTAAAAACCTGCCAGCTGAGTAAATATTCCAATATAACCACCCATGGAGATGGTGTGTATTATTATTGTTTGTAATATGTGAAAATCCTTTATACAAAGGGTTTCTAATGCCATTTAAGAAGTAAATAAAACTTGTTTCTGTAAAGTTACAGCTTATTTTGGTTCAAAATATGTTTTTCACTTTGACTCATCTTTCTTATCAGGGTTGAGCCAAGTGACTTTAACCTGAGTTGAAAAATTGAGTATCTTCTCAAAGGACTCACCATGATGGTGCTAAACATGAAAGGAGTTGCCCAAAGGCTTTGGACAAAGGCATCCTGACTGATAAGTTAAACACCTCCCAAGTCCTTGACAAAGGGAATACTTGTACCACTTTATAGAGGATTCTGGTGAAGAGGTCTAAAAAAGATCAATGACAGTAATTTATTTGCATGATAGTTAAAGAGCTATACTTGCTGGCTCAGATGGTAAAGAATCTGCCTGGAATGTAGGAGACTCCAAGGTTCCATCCCCGGGTCAGGAGGATCCCCTGGAGAAGGGAATGGCAATCCACTCCAGTATTCTTGCCTGGAGAATTCCATGGACAGAGGAACCTGGCAGACTAAAAAAGTCCATGTGGGTCACACAGAGTTGGACACGGGTGAGTGAGTAACACTTTCACTTTTTTCCACTTTTAAGGAGCTGCAAATTCCCTATCTGCCTTTCTCAATTTCACTGTGATCCCTGTTTCTTAGTTCACTGAGAAAACCAGACTTCCTCCTTTCTACCTCAGCACTAAATTTATGACATATACTCTTCCCTCTAACTTCTCTCTTGAAGAAAAACTATCCACATTCTAATCCAGTGGCTCTCATCAGCTTTTAGATCTCTGGAGCATCTGTAGTCAGTTCTTTTTATACTCCTAATACCATTTTGTGGGGTTTTGGTTTTTTGACTTCTCTATTTTATGAGTTCTGTCACTTGTCACTGCTGTTAATCTTTTTAAATAAACGACTTGGTTTTTATTTTAAACTATTATATCTTTCAATTTACGTTATCTATTATTCTCATCCTTCTACATTCTTTGAGTTTATTCTGTGTTTTTTTTCTAGGTTTCTAATTTGGAGGTTTCATTTATTTTTAGCCTTCTAATATAAACATCTGAGTCTATAACCTTCCGTTAAATACCATATTAGCTGCACCGCCCCAATTTTACATCTAGTATTTTTGATATCTTTAAGTTATAAATATTTTCAAATTTCTAATATTTCTCTTTTGAACTGTATATATATTTTTATTTGTCTTAAATTCCAAGAGTGTAGGGTTTGTTTTTGTTTTCTATCATTGTGTTTGTTCTTGATTTGTTCTTGATTTCTAATGTAGTTGTGATCAGAAAAGATGAGATGTATGATAATGTCTTTTTGACATTTGTTTAGATTATTTTATGTTCCATTATGTACTCAAATTTTATAAAGTTCCACATGTGCTTGAAAGTTATATATTGTGAAGGTGTTTTACATAGTCAACCTTTCTATATATATATGCATATATATATATATACACATATAGATTCAAGTTTGCTTATGACTTCTTCTCTATCATTAAGGTTTTATTCATCTCTTAATTCCTAAGAGGAAACAGTGAAAATGATTCCTATGATTGTAAGTTTGTTATTTCTTTCCTTTTTTTTTTTTTTTTAAGGAACAGCCCAAGCACACACACCCAACCCATTCAGCTGTGTCAACTCCACATGGTCATGGTCTCCCATGGCCATAAGTTTGTTATTTCCCCTTATAATTTATCAATAACTTTTTTTTAACAGAATTTGAAGCTCTATTATTAGACAACACAAGTTTTAAACTGTCAGAAGTTTTTACTCATTAAAACTTTTATTGATACTTAAGGGCCCTCTTAGTAAAATCTGTTGCCTCAAAGTCTATTTTGAATGACAGTACTATGTATACATCAACTTTATTCAGATTAATATTTATCTGATATAATATTTCTAATTATTTTAATTTCAACACTTTTGTGCTCTTTCATTATAGATGTTTCTTATAAACAATACAACATACAGAAAGTTTTTTAAAAAAGAATTCTGGCTGTTGATCATTTTTTTTAAAAAAAAACATTTATTTTATTTATTTATCTTCTTGGGGGGTGGTGTGGAGAGGGAGGGGGATGGGCAGGCCACTTCTATTGGTCTTTCACTAGTCTATTTTCATCTGTCCTTGATCTTTGGCCCGTGTGGGCCTCCCATCGCGGTGGCGTCTGTCGCTGCAGAGCACCGGCTCTGGGCGCATGTGCGCCAGAGCTCCTGCTCGGTAATTGGACACATCAGTCCAACCGTTCCATGGCACGTGGGATCTTCCCAGGCCAGGGATCCAACCGGCACCCCTTGCACTGCAAGGCGGTGTCCTTACCCGCTGGACCACCAGGGGAAGCCCTGATCATTATAAACTATTTGGGTTCCTTTTTCCATCTTATTGTATACTCTTTGTCTCAGTTTTTCTTTTCTCTTTATCCCTTTTCTCTGTTTCTGCTGTCCTTTGGATTCAGTTTCCTCTCTATTTTACTTTTCCCTCCTCCTAGGGTCTAGTGTCTGGTCCTGCCAGATTGCTGTGCATTGCCCTAGAGACCTGCACACTGGCCACTGCTTCTGTTTCCTTCACTTTTCCCCCAACAAGCAGTGTTTCAGCAGGACTGTGGTATGACTGTTTGAACAGTGCTCATCTGAGCATAATAGTCATTCTAGGTCATTGGATTATTAGTTCTCTGAGGGAGGGACCACGTTTCATTCACCTTCAACTTCCCAAAATCTAGCACACTGACTAGCACATGGTAGGCTCAATAAATGCTGAATGAACATGTAAGCAAATGAAGATTAAGGAGAAGGAGCATCACTGCTCCTTCTAGGACTATTCTGGAGGGCAACAGGAAAGGGCAGTGTTGATGCTGGGAAGACAAAGCCTTAGTTTGATAGGTGTAGATAATTGTGTCAGTTAGAAGTAAGTTATGATACTCCATAAAAACCAAGCCTCGGGGCTTCCCTGGTAGCTCAGGGAAGAGTTTGCCTGCCAATACAGGAGAAGGGCTCAATTCCTGATCTGGGAAGATCCCACATGCTGTGGAGAGGCTGAACCCATGAGCCACAACTGTTGAGCCTGTGCTCTAGAATCTCAGAGGGACAACTATGGAGCCCATGTACCACAACTGCTGGAGCTCATGTGCCCTAGAGCCCAAGTTCCACAAGAGAGAAGTCACCACAACAAGAAGCCTGCTCACCTCAACTAGAGCTAGAGAAGAGCCTGTGGCAGCAGTGAAAACCCAGAATAGCCAAAAAACAAATTAAAAAAAGAAAGAAAAAAACAAGCTTAGAGTTTTATATTTGAGAAGTCTTAAAATGTGGAATCAGTAAGGACAGAGGAAAAGTGATGAGAGAGTATTTTAAGATGATTTTTTTAATTAAAATATAAAATTTAAGACATTTCTTCTGCCAATAACTGGCACAACTGTATATCAAATATTAATCATATTACTGAGTTTTCTATAATACAGGATTCTACAAGATGAGTGCTCATCAACTCATACTTTTTATATACAATCAAGTCTCTACTGAAGAATTGATGCTTTTGAACTGTGATGCTAGAGAAAACTCTTGACAGTCCCATAGACAGCAAGGAGATCAAACCAGTCAATCCTAAAGGAAAAGAACCCTGAATACTCACTGGAAGGACTGATGCTAAAGCTGAAGCTCCAGTACTTTGGTTACTTGATGCGAAGAGCTGACTCACTGGAAAAGTCCCTGATGCTGGGAAACATGGAGGGCAAGAGGAGAAGGGGGCAACAGAGGATGAGATGGTTGGATGGCGTCATCAACCCAATGGAAATGAGTATGAACAAGCTCTGGGAGATAGTGAAGGACAGAGAAGCCTGGTGTGCTGCAGTCAGTCCATGGGGTTGCAAAGACTTGGACGTGACTGAGACACTTAACAACAATGTCTGTACCACCAGGGTTGGTCTAAATATGCTTTCTTACTTTTGGACTTCTCATTCTACTTTATATAAAACATACTAAAACAAACACACATCCCAAAGGAAGCATAATTCATTGCTGCAAAAAATTTTAGAATTTTATAATTCTGCTTTATGATATTTGGCTACAAGTAACTTCTGATTTATGAACTGGTTATAATTTCTCAGTAGTCATCATGCACACACACCAACTCTCCCGAAGTGAGAAAATATAGCTTACTGATGGTTTTAAAATATCATGAAATGTTTATGGATACTAAATTTATTAATTATTGAAGTTGACATAATGTTAGGCTTTGTGAACATTTAATTAAACATTTATTCATTTTACAGTTTTCACTTTGTATTCTTGAGCCTATAAATTTTATTTCTTGTCTTGAATATTTTTTAAATCCCTGAAAAGCTCCAAAGCCTTAATCATATGCTCATAGGATATAACAGATAAATTAGCTCTACTTCTATCCCTTTCCTGCTTTAATCCTGCATCAAAAATATGATCAATCATTTTTATGATCTTAGACATAATAGGCAACAATGACCACAGAAAAATAAACAAGCCTCTGTGATATTGCTGTAATGGTGAATGTTCCCGTTTTACTCTGAAATGTCAAATAGGAATGTGCTCCTCATTTCTGCAGAATCTGCATACCCATTTTCTTTGGAAATGATCTTTGCTGCCCAAATTCTTTCTGCCATAAGACATCTTAACTTGTGACACTAACTGACAGGGATTCTCAAAAAAGATTTTACTTAACAAAGTATGAAACAAAACCAGCTGCCCTTGAGCCTAATCTAGTCTATGGAATTCATCAGCTCTTAATTATCTATACTATGGCCAAGTTTGCTAAAGGTTGAGACCTTCAAACAATCAAAGAGTGGAGTATTGTAAAATCACTTACATTTACTTTTGGATGTGATTTTAGTAGTTATCTCAAATGTCCTGGGGCTTTAATACTTTTAAGTATTTAAGTGTTAGGCTCTCCTCGTCTTGCCTCCCGTGCTTTCCCTCAGAGCACCTTTCTGACAGTCTAATATTTGAAAGCCAAGCAACAACAGAAAACAGAGTGGGTGTTCTCTGAAAGGTACAGAGAAGGAAAGAAAAACATTTTTGAGGGCCTGCTGAGTCCTTGACACCCTACCTACATTCTCTCTTTTCACTTTAAGAACAATCCTATGTGATCAACATTAGTAATGGAGAATGGAAATAGTCTAGGGTCAGTCAGCTGAAGAAGGTCGTGGGTGCATGTTTTAAATGCAAATCTGTATCTAAAGCCAAAGCCATGTCTTTGCACATCATCTCTGAGATTTTTCTCTCTTTTTTGGTTCATGCCATCCTAGGACACAGAGGTAATTGTGTTTACTTAAAATTTGGGCTTATAGTCCCTAACAGACTATTTAAAAATCTCATGTGTATTAATTGACTGATTCAATAAATAAAGTTGGTGAAAATGTCAATATAGTCTTCAATAGCTGAAATCGAATTTTATTATTGATATTTAATATTCATTAAAATTCATTTAACATTAATACTGATTTTGTTGCTCTCATTTCCAAGGAATTGACTTAAATTTCTTACAAAATAAATCTGCTTGTCTTTTCATATTAAGAATTATTTTTCATGCAATTAGACATCTACTCATTTATTTGCCACTGAATACATTATTATAACATGCATGATTTCTTAAACTAGAAGCTGGAATTATTTTTGCTAAAATAATTTCTCCTTAGAAGCCCTATTTGCAAAAGTCTATTTCAGGCATGCCTTTTGAACTTCACTTTGATCTCTGTTTACCGTGTATCACTAGTCTTCTATTTATAGCCAAGGGATTAACATTCCCATGTTCCCTTTGACCTATTATTCCTAGCATCTAATTCCTTCACTGAGATCTAATTAAATGTAAATTAAAGTATTTAAGAGCCCAGAAGGAGGTGCGGGGCCCAGGTGTGGAGGCTAGAGGCCCGGCTGCAGCCTTCGGCAGCCAGCAGTATGGAGGACGGTTCTTTGGATCTCATCCAAAGTATAGATGACCCTCTTCTGGACATCCAGCATTGCCCACTCTCCTCGTCTTGCCTCCCGTGCTTTCCCTCAGAGCACCTTTCTGACAGTCTAATATTTGAAAGCCAAGCAACAACAGAAAACAGAGTGGGTGTTCTCTGAAAGGTACAGAGAAGGAAAGAAAACTTTTTTGAGGGCCTGCTGAGTCCTTGACACCCTACCTACATTCTCTCTTTTCACTTTAAGAACAATCCTATGTGATCAACATTAGTAATGGAGAATGGAAATAGTCTAGGGTCAGTCAGCTGAAGAAGGTCGTGGGTGCATGTTTTAAATGCAAATCTGTATCTAAAGCCAAAGCCATGTCTTTGCACATCATCTCTGAGATTTTTCTCTCTTTTTTGGTTCATGCCATCCTAGGACACAGAGGTAATTGTGTTTACTTAAAATTTGGGCTTATAGTCCCTAACAGACTATTTAAAAATCTCATGTGTATTAATTGACTGATTCAATAAATAAAGTTGGTGAAAATGTCAATATAGTCTTCAATAGCTGAAATCGAATTTTATTATTGATATTTAATATTCATTAAAATTCATTTAACATTAATACTGATTTTGTTGCTCTCATTTCCAAGGAATTGACTTAAATTTCTTACAAAATAAATCTGCTTGTCTTTTCATATTAAGAATTATTTTTCATGCAATTAGACATCTACTCATTTATTTGCCACTGAATACATTATTATAACATGCATGATTTCTTAAACTAGAAGCTGGAATTATTTTGCTAAAATCATTTCGCCTTAGAAGCCCTATTTGCAAAAGTCTATTTCAGGCATGCCTTTTGAACTTCACTTTGATCTCTGTTTACCGTGTATCACTAGTCTTCTATTTATAGCCAAGGGATTAACATTCCCATGTTCCCTTTGACCTATTATTCCTAGCATCTAATTCCTTCACTGAGATCTAATTAAATGTAAATTAAAGTATTTAAGAGCCCAGAAGGAGGTGCGGGGCCCAGGTGTGGAGGCTAGGAGGCCCGGCTGCAGCCTTCGGCAGCCAGCAGTATGGAGGACGGTTCTTTGGATCTCATCCAAAGTATAGATGACCCTCTTCTGGACATCCAGCATTGCCCACATCACTCATTACACGCTCATTTTAGGCCCAGATTCCACCCTCTTCCTACAGTCATCATAGCAGATCTTCTCCTGCTGATTCATCATTTTTAACAGGTGTGCTTTGTTCTTACCCCAATCCAATTGAGGTCAAGTGCCCAGGAAACTATACCAACCCTTTGAAAGTTCAGACAGTCATAATCCTTGGCAAAGTCATTTTGTGAATTCTGCATTTCCTTCTTCAATGATACATTCAGTATCACCATTGCAAAGTAAGAAACCGAGGCTATAACAAGATCTACTGGTCAACAAAGCATCTTCAAAGCCTTTAACTGATGATACACTCCACTGCACTCTTTCCCCGAACCCACCATGTTGTATCCGGACCTCATTCTGGCCACCATGGCCCTGGAGCTGATCTGTTCCCTGGCATGCCTGCTCGTGTACACAGTGAAAATTCAAAAATTTAATAAAGCCAAGCCACAGCCTGATGTACTTGAAGAAAAAATACTCTATGCATACTCCAACAAGATTACCTCGGAGACTGCATTCAGGACTCTCTCAAGCCTGGAAGAGATTGTGGAGAAGCAGGGAGACATCATAGTGGACTTGAAGCAGCACAATGCACTACTCAGTGAGTGGCTGCTGGCCTTCTCATCCTCTGACCTCAGCTCTCAGCCAAGTGGGATTTGACAGCAATTTCAGAGGAATGAGAATGATTTAAGACTGATCAACTACCTGACAGGCTGTCATAGGAAATTACTGTTTGGCAAGTAACATTCTACAGTTTCTGTTGGAAACCTGAATTTGGTTCTTATAGATGATTACTTGTCAGGGACCATTTGAAAGGCACTTTGCGGAGCCTTGATAACAAAAGGAGTGTCTATTTTGCACAGTTTGAAATTATTGCCTTGTGTATCCTAGATCAGAGGTGTAGTTTAAACATCTCCTTGACCAATACTTCTTCCACATTCACTGAAACATGATAATAATTTGGCTTTTGTAAAGAAAGTTTAACATTACAACCTGTTTAAAACTGGGTTTTGATCAAATGAGTTTCCCCACTTTTATACTAGTGAGAGAAGTCCTCACTTCTCATGGTTTATCCCTTTGAGACTTATGTATTTTATATGCTTTCCACTAGGTGATTTACCTTGCAAAGTTTACAGTTTTCCATTTTTCAGAAATAAGATTTGAAGTTTTCTTGGGCCAGTGTCAGGCTATCCAGTGCTGCCAGTGACAGCAGCAGTGCCCACAACTGACAGCAGTTGAAACAGAGCAGACTTTAGGCTTTCTCATTCTTTACTTTGACCCTTCTTTGAGAGGTTGATGTTTGAGTATTGGACCAGTAAATTCAGTGTTGTCAAGGAGTCTTCTGTGGCTTTCAGTTTGTCTGAAAGAAAAAAAAGAACATTTTATTTTTTAGTCTTAGATTATACTTAAAAATTATGATGGAAAAATGTTATATAAACTTATATATAGATATTAAACATACCTAATTCTCCAGATTAAAAAAAAAACTATTTGGGCTTTCCTGGTGGTCCAGTGGGTAAGGACACTGCCTTGCAGTGCAAGGGGTGCCAGCTCGATCCCTGGCCTGGGAAGATCCCATGTGCCGCAGAGCAGATGGACCAATGTGTCCAACTACTGAGCTGGAGCTCTGGAGCACGTGCACCCTGAGCTGGTGCTCTGCAGCAACAGAGGCCACTGTGACGGGAGGCCCACATAGGCCAAAGAACAAAGATGGATGAAAATAAATAAATGAAAGCCCAATAGAGGTGGCCAAACCCCCCCTCCCCCCATTTAAGAGTCTGGATTACTTAAGGAATGTGGTCTATGTTGAGTAAGAATTTGAACATTTTCTTAAAGAATTGAAAGCTGACTTTATTTATCCACAATTATACTTTCTACAATATTGAAGACTACATTAGTCCTGTGTGATATAAGAGCTATAAAAAGCAGTTGACCAATTGGAGCAGCTAGGTAAATCTTCAAGGAGCTACTGTCTTAGTGTGTTAGGGCTACTATAACAGAATACCTTAGACTGGGTGGCTTACAAATGATAGCAATTTGTTTCTCACAGCTCTGGAGTCTGCGAAGTCTAAGTCAAGATGCCAGAAGAGTCAATGTCTGGTGAGGGTCAGTTCCTGGCTCATAAATGGTCATCTTCCTGTTGTGTCCTCATGCAGTGAAAGGAACAAGCAACCTCTCTTGGATCTCTTTTACAGAGGCACTAATCCCTTTCGTAAAGGCTCTGCCCTTATTACCTAATAACCTCCCAAGACCCCACCTCCAAAAGCCACCACATTGGCTATTGGGTTTCAACTTATGAATCTCAAGGGAATACACATTCAGCCTGTAGCAGTTACTAAGCATATTTTAAGTGTATTTTAAGAGGTTACGTATCAAAGAAGAGATATATAGAAGTTATTTAACAAAGATAGGATGAGCATAGAGCAGACTCTTCTAGTTGTCCACTCAATACTCCCTCTCTCTTTCTTCCTAGAAGACTCATTTTCCTGGTCTGTCTTGGAGCAAGGTTGTCCATGTGACACCAACATAATACTTGTAACATAAGCCAAAATTTTCAAAGAGTTCTAAAAAAGCTTATGCTCTCATGACTAAAGAAAACAGCTTGGCATGGGCCTTCTCCTTAGTGCTTTGAATGTGAAAATGAAGCATGAAACTGCAGCACCCATCTTGTGGTCATTCACCAATAAACATGAGGGAAAATCACGAAAGCATGGAACCACAAAAGTAAAGCTAGCAGCAATCTGCCACCTCTAGATTTCTTGGTGTGTGAGAACAAGATTTGATAAGACACCCTTAGCTGTTGTGTTACATGTAGCTGAATGCATTCCTAACACTACTTTCCAGCTTTCCTTCTAAGACTCTGCCACTCAAACCATGTTCCATGAACCAGCAGCCTCAGTGCCACCTGGAGACTTGTAAAAAATGTCAGCATTTCAGGCCCACCTCAGACTGTCTGAATCAGAATCTTCATTTTAACAAGATTCCTGAGTTATTTGTATGCATATTGAAGTTTGAAAATCACAGTTCTGAGACATTATGGAAACAGGGAGAGAGAAAAAATACCTGTGCACACATACAGAATATCAGTAATTTTTCCAAACAATTACAGGGAAAAGAGGAGGAATGGGGGGCTTAGTTCCAAACGTCTGTCTATATATTATCTTCCATGTGCAAGGCATTCATTTATTCATCCATTCATTTATACACACACATATACACATGCATACATATATATATGCATACTACGGTTTATAGTCATTACATTATTTACAGTTCAGATATGGTAAGCATTTAGTAAGTGATCCACATGGAAGAGGAAACAAGGCTTAAAAAGCAAAATGATCTCCAGAGCTGTTTTATGAACCTAGGTTTTCCAGACTTCAAAGTTCACTTCTTTCTGCTATACTGCAATGATTTTCTGGCTACAAGTTGAAAGGAGGTAGAAAATGAATAAAACTTTAGAAGAAAAGGAAAATATGCTTTAATGGTGAGAGACCAACAGAATGAACTGCTGGGATCCTCATTTTTTAAGCAGAGTTTAGGAGATTATGAAACTGACTTGCTTCAGAAATCCTCTGCCAGAATGCTAAACTTACGCAGTTGTTTTCTGGCATGATATTCAGGAGATCATGTCTTATCTAAAACATTCATTTCTGTTCATATTTACCTGCAGTTTTTGCTGACTATGCTGCTGGCTTAGCATTGCACATCTGGTCACAGGGCAGGCAACTCATCTGGGCAAATCTGAACTGCCTAAAATGCTGTTGATTCACATAACCTGTGCAAACACAGACTGAAATCAACAGGCATTAGGAATATTTATTTTTCCTTAAGAATGATAATATTCAGTGGAAATAATCATGTGGGAAAACGGACAGTACCTGGGTCAAGGGAAGAACCCTTTTCCAAAGTGTTAGCCCATTCTGCAACATTACTGTCAAAACCCCACCAAAGAACATGGAGACCAGCCTTACAGACATTGGTGTGAGGGAGTAGAACATGCTGTAGGACTAGGGGATCTGAAATAGGGGCTCTGTGGTGACCTGGAGGGGTGGGATTGGGAGGGAGATCAGGGGGAGGTTCCGGGGGCAGGGAGTGTGTATACCTAAGGTGGATTTGGGTCGATGCGTAGCAGTAAACAACAGAACTCTGCCAAAAATAAAATAGAATAAAAAAATTCACCAAAGAAACTTCCTGTTGACCTATATCGGGAGGTGAAAACTTGCCTTTAACTCATTATTCTATTTGGATCAAAATCTCTGTCATTAGAGATCTTCTTAACTTAGAAGACAAAGGTAAAGAATAGTCCCCAGAAAAACTTCGGTAAATGTTTTATAAAACTCAGAAGAGGAGAGGAGGCCAGGAGGCTCCTCTTTCCCACTGGTGTTTATATATTTATCAAGCCAACAAAAATGGCAACTTTGTAAGACATTGTTTCAATAGTGTTATTTCCTTGCTTTAAAATATATATATAATGCAAATGTGTCCCCAGCCCTCAATCATCGTCTTTCTCATTAAACCATTTCATGATTCAGTAGTTTAAATGATTTTGTTAATTTTCTTACTGGTTTATCTTCTGTCTTCCCTTTCTAGAGCAAAGGATCCAGGGCATCAGGGACTGTGAGCATCTTAGTCATCGCTTCACGATCAGTAACTCAGGACCATGCACTGGAATTCGATAAATACTTTTCTACTCTAGGATAGAGAAAATAAATTGCAAACCTGTCCCTATTTTTAAACTCAAGACCTTTCATGTGCTGACTCGAACTTCTGTTTCCCAGACTTGCTATTTTCCTCCTTTCATGTTTGACCCCAGCTACACTTGTGCTGTCATTGGCCCCCAAACAGAAGGCCTTCCTTCTCACCAAGGTTTCTTACTGAGTATCCCCATGCCTGCTGACCTTCCTTATCTTCTGCTCACCTGAATTATTTTCATGGCCTATTGCTATCTTTCCTTCTGCACCCATACATACCTTGATTTTTTGTGCATCCCACATGATATCCGTTCACTCTGTATACTGAGCAATCACATATATTCTATCTGCATTCTCCTTCTCCTCTTATACTGGTACATTTTTTTGAAATTTAATTTAATTTTATTTTTTACAGAGTTCTGTTTTTTACTGCCACACGTTGACCCAAACCCTCCATAGGTATACATATGCCCCCTCCCCTGAGCCTCCCCTCATCTCCCTCCCCACCCCACCCCTCTAGGTCACCACAGAGTCCCTGTTTAAGATCCCCTAGTCCCATAGCATATTCCCCTCCCTCACCCCCATGTCCATAAGGCTGTTCTCCATGTCCACTTCTCCACTGCTGCTCCACATATTCACTTATCAGCACCATGCTCCTAGATTTCATATATATGTGTCAGTATACAATATTTATCTTTCTCTCGCTGACATACTTCACTCTGTATAATAGGTTCTAGCTTCATCCACCTCATTAGAACTGATTCAAATGCATTTCTTTTTATGGTTGAATAATATTCCATTGTATATATGTTTTGGTACATTTCATAGTATCCATGTAATATGCTATTAAATTTTCATGTATTTCTATTTTTTTTACATGTATACTAAGCAATCATACTTTTTTCACTTTGCTTCTCAAACAGCAAACCGTACAGAACTTTTCACAAAACAGACCTTTTAAAAATACATAAATTGAATAATAGATTGAATTAGCTAATGCACACTTTGAAGGTAGTTATAAGGACCTAAGGAAGAAGTTCCCTGTGATATGAGAATGCTACAAGAGCAATACCAGAGGAATCTTACAGACCAGTGAAAGAAAATAAATTTCCTTTCAAAGGCCACACTGAAAAGCAATGCTCAAAAAACAACTTCTTATGCCATTTTTCTAACAATACCGAAATCAATTGCATTTAAAAATCAAGCTAGGGGCTTCCCCTGGTGGCGCAGTGGATAAGGACACCGACTTGCAGTGCAAGGGGCGTCGGTTCGATCCCTGGCCTGGGAAGATCCCACGTGCCGCGGAGCGGCTGGACCGATGTGTCCATTTACCGAGCCGGAGCGCTGGAGCTCTGGAGCGCATGCGCCCAGAGCCGGCGCTCTGCAACAATAGACGCCACAACGATGGGAGGCCCACAGGAGCCAAAGAACAAAGACGGATGAAAATAGAGAAATGAAAGACCAATAGAAGTGGCCCGCCCGCTCCCCTCCCTCCCCAACACGACCCCCGCCCAAAATAAATAAATAAATAAATCTTTAAAAAAAAAAAAAGAGCTCTAATTCAAAGAAATTACTTTTAAAAAAAAAATCAAGCTAGATTTTAAATGGGATTATTCTGGTGACTATCAGAAGGATGTTAAAAGTCATACATGTCACATTCGGCCTGAAGACTTGCCAATGTATCTTACATGGAAAACAACTAACAGAAACTCAATGAAATTGTGAAAGATTCACCTATGATCATCTCATCCTCTAGCTCATTGGGAAATGTATTTTATCATAAATACTAGTTATTAAAAACCATTGTCAGTATGATCAAATCATTCATGCTAACAAATGTCTGAATGGATTGTTCTTTCCTGCACATCCTCTAATTTATTGATTGCTCTCCATATTTCATTAGTTCCTACACAACAGGATATAATTGCTAAATGTATAAATGATATAAAGTCAGTGCTTTTTATCAAGATGAATAAGAAAAGAATCTCATATGCTGATTTACAGCCTCATGGCTTTTTAAAAAGGTTGACATCTGTATCTCAGCTTTGCTACAGTGCATGAACACACACAAAACTGATTACTTTGTTTTAAAAATTGTGGGTTTTTAAATCTAGGGTTAATCTAGTATTCTTTTGAATAAGATTTTTCAAATTAAATTTACTATCAGAAAAGGCTGATTTTTTCCTTTTAAATCTGAAAGTAAAAAATCAGCTCCTTTTGCATGATTTGAACTTGAAGCTGATATTGAATATTTCTACTTTGCTGCAATCTATGAAAGCATGTTGCTTGTGTTTTCAAATTTTGACATAAACCAAGTATAACTCTGAACAAAATTTCAAAAAAATAAATTTTCTATCATAAAATGTTTTGTGTTTTACTATTAAATGTAAAATTACAGAATTTGCACCATTATATGAACCTTTAGTAGACTTTAAAAAGAAATGTATCCTCATTCAAAATATTGAAAAAATAATTGCACTATGGACATTGACATTTTTTTCTTTTCTGTAACTGAGAAGTATTTTGATTCCAAATGAGTTTTCTACAGCATATTTTCTATACAGTATTATTTTAGAACCTACAAACAAGAAGTTTCTTACTCTGTTCATTCAGAAATCATACATTTGTGTGAGCTGTGTATGCATTTTCTTTACCCACAGACATTTTGAAATTCTATTTAGCTGTTTCTTTATGTTCAAAAAAAATACGAAGCAGGGGAATGATTAAACAAATCCTCTTGCTTTTACTAATGGAATACTGTGCAAGTGTAAATCCAAGAGTCAGAAACTTCTGTAGGTTCCAGTGTGGGAAGATACCCAGGTTATACTACTGAGTAGAAAATGCAACATATATAAAACTGTATATAGAATAGTACCTTTTGTGAAGAAAAGGTGGGAGATTAGAATAATATTCATGGGAATAAAACTTTTCAAGGAATAGGGTTTCATATATTTGTCTTTTGAATCAAGTAAATCTATCAGCTATTCGAAAATAATGATAAAGTTAAATAAAATCTATTAAAAAACAAGTGAATACCCTGATTTCAAACTGTACTCCAAAGCTACAGTAATTGAAAGCAGTGTGGTACTGGCACAAAAACAGACACATAGATCAATGGGACAGAATAGAAAGCCCAGAAATAAACCTACCCTCTTATGGTCAATTAATCTATGACAAAGGAGGCAAAAATGGGGAAAAGATGGTCTCTTCAGTAACCGGGGCTAGGAAAACTGAATGACTACATGTAAAAGAATAAAATTGGAACACTTCCTAACACCATATACAAATACAAACTCAAAATGGACTAAAGACTCAAATGTGAGACTGAATACTATAGAACTCCTAGAGGAAAGCATAGGCAAGATATGCTTTTACACAAATTATAGCCATATTTTTCTGAATTTACCTCCTAAAGCAAAGGAAATAAAAGCAAAAATAAACATACAGGACCTAAGTAAACTTAAAAACTTTTTGGAACAAGATAGAGAGCCCAGAGATAAACCCATACACTTATGGGTGCCTTATTTTTCACAAAGGAGGCAAGAATTTACCAACAGCCTCTTCAATAAGTTGTGCTGGGAATTTTATTCTTTTCTGTAACTGAGAAGTATTTTGATTCCAAATGAGTTTTCTACAGCATATTTTCTATACAGTATTATTTTAGAACCTACAAACAAGAAGTTTCTTACTCTGTTCATTCAGAAATCATACATTTGTGTGAGCTGTGTATGCATTTTCTTTACCCACAGACATTTTGAAATTCTATTTAGCTGTTTCTTTATGTTCAAAAAAAATACGAAGCAGGGGAATGATTAAACAAATCCTCTTGCTTTTACTAATGGAATACTGTGCAAGTGTAAATCCAAGAGTCAGAAACTTCTGTAGGTTCCAGTGTGGGAAGATACCCAGGTTATACTACTGAGTAGAAAATGCAACATATATAAAACTGTATATAGAATAGTACCTTTTGTGAAGAAAAGGTGGGAGATTAGAATAATATTCATGGGAATAAAACTTTTCAAGGAATAGGGTTTCATATATTTGTCTTTTGAATCAAGTAAATCTATCAGCTATTCGAAAATAATGATAAAGTTAAATAAAATCTATTAAAAAACAAGTGAATACCCTGATTTCAAACTGTACTCCAAAGCTACAGTAATTGAAAGCAGTGTGGTACTGGCACAAAAACAGACACATAGATCAATGGGACAGAATAGAAAGCCCAGAAATAAACCTACCCTCTTATGGTCAATTAATCTATGACAAAGGAGGCAAAAATGGGGAAAAGATGGTCTCTTCAGTAACCGGGGCTAGGAAAACTGAATGACTACATGTAAAAGAATAAAATTGGAACACTTCCTAACACCATATACAAATACAAACTCAAAATGGACTAAAGACTCAAATGTGAGACTGAATACTATAGAACTCCTAGAGGAAAGCATAGGCAAGATATGCTTTTACACAAATTATAGCCATATTTTTCTGAATTTACCTCCTAAAGCAAAGGAAATAAAAGCAAAAATAAACATACAGGACCTAAGTAAACTTAAAAACTTTTTGGAACAAGATAGAGAGCCCAGAGATAAACCCATACACTTATGGGTGCCTTATTTTTCACAAAGGAGGCAAGAATTTACAATGGGGCAAAAACAGCCTCTTCAATAAGTTGTGCTGGGAAAACTGGACAGCTACATATAGAAGAATGAAGTTGGAACACTATGTAACACTATATACAAAGGTAAACTCAAAATGGATTAAAGGCCTAACTTTAAGATGAGAAGTCATAGAACTCTTAGAGGAAAACATAGGTAGAACACTCAATGACATAAAACAAAGCAGGATCTTCTATGACCCACCTCCTAGAGTAATGGAAACACAGACAAAAATAAACAACTAAGACCTAATTAAACTTACAAGCTTTTTCACAGCAAAGGAAACTATAAAAAAGGTGAAAAGACAACCTTCAGAATGGGAGAAAATAATAGCAACTGAAACAACCAACAAAGAATTAATTTCAAAAATATACAAACAGTTCAGAAAACTCAACACCAAAAAAATAAACAACCCAATCAAAAAATGGGAAAAAGGGCTTCCCTGGTGGTCCAGTGGGTAAAGAGTCCACCTTGCAGTGCAAGCGGCACTTTGATACGTGGCCTGGGAGGATCCCATGTTCTGGAGGAGCAGCTGAATGGGTGTGTCCAATTGCGAGCCAGCGCTCCGAAGCACAAGCACCCAGAGCCGGTAGTCTGCAGGGAGAGAGGCCACTGCAACGGGAGGCCCACACGGGCCAAAGAATAAAGATAGATGGAAATAAATAAATAAATAAACAATAAAAGAGGCCAAAATTTTTTTTAAAAAATGGGGAAAAGACCTAAACAAACATTTCTCCAAAGAAGACACACAGATGGCCAACAAACACAGGAAAAGATGTTCAACATTGCGCATTGTTAAAGAAATGCAAATCAAAACTACAATGAGATATCACCTCACACCAGTCAGAATGGCCATCATCAAAAAATCTACACACAATAAATGCTGGAGAGGGTGTGGAGAAAAGGGAACTCTCTTGAACTGTTGGAGAGATTGCAAACTGATCCAGCCACTATGGAAGACAGCATGGAGATTCCTCAAAAAATTAGGAATAGAACCACCATATGACCCAGAAATCCCACTATGAGACATACACCCTGAGGAAATCAAAATTTAGACACATGTACCCCATTTTTCAATGCAGCACTATTTACAATAGCTAGAACATGGAAGCAACTTAGATGTCCATCAGATGAATGGATAAAGAAGCTGTGGTACATATATACAATGGAGTATTTCTCAGCCATAAAAAGAAATGCATTTGGTTTAACGAGTGGAATGAATCTAGAACCTATTATACAGAGTGAAGTAAGTCAAAAAGGGAAGGACAAATATTGTATACTGACACATACATATAGAATATAGAAAGATGGTGCTGATAAGTGAATATGTGGAACAGCAATGGAGAGGCGGACATGGAGAACAGTCTTATGGACATTGGGATGAGGGAGGTGAATATGCTGTGGGACTAGGGGATCTCAAACAGGGGCTCTGTGGAGACCTGGAGGGGTGGGATAGGAGGGGAGGGAGACGGGGGGAGGGGGCGGGGAGCTTCAGGGAAGGGTCATACATATACCTATGGTGGATTCAGGTTGATGTGTGGCAGTAAACAACAAAACTCTGTAAAAAAGAAAAGAAAATGAAAAAAAGCATTTGCACAGCAAAGGAAACCATCAACAAAATGAAAAGACAGCCTTCTAAATGGGAGAAATAAATATTTACAAACAATGTGATTGATAAGGGATTAATACCCCTAATATATAAGCAGTTCATACAACTCAACATCAACAAAACAAACTGATTTAAACTGATTTAAAACTGATTTTAAACTGATTTAAAAATGAGCAGAAGACCTGAATAGATATTTTCCCAAAGAGGAAATGCAGGCACATGAAAAGATACTCAGCATTACTAAAAATCAAGGAAAAGCAAGTCAAAAACACAATGAAATACCACCTCACACCTATCAGAATGGCTATCATCAAAAAGAACACAAATAAATACTGAAGATATGGAGAAAAAGGAAGCCTCCTATACTGTTGGTAAGAATGTAAATTGGTGCAGCCACTGTGGAAAACAGTATGGATGTTTCTTAAAAAATTAAAAACAGAACTACCATGTGACTCAGCAATTCCACTCCAAGGTATGTATCAGAAAACAAAAACATTAATTTGAAAAGACACTTGCACTCCAATGTTCCTAGAAGCAATATACACAACAGCTAAGATATGGAAGCAACCTAAGTGTCCATCAACAGATGAACAAATATAGAAGCTATGGTGTATATATATATATACACACACACACACACACACACATACCCAAAGCAATGCTAGTCATTAAAAGAATGAAAGTTCGCTATTTGCAGCAACATCAATGGACTTGGAGGGCATTCCACTAAATTAAATAAGTCAGATAGAGAAAAACTGTATGTTATTGCTTATATGTGGAGTCTAAAAAAATACAACAAACTTGTGAATATAACAACAACAACAAAAAAAGCAGACTCACAGATAGAGAACAAACTAGTGATTACCAGTGGGGAGAGGAAATGGGAAGGGACAAGGTAGGAGTAAGGGATTAACAAGTGCAAAGTATCAGGTATAAAACAAGCCACAAGAAAAATATAGCCAATACTTTATAATAACTATAAATGGAGTATAAACTTTAAAAAGTATGAATCACTATATTGTACACCTGTGACATATATTAGACATCAGTCATATTTCAGTACAAATAAAAAATATCAAGTGAAACAGTTCACTGACTTCATTAACAGAACATAAGATGACAGTTAAAACATTAACTAAAACAATGATTCAAATTTCTTTAAGCGTACAAATGAGTGGTTTTTAGTATATTCACACACTGCACAAGATTTATACTAAGTCTGAAACTTTCTCCTTGCCTGAAAAAGGAATTCCATCAGTCCACTGTTAATTTTTTCAATTATAAAACATTTAAACACATGAATTCCAAACAAAACTTAAAACTGGTTTTTAAACATCACTTCTTACAGTAGCACTTGTGACCAATATCCACAGTATGGTTTCAGTCAACTATTAAGCTCAGTATCCACTGTTCTGTCAACTCAGTTTCTACTTCTCGCCTCCTCTTCCTCTCCCTCCTCTTCCTCCTCATTTTGAGGCCAATTTGATCTCTACAGAAGCACAACACTCACATTCACATGGTGTTGCCAGACTCACCTACCACCTGTAAGTCTTCAGCACTAAGTTCTCATCTTTTGTGACAGGCATATTTGGGAATTTGCACATTCAGTATAAAAAATGCCTAAAAACTTTGCCATCAGTTCACTTTTGGTTTTTACCTTTTAATTAGAATGTCAAAGTGAATTTCCAAAAAAGAGAAAAGATAGAACAAAAAGGAAAGAGGAAAACAAAAAGTATGCCTTCTATTCCTGATATATCTTCATATGTGACACAGTAATTATCTATATCTACTAGAGATGGTATAGTTTCATATGTGACACAGTAATTATCTATATCTACTATAGAAATTCAAATGCTATTAATAAAATCAAAGCTTAAATTTTTTCTCCCTAAAAGAGAGGCTTGAGAATAGCAATTGAAGAAGGTTAACCTAATTAATGAAATCATACAACAAATATTTATTGGATGTCTAACATATCCAAAGCACAGTAAGAAAGTGAGAGGAAGAGGGTCACTAGGAGACAGAGACAATATGAAATTTCCCCCATGCACTATTTCTATCTTTCTCATTTTGTCCTTAGGAATCTAAGGGAGTGTTTGCATTCAGTTGCTACTTCCCGCTTCTCCCAGCTTTGGGTACTCACTTTTTTTCTTAAAGATTACTGATTTATTTATTTATTTGTTTGTTTGATTGTGCTGGGTCTTCATTGCTGGGTGTGGGCTCTAGTTACAGCAAGTTGGAGTGACACTTTGTTGCAGAGCACAGGCTTTTCATTGCGGTGGCCTCCGTAGTTGTGCCACACAGGATTATTTGCTCCATGGCATGTGGGATCTTCCCAGACCAGGAACTGAACTCGTGGCCCCGGAATTGGCAGGTGGATTTTTATCCGCTGTACCACTAAGGAAGTCCTAAATTTTATTTTTATTATTATAATTATGTGGGACTTGCAACTCCTTTTCTCCACCTTTTCAGCCATCAGCTTGGTTCGTGGCCTTACCTTCTCCCACCTGGATAAAGAGATGGCTCCTTATCTGAGTCTCAATTAGCCTCAAATTCCCTTCTCCAATCTGACCCCTTCATGGCTACCAGAAGCATTTTTCTAAAGCACAAACCTATTCACATCAGTTTCTTATTAAAATCACCCAATAGCTTCTTCTTGTCTGCAGGATAAATTCTATTCCTTAGCACAGCATATAAGGCTCCAAGCCTAGCCATGGCCCATGTTTCAAGCATGGATAACCACATACATTGCTCCCCCAACTCCATTCCAGGGCAGTCCACACAACTAAATTCCCCACAAAGCATTCCCCCAGACAGGTCTGCATGCTATCCCCTATCTCAACAAATCCTCTTCATTCTCGTCTACCTAGAACATTTTCCTTCTATCCCCTAAGATCCAACTCAAATGATAACTTTATTTCTGATGTCTTCTTTGGTGAAAATGTACCACCACCAGATGCAACCTTTTAGAAGGACTAAAAACTGCCACAAAATTTATTAACTACTTTCTTTGAAAGTTCCGATGTTCAGGAGCAAAGTTGGGCTATGCTCTGAGGATAATGAGTTTTTATTTTGTGTCTGGTTACTCTAGATAATAGGGGAGAATGGTTGGGCACACAGTGATGTAGGTTAAAATAATTTCTTAGGAACCTAAGGGAATGTTTGCTAAGTTTGTAAAGGAACTGAAAGATGTCACCAAAAACTGTTTAGTGATTTGGACAATTGAAAGAAACACTGTTGAGGGATTCCACTGGTGAAAGAGAATACAGTTTCATACATGTGCCATTATTTTAAGTCAGTCTAAAGAAACCAGGGATAAAACAGCAGACTATAAATAACAATATCTATAGCTTCATCTGTTTTCTGGTTAATTTTCTGGTAGTTTTGCTCTTTAATAGAGTTCAAGCAGTATTGAAAATTATGTTTTTCATACTTCTTCACATTGCAGACTAGGTTAAGGAAGTATATTTTGGCAATCATTTGTAAAAGGTTTAACTTTTCAATCAGGGACCAGTCAGGAAAATGAAAATCACCCCAGGTATCTTAACAGAAAGAATCTGATATACGGAATTGGTTGAACAGGTATAGCAGTACTATAGGGACATAAAGGACTCATAGAGGTAAGACAGACATAGTAACTGCCAGAAATAGTTAACCACTCGAGGGCTAGGGAAACAAAGAGAAGAGTTTGGGGATTTTGGAGCCTAAGGGATCAGAGGAGGTCAGCAGAGAACTAGTACCCAGGCTTCTGAAGAGGGAGCATTGGCTGGCTGGTGCTGGTTCCTCTAAGGTAGAGCAGTGAGGGTGGTTCTGGGAATATGCAAGAAAAAAAAAAGACTAGAAACTTAAAGAAAAACTGCCAGCTCCAGGTAAAGAGCCATTGCTAGGGTGACACTGACAGAAACAAGAAGCAAGCAGTAGGGCTTCCCTGGTGGTCCAGTGGGTAAAGAGTCCACTCTGCAGTGCAAGGGGCACTGGTTTGATCCCTGGCACAGGAAGATCCCATAGGCCATGTAGTGGCTGGACCAGTGTGTCCAATTATGAACCAGTGCTCTGGAGCACATGCGCCTGGAGCCGGTGCTCTGCAACCAGAGAGACCACTGCTATGGAAGGCCCACACAGGCCAAAGAATTCAGATGGAAGAAAATAAATAAATGAAGAACCAATAAAAGAGGTCAAAAATTGAAAAAAAAAGAAAAAAAAAAGAGGCAAGCAGTAAAGAGCAAATCCCCTTGGCCTTCTCCGTTTTTGCAGCCTCTCCTGCAGCACCCTCCTTTGTCCTTGTCCATAACAGGGAATCAGCCGACTAAGGAAAAGTGAAGTTTACAGACGCTCAGCGCCAATATCAAGGGAAGTGTACAGAAGATTGAGTCTGCGCTAAGAGAAAAATAATGATCGGCGCATTTCCTAACTCAGTAATGTTTAGCTTCATGTTTAAATATAAGAGAAATTCCAGTGTAGGAACAAATGTGTGCAAATCTAAATTCTATAAATCTATTAGCTTTGACCAGGTTAATTAGAAGTTACATAGTTTGTATGTTAATGTCCTGGATTCCTGAATTCAAGGCTTCTGTCAACTCTCAGTAACAGATTCCTTAAAAATTCTACATCCATATGTAAAAGAGGCAACTATTGTGAATATGCTGTAAGAGTAAGGGAACTTATATGAGGATTATGCAATAACCTGGAGGGGTGGGATAGGGAGGGACTGGGAGGGGGGTTCAGGTGGGAGGGTCAAGGGTATACCTATGACTGAGTTGGATTTATGTATAGGTGTAAACAACAAAACTCTGTAAAAGTAAATATATATATATATATATATATATATATATATATATATATAATTTTTAAAAAAAAAGACAAAAAATATTCGACATCCAGTTTGGAAATACAATCAATATCAAGGGCATGCTTATCTACTGAACACACATTTCAAAATCAGTATCCCTGGCCTCTACCCACAACATGCCAGTAGTGTCCCACCACTAAGTTGTGGCAACCAAACAGTCCCCAGACATTACCAAATAGCCCCTGGGGGCCAAAAATCACCCTGGCTGAGAACCACTGGTCTGCTACAATGTGAGCACAATATTGATTACATGTTTTTGATAATAAAGAGAAATGAGAAATGGGCTTATTTTTACCATTCCTAATTGAAACAGCTTATCTGCTAATTCAATGTGACATTTGTAGTTGTTTTCCAAATTCCTGTCAGTTTCATTTTGGAAAAAATGATTTCTCATCTTTGAGAAGACCATTCCTACATTTGGGCCAGAGTCTTTTCATCTAGGTTGGTAACTGAGCAGAGAATGAGTGTGCCTTGCTGCATTCCCAAGTATAAAGCTCAAAATACTGAGGTATGTTTTTGACCGCTCCATACTATTTATCTTAAGCATTTGTGATCTGAAGTCAGAGTTCTAAGAAGTCTGAGTGTGAAAGATCTCAAACTGAATTTTTTTTTTTTTCTGAATTTTCTTTTAAAGGTAGTTGGAAATAATTTCTCTCAACATTCTGTTTTTAGATTCATCGGTAAAGAAACCTTTAAATACAAATGCTAAACACACAGGAATTTTTCTCTATTTAGCCAAATACCTAAGAACGTCTGAAATAACTATAGCTAATATTTGAAATGTTTCTTTTTCACACACTTTCAAAAAGAGAACCGAACAGAAAGAAACACAGCATGAAGGAAATGAAGACTTCCAAAGCACATTTGGTTAAGTGAACTAGTAATTAATTTTGCTTTAATTTCCTTACATATGAAAAGAGGGTAATTTATCCGGCCAGAGCTATTCCATATAATTAATAAATTTTCCATACAATTAATTCATTCTGTACAATTAATGAAGCCATAATTAACAGTCATATATAGTTCAATCAAAAGCATATTTCTAGGGACTTCCCTGATGGTCCAGTGGCTACGACTCCCTTGCTCGCAGTGCAGGGGGCCCAGGTTCAATCCCTGGTCAGCGAACTAGATCCTGCATGCTACAACTAAGACCTGGTACAATCAAATAAATAAATAAATAAATAAATAAATAAATAAATTCTTCTAAAGAAAAGCCTTAAAAGCATGTCACTATTCACTGACGGAGTTAAAAGAGTTTCTGTCCAAGGAGATTCAGTCTCTCCCTCTTTGTTTTCCTCCCCTCTGCCTTTGGTAGTGCATAATATGCATTCAATGTGGAAAATTTATAAAATAGACAAAATAAAGAAACTTAAAAATCTCAAAAAAAAAATATTTTAGTATATTTCATCCATCAAAGCACCTTTTTCTCTCCACTACTTTTGTCAGTGCATTCATTTATCAAAAAAGTATCACTATGAGGACTTCCCTGGTGGTCCAGGGGGTAGGACACAGCACTCCCAATACAGGGGAGCTGGGTTCGATCCCTGATGAGGGAACTAGATCTCACATGCTGCAACAAAGACCCGAAACAGCCAAAAAAAAAAAAAGTATCACTATGAATTGGGATCATACTTTTATAGCTGAATTTTTTTTGTGGGGGGGGGGGCACTTCTATTGGTCTTTCATTTATTTATTTTCATCCATCCTTGCTCTCTGACCTATGCAGGCCTCCCATCGCTGTTGCCTCTCTCGTCGCAGAGCACTGGCTCTGGGCACATGCGCTCCAGAGCTCCGGCTCAGTAGTTGAACACATTGGTGAAGCAGCTTGGGATCAAACCGGTGCCCCCCTGCACTGCAAGGCGGTATCCCCACCCACTGGACTACCAGGGAAGCCCTATAGCTGAATTTTTAATTGAATATATATCACATACATTTTCTCAAAAGATAAATATTCTTCTAAAAAATATTCTCAACATGTTCATGTTGGAGTAATAGTATGCTTAATTGTGTTTGAGTTTTTTTCTAAAAGCATTAACACTCATGGAATTAAGTTTCTTTGCTGATTTATTCAGTGTTTCTATGATTTTTAAATTAAGTTCTATTCAGCAATAAATAAACGATGTAAAAAAAAAAGTTGTGAATTCTCTTGTTTCCTAGATTCTCATCTCTATTTTTCTACATTAAAAGCAAAACTGAGATCTGGGAATTTGTAAATCACTCCTGCTTACATAAATCAGTTATCACAGTGCTTGGCACAGGGTCAACTTTCACGGAAAGTTAGTCAGTATTATTCTTAGAATTCTCTGGATTATTCTATTTGAAACTTCAACTTTGAGAATGAAGCCAATGCCATAAAAGGAGTACCTAAATATGAACTATTTTTACATGTGTTACTCTGGGTCAGGGTTTCTCAACCTCAGCAGGACTGAAATTTGGAACCGGGTAATTCTCTGCTGGGAGACTGACCTGTACCTTTTAGGATGTTCAGCAATACCCCTGGTGTCTACCTACTTACTGTCACAGCCAAATCTGTCCCTGGACACTGTCAACCTGCCCTGGGGAGGGGGTGCAGAACCATCACAGGTAGACAAATTCTGCTCCAGGTAATCTGTCTGAACCAAAAAATATATACATATCTATTCCTTTATAAAGAACTGCTGCCATTATCAAGCCTTTGCCATGAGTGTTTTATTCTTAAATCTCCGTACAGAGTGAGATAGCCTTTTCTCCTGAAAAGTCTCTTAAGCTTCCTCAGGTTCTTGAGATTCTGAAATGCAGATGGTGCCAGAACTAGTCACCAGAGATGCCTCAGCCAATAGGACTGAACAGAGAGACATGTAATAAAGATATCTGACAGGCTGAAAATCTGTGTATCTGGAAGTCAAAACACCCTTCTGTTCCTATCCAAAAACCAAGGCAGAACCACATGATGTTGGAATGATGAATGAAAATGCCCATCAAGAACACACTGCCTCCTCCATCTCCTTAACCTTCTGCTTATTTGTGCATTATAATGATGATGACTTTCTGCACGATTAACAGCAGTATAAAGGTTAAAAAAAAAAATTTGAAATTTAAATTACTTGGGCTTCCTGGTGGTCCAGTGGGTAGGAGTCCGCCTTGCAGTGCAAGGGCACCGGTTAGATCCTGGCTGGAGAAGATTCCATGTGCCGCGGAGCATCTGGGCAAGTGTGTCCAATTACAAACCAGGGTCTGGGCGCATGCGCCCAGAGCCGGTGCTTTGCAACCAGAGAGGCCACTGCAATCAGAGGCCCACATGTGCGAAGGAATGAAGATGGATAAAAAATAAATTTAAAAAAAATTTAAAAATTTTGAATTACTCTGTTGTGGTTGTTTTTCAGTTGCTAAGTTATGTCTGACTCTTTGCAACCCCATGGACTACAAAATGCCAGGCTCCTCTATCCTCTACTAACTCCTGGAGTTTGTTCAAATTTACTTAAAATCCAATTACTTTAAATTCAATTAAATTACTTAAATAACTAATATGTCTTGAATACACATAGACTACTTTGGGATAAACTAATTATAACCACAATTATTCTATTTCTTTTTTTATTTAATTAATGAATTAATTTTGACTGTGCTGGGTCTCTGTTCTTGTGCATGGGCTTTCTCTAGTTATAGTGAGTGGGGCTACTCTGTACTTGTGGTGTGTAGGCTTCTCATTGTGGTGGTTTTTCTTGTGGAACACGGGCTCTAGGGTTGGAGCAGGGTTTTTTAGCCATTATCAAGCCTTTGCCATGAGTGTTTTATTCTTAAATCTCCGTACAGAGTGAGATAGCCTTTTCTCCTGAAAAGTCTCTTAAGCTTCCTCAGGTTCTTGAGATTCTGAAATGCAGATGGTGCCAGAACTAGTCACCAGAGATGCCTCAGCCAATAGGACTGAACAGAGAGACATGTAATAAAGATATCTGACAGGCTGAAAATCTGTGTATCTGGAAGTCAAAACACCCTTCTGTTCCTATCCAAAAACCAAGGCAGAACCACATGATGTTGGAATGATGAATGAAAATGCCCATCAAGAACACACTGCCTCCTCCATCTCCTTAACCTTCTGCTTATTTGTGCATTATAATGATGATGACTTTCTGCACGATTAACAGCAGTATAAAGGTTAAAAAAAAAAATTTGAAATTTAAATTACTTGGGCTTCCCTGGTGGTCCAGTGGGTAGGGAGTCCGCCTTGCAGTGCAAGGGGCACCGGTTAGATCCCTGGCTGGAGAAGATTCCATGTGCCGCGGAGCATCTGGGCAAGTGTGTCCAATTACAAACCAGCGCTCTGGAGCGCATGCACCCAGAGCCGGTGCTTTGCAACCAGAGAGGCCACTGCAATCAGAGGCCCACATGTGCGAAGGAATGAAGATGGATAAAAAATAAATTTAAAAAAAATTTAAAAATTTTGAATTACTCTGTTGTGGTTGTTTTTCAGTTGCTAAGTTATGTCTGACTCTTTGCAACCCCATGGACTACAAAATGCCAGGCTCCTCTATCCTCTACTAACTCCTGGAGTTTGTTCAAATTTACTTAAAATCCAATTACTTTAAATTCAATTAAATTACTTAAATAACTAATATGTCTTGAATACACATAGACTACTTTGGGATAAACTAATTATAACCACAATTATTCTATTTCTTTTTTTATTTAATTAATGAATTAATTTTGACTGTGCTGGGTCTCTGTTCTTGTGCATGGGCTTTCTCTAGTTATAGTGAGTGGGGCTACTCTGTACTTGTGGTGTGTAGGCTTCTCATTGTGGTGGTTTTTCTTGTGGAACACGGGCTCTAGGGTGTGAGGGCTTCAGCAGTGGTGGTTCCCTGTCTCTAGAGCACAGGCTCAAATAGTTGTGGCACACAGGCTTAGTTATTCCCAGGCATGTGGGATCAGAGATTGAACCAACATCTCCTGCATTGACACCCAATTCTTTACCACTGAGCCATGAAGGAAACCCTGCAATTACTCTATTTCTAAAGGTTACATTCTGAGGTACTGAGGGTTAGAATCTCATGTCTTTGGGGGAGCCCCATCTCATTTGTTATGGCAGGATGCTAGCTGTCCACCAACAGTTGTGTCTCCTTTCCATCCTGAGGGGTGACCCCTGCAAAGCAGCTGCCCCATCTGGCACTATGTCTTTGGGCTGCCATTGCTTCTGATGTGAATGTGCCATGAGCTTTCACCAATGATATGGATGGAACTGAGTTTGTCAGTATGTTTTCCTTTCATTATATTTTCATGGAAGTTGATATCTTGGTAAATATACCTTTAAATTCCAAATGGCTTTAAGTTAATAATGGAAAGAAAGCAGTGTATATGTTAACCCAGCTTTGAACAAGTTATAGGGATAGATACTACATACTATGGAAATAACAGATGCAGGAATCATTAATCAAGAAGTGAGGAGTGAAGTAATACAAAGCTCTCTATTCCCCATGCTCCTGAAGAAAATGATGTGAAGCAAAGGATCAAGGAGACAAGAATAATACTGGATTTTGTTCCTTTTTAAATTGAACTTTTTTCTTTATTTTAATGGCCATTTGTTGAGTACCCAGATCAGTTCCTCACTGTGGTTCTAAGATAGAAAATCAAGGATCTTCTAAGTAAATGTCCATGAACCCTTGAACCAACATTGGAGTTGCCATCTGGTGGTCATAGTGAGGAATGGCATCTTGTCCTGAGGAAATGATTGCTTGTCAAAGTGGGAGGTTTTAAATATTTCCTTGGTATTTGAAGGTACTGTCAATCAACAGTCTTTCTTTTTCATTTTGTTTGCTCTGCGTTTTCTTTGCATCAGCAGAGAATTTTGACATTTATCCGTGGAGTGTACTTTCACTTTCAAACAGGGATGATCTAGCATGGCAAATGTTTTCTGTAAAGGTCCCAATAATGAAAACTTTAGGTTTTGTGGGCTGTCTCTGTTGACATTACTCAACTTTGATGCTGTAGGTTGAGTGCAGCCACAAACAATATGTACACAGATGGGCTTAGTGTGTTCCAATCAATCTTTGCTTATAGACACCGAAATTTGAATTTCATGTCATTTTCACATGTCAAAAAATATCACGCATTTGTCAACCATTTTAAAATGTCACAATCATACTTAGCTCACTCAGCTTGCAAAAACCATCATGAGGGAGAATTTGGCTCTTTGTCTATAGTTTTCCAGCTCCTGTGCTAGTCTACAAATCATTTTGATAGCCTCCCTTCAGGATGATTGTGAAGAATATCTAATGCATACTTGCCTTGGGTGTCTCTTGTTCATGCCTCCACATACTAAAGAAATGGAGGGCTATGACACTAATGATTCACCTGGACTAAAACCTTCACATCCTGTAGAGCCCTTAGAAAGACAATCATGAAAAGCAAAAGATAGGCTGATTAAAGAAGCCTATAGAAGATCATTTTTTCTAAAAATGAGCTCACAGATAAAACTTACAAAGCATGTAAGGAAATCAATTCCATGAGAAATAACAAGGAGAAACAATAGATGGATCTGATTTGATGATTATAATAAAGAAATCATTAAATAAGCTGAACAGTACGGTAGAAACAGCTGAATAGATAATTGTGAATTAGAAGAGAGAGCTAAAGAGAAGATCATAGAGCAGAAGGATAAAGGTTTAAAATTTCTCAACAGGGGCTTCCCTAGAGACTCAGCCAGTAAGGAATCTACCTGGGATGCAGCAGACCTGGGTTAAATCCCTGGGTTGGGAAGAACCGCTGGAGAAGGGCATGGCAACCCACTCCAGTATTCTTGCCTGGAGAATCCCCTGGACAGAGGAGCCTGGCAGGCTACAGTGCATGGGGTTGCAAAAAGTCAGAACTCGACTGAGCAACAGACACAAGAGGAGCCAAGAAACAAGACAGATGAAATGGTAAGCACTGATGTACAATTAATAGGAGTTACAGCTGGAAAAGACTCCATTCTAGGGCTATATGTCACAAGCTCCTAAGCAGACTAGTCAGAGGTCACTAAGCACCATTTTGATAACCAAGAACCTGACACAGGTATGTTTTCCTTTTCACTGAAGTAAACAGGAGGGAATTTTGAATGATTCAGGGCCCTGACTTCTTACAAATAAGTGAATTTTGAGGAAAATGCAAATTAAGGCAGCTTTTTCCACCATGTATTTTTGTCCAGATTTCTTTTCTCCCACTTATCTTCAACTCATGAGCTGTGTTCCATTCTATTCTGGTTCATCTTCCATGCTAAGTATTAAATTGAGTTAGCTGAGGAAGTTGCTTAAGGAGAAGCCTTGAGGAGAATGTCTGTGCCATAATAGGAAGCAAATTTCTAGAGTGGCCATTAGGGTGAAATGATAAAAATTAGGGTGGACAACAGAGCCTGAAGTCCTTTCCAGAACCCCAGAAACTATTCCATGTACACCACATGGTGGCTGTCTCTTCCACTGGTCCTAGAATGTGGTTATCAAAAGCAGGCCTGTTTTTATTTTTAATGTGCCTCTAGGAAGATCCAGTTAGAAGATTTACTTTATTCTCTGACTTACATTTTACAATATAAGGGAAAATAAGTGGTTTTATGCATTTCTAAGAACTTTCAGAATTCTTCCTTTGTTCCAACTACCTTCTTCATTCTCTTATTGCATTTACATTTTTTTCTAAAACAGAATGATGTCTGTAAGACTGACTGGTTGGCATATACAGGCTCAAACATCTGGATGCCAGAATGGAACAGATGTTTCTTTATGGATCCTGTTCTGTAGCAAACTCCAGACTAATTCATTTGAAGTGAATTGAGCAGAAGACCCAAGAGGAATACCAGTTGAGAGGGACACAAAAGTTCACAGCAAAGGTTAAATGTTTGCGTTGGCTGTTTTCGCCTGAGAAAGACTCTTTCTCCTTATATTTCTGTTGTTCTTGTGTCTTTCCTCCTTCTCCTGTTTCTAGTTTTAGATTACTTTTTTGTTTTTTTTAGTAATAATGAATACATCATTCTACAAATGATTTTTTCAGACAAATGCTTTGTACAGAACATTCTTCTCTCATGAATTCTTCCCTCCTGTGCACTTCAGAGTACAATGATGTAAAACACGGCTTCTCACATTGGCACTGTTGACATTTGGGCTGCAAAACTGTTAAGAAGCTGTGCTGTGAACTGTAGGTGCTTAGTGGCATCCCTGGCCTCCCTCTCAGATGTGACAAACAAAAATGTCCAGACATCTCCAAACAGCCCCTGGAGGTCAGAGGGAAGCAAAATTGCCCCCAGCTGAGAACCACTGATTTAAAGGATTATATTTTCTTATTCCCCCAGGGTTAAAATAATTAAAGATATACAACTTCTACTAAAAGTCTTGTGCTGCAGCTGGCTATATTTTTTCTTAAATCAGAAGTGGTTCCATACTATTTCAAGTGTCCTTAATGGTCTTTCTGGTCTAATTTTTAGGCTTTATAATGTTAAGAGAGGGTCATATAAAGTTCACATGGCCATCATGCCTGATGCTCTTGTACGGTGAAGCCATGGTCCTCATTGCCTCTTCTTCTGTAGCTCATACTTGCACACCCGTCTATGGCACAGTCACTCTGGAAACATCTGGACTTCTTCCCCTCTTCTTTGAATGTAACCCCATCCTCTATCTATTTTCCATTCTGTCTTATTCTAAACTTTTTGTTTTGTTCTCTAGCCAGATTTTCCTTTTCCCATGGTTCTATCAAGCATCCCCGCTGTCTTGGGTTTAAGCAGCCCATTAGATGGAACGTTATCAAAGGCTTTTTGAAAATTGAGATTATCCATGTTGCATGCATTACCATTCTTCGATGTGCCTGTAAGCTGCTCCAAAGTATACAAAAGAGCCAGTGAAGTTAGATAGATAACATCTTTCTACGTAAAATCCCCTCACTCTGTCTTCTTGAGGCCAAAACACCCATCTGAAAGGGAGAAAAATGCTTGTCGAATATGGTTTGAATGCAGTCCAAATATTTGAGTGCTTGGCATCATGTTGACAGCCATCTGGAAGGCTGATAAAATTTTTCGTTTAGATACTCGGGTGGTGTGTAGCCAGAACTTCTGAGTCTTCTTGGAATACTAGTGATTGTGACTGGTTCTGAGTTAATTAACACTTATTAAGCCCTTATTAAATGTCACACAAAGGTAACTCTTTGACCCTAATGAGTAGTGTGTAAAGTATATGTCTCTGTTCTGATATTACAAATAAGGAAATTCGGCCTTAAACACTTAGGTCACAAAGTAAGTGGTAGACTTGAACTTGAGTCTTCTGACTCCTACTCTAGTCTCTCTCTACAACACAGAGGAAAAGCACAAAGTTCTGTGCCCAACAGACAAGTTATAATTCTCACTGAGTAAATTTCCATCATCACTACTCAGAACACAATCCTTGAACCTGCAATGTCAGCAACATCTATGAGCTTGTTAGAAATGCAGAATCAGAGGATCTAGTGTAGGCTTTTTGAATCAGAAGCTGATTCTGATGTGCAGCTGATTCCTATGTTCAGTTCAGCTCAGTTGCTCAGTTGTGCCCAACTCATTGTGACTCCATGGACTGTAGCACACCAGGCTTCCTTGTCCTTCACAGTAATGTATATATATATCAACAACTGTGACTGATTTTAAAAGCCATTGTGCAACTTGCAAAGAGTCAGACAGGTATGAGTCTGTGTGGGTGCTGACCTCCATCTCCTAGGGTCTACTCTGCAGCTTCATGGGTATGAATCAGCAGTGACACTTGTAGCTATAGCAACCAATGCTTCTGCAACTCTAGATCCTGGCTATGGTTGTGTAACTCTGAAATTAGTAGTACAGTTGCAACTGCATGACTTTCACGCCTCCATACCTTTCAATTACTTCACTGTCCTCTAAATCCTTTCATTAAACCTCCTTACATAGGATATAGAATCAATTCAAATGCACTCTGAAGACTGAAACCATTTTGGAGCTCCATACATATTGCTAATGCATACATACTAATAAACTGCTGTGATTAAAATGCCTATATACTGCTTGCTAAATGAAATTAAGTCACTTAGGCACAGCAGTCACATTCAGTGAAATTTAGAACATACCTAACATAGCTTCCTAGGAACCAGCTTGCTTGTCCAGTAGAATCTGGCCATTTATCTCCAAATTTTAATACTCGTCCTTTACTACCGCCTTTGGAAAGCCTTTAAAAGGTTGATGATTACTACTAATTCGGAGGGTACTATGCATGACTACCTTCAGTTTGTACATGGGCAATGAGATTAAAATGACTAATGTGTCCTCAAAGCTAAAGGAAGGGTCTTTAGGAAGAAACAAGGATGTCAAAGATTTTAGATTTATTTTGATTTTTCTTCAACAAAATTCATGTTAAAGCCAACTATCCCTATTTGTCTTCCAGAATAATTACATAACTCAGAGTAACGTATCAACCACATATTTTAGAAATTTAAAATTTAGTATAAACAACATTGATATGCATAAAAGTTTAAATTATGTAACTTTAAATGCATATACTTTTAATATGTAAATACATATATATGTAGTCCATTCTATAAGTTTTATCATCCTCACTTATTAAAGAATTTAAATATCAGAGCTGTGTAGATTGTGCTGTTTTCATGCTCCTTTTGGAAGGTCTATTGGTCTCAATTCTGTAAGAGACTTATCTGTAAAATAATCAGTTCTCATTAAAAGTTGCCTGGGAAATGTTATTACACTAATAAAAGTGAATTGGATATTTGGGTCTAGTTGAAATGACACAGTTTAAACAATAAGTAAAGAATGCAGGACTTGTCCCAAGTGCTATTTTACAACATCAGTTTATTATAATCCTAAAAAACTGTTTTTTAAACATTGTTGGATGAAAATTGTTAAAGATTTCCAAAAAAGGGAAGTTTGATAGCACAAATCTATTTGGTCAGAGACACTGTCTTTATACGGAATCTAGGAGCTTTCTGTTTATAAAATAAATCCAGCATTATTTGTATTTTTTTCTTTCGGGATATAAACAATGAAAATGGTAGAAAAGATTCAATACAGTAAACTCTGAAGTTAAATCACATTTAATTTATCAATCTCTGGGAGAAGCCCCAGAGCTGTTCATAAGATAAGTGACTTAGGTCAGCTGCAATCCAACATAAGCATTTAGGAAACACGGTGATCTGATGTGATGTACTTGACAACATTTTCCCATTATCCACTGTGATCAAAATGGCCATATTGGAAATCAAGTAGCCCCCAAAGTGCTCTCTGATGTCTAGACTTTACTACCGCCTTTGGAAAGCCTTTAAAAGGTTGATGATTACTACTAATTCGGAGGGTACTATGCATGACTACCTTCAGTTTGTACATGGGCAATGAGATTAAAATGACTAATGTGTCCTCAAAGCTAAAGGAAGGGTCTTTAGGAAGAAACAAGGATGTCAAAGATTTTAGATTTATTTTGATTTTTCTTCAACAAAATTCATGTTAAAGCCAACTATCCCTATTTGTCTTCCAGAATAATTACATAACTCAGAGTAACGTATCAACCACATATTTTAGAAATTTAAAATTTAGTATAAACAACATTGATATGCATAAAAGTTTAAATTATGTAACTTTAAATGCATATACTTTTAATATGTAAATACATATATATGTAGTCCATTCTATAAGTTTTATCATCCTCACTTATTAAAGAATTTAAATATCAGAGCTGTGTAGATTGTGCTGTTTTCATGCTCCTTTTGGAAGGTCTATTGGTCTCAATTCTGTAAGAGACTTATCTGTAAAATAATCAGTTCTCATTAAAAGTTGCCTGGGAAATGTTATTACACTAATAAAAGTGAATTGGATATTTGGGTCTAGTTGAAATGACACAGTTTAAACAATAAGTAAAGAATGCAGGACTTGTCCCAAGTGCTATTTTACAACATCAGTTTATTATAATCCTAAAAAACTGTTTTTTAAACATTGTTGGATGAAAATTGTTAAAGATTTCCAAAAAAGGGAAGTTTGATAGCACAAATCTATTTGGTCAGAGACACTGTCTTTATACGGAATCTAGGAGCTTTCTGTTTATAAAATAAATCCAGCATTATTTGTATTTTTTTCTTTCGGGATATAAACAATGAAAATGGTAGAAAAGATTCAATACAGTAAACTCTGAAGTTAAATCACATTTAATTTATCAATCTCTGGGAGAAGCCCCAGAGCTGTTCATAAGATAAGTGACTTAGGTCAGCTGCAATCCAACATAAGCATTTAGGAAACACGGTGATCTGATGTGATGTACTTGACAACATTTTCCCATTATCCACTGTGATCAAAATGGCCATATTGGAAATCAAGTAGCCCCCAAAGTGCTCTCTGATGTCTAGACTTTAGGCAAAGTTGGCTTCGGTCACGTCTTCTAAATGTTTGCCTGTGCTTTTTCCGTTTAGCTCCACAACCAATGTTTCCTCTCCAACCCTTCTCTTTCAGCACAACTTCTCCTTTAGAAAGCCCTTCTGTGACCTTTAGACATGAAACTGCTCTTCCGGTCCTCTGTATTTCCTTTAACATTACTTTTTTTTTTTTTTCCACTGAGCCTGTCAATTCATCTATCTGACTAGTCTCTAGTTTCATGAGGCCAGGAATGTGCTTCTCTGCTTTCATCTCCTTAGTTGCTCCTCTAGGATCTGGTGCCTATTTGGTGCATACTAAATACTTTTTGGATGAATTAGTGATCAGTAATGACCACACTGCACAATCTCCCCATTCCTATTCTTGTTGTCTCTCTGCTACTATGCTTCTCCTAGGATGTACTACATCTCTTTCAAAATGCAGAATCTACAGCACACATTCATTCCAAAATAAACTTTTCTCCTTTGTGTACAAGTACTAGGGTTAGAAAAGGTTCACATCTCTCTAGACTCTTAAGCTCTAAACTGTGTACCCTCTCCTAAACTTTTATGTTTTCATTTCAGTATTGGATCATGAAAATGTACATGTGTCTTGTTTCATGTTATCTTTTGTGAGTTTGCTGGCCCATACATTCCCAGAGAAGATGAATTAAATGTATCAGGCACTGTTATAAGTATTTTACAATATATTATTGAACATTCTCCAACAATTTTATGAGTCAGATATGAATATTTTACTCAGTCTATGAATGAGGAAACTGAGAGGTGTGTATGTACACACATATTATGCCTACTATGGAAGTCGAAATTTTTTCTTTCGGGATATAAACAATGAAAATGGTAGAAAAGATTCAATACAGTAAACTCTGAAGTTAAATCACATTTAATTTATCAATCTCTGGGAGAAGCCCCAGAGCTGTTCATAAGATAAGTGACTTAGGTCAGCTGCAATCCAACATAAGCATTTAGGAAACACGGTGATCTGATGTGATGTACTTGACAACATTTTCCCATTATCCACTGTGATCAAAATGGCCATATTGGAAATCAAGTAGCCCCCAAAGTGCTCTCTGATGTCTAGACTTTAGGCAAAGTTGGCTTCGGTCACGTCTTCTAAATGTTTGCCTGTGCTTTTTCCGTTTAGCTCCACAACCAATGTTTCCTCTCCAACCCTTCTCTTTCAGCACAACTTCTCCTTTAGAAAGCCCTTCTGTGACCTTTAGACATGAAACTGCTCTTCCGGTCCTCTGTATTTCCTTTAACATTACTTTTTTTTTTTTTTCCACTGAGCCTGTCAATTCATCTATCTGACTAGTCTCTAGTTTCATGAGGCCAGGAATGTGCTTCTCTGCTTTCATCTCCTTAGTTGCTCCTCTAGGATCTGGTGCCTATTTGGTGCATACTAAATACTTTTTGGATGAATTAGTGATCAGTAATGACCACACTGCACAATCTCCCCATTCCTATTCTTGTTGTCTCTCTGCTACTATGCTTCTCCTAGGATGTACTACATCTCTTTCAAAATGCAGAATCTACAGCACACATTCATTCCAAAATAAACTTTTCTCCTTTGTGTACAAGTACTAGGGTTAGAAAAGGTTCACATCTCTCTAGACTCTTAAGCTCTAAACTGTGTACCCTCTCCTAAACTTTTATGTTTTCATTTCAGTATTGGATCATGAAAATGTACATGTGTCTTGTTTCATGTTATCTTTTGTGAGTTTGCTGGCCCATACATTCCCAGAGAAGATGAATTAAATGTATCAGGCACTGTTATAAGTATTTTACAATATATTATTGAACATTCTCCAACAATTTTATGAGTCAGATATGAATATTTTACTCAGTCTATGAATGAGGAAACTGAGAGGTGTGTATGTACACACATATTATGCCTACTATGGAAGCAAACTACTTAGGGCAGAATACAGGCTCCCGCTCATACTGACTCAATGTGCCTCTCATAACAGAACCTGGCATACTGGGGCTTTCCAGGGGCAGACCATGCTACATTTCTGGATCTCAATCTTGGTTCCTGAAGCCCTGGCTTCACAACAATTTGTTAAGCTGTATGTAGTTTTTACATAAACGTAATATTTTACAATAAAGTTTTCATATAAATGTAATATTTTACAATAAAGTTTTCATATAAATGCAATATTTTACAATTGTTTTCAGATGTTAATAGTTGACAGTTATACACTGTTTAGTCTGTCAGGCTTTTTGTTTTCCTGCTCCCTTCCCATCATTCTGTTTTCTCTTCCTCTCCCATCTTTCTACCCTTCCTTATTTTTCTCTTTCAGCCTTTTAATATTGTAAAATACCACATTTACATAAAAACTTTATTGTAAAATATTGAGCTGTATTTGTGAATGTAGGAACAAGATATTGATCAAGTATCAGAGCGCTTTACTTTTGTGTAAAATGGCTCAGCATTTCACCGCTTATTCTGGGTAAAGCTTCATTATGAAATGTCACAGATACATAGAAAGTTAGAGAAAATAATATAATAAATACTTCCATGTTTATCACACAGTTTTATAAATTCTTTATATTCTATCCTATTCTTGTCAGTTATTTTTAAATAAAAAAAAATAGTTATACATTATGGAACAGGAAACCCCCCTCCCTAATATGTGCTCCTTCCTTCATCCTACTTCTCTCCCTTCTTGGAGAAACAACCATCATTATGAGTTTATTGTTTCTGTGCACTTGTATACAAATATCATATACAATATTATTTTATACTTTTTAAAATTATGTTTTACAAACTACCATGGTTTTGGTACAATGGCTGTATGTTATTTTATTTAATGTGCAGTATTCTATTATAGGAGTATATTCTATATATTTTATATATCCTGCATTTGTCATGTATTTAAATAATCCTCATAAGTTTTTACAATAATAAGAAATTCTATAAAAAAATTCTTATACTTGTTATATATGTTTCTGCTACATAAAGTTAAGAATTTTCTAGATATCTCCTTAAAAATGGAACTGGTGAACCAAAGATAGTACATCTCCAACTTTATGATCTATGGTCAAATTGTTTTCCAAAGTGGTTCTTCCCATTCATACTCCTACCAGCATTTAAGAATTTTCAATTTATCTTTAGTAGAAATTGGTATTATCTTGACTTTACATTTTTGCCACCTTGAGAATGTGAAATTTAAAATTTTTATTTGAAGATACATTTGCCTAAACACTAATGAGGTTATGCATATTTCAAATGTTTCTGCCAAATTTCTCCCATGTTAATTACTGTATTGCTTTGCCATTTTTGTTTTGTTTTATTTTAGGTTGTTAATCTTTTTACATATTGATTCCTAAGCATTTTCTAAAAACTCTTCTCTGACATCTTATTTTGCATGTCTGATAAGTAAATTCTTTAGGTAATTTTGTAAACTGACATATACAGATTTTGAAAGTACAGCACAACCCAGGGATTTTCACAGAAGTAACCAGTGACCAAATCACAAAGTAGAACATTACCAGCATCTAGAATATCCTTTTTTGTCCCTCTTCTCAAGGGTAAACACTATCTCAACTCAACACTATACACGTTTTTCCCCTGTTTTTGAACTTTAAATAAATGAAATCACTCACCATGTACTGTTTAGTGTGTTGCTTCCTTTATTCAATAATAACTTTGAGAGAGAAAATACTTGCAAATAATGTGACTGCCAAAGCATTAATATCCAAAACATACAAATAGCTCATATAACTCAGGAACAAAAAACCCGGACAGCCCAATCCTACTTCTCTCCTTCTTGAAAAATTTGAGTTTATTGTTTCTGTGCACTTGTATACAAATATCATATACAATATTATTTTATACTTTTTAAAATTATGTTTTACAAACTACCATGGTTTTGGTACAATGGCTGTATGTTATTTTATTTAATGTGCAGTATTCTATTATAGGAGTATATTCTATATATTTTATATATCCTGCATTTGTCATGTATTTAAATAATCCTCATAAGTTTTTACAATAATAAGAAATTCTATAAAAAAATTCTTATACTTGTTATATATGTTTCTGCTACATAAAGTTAAGAATTTTCTAGATATCTCCTTAAAAATGGAACTGGTGAACCAAAGATAGTACATCTCCAACTTTATGATCTATGGTCAAATTGTTTTCCAAAGTGGTTCTTCCCATTCATACTCCTACCAGCATTTAAGAATTTTCAATTTATCTTTAGTAGAAATTGGTATTATCTTGACTTTACATTTTTGCCACCTTGAGAATGTGAAATTTAAAATTTTTATTTGAAGATACATTTGCCTAAACACTAATGAGGTTATGCATATTTCAAATGTTTCTGCCAAATTTCTCCCATGTTAATTACTGTATTGCTTTGCCATTTTTGTTTTGTTTTATTTTAGGTTGTTAATCTTTTTACATATTGATTCCTAAGCATTTTCTAAAAACTCTTCTCTGACATCTTATTTTGCATGTCTGATAAGTAAATTCTTTAGGTAATTTTGTAAACTGACATATACAGATTTTGAAAGTACAGCACAACCCAGGGATTTTCACAGAAGTAACCAGTGACCAAATCACAAAGTAGAACATTACCAGCATCTAGAATATCCTTTTTTGTCCCTCTTCTCAAGGGTAAACACTATCTCAACTCAACACTATACACGTTTTTCCCCTGTTTTTGAACTTTAAATAAATGAAATCACTCACCATGTACTGTTTAGTGTGTTGCTTCCTTTATTCAATAATAACTTTGAGAGAGAAAATACTTGCAAATAATGTGACTGCCAAAGCATTAATATCCAAAACATACAAATAGCTCATATAACTCAGGAACAAAAAACCCGGACAGCCCAATCAAAAAATGAACAGAAGACCTAAATAGACATTTCTCCAAAGAGGACATACAGATGGCCAACAGACACATGAAAAAATGCTTAGCATCACTAATTATTAGAACAATGCAAATAAAAACCACAATGAGATATCACCTCATACTGGTCAGAAGAGCGATCATCAAAAAGTCCACAAATAAATACTGGAGAGGGTGTGGAGAAAAGGGAACCCTCATACACTATTGGTGGGAATGGAACTTGGTACAGCCACTCTGGAGAACAGTATAGAGGTTCCTTAAAAAACTAAACATACAAAAACCACATGATCCAGCAATGCCACCCTCGGGCATATACCCAGAAAAGATGAAAACTCTAATTCAAAAAGATACATGCACCTCAATGTTCACAGCAGTACTGCGTACCATAGCCAAGACAGGAAAAACAACCCAAGTGCCCCTCAACAGCTGACTGATTTAAGAATATGAGGTGTGTATATATACAATGGAATGTTATCTGGCCATAAAAAAATAATGAAATATTGCTATGTGTAGCAACATGGTTGGACCTGGAGAATATCACACTAGTTATGATATTAAGTCAGACAAAGAAAGACATGTATTTTATGATAACACATACATGTGGTGACTGACTAATACAAATGAATCTATATACAAAACAGACAGGGCTTCCCTGGTGGCCCAGTGGGTAGGCACACTGCCTTGCAGTCGGGCATGGGAAGACCCCGGGGGCACTGGAGTAAATTCTTTAGGTAATTTTGTAAACTGACATATACAGATTTTGAAAGTACAGCACAACCCAGGGATTTTCACAGAAGTAACCAGTGACCAAATCACAAAGTAGAACATTACCAGCATCTAGAATATCCTTTTTTGTCCCTCTTCTCAAGGGTAAACACTATCTCAACTCAACACTATACACGTTTTTCCCCTGTTTTTGAACTTTAAATAAATGAAATCACTCACCATGTACTGTTTAGTGTGTTGCTTCCTTTATTCAATAATAACTTTGAGAGAGAAAATACTTGCAAATAATGTGACTGCCAAAGCATTAATATCCAAAACATACAAATAGCTCATATAACTCAGGAACAAAAAACCCGGACAGCCCAATCAAAAAATGAACAGAAGACCTAAATAGACATTTCTCCAAAGAGGACATACAGATGGCCAACAGACACATGAAAAAATGCTTAGCATCACTAATTATTAGAACAATGCAAATAAAAACCACAATGAGATATCACCTCATACTGGTCAGAAGAGCGATCATCAAAAAGTCCACAAATAAATACTGGAGAGGGTGTGGAGAAAAGGGAACCCTCATACACTATTGGTGGGAATGGAACTTGGTACAGCCACTCTGGAGAACAGTATAGAGGTTCCTTAAAAAACTAAACATACAAAAACCACATGATCCAGCAATGCCACCCTCGGGCATATACCCAGAAAAGATGAAAACTCTAATTCAAAAAGATACATGCACCTCAATGTTCACAGCAGTACTGCGTACCATAGCCAAGACAGGAAAAACAACCCAAGTGCCCCTCAACAGCTGACTGATTTAAGAATATGAGGTGTGTATATATACAATGGAATGTTATCTGGCCATAAAAAAATAATGAAATATTGCTATGTGTAGCAACATGGTTGGACCTGGAGAATATCACACTAGTTATGATATTAAGTCAGACAAAGAAAGACATGTATTTTATGATAACACATACATGTGGTGACTGACTAATACAAATGAATCTATATACAAAACAGACAGGGCTTCCCTGGTGGTCCAGTGGGTAAGGATACTGCCTTGCAGTGCAAGGGGCACTGGTTCGATCCCTGGCCTGGGAAGATCCCACGTGCCGTGGAGCAGCTGGACCGACATGTCCAATTACTGAGCCAGAGCTCTGGAGCGCATGAGCCCAGAACTGGTGCTCTGAAAAGAAAGAGGCCACTGTGATGGGAGGCCCATAAAGGCCACAGAACAAAGATAAATAGATGAAAGATCAATAGAAGTGGCCAAAAAAAAAAAAATATATGGAGTTAACTAACCACTATATGTGAAATAAATAAACAGCAAGGATTTACCGTATAGCACAGGAAAATATATTCAATGTCTTGTAACAACCTACAGTGGAAAATCATATACACACATATATATACATATATATAACTGAATCACTTTGCCACCATCTGAAACTAATATATTATAAATCAATACTTCATTTTTTATAATTTATTTTAATTGTAGGATAATTACAATACTGTGATGGTTTTTGCTTGAGAGACTCGCCTTTGTTTTCTGTGGTATACTATATTATATTGTATTAATATATTATAATTTATATATCCAGTCTACAGCTGAATATATATATAAATGAGAGCCTTGGTGCTATTACAAGATTGAGGGCAGAGGATAAGATGGTTGGATGGCATCACTGACTCAATGGACAGGACTTTGAGCAAGCTCTGGGAGATGGTGAAGGACAGCAAAGCTTGGTGTGCTGTAGTCCATGGGGTTGCAAAGAGTTGGACATGACTTAGCAGCAACTTAACAACTATGAACCTTCTTGTATTTTGGTAAACTTACGTATTCATTTCCGCATGGCAGCCAGGAATACAATAACTGGGTCATAAGATATCCTATGTTAAACTTCATTAAAGCCTTCCAAACAATCGCAAAAGTTGTTTCAATTTATAACCCCACCTACAAGGTATGAGAGTCCCAGTTGCTTCATAGCCTTGCCAGAATTTCGTATTACCTGTCTTTTCCATTTAAAGCACTTGCGGGCATATGATAAAATCTTGGTAATTTGTATGCCTCTGCTGAAGTCAATCACTTTGGAAATATCCTCTCCCACACTGTGACTAGGTTTTTCACTATTTTTATGCTGCCCTTTGTTGAACAAGAGTTCTTAATTTCAATGTAGTACACGTTTCTCTTTTTAATTAGTGTTTTTTGTGTTAAAAAGTATTTTGCTACCTCCAAAGTCAAGAAGAGAATCTAAGATTTCTTCTATTTTCTTGATTTTACCTTTCACACATGTGTCTACAATCCACCTGAGACTGGTTTTGCAGATGGCTGACTTAGGGGATCAAGATACCTATTTCATATGCACATGCAGTTGATTCAGCATCATTTATTAGAAAGACCATCCTTGCCCCAGCATAGTGAAGCAACCACTTCCACATAATTGAAGTGACAGGTGGGGGTCTCTCATTGGACTCTCTCTTCTGTCCTGTCTGCTTGTCTATTCTTACATTAACAGCACAGCATCTTTAATACTGTAGGTTTATAAAAAGTCACAATATCCAATATTTTCTAATTCCTCTAGGTTTGTTCTTCAAAATATTCTTGACTGTTTCTAGCCCTTTTCACCTCCATGTACATTTTGGAACTCACTTGTCAACTTTTAAAAACATTGCTGGGCATGCAGTCTACAGCTGAATATATATATAAATGAGAGCCTTGGTGCTATTACAAGATTGAGGGCAGAGGATAAGATGGTTGGATGGCATCACTGACTCAATGGACAGGACTTTGAGCAAGCTCTGGGAGATGGTGAAGGACAGCAAAGCTTGGTGTGCTGTAGTCCATGGGGTTGCAAAGAGTTGGACATGACTTAGCAGCAACTTAACAACTATGAACCTTCTTGTATTTTGGTAAACTTACGTATTCATTTCCGCATGGCAGCCAGGAATACAATAACTGGGTCATAAGATATCCTATGTTAAACTTCATTAAAGCCTTCCAAACAATCGCAAAAGTTGTTTCAATTTATAACCCCACCTACAAGGTATGAGAGTCCCAGTTGCTTCATAGCCTTGCCAGAATTTCGTATTACCTGTCTTTTCCATTTAAAGCACTTGCGGGCATATGATAAAATCTTGGTAATTTGTATGCCTCTGCTGAAGTCAATCACTTTGGAAATATCCTCTCCCACACTGTGACTAGGTTTTTCACTATTTTTATGCTGCCCTTTGTTGAACAAGAGTTCTTAATTTCAATGTAGTACACGTTTCTCTTTTTAATTAGTGTTTTTTGTGTTAAAAAGTATTTTGCTACCTCCAAAGTCAAGAAGAGAATCTAAGATTTCTTCTATTTTCTTGATTTTACCTTTCACACATGTGTCTACAATCCACCTGAGACTGGTTTTGCAGATGGCTGACTTAGGGGATCAAGATACCTATTTCATATGCACATGCAGTTGATTCAGCATCATTTATTAGAAAGACCATCCTTGCCCCAGCATAGTGAAGCAACCACTTCCACATAATTGAAGTGACAGGTGGGGGTCTCTCATTGGACTCTCTCTTCTGTCCTGTCTGCTTGTCTATTCTTACATTAACAGCACAGCATCTTTAATACTGTAGGTTTATAAAAAGTCACAATATCCAATATTTTCTAATTCCTCTAGGTTTGTTCTTCAAAATATTCTTGACTGTTTCTAGCCCTTTTCACCTCCATGTACATTTTTGGAACTCACTTGTCAACTTTTAAAAACATTGCTGGGCATGCACTGTAGTTATGAATCTGTAGATCAGTTTGGGGAGAGTTGAATGAAAATACTGAATCTCACAATCTAGAAACATGATATAGCCCTCCACTCATTTAAGTCTGTTTAATTTATCTCAAAAATGATGTGTTTTTTGCACCTTTTATTAAATTGATTCTAGGTATTTGACATTTTTGACGCTGCTGTAAATGGTACTTTAAATTTCATTTTTGCTTGCTTATTGCTGGCACATAGAAATAAAAGTGACTTTGTATACAGTAACCTTACTAAATGTACTTATTAAATAATTCTTATAGCTTAAATGCAGATAGTGCTAGGTGTTTTTTTTTTTTTTTTTTAGCATAGACAAGTGTCATTTCAAAATAATGATAGTTCTATTTTCTTCCTTTTCAAACTTTCTTTTTTCCACTTCTTTCCTTGCCTTATTGCTATAGCTAGGACTTCAGCACTGGATAGGAGTGAGGTATAGGAGACATTCTTTTTTTCTTCTTCTTCTTTATTTTAAAGGTTTTACAGAGTTTTGTTGTTCACAGACATGTATGTTCCCAGATCAGTCATATGCATAACCCTGGTCCCCACCCCTCCAGTTCCCCCCCTCCCACCCCTCCAGACCATCGCCCCATGCCTTTGTGAGCACTCCTATTCCCTTAGCACAATGACAATAGCTATCTTTTCCACACGTGACAGTATAGGTTTCCGTGTTACTCCCTCCATGCTTCCCCCTCCCTATTTCTTCCCCACAATGTCCCTATGTCTATGCTCTGTCTGTTTTTCCATGAGTTCACTGCGTGTGTTATCAAGACTATCCTACTAGATTCCATATATGTGTTAGTATACTATACTTGTCTTTCTCTTTTTGACTGACTTCACTTTTTATGATAGGTTCTAGAGCCAGCCACTTCATTAGGACTGAGTCTTCTGCATTTCTTTCAACAGCTGAGTAGTATTCCATTGTGTATATGTACCAGGGCTTCTGTATCCATTCATTCATCGATGGACATCTAGGTTGCTTCCATGTTCTGGCTATTGTATAGAGAGCTGCAATGAATATTGGGGTACAGGTGCTTCTTTCAGTTTTGATTTCATCAGGATATAAGCCTAAGAGTGAGATTGCTGGGTCATAGGGTGCTTCTATTTTTAGTTTTTTAAGAAATCTCCATACTGTCTTCCATAGAGGCTGTATCAACTTACATTCCCACCAGCAATGCAAGAGGGTTCCCTTTTCTATGCACCCTCTCCGGCATTTATTGTCTGCAGATTTTTTGATGATGGCCATTCTGACGGGTGTGAGGTGATATCTCATTGTAGTTTTAATTTGCATTTCTCTAATAATAAGCGAGGTTGAGCATCGTTTCATGTGCTTTTGGGCCATCTGTATGTCCTCTTTGGAGAGGCGTAGGAGACATTCTTATCTCATTTTCTATCTCAGAGGAAAAACTTTCCAAATTCATGGCAAAATGCAATGTTCTACAGTTGCTTTTTTTCTCTGCAATGATTTTTTAATCCTCACATCTGTAATATTCATTGTGTGGGTGGTTTGCTCCATCTAAGCCCTGTTCCGTATAGGAGACATTCTTTTTTTCTTCTTCTTCTTTATTTTAAAGGTTTTACAGAGTTTTGTTGTTCACAGACATGTATGTTCCCAGATCAGTCATATGCATAACCCTGGTCCCCACCCCTCCAGTTCCCCCAATTCCCCCCCTCCAGACCATCGCCCCATGCCTTTGTGAGCACTCCTATTCCCTTAGCACAATGACAATAGCTATCTTTTCCACACGTGACAGTATAGGTTTCCGTGTTACTCCCTCCATGCTTCCCCCTCCCTATTTCTTCCCCACAATGTCCCTATGTCTATGCTCTGTCTGTTTTTCCATGAGTTCACTGCGTGTGTTATCAAGACTATCCTACTAGATTCCATATATGTGTTAGTATACTATACTTGTCTTTCTCTTTTTGACTGACTTCACTTTTTATGATAGGTTCTAGAGCCAGCCACTTCATTAGGACTGAGTCTTCTGCATTTCTTTCAACAGCTGAGTAGTATTCCATTGTGTATATGTACCAGGGCTTCTGTATCCATTCATTCATCGATGGACATCTAGGTTGCTTCCATGTTCTGGCTATTGTATAGAGAGCTGCAATGAATATTGGGGTACAGGTGCTTCTTTCAGTTTTGATTTCATCAGGATATAAGCCTAAGAGTGAGATTGCTGGGTCATAGGGTGCTTCTATTTTTAGTTTTTTAAGAAATCTCCATACTGTCTTCCATAGAGGCTGTATCAACTTACATTCCCACCAGCAATGCAAGAGGGTTCCCTTTTCTATGCACCCTCTCCGGCATTTATTGTCTGCAGATTTTTTGATGATGGCCATTCTGACGGGTGTGAGGTGATATCTCATTGTAGTTTTAATTTGCATTTCTCTAATAATAAGCGAGGTTGAGCATCGTTTCATGTGCTTTTGGGCCATCTGTATGTCCTCTTTGGAGAGGCGTAGGAGACATTCTTATCTCATTTTCTATCTCAGAGGAAAAACTTTCCAAATTCATGGCAAAATGCAATGTTCTACAGTTGCTTTTTTTCTCTGCAATGATTTTTTAATCCTCACATCTGTAATATTCATTGTGTGGGTGGTTTGCTCCATCTAAGACCTGTTCCCTCTTTTTTTTTTTCTAAATAAATGGTAATCTTAGATTTTTTTTTTCTAAAGAGCTATCACTACTTGATAAATTTACTGCATGTGATTTCCATTTTGAGTATCAATGCAACTTTTACTAAAATCTGTCTACCTCCATTTTCTTGCTTGAGTCTTGCCTTTTGAAAAATTAAAAGAAAATAAAAATATACAGACGGGTTTATATCAAAGCTATTAATGTCATTTATCCACATTTTAAAAAATTTATTAATTAATATATATTATTGTATTAATCTCAAGTGTATAATACAGTAACAATATTTTTTACAGATTATACTCCATTTAAAGCTATTATATAAAAAATAAAGTTATTATAAAATATTGGCTATATTCCCTGTGCTGTACCATATATCTTTGTATCTTGCCTATCTTATACATAGTAGTTTATACCCCTTAATCCCTTACCCTTATCTTGCCCCTGTTCCCACTGGTTACCACTACTATGCTCTCTATACCTATGATTCTATTACTGTTTTTTTAATATTCAGTTATTTATTTGATTCCTTAGACTCCACATATAAGTGATAACATATAGTACTTGTCTTTCACTGTCTGGCTCACTTCAAAAAAGCATGATGCCCTCCCAGTCCATCCATGCTGTTACAAATGGCAAATTTTCATCCTTTTTTATGGCTGCGTAATATTTCATTACACATTTTCAATTTAGAATAAAGTGAGATCAAGATGAGTTTTGAAGGCTAACTATTCTTTCATTCAACAAGCAATTATGGAGTAACTGCCATGTACCAAGAATGATGCTAGGCTCTAAGAACTCTGAAGGCTGAACATTCATGAACTAATTGATGGACTGATTAGTGCATTTAACAAGCATTTTTGGAGCAATGGTGTACCTGAAACTGTGCAGGGCCCTGAACGTACAAAGGAGTTCTCAAGGAGCTCTCAAGGCACAGGAAGAGAGGCCAGGGCCTCACATGAGGGTGGCAGCAGCTCAGGTGGAATAAAAGGTATATATACATTGGACAGCTATTTAAGTGCTAGGACTTGGTGTAGGATCACTGAGGGCACTGAGAGGACCAAGTGTCCAGAATAACTACAAAGCTGAAGAGCTACCTAGGAAAGAGAAATGAATGATTGGGTGAGAAGGAAAAGTTAATGGGTGCTTTTCAGGGATACGATTTGAGTAAGAGCGTGGATGGTGATTTAGCCACTAAGATTCACAGCAGAAGTTTAGGAACAAAGGTGACGAGTTTCACTGGAATTTGTTGCATTTGAGATATTCTGGGACTCCACAGGTATATGGCAAGCAGGCAGTTTAGACAGGAGTCTGACACTTGGGAGTAGACAGTCTGCAGTCATGACTCTGCAGGTCACAGTTGGCCCCCATTGGTAGGGCTAAGGTGGCCCTCTGGGGAAGAACCATCATTATCAAGTAGGGTGGCAGGTCTGATAATCTACTTCATTAATTGGAGGCCAACCTCTTTTTAGTCACATGTTTACATAGCCACAAAGCAATTCATAGCTTGTCTGTGCAACTTCACCAGGTGTAGCTACAGCCCTTCTTAAGTGGGCACACAGTGTCTGAGAATCAGATTCACTAGTCAGCATTGTCCTTCAATGGAAACCAAGTACTGAGTACAGAAAAGCAGAATTAGTTTCACATTTCAGCCCCTTTTTCATCTTTCTGTTCCTTCTTGAGAACTAGTCTTTCACCATCCTTTCTAGCCTCCTACTACAACGCATCAACAATTACATAACAGATGTCCAAGTCAGGATTGAGTGTTACCACACTCAGAAAAGCACTGCAAACCCAGGATGAGATTATCATACTCATTACAGGTAATATGTATTTCTCATTATTAAAAATTCAACTGCCATGTACCAAGAATGATGCTAGGCTCTAAGAACTCTGAAGGCTGAACATTCATGAACTAATTGATGGACTGATTAGTGCATTTAACAAGCATTTTTGGAGCAATGGTGTACCTGAAACTGTGCAGGGCCCTGAACGTACAAAGGAGTTCTCAAGGAGCTCTCAAGGCACAGGAAGAGAGGCCAGGGCCTCACATGAGGGTGGCAGCAGCTCAGGTGGAATAAAAGGTATATATACATTGGACAGCTATTTAAGTGCTAGGACTTGGTGTAGGATCACTGAGGGCACTGAGAGGACCAAGTGTCCAGAATAACTACAAAGCTGAAGAGCTACCTAGGAAAGAGAAATGAATGATTGGGTGAGAAGGAAAAGTTAATGGGTGCTTTTCAGGGATACGATTTGAGTAAGAGCGTGGATGGTGATTTAGCCACTAAGATTCACAGCAGAAGTTTAGGAACAAAGGTGACGAGTTTCACTGGAATTTGTTGCATTTGAGATATTCTGGGACTCCACAGGTATATGGCAAGCAGGCAGTTTAGACAGGAGTCTGACACTTGGGAGTAGACAGTCTGCAGTCATGACTCTGCAGGTCACAGTTGGCCCCCATTGGTAGGGCTAAGGTGGCCCTCTGGGGAAGAACCATCATTATCAAGTAGGGTGGCAGGTCTGATAATCTACTTCATTAATTGGAGGCCAACCTCTTTTTAGTCACATGTTTACATAGCCACAAAGCAATTCATAGCTTGTCTGTGCAACTTCACCAGGTGTAGCTACAGCCCTTCTTAAGTGGGCACACAGTGTCTGAGAATCAGATTCACTAGTCAGCATTGTCCTTCAATGGAAACCAAGTACTGAGTACAGAAAAGCAGAATTAGTTTCACATTTCAGCCCCTTTTTCATCTTTCTGTTCCTTCTTGAGAACTAGTCTTTCACCATCCTTTCTAGCCTCCTACTACAACGCATCAACAATTACATAACAGATGCCCAAGTCAGGATTGAGTGTTACCACACTCAGAAAAGCACTGCAAACCCAGGATGAGATTATCATACTCATTACAGGTAATATGTATTTCTCATTATTAAAAATTCAACTGGATGCCAATAAAATGAAAAATTTGGTACAAGGCTTGTGGAATAAACCCTTCATATTAATTTCAAACCCTGTTAAAAATGTGTCAAATAACTTGCATCACTTTCCCACCTTCACTACATAGAAAACGGTGCCCACATCAGCAAGTTCTCAGTATGACTATTATACACATTAGGACTCTCGGATGCAAGCAACAGAAATCCACGTGAAAACAGCTTAAAGAAAAGACTCGATTCAGTGAGTTACCCGACTATCACAGGAAAAATGGCAGCATCTGAGAAGTCAGGAAACATCACCATCACCATCAGGATACTTAACCCACTTTATCCACTAGGATTTCAACTTGTTTCTGCTTGCCTTTACGAATTAGCTTTCTATACTGTTATGAAGATCAGCCTCTCCAACAGGTGGGGAAGACGTCATCTCAGTCCCAGTTTAGCTGCTTCCTTTCTACTTAAGTTGCTTTCTCTCTGTGTCCAAGTAGCAAGAACAGGGAAGATTCGATTTCGCTCTGAACACCACTGAGCTGACTGGTTGTTGGCCCAAGCACCTTGGTGGGAAGATGAGATAATACTACATTGGGCCAGCCCTAGATCATGTGCCCAGCCTGTGACCAAAAGGAGAGACCTGCTCCCAGAATAAGGAATATGGCAAATCCTGTGAGGCTCTCCAAATACAATCACTGCCACACGATCTACACAGCAATGGTGCCGAGAATCCAGTCTTTTCGATGGCATGAAAACAGATCTGACAATACCTCAAAATCATCACTGTGAAGGATAACTCTCACTGGAGGGTGCTGTGTATATAGACAACAAGTTTGAGGGCCGAATCCTATGTGACACCGAATATTCCCCAAGAAATTTGAATATTCTTTTAAATATCATATTGGTAGTAATGAACCTTTGAAAAATAAAATGTGGAAATCATTTTCAGTTACTTTTGAGTCCAAATTTCCCAATTTTAGTATAATATAATACAGGATAATCTAGGCCAATGATATTTTATCTGATGACTGTGCGACCTTTTTTTCATGATACATTCATCATATATTCATATGGTATTCCCTTCATGAGAGTCTTAAAAATAATGTCAACATGACATCTTATACACATTACTCATAGATTTGAAGAAAGGGGAAGTAAACTTATAGCCATGACTCCTGAGAGAACTGAAAGCTAATAATAAATATTTACTGTAGCTGAATTCTCTTTACCTATCCCTCTCTAAACATTTAAAAACAAAGTAATTACAGGGACTAAAGAGTCATGTCTCAAACATGATAAAACCAAAAAACACCGTCTTCTAGATTCACTGATTGGAATGTGAACATTTAAATGATCAAGAAACTAATAAGTTTCAGAATACAGTTAACAGCAAAATTTATAGTTTATATGAATTCTGTCCCCCCAATTAAGGTTCACCAATAATTCACAACATATAATTAACATAAGTGGTTTTTATTATTTATAACACTAAGTCATTTTATGTGAAATTAGTCAAGGATCTAGTCCTTTTACTCAGAAACATCACATGAGCCTTATGTAAAACAAATTTGAGATACCTAAAACATTCAATGCTTATTTTCAAATTCTTACACAAACTTGTGTTAGGTTTTAATATTTCAGAGGCCTTGGCATTTGGAGATTCATTATTAGGTCAAATCAAGAAAATCTGATTTGATATTTTTGGCCCTTTTATAAAACTATTTTCTGTAAATTTCTCTGAATTCAACTGTAAGGAGAGTCTTCTAATCTGGCTATTGTAACTGGTATGACTCAATATCCTGAAGAGTGAAATGATTCTCTGACTGTAAGCTCAGGGTCCTTTTTCATGCAAATGGTATTCTCTATGAGAGCCCTAATTTGATATGTCACAGGTGCAGGGAGCAGAGATTACATGGCAATATAAAGACAAAGACATATGAAACCTCTTTAGCCTCCTACATGCCTTTTTCAAAGCATGTACAACTCAATGGGAAGTTAACAAGTAAACTGAGAAAGTAGCAGGACATGGGAACTTCAGTCAGATGGAAGACAGGTTTACCAACATACCACCTTAGCCAAGGCCCTAACAATCACTGCACCTCGGTTTTACTGTTTATAAGTGGAGATAAGAGTACCTACCTCAAGAAACTTCATCCGCAGCCCACTGGTGATGACTCGGAGCTTCCACTGCAGAGGCCACAGGTTCAATCCCTGGTCAGGGAACTAAATTCCCACAAGTCACTCAGTGTGGCCATAAAAAAAATTGTACTTACCTTGGAGGACTGTTTATAGGACTAAAGAAAATGACACATAAAGAACACATAAAGAACCATAAAGAACATAGCTACTTCATAAGTGGCTACTATTATTATTTGGTTCTGTTACAAGGAGTAAGCCTCAGCTTCAAACATTCAACCTTGACTAAGAAGATGGAGAAACATATGAAACTTTCTGCAGTTGTTACTGAGGACAAATCTAATGCCAACAGTGGCTCTACTCAAAACTTGCCAAAGGATGTAGACATCACCTGCATCATTTTCAAAAGCACCGACTGGCCCCAGTTTAAGGGTAATGTCCACAGAGAATGTTGAACAGTCATGCTCCACAGTTCTGAAATCACTGGAACCCAACTGTTCTTGTTCACACAACAGGAAAGTCTGACAAATACCTGCTCCAGTTAACCGCTCAAAACACTAGGCTTAGCATGATCAGTAAGAGTTTGAATGTTGGAGTCAAAAGCCATGGGTTAATATTTCAGATTAGAGATCTTTCAAATCAAGAAAATCTGATTTGATATTTTTTATAATTCTATTTTCTGTAAATTTCTCTGAATTCAACTGTAAGGAGAGTCTTCTAATCTGGCTATTGTAACTGGTATGACTCAATATCCTGAAGAGTGAAATGATTCTCTGACTGTAAGCTCAGGGTCCTTTTTCATGCAAATGGTATTCTCTATGAGAGCCCTAATTTGATATGTCACAGGTGCAGGGAGCAGAGATTACATGGCAATATAAAGACAAAGACATATGAAACCTCTTTAGCCTCCTACATGCCTTTTTCAAAGCATGTACAACTCAATGGGAAGTTAACAAGTAAACTGAGAAAGTAGCAGGACATGGGAACTTCAGTCAGATGGAAGACAGGTTTACCAACATACCACCTTAGCCAAGGCCCTAACAATCACTGCACCTCGGTTTTACTGTTTATAAGTGGAGATAAGAGTACCTACCTCAAGAAACTTCATCCGCAGCCCACTGGTGATGACTCGGAGCTTCCACTGCAGAGGCCACAGGTTCAATCCCTGGTCAGGGAACTAAATTCCCACAAGTCACTCAGTGTGGCCATAAAAAAAATTGTACTTACCTTGGAGGACTGTTTATAGGACTAAAGAAAATGACACATAAAGAACACATAAAGAACCATAAAGAACATAGCTACTTCATAAGTGGCTACTATTATTATTTGGTTCTGTTACAAGGAGTAAGCCTCAGCTTCAAACATTCAACCTTGACTAAGAAGATGGAGAAACATATGAAACTTTCTGCAGTTGTTACTGAGGACAAATCTAATGCCAACAGTGGCTCTACTCAAAACTTGCCAAAGGATGTAGACATCACCTGCATCATTTTCAAAAGCACCGACTGGCCCCAGTTTAAGGGTAATGTCCACAGAGAATGTTGAACAGTCATGCTCCACAGTTCTGAAATCACTGGAACCCAACTGTTCTTGTTCACACAACAGGAAAGTCTGACAAATACCTGCTCCAGTTAACCGCTCAAAACACTAGGCTTAGCATGATCAGTAAGAGTTTGAATGTTGGAGTACACAGATGTTGGAAGCCCACCATCAGCATTTTGTCTCAGTGGGTCTAAACTGCAGGTTTAAACAGTTCCTCATGTATGCAGAAACCCAAGTTCTTTTTATAGTGCTTTTTGTTGTTACTATACCATTAAGAATTTTCCAAGTCAGTAAGCATCATTATGCAACATAATTTTAAATGGCTTCTTAATACAGATGTGCTGCTATAAATTTTTTCACACTTGTGATGGGCTTCAAATTCAAGCTAGACCTCACATATATTAATAGCCTTATTACTTACAAAGTGACCTTGACTTAAGACTTACTGCCCACGCACAGCCTTATGGTTTTCTGGAAAGGAGTGCTTGACAGAACCGAGGGCTCTGGCATCTGGCTGAGTTCACACCCCAGCTTTGGGCAGGTCAGTTACTGAAGCAGGTCCCAGTTCCTACATTGATCCACTAAGTGTAATCAGAACACCATCTCATAAGGTAGTAGGGATGATTCAGTCTGAAGTGTAAAATGGTTAGTACCATAGCTACCACGCCAGAAACACTCAATAAACCTTGTGCTTGTGTGCTTAGTCAGTCGTAACTGACTTTGTGACCCCACAGACTGTAGCCCACCAGGCTCCTCTGTCCATGGGATTCTCCAGGCAAGAAGACTGAAGTGGAAAAGGGGCTTCTGCAGGGGTGTGGTGCAACAGCCTGGAGGGGTGGGGTGAGGGGGACGGGGAGGCGGGTGGAGGAGGGAGGGGGCCAGGGATAGACATATGACTAATCTGGGATCATACATATCTGTAAACAACAAAACTCTGTAAAAAGAAAAAGTAAAATAATAATACCAAAAAAAGAACACGTGGCTTGTTACCACTGGGAAAAAAAAAACAACTGAAGTGGGTTGACATGCAGGGGTGCTTCCCACCACCCAAGGATGGAACCTGTCTCCTGCATTGGCCGGTGGATTCTTTAAAAGTAAGCCACCTGGGAAGTCCCAATAAACCTTAGCCACTGAGAAAAGAAAAAAAGAAGCAGCAAAGCAGCCCATGACACCCAGGAGCTGGTCAGGCCTTCACAACTGGGCCTGGCTGTTCTCCTACTGGCCTTAAACAATGTCACTAAGAGACCCACTCTGTAATCATGCCTGAACACAGACAAAACTTGAATACTCTCCAATCCCACAATACAAAACAGTTTCCCTATCTCAGCAAACAAGTGATGGCTGCTTCTCTGAAGGTTACGACTTCAGCCTCAGTCTGATCCCCTTGCAGCTAAGATGCATTTAAATCCCTAATCATACGATCCCCTCTTCCAGACAGCATCCAACTGAGAAGGAAGCTGCAGTTCCTTAACCTCTTCAATCACTTAACACAAACCCAAGTTCTCTAACAAAGCCTTGTTACCTCCCTCCTGGAGAGGCCCCACAGCTCCCCACAGTGCACCTTCTCCCAGGTGTTCCAAATGACACTCTGGAGGCAGCCCTACCATCACTGGTGGGAGGGCGATCCTCGGGGGACATGGGAAGGCAAACACCTGCAGAAAACCGGGGCTCTGCCAGCACACACGCACCTGCGCCAGCCAAAGGGCACGTGTGAACAATGCACAAATTTGGCACGTGGACATACCTTGTTTCCGCCAGGAGAAGGGATGTCTGCAGCTCAATCACCCACGAAATGATCTATTATGAGAAATAAAAGACATTTCTGTGATAAGAGATTGGATAGCTATCTTAATCCTTTAATCTCCTGCCAGAAACAAAAGACTGGGAAAGGAGGAAGATTCCTTATAAACGTATTGAACTAATTAAATGAGATGGACTCTCAACGCCTTGGCAGCCTATATAAGCAAACAAAAATCAAGGCCACCAAATTGGAACCTAAGGACAACTAATACCAAGCAGCCAGCTTGAAGCTACATCCCCACAATAATTTCCTTGCTTTGGTTATGCCTTTTCTCTAAAAAGCCACCTCCGCACCACCGCCCCATCAGGAGGGAGATGATACATGTGTTATTGTGGCTAAATTGCCCTGTTGGGAGACAGAAACCAGTACAACATTATAAAGCAATTTTCCTCCAATGAAAGAATAAATTTCAAAAATAAATACATTTTTTAAAGCCTCTCCCACCCCCAACCCCCACTGATTCTGTCAGCAATACCTTAAGTGCTCCGGTTTGGTACAGCCCAGTTCTAATTGATTTTTGCTCAGAGAAACCCTAAGAATTTTCAACAGGCCTCAGTCCACCCAACAGCTCTGTTGTCAGAAAAGGGAGCCCAGGGAGCCCCGGGAGCCCCCAGGAACAGTGAGCCAACAGGCAGGGCTACCTGTGGAGTCGCTGCCTGGCGGCCTGCTCGCTGCCTCCCCAGCATCTCCAGACTTTCCAGCGCTGCTTCTCTCCCGCGGGGCCCAGACACCGCTCAGAAACAGACTGGTTCTGATGAGAAGCTGAACTGAGTCCAGGGACACCCTGCGTCCACCTTCATACTGTGTCAGGGCAGACCCGCTCCCACGGAGAAACCCAGTGAGGTCCGCGGGCCAAGCGGGTCTGGCAAAAAACTGGGTCCGAGTCAGACACTGGGCCAGGCCCCAAGCTACCCTGGTTCCGACTGACAAACCGACATGGGTCTCGGGACAGACGGGGTCCAGCTTATTAACAGAAACAGGAAACTCGGTCCAAGGCAGATGGTTGTTTCTTTTAATGTTTGTGGGTTTTTTTAAAATTGTGGTAAAGGTCCCACAATATAAAACATACCATCTCCACTATAGTTAAGTGTCCGGTTTAGCGGTACTATGTGCATTCACACGGTCACACAACTCACCATCACCATCAGGACAGACAGGATTTCACACAGAAACCATACTGGGTCCAGCATGAGGCCTCAGGTTAATCAAATTTTGTCATGAAATTAGCTTTACCGGACTTCCCTGCTGGTCCAGTGCTTAAGAGTCCCAGCTTCCACTGCAGGGGGCAAGGGTTTGAACCCTGGCTGGGGAATGAAGATACTGCATGTCTGTGGTACAGGCACAAAATTTAAAATAAACACATACAGATTTTAAAAAATAAAATTACCTTTACCAAAGATAATCAGTCTTCAAGTACAGTGGCCACAGTGGAGAACTTTCAAGCACCTGAGATAACCGTATCCAGTTATGAGGTGCCCTAGAGAAAAGGGTTTCAGCCAGGCGCTCACTAGGAAGGGTGGAGAGAAAGTTATTTTTCCTCCTCTACAGTTTCTAGTGACCAGGATGAGACCCACGGGGACGCCCCACTCGCTCAGAATCCTGCAGACAGCATCCTGCTGGCAGAAGCCTGGCAAAGAGTGAGAATTCTTACCAAGGTCAGCTCTCCCGAATCTGTAGAGCCTGGCCAAGAGAGGAAGGGAAAAATGTAATGTTGCCCTTGCCCTTCCAAATTCACAGTGGAGGAAAACACACTGGTTATCGATCCTTTCCTTCCCAGGAACAGCTACCGCCTTCTTGCTTTCTTCCCTTAGAACTTGGCTTGACAACCATCACGGTGGGACCTCAAACATAGAGTCAGACAGAAATACTGACTACTGCCAGCTGTCAGAGGAAGTCTTTCGTTTGGGAAAGCTCTGGTTCTGATGAGAAGCTGAACTGAGTCCAGGGACACCCTGCGTCCACCTTCATACTGTGTCAGGGCAGACCCGCTCCCACGGAGAAACCCAGTGAGGTCCGCGGGCCAAGCGGGTCTGGCAAAAAACTGGGTCCGAGTCAGACACTGGGCCAGGCCCCAAGCTACCCTGGTTCCGACTGACAAACCGACATGGGTCTCGGGACAGACGGGGTCCAGCTTATTAACAGAAACAGGAAACTCGGTCCAAGGCAGATGGTTGTTTCTTTTAATGTTTGTGGGTTTTTTTAAAATTGTGGTAAAGGTCCCACAATATAAAACATACCATCTCCACTATAGTTAAGTGTCCGGTTTAGCGGTACTATGTGCATTCACACGGTCACACAACTCACCATCACCATCAGGACAGACAGGATTTCACACAGAAACCATACTGGGTCCAGCATGAGGCCTCAGGTTAATCAAATTTTGTCATGAAATTAGCTTTACCGGACTTCCCTGCTGGTCCAGTGCTTAAGAGTCCCAGCTTCCACTGCAGGGGGCAAGGGTTTGAACCCTGGCTGGGGAATGAAGATACTGCATGTCTGTGGTACAGGCACAAAATTTAAAATAAACACATACAGATTTTAAAAAATAAAATTACCTTTACCAAAGATAATCAGTCTTCAAGTACAGTGGCCACAGTGGAGAACTTTCAAGCACCTGAGATAACCGTATCCAGTTATGAGGTGCCCTAGAGAAAAGGGTTTCAGCCAGGCGCTCACTAGGAAGGGTGGAGAGAAAGTTATTTTTCCTCCTCTACAGTTTCTAGTGACCAGGATGAGACCCACGGGGACGCCCCACTCGCTCAGAATCCTGCAGACAGCATCCTGCTGGCAGAAGCCTGGCAAAGAGTGAGAATTCTTACCAAGGTCAGCTCTCCCGAATCTGTAGAGCCTGGCCAAGAGAGGAAGGGAAAAATGTAATGTTGCCCTTGCCCTTCCAAATTCACAGTGGAGGAAAACACACTGGTTATCGATCCTTTCCTTCCCAGGAACAGCTACCGCCTTCTTGCTTTCTTCCCTTAGAACTTGGCTTGACAACCATCACGGTGGGACCTCAAACATAGAGTCAGACAGAAATACTGACTACTGCCAGCTGTCAGAGGAAGTCTTTCGTTTGGGAAAGGCTCTGGATTTCGAGAAGGTAGTATTACTTGCCCTCTCTCTGAGAACCCCTCTTGTACCCATGGGGTTGTCCAATATGCTGGGAATATTTTCTCTTCAACCAGTTGAACCTGCTGACAAAATACTCAAAAAGGTTTTGTGTTTTTTTTGTTGGTGCTGATGGTGGTGGTGTTTTTTTTAAGCAGCTCTATGGTCAGAAGTTGGCCAAATTGGAAGCTGATATTCAAAGCCTGATAGAAACATTTTTTAGGCTTTCTGACCAAGCACTATGCCCCTAAAGGAAAAGAAAAACATTCTGAAGTCATACTAGAAGCGTTTATTAAAATATCCCAAAGACACAGAGCTAGAAATCTATGCTGTAATTTCTGTTATGTAATTGTGAACAAGAAAGGCAAAATTTAAGATGATGGCTGGCAGTTCAATGTCTCATGAAATTTTCAAAACTAATCAAAACAGAACTGTTAAGAATAATTAAAGAAACATAAATACCATAAATGTTTATAAATGCACTTTTCAACAACAATCATGCTTTATGCTATGTCTACTAAAAAAATACCTTTCATAGCCACTATGAAGAACAGCATGGAGGTTCCTCAAAAAAAAAAAAAAAACTAAAAATAGAGTCACCATATGATCCAGCAATCCCACGTTGGGGCACATAGCTGAAGAAAGCTCTAATGAGACAAGATACATGTGCCCCAATAGCAGCTTTATTTACAATATCCAACACATGGAAGCAACCTATATGTCCACTGAAAGATGAATGGACAAAGAAAATGTGGTATATTTACACAGTGAAATATCACTTAGTAATCAACTTAGTAATAAAAAACAATGAAATAATGCCATTTGTAGCAACATGGATGGACCTAGAGAGGATCATAGTCAATGAAGTAAGCCAAATAGAAAGACAAACATATGATATCACTCATATGTGGAATCTAAAACATGATACAAATGAACTTATTTACAAAACACAAACAGACTCACAGAGATAGAAAACAAACTTATGGCTATCAAAGGGGAAAGGGAGCGGTGGGTTTGCTCTATACCAGAAACTAACACAATATTGTAAACCGACTATACTTCAATCAAAAGTTTCCAAAATACTTTCTGTAACTTAAAACTTTAAAGTTGAGATAACTTAAATGATGGCTATTCATTCAACATCTAGATCATTTCCCAATAGATAAAACACTGAAACATTAATTACTGAACTTAGGCTTATCCACTTTGGGTTTTCTCTTGCAGAAAAGAAAGATATTTGTGGTTCTACCAGTAAACGTGTTTTCTGCCCAAAACTTACTAAGAGGAAGAATATACTTCTAGAAACTGTGAAAGGTATTTATAAGTTTCCCAATCCACAGAATGCTAATATAATAGTCCACACTGCTTACTTTTTCGTTTTCACTAGGAATAAAGGATTCTAATGGTCAAGAATTCTAATGAACATATGTAACGATAATTCCTTAGAAATATCAAAGGTGAGAGGAAACGGCTGTGTCTGTACACGGAACTGGATCCTGAACTCTTCTAGTTTCCTCAGGTATCTGCCACAACTCGCCAAACTAATGTTTCCACTTTTCTCCCCCTCTTCTGATCTGGGATCACTAAGAACAAGGACTACCCTTGAACCTCCTTGGAAGGGGCGATACCAGATCCTTCTCATGACCCAGATGAACGCCAACCTTCAGGGAACTGAACCTGGGTACACATCTCCCACTTAAAAAGGGTTTTTCCGGACCCCCGGAATTGCATGCCGGCTGGAGATAGAAAAGCCACTAGGGAGGTTCCTGCCCAGAAGCACATGGCATCTTGAGGCAGACAGCTCTCCCGCCATCATGGATCAAGACCCTCATCCCCAGGATGAAATCTTTAGTCCTTCTGCCCTCTTGTGACCTGCGCTTTCTCCCTGTTAAGGCTGGGAGGACAATGCTCCGGAACTCTGACCACTGTGGATGCACCTGCTGCTAAGGGTCCAGCTACACAACAAAACTCCCAAGACGTTCTTGCTCAGGTCGTTTAGAGGCTACAACTGCTTTAGATGACTTGCTGGCTGAACAAGGGGGAGCTGGTGCCAGAGCACACGCCTCCTGCCGTCTGTGGATCACCGCTCCACTACTGAAGCAAATACAACACGTTAACCGAGCCCCGTGGCTACAGCAGGCTGATGCTCCTTCAGGTCCATTCTTGCATGTATTTGATAGCAGTTGGTGTGGCTCGCGGGGGCCCTGGCTAACGAGTCTACTTCAGGCTCTTGCTATTATCCTCCTAGTCAGCACTGGAGAGCCCCTGGTGTGCTGTGTTCTCTCCAAGGTCTCAGGAGCGTGTTCACAGCCATCAGCGGAACATTAGACCATCGAGTGCACTTGGAGAAACAGAAACAAGATGAACATCCAAAATAATTCCCCCACAGATCACACATCATAACCTATGAGTTTCACAGTGAGATGAGAGCAGCTTCAGTCTGTTGGAGCCTGAGAGTGGTGCTGATACCTAATTTATGATTAGTCTCTCCTGCCTAAGAGGATAACCACAAGGATGAAGAACTTTAATCAATTAAGCAAAGAGGTCATTAGACTGAGGAGGCTCTAATGCCTTGTTAGCATAGGTAAGCAAACCAAACTTTAAACCTGCAAGTTCCTTAACATTATGAAATCCAGATGCTAATGACAACCAATCAGAAACAGCCAACTTGTCTTTCTGCTGTAGCCAATCAGCACTTTCCTTACTTTTGCCTTTTCTCTGTGAAGGCTCTCTTGGAGCTGAACCTGGGTACACATCTCCCACTTAAAAAGGGTATGTCCGGACCCCCGGAATTGCATGCCGGCTGGAGATAGAAAAGCCACTAGGGAGGTTCCTGCCCAGAAGCACATGGCATCTTGAGGCAGACAGCTCTCCCGCCATCATGGATCAAGACCCTCATCCCCAGGATGAAATCTTTAGTCCTTCTGCCCTCTTGTGACCTGCGCTTTCTCCCTGTTAAGGCTGGGAGGACAATGCTCCGGAACTCTGACCACTGTGGATGCACCTGCTGCTAAGGGTCCAGCTACACAACAAAACTCCCAAGACGTTCTTGCTCAGGTCGTTTAGAGGCTACAACTGCTTTAGATGACTTGCTGGCTGAACAAGGGGGAGCTGGTGCCAGAGCACACGCCTCCTGCCGTCTGTGGATCACCGCTCCACTACTGAAGCAAATATAACTCGTTATCCGAGCCGCGTGGCTACAGCATGCTGTTGCTCCTTCAGGTCCAGTCTTGCATGTATTTGATAGCAGTTGGTGTGGCTCGCGGGGGCCCTGGCTAACGAGTCTACTTCAGGCTCTTGCTATTATCCTCCTAGTCAGCACTGGAGAGCCCCTGGTGTGCTGTGTTCTCTCCAAGGTCTCAGGAGCGTGTTCACAGCCATCAGCGGAACATTAGACCATCGAGTGCACTTGGAGAAACAGAAACAAGATGAACATCCAAAATAATTCCCCCACAGATCACACATCATAACCTATGAGTTTCACAGTGAGATGAGAGCAGCTTCAGTCTGTTGGAGCCTGAGAGTGGTGCTGATACCTAATTTATGATTAGTCTCTCCTGCCTAAGAGGATAACCACAAGGATGAAGAACTTTAATCAATTAAGCAAAGAGGTCATTAGACTGAGGAGGCTCTAATGCCTTGTTAGCATAGGTAAGCAAACCAAACTTTAAACCTGCAAGTTCCTTAACATTATGAAATCCAGATGCTAATGACAACCAATCAGAAACAGCCAACTTGTCTTTCTGCTGTAGCCAATCAGCACTTTCCTTACTTTTGCCTTTTCTCTGTGAAGGCCTCTCTTGGAGCTCCGGACAGTGTAGCACTCTTAACCACATCTGCTTTGGTTCTTCCAGATGCCAAGAAACTTCTGGTGTTAAAATGTTTAAATTTCTTCAGTTTATCGTTTAACAAGAGCACTTCCACTCTAGAGCTTTTTCTGACACTGCCCCTCCTCCTAGGGAGATGTAAACACTTGGGTCTGTTCTCTTCCAGGCTGGCTTTATCAGAGCTCCCAAGAGGCTTGTACTCGCTTGTGAGCTTCTCTGTCCCTCCTGAAAGGTATCCTCTTTGAGGACAGGGATGAGATCTGTACCCTACTTTGTGTGTCTGGTATCCAGCACACAGGAGGCTCAATAAATATTTGTTGAATCTCTCGGGGACAAGAAGAAATGTAGAAGTGTCCAAAATTAATAACAAGCATTGACCCAGCGTTTCTTATGCCAGACACGACGCAAAGGCATAAACCCGGAATAGACTGATTTATTCCTAGAACAACCCTGAGGCAGAAGCCACGATTGTCATCACCTTAAATGTAAGAAAACTGCATCACAGAGACACTGATCAATTATCCAAAGTTACTCACAAACCAGGAAGTGACAGGTGTGGGACTGGATCCTAGAGCCCACTATGTTCTTCACCTTTACCCCCAAGAGGAAAAGGATGCTCCACCCACATTAGACATGAAGACCTCTGGATGAGGGCTGCCAGAGGATGCTCCCTGTTGGGGCGATTTGTAGCTTTTAGAATTCTGAAGGCTTGTGCATTCTTGGACATTTTTGGGGGATAGGGAAGAAAGGCATTGCCCAAGGGCATAAGGAGTAGAAATGGAGAGAAGTAAAATAAACATCCAAAGTTTTGTTCTGAAAGCTCAGAGTTTGGAGAAGAAATCTCCATTTACCAGCAAGAAAAATAAAAACAATACTAAATCCTGGTTTAAGCATGACGAGCAGTTACTTGTGCTCCAGAGCTCTCCCTGTCATTGATGGCGAACATCACCCCCAAAAGGTAAGCAAACCAAACTTTAAACCTGCAAGTTCCTTAACATTATGAAATCAGATGCTAATGACAACCAATCAGAAACAGCCAACTTGTCTTTCTGCTGTAGCCAATCAGCACTTTCCTTACTTTTGCCTTTTCTCTGTGAAGGCCTCTCTTGGAGCTCCGGACAGTGTAGCACTCTTAACCACATCTGCTTTGGTTCTTCCAGATGCCAAGAAACTTCTGGTGTTAAAATGTTTAAATTTCTTCAGTTTATCGTTTAACAAGAGCACTTCCACTCTAGAGCTTTTTCTGACACTGCCCCTCCTCCTAGGGAGATGTAAACACTTGGGTCTGTTCTCTTCCAGGCTGGCTTTATCAGAGCTCCCAAGAGGCTTGTACTCGCTTGTGAGCTTCTCTGTCCCTCCTGAAAGGTATCCTCTTTGAGGACAGGGATGAGATCTGTACCCTACTTTGTGTGTCTGGTATCCAGCACACAGGAGGCTCAATAAATATTTGTTGAATCTCTCGGGGACAAGAAGAAATGTAGAAGTGTCCAAAATTAATAACAAGCATTGACCCAGCGTTTCTTATGCCAGACACGACGCAAAGGCATAAACCCGGAATAGACTGATTTATTCCTAGAACAACCCTGAGGCAGAAGCCACGATTGTCATCACCTTAAATGTAAGAAAACTGCATCACAGAGACACTGATCAATTATCCAAAGTTACTCACAAACCAGGAAGTGACAGGTGTGGGACTGGATCCTAGAGCCCACTATGTTCTTCACCTTTACCCCCAAGAGGAAAAGGATGCTCCACCCACATTAGACATGAAGACCTCTGGATGAGGGCTGCCAGAGGATGCTCCCTGTTGGGGCGATTTGTAGCTTTTAGAATTCTGAAGGCTTGTGCATTCTTGGACATTTTTGGGGGATAGGGAAGAAAGGCATTGCCCAAGGGCATAAGGAGTAGAAATGGAGAGAAGTAAAATAAACATCCAAAGTTTTGTTCTGAAAGCTCAGAGTTTGGAGAAGAAATCTCCATTTACCAGCAAGAAAAATAAAAACAATACTAAATCCTGGTTTAAGCATGACGAGCAGTTACTTGTGCTCCAGAGCTCTCCCTGTCATTGATGGCGAACATCACCAAGATCTCAGCCGGGATAAACCACGACTGGAAGAGGAACCACGGCTCCAGTTCTGGTTTCTCTACTGTGTTATCCGAGACACACCCCTTCCATGTCTTCCCCGAACCTGTCCCTCCTCTGATGGCCCTTATTTGGCCAGTGGAGCTCTCACTCACCCAACTCATTTGGACAGAAAATATGGAAATCTTCCAAGATTCCTCCTTCCCTTTCTACCTTCATATTCAATTGCTCACGGATTTCTGTGCATTCTCTTTCAGTATCATTTAGTCGCTGAGTCATGTGCGCCTCTTTGTAGTACACCGGACTCCCCTGTCCGTGGGATTCTCCAGGCAAGGATACTACAGTGGGTTGACATTTCCTTCTCTATTTCATAAATCTGTAATCTATTCAATTAATTGATCAATCAATATTCATTGCGTGTGGCTCAGCCATAAAGCAAATACCTGTAATGCAGCAGACGCAAGTTCGATCCCTGGGTGGCGAAGATTCCCTGGAGGAGGAAATGGTAACCCACTCCAGTATTCTTGCCCGGAAAAACTCTTGGACCAAGGCGTGTGGTGGGATATACTCCACGGTGTCTCAATGCATTGGACGCGAGGGAGCACGCACATACTGAGTATGCAATGATGAACTAGATGAGATTACCTGCAACCCTGCCTTCCCAAGCTTCAGGAGCTGAACACCACCCCCACCCCGCCCCCCGCCCTACTGCGGAGCAGTAAATGCAAGAAATGGGTAAGCAGAGCGCTCAGGGGAATCCCGGAAGGGCATATCATCACTTAGCGAAGCCTGAGGCGTTTTCTCTTGGCTGTGTCCAAACTGAACTGTGAAGGACGTGTATGAGGAACACAGGGAGGGGTGGGGGGCAAGTGTAAATTTCTGGAGGCAAGAACAGATCCCAGAGTGTGGAAGACTGGGTGGGTCTTCACTTAGTAACTACATGGTCTAAAGGCTTTCCATTCCTCAAATGAAAACAAACCCAGCCCCATCTTTCCCTTCTGTAGAGGTCTGTCCTTCAAGAAGGGTCTCCCAGCATCTGTCATGAGTCCTGCGCATGTCGTCTGTGCAGGCACCTGCTACTGCCAGCCTTAGAACTCCTCTCACCTGAAGGGAGTTTTCAAAGCATTGGAGAAGACAGACCTTGAGGGACCATCTCTGCGAGTTGTGGATGTTGGAACACCACGGGGGCGGGGGGGGGGGGGCGGGGAGCAGACTCCTAAGATGTTAACGACCTGGTAAGGACCCATCAGCCTCGCCGCCTACGGCTCGCCCGCTGTCACCGGCGGGCTCCCAGAGCGGACACCTGCTCGTCCTGGCCGCGCTCTACCCCAGTGCTTTAGTCTCTCTGCCACCACGCTTCGCCCTTCGCCCAAGGTCACTGCCCCTTTAGACTGGCTCCTGACCAACGTCTTCCCCGCGTGGCCACCCCGTTCTGCTAAGGTGGCCGATGCGGCGCGGCCAGGGAGATTCCCCGCCGCCGGCGTCCACCCCAGATTCTCCCGTCCCCGGACCGGAGAGAGCGCGTCTGGCGCGATGACCCTGTGGGCGCAGCCCGCTTGGGCCGCCTTTCGCAGGAGAGCTGGAGGAGCCGCTGTGTAAGCAGATCTCGGCCGCGGGCTCCCTGCATCGCAGCCACCGCGGAGCCCCGCGGGGCTCTCAGGGACGCGCTCGGTCGGGAGCGCGCGCGCTTGGCCGCTCCGAGGTCCAGCAGTGGCGCGGGGCGGGCAGAGGCGGGGCCAAGGGCGGGCCGGCCACAGCCTCCGCCAGTCTCCGCTCCCTCCCCACCACCCTCGCCGCCGCGCGCCACCTCCCAGCCCCCAGCCCCCTCCCCCACCGCGCGCGCTCCGCCCGCCCCGGAGCCTCGCCCTCCGCCACGATGAGCAAATGAGCGCGAGCGAGGGCATGAAATTTAAATTCCATTCAGGGGAGAAAGTGCTGTGCTTCGAGCCTGACCCCACCAAGGCGCGAGTGCTGTACGATGCCAAGGTGCCTCCGCGGCGGGACAGGGAGTAGGGGCCGGCCGGGAACCCCGCGACGGGAGGCGAATGCGGATGCGGGTGCTGACGGCGCCGCGGAGCTGGGGGGACTGGCGGGGCCGGGCGCTCAGTGCTCGCGGCTCCTTGGCCTGCGCGGCGCCACCCGGGCGGCAGGGGGCGCTCGCGGGACGCTGCGATGGGGCGTTGGGGGTGGGGCGCTTCCGCTTCCGCCCAGTGACGCGGACGGCGCAAGCGCAGTCGTCAGCCTCGCGGTAACAAGTGGCGCGGGGCGGGAGCGGAAGCGTCGGTTGGTGCGCCTGGTCGCTGAGGGGCCTACCGTCCCGGAGGCCACTCAGTTGGGGCCTCGGCCTTGGGGTTAAATCTCGCTCTGTTCGGTGTGGTCTAGGTGCCTGGTGGGCTCCCGCGCGATGCCCCGAATCGATCGGTCCCGGTCCAAATCTATAGGTGGCACCACGGCCGACGCAGTTGCCGTGGGTCTGTCGTTGTCTGGGTCTCCGAGAGCCAGGTGGACTGAGTGTCTTCGTTTTCCAGGGCGTTGCGCCATTTAAGTTTTCGGTCTCCCGAGTCGCGCCCGGTACCTGTCTACCTCAGTGTCAGGGGTTCGGAGGAAATGGAGCCCCAGAGAGTAGGCCTCGCTCTGCGGGCGGGGGCTTGGCCCAGGGCCCCAGGTGTGCCTGGCTGTGTTTTCCTCTGGGGACTTCCCAAGCCCTCAGGGCTTTACGTTCGACTTTGGGGCCCCACCCCCGCTGCCCTGTCGGAGTTTTCTGTTTACTGTGCCTCCTCTCTCCCCGCCTGGAGTCTCCCCAAGGGTGACACGCCCCTCCGTTTGCCCCAGCATTTCCCCCCTGGGGACACTGCTGGGAGGAATGACCGCATCCGCTGGCCCGACGGGCTTTGGGTCCTGCGGACCACAGACTACAACTCCCAGAGGTCTCGGCAGCAGCTCACTTGTGTGGCCTGGACTCTCGTTAGTGACAACTCGGGTGACTAATGGCTTCGGAAGCTACACCCGTTCTCACACTCAGAGACCAATCAGGCGTTGGTTGGAGGGATGTTTCCTATTTTGAGGCAACCACTCAGGGGAAAAAAAATGGAATTGAAAGGAAAAATGTTTCAGTCCAGCTCTCCGTCTAAAAACGGAGAGAATGCTTTCCTTTCTTTTACAGAAAAGTCCATGATCTAGTTTTCCTAATTCATCTTCTGGTATTCTCTGTGTTTTATTGTTTGTGGACGGTATTTCCTGGTTTCAGATCGTCGATGTTATTGTTGGGAAAGACGAAAAAGGCAGAAAGATCCCAGAATATCTGATCCATTTTAATGGTTGGAACAGAAGGTGAGTGTACTCGTTAAACCGGACTGAAAATGGATCATCTGTGCACAGAAACATTGCATACTTCTTTGTTGAGTTTTAGAAACACTCCTAAGAAAGTTTCATTTCCTGATTTTGTTTTTTTGTCGAACCTTGCCTCCTTTGAAGGATGATTACTTCTAAGTCGACTATTTGTGGATTCTCTATGGGTGCTTTTGGAGACCCCAGTTGCTTCTGTGTCTGAATGAGTTCTGTATTTTGTTTATTTACATCTTTCTTGTGATTTTAAAATATTTAAATAGTTTTCCAAAAGGGTAAGTAATTCTGAGACACATCTGTTCCTGTGAGGTGCTTTTAACATTTGTTTCATATCAAACTAAAATACTGAGCTTTACATTCTTTCCCCCTTTTGTTTCCTTAGCTGGGATAGATGGGCAGCTGAGGATCATGTCCTTCGTGACACTGATGAAAATCGGCGATTGCAGCGGAAATTGGCCAAAAAAGCTGTAGCTCGTCTGTAAGAATACCCAAAACATTCATTTTACTCACTTTTAGTTTAGAATTTTTATCAGAGAAAAGTTTAAGAATCTGATTAAAATAGCTCCGTTTGCCAGCATTTCCCTGGGGACACTGCTGGGAGGAATGACCGCATCCGCTGGCCCGACGGGCTTTGGGTCCTGCGGACCACAGACTACAACTCCCAGAGGTCTCGGCAGCAGCTCACTTGTGTGGCCTGGACTCTCGTTAGTGACAACTCGGGTGACTAATGGCTTCGGAAGCTACACCCGTTCTCACACTCAGAGACCAATCAGGCGTTGGTTGGAGGGATGTTTCCTATTTTGAGGCAACCACTCAGGGAAAAAAATGGAATTGAAAGGAAAAATGTTTCAGTCCAGCTCTCCGTCTAAAAACGGAGAGAATGCTTTCCTTTCTTTTACAGAAAAGTCCATGATCTAGTTTTCCTAATTCATCTTCTGGTATTCTCTGTGTTTTATTGTTTGTGGACGGTATTTCCTGGTTTCAGATCGTCGATGTTATTGTTGGGAAAGACGAAAAAGGCAGAAAGATCCCAGAATATCTGATCCATTTTAATGGTTGGAACAGAAGGTGAGTGTACTCGTTAAACCGGACTGAAAATGGATCATCTGTGCACAGAAACATTGCATACTTCTTTGTTGAGTTTTAGAAACACTCCTAAGAAAGTTTCATTTCCTGATTTTGTTTTTTTGTCGAACCTTGCCTCCTTTGAAGGATGATTACTTCTAAGTCGACTATTTGTGGATTCTCTATGGGTGCTTTTGGAGACCCCAGTTGCTTCTGTGTCTGAATGAGTTCTGTATTTTGTTTATTTACATCTTTCTTGTGATTTTAAAATATTTAAATAGTTTTCCAAAAGGGTAAGTAATTCTGAGACACATCTGTTCCTGTGAGGTGCTTTTAACATTTGTTTCATATCAAACTAAAATACTGAGCTTTACATTCTTTCCCCCTTTTGTTTCCTTAGCTGGGATAGATGGGCAGCTGAGGATCATGTCCTTCGTGACACTGATGAAAATCGGCGATTGCAGCGGAAATTGGCCAAAAAAGCTGTAGCTCGTCTGTAAGAATACCCAAAACATTCATTTTACTCACTTTTAGTTTAGAATTTTTATCAGAGAAAAGTTTAAGAATCTGATTAAAATAGTTTATTAAGTTATTTTACGTATTTGAAGTGTGGTAGTAAACAGTGTTTCTACTGTATTTAAAATGACTGCTGTACTTTCAGAGACATTATTGTGGAGAATTCTGAAATGGAGATTGCCATTTATGTTTTAAAGGGAAATTATTCCTTAGGTACTTAAGAATTATTATTACTGTATTTTGCTTCTTACCTCAAGACCCGTATCAGTCAATGTCAACATTTCATTTGTGTTTTATCTGTTTAAGGAGAAGCACAGGAAGAAAGAAGAAACGCTGCCGGTTGCCTGGTGTGGACTCTGTCTTAAAAAGCCTCCCTGCCCACGAAAAAGATGAAAATGATGTAAAATGTGAGTGGCTTGATTCATGTTCTCTGAGTAAAGGGAGTTTTACCTAGTTCTTTTATTCTGAAGGATTGAGGGGGAAGAGTCCTGGAAATTATATAGAGAAGGAAACATTTTAAGCTCAGTTCAGACAGCATTTGCCTGTTTGTTTTGGACAGTTAAAGTAGCAGTCATAAGTTCCTAGTCTGACCTCCTCGGTCAGTGTCTTACACTAACCACCCCCAGAGGTCCATTCTCATGCTTTCTTCTTGGTACCTTGTTCCACTTAGGAACTGACAGGGAACAATGTGATTCTAGGTGACGGAACACTTGCACATCATTTACTTGTGTGCTTTTTGCATCCCTTGAAGTTGGTATTATAGTTTTTCAAAATAAATGTCTATTCTCAAAGGGTGCAGTACATGTGTTTAAGATTTAAAACGACTAGGGAATGAGTTCTTTTATTTTTTTTTTATTTACATTTTTGTTTTTAAAAACCAAAAGGGTAAGTAATTCTGAGACACATCTGTTCCTGTGAGGTGCTTTTAACATTTGTTTCATATCAAACTAAAATACTGAGCTTTACATTCTTTCCCCCTTTTGTTTCCTTAGCTGGGATAGATGGGCAGCTGAGGATCATGTCCTTCGTGACACTGATGAAAATCGGCGATTGCAGCGGAAATTGGCCAAAAAAGCTGTAGCTCGTCTGTAAGAATACCCAAAACATTCATTTTACTCACTTTTAGTTTAGAATTTTTATCAGAGAAAAGTTTAAGAATCTGATTAAAATAGTTTATTAAGTTATTTTACGTATTTGAAGTGTGGTAGTAAACAGTGTTTCTACTGTATTTAAAATGACTGCTGTACTTTCAGAGACATTATTGTGGAGAATTCTGAAATGGAGATTGCCATTTATGTTTTAAAGGGAAATTATTCCTTAGGTACTTAAGAATTATTATTACTGTATTTTGCTTCTTACCTCAAGACCCGTATCAGTCAATGTCAACATTTCATTTGTGTTTTATCTGTTTAAGGAGAAGCACAGGAAGAAAGAAGAAACGCTGCCGGTTGCCTGGTGTGGACTCTGTCTTAAAAAGCCTCCCTGCCCACGAAAAAGATGAAAATGATGTAAAATGTGAGTGGCTTGATTCATGTTCTCTGAGTAAAGGGAGTTTTACCTAGTTCTTTTATTCTGAAGGATTGAGGGGGAAGAGTCCTGGAAATTATATAGAGAAGGAAACATTTTAAGCTCAGTTCAGACAGCATTTGCCTGTTTGTTTTGGACAGTTAAAGTAGCAGTCATAAGTTCCTAGTCTGACCTCCTCGGTCAGTGTCTTACACTAACCACCCCCAGAGGTCCATTCTCATGCTTTCTTCTTGGTACCTTGTTCCACTTAGGAACTGACAGGGAACAATGTGATTCTAGGTGACGGAACACTTGCACATCATTTACTTGTGTGCTTTTTGCATCCCTTGAAGTTGGTATTATAGTTTTTCAAAATAAATGTCTATTCTCAAAGGGTGCAGTACATGTGTTTAAGATTTAAAACGTATGCTGGACAATAGGTTATTATTACCAGCAGTGGGACGCCCATGCCACTTTAAAGAATTAGGACCGTTAGAGTTAAGGGAGTGTGTAATGCTGGCTTGCCTGCTATCTCTTGTTTTCCCTAGCAATAAGCAGTTCCTCTGATGGTGAAGCAAAGGATGGAGCAGTAAGTGAAGACAGTGAAATTGAAGAAAAGACTGAGGTGGTATAAAGTTCTTATTGTAAAAACCCTTTGGCACATATTTTAGTAGTCAAATTTTCTAGTTGTGAAATGTTTCATAAAAATTCATGTTTTTAACCAGAGAGGATAAAACTATACCTCATATATAAGGGAAAAAACCCTTACTTACAGTTACTTTAAGAACTTTTCTGTGGCTTTTCCTACCCGTGAAATGTCACAAATCATTTCGCCTCTTTCTTTCCAATGAAATTGTGAACTATTTTTTAATGCTGATTAACTTTTAAATGGTGTGTATCAAGAGTTTGGCGTCTTCTGTCTGCCTATCTGCAAAGTTAACATGAATCCCACTGGTAAAGTTAAATAGGGAAGAAATAAGATAAACGTTTGCAGTGTCCTTAGTGCCTTAAAACAAGTTAAATTTTGACCTTCAATATACTTCTTATTAGAACACGTGACATCATTACTGGTGTGAATGTCAAGGATTAACTGGACTTGTCTCTTTGTAGGTTGTGGTTATGTTGGTCCTTCTGTGGATGTAGACTGTCTGTTTCAGGTAGTTAAAATGGAATTATGATGTTGCAGAAGGAAGAGTCGGAGCTGCACGCAAAAAAGGAAATGGAAGAAAGAACAATAACTATAGAGATCCCTGAAGTTTTGAAGAAGAAACTTGAGGACGATTGTTACTATATCAATAGGAGGAAACGGGTATGCAGGGAGAACATGTAAAACCTGGCTTTGTAATAGAGCTTTCGTTTTGCCGTATTTTGCAATCACAGACTTAAAAAGTTGAGAACCTTGGAGGAGTGAAACTCATATTTTAAGTTTCCTACAGAGTTGGGTTTTAAATTTCTCTGACAATAGTGATCTGCTGATGGAAGTGTGCACAGTCGGCTAGCCCTGACTGCCTGTTAGAATCTTCTGGAGAGTTTTGCAGAGTCCTGCTGCCTGGGCTTCAACCCAGGTTAATGTGAAATTGATCTGTAGTGTTGGAGGTGGCAGCTGTAGACGTCTTAGAGGTTCCTCGGGTGGTTGTAATGGATCACTAAGCTGAGAATCATTGCTTGACTTTATTTTTAAAATTAGTTATTAATTTATTTTTAATTATCATTGTAATCTACGTGGGATATGATCAGTAGAAGAAACATGTCAGAGAGCTTCAGAGCACATTTACCTAAAAAATTATCTTCATACACAATTGGCTTCATTTTTGAGTTTCAAAAATCATTTGCACAAGACCACCATTTCTTGGAATATATGGCTTATACGGTGGAATGTATGCATCAAATGTTTATGTTTTTGTTAACAGTTGGTGAAACTTCCATGCCAGACCAACATCATAACTATTTTGGAATCGTATGTGAAGCATTTTGCTATCAATGCTGCCTTTTCGGCCAGTGAGAGGCCTCGTCACCATCATGCTATGCCACATGCCAACACAAATGTGCATTACATCCCAGCAGAAAAGAAGTAAGTAGGGGAGGGAGGGTGGGCATTTCGTGGTTCACTCTGGATATTAGAGAAGTGACTTCCATTTAGAACAGGTAGCACGGTCTCTGTTTCAGTTCTGGTGAATTCACATACTGTTGCAGTTAATAATTCACATCACCCCTTTTCTGCATGTACAGTAACTCTAAGTATGTGATGTGAATCCAGTAAAGACATGCACTGCCTCCACATAAGAAGTTGTTTTCTATGATGTAGTTTAGGGAGAGAACACTTCTTTTTTTTTTTTTTTTTTGCCTTGAGAAGTGCCAGAATGGGGAAAGAGAATTCTGTTGAAACTTTTTTACAAACAGGCCTTTAGTCTGAGTAGTTGTCCTCATAGCTTGCTTTATGCACGTGACCCAGCAGGAGTGGAGTCAGACGAGAAGATTGTTCCAGTTTAAACAAGTGTGTTAGTTCATTAGAAGCGCCCACTTCAGCTCCCGAGGACTGGGCTGTGTGTGCTTTCTGCAGCACAGACTACTTAGGCTCCTTGTGTGTCAGTGAGCCTCTTCATTTTTGTTCAGTGTGGTAAAGTTAAAATGACTTGATTATTGCAGTCTATATTATAGGTCTGTGTTCCCATTTAATTCTTTGTTGTTAGCATCTACAGACAGACTTTATTGTTAGCACACATAAGTGATGTATATAGTGTTTGAAACTCTTCCTGATTAAAAATGTGCAACTTCATTGTGACATTTTGAAAAGTTGTGATTTTATTGCATCTCTAATTTCTTTCTTCCTTCCAGTGTTGACCTTTGTAAGGAGATGGTGGATGGATTAAGAATAACCTTTGATTACACTCTCCCATTGGTTTTGCTCTATCCGTATGAACAAGCTCAGTATAAAAAGGTCACTTCGTCCAAATTTTTTCTTCCAATTAAGGAAAGTACCACAAACACTAATAGGTAAGTTAGCTTGCAGTTCAACCATCATCTGATGGTTGATATCAGCACACAACTAAATCTGTTTTTAAAGCTTACTATCAGATGCTATGGGGCCAACACGTTTAGAGGAGGGAGTAAGTGGGAAAGCGCCCATACTGGTGGTTTTCTTTTTTCTTGGGTAAACTAAGTTATGACTCACTTTCAAATGTCTGGAAGTTTTCACCAGGTTTTATAGAGATTCTGTCGACCGGGCGCATGTGATGTTTTCCCCTTTCCTCCGTAGGAACCAGGATGAGCTCTCTCCAAGCCCACCTTTGTTGAATCCATCCACACCACAGTCTACGTATGTGATGTGAATCCAGTAAAGACATGCACTGCCTCCACATAAGAAGTTGTTTTCTATGATGTAGTTTAGGGAGAGAACACTTCTTTTTTTTTTTTTTTTTTGCCTTGAGAAGTGCCAGAATGGGGAAAGAGAATTCTGTTGAAACTTTTTTACAAACAGGCCTTTAGTCTGAGTAGTTGTCCTCATAGCTTGCTTTATGCACGTGACCCAGCAGGAGTGGAGTCAGACGAGAAGATTGTTCCAGTTTAAACAAGTGTGTTAGTTCATTAGAAGCGCCCACTTCAGCTCCCGAGGACTGGGCTGTGTGTGCTTTCTGCAGCACAGACTACTTAGGCTCCTTGTGTGTCAGTGAGCCTCTTCATTTTTGTTCAGTGTGGTAAAGTTAAAATGACTTGATTATTGCAGTCTATATTATAGGTCTGTGTTCCCATTTAATTCTTTGTTGTTAGCATCTACAGACAGACTTTATTGTTAGCACACATAAGTGATGTATATAGTGTTTGAAACTCTTCCTGATTAAAAATGTGCAACTTCATTGTGACATTTTGAAAAGTTGTGATTTTATTGCATCTCTAATTTCTTTCTTCCTTCCAGTGTTGACCTTTGTAAGGAGATGGTGGATGGATTAAGAATAACCTTTGATTACACTCTCCCATTGGTTTTGCTCTATCCGTATGAACAAGCTCAGTATAAAAAGGTCACTTCGTCCAAATTTTTTCTTCCAATTAAGGAAAGTACCACAAACACTAATAGGTAAGTTAGCTTGCAGTTCAACCATCATCTGATGGTTGATATCAGCACACAACTAAATCTGTTTTTAAAGCTTACTATCAGATGCTATGGGGCCAACACGTTTAGAGGAGGGAGTAAGTGGGAAAGCGCCCATACTGGTGGTTTTCTTTTTTCTTGGGTAAACTAAGTTATGACTCACTTTCAAATGTCTGGAAGTTTTCACCAGGTTTTATAGAGATTCTGTCGACCGGGCGCATGTGATGTTTTCCCCTTTCCTCCGTAGGAACCAGGATGAGCTCTCTCCAAGCCCACCTTTGTTGAATCCATCTACACCACAGTCTACGGAGAGTCAGCCAGCCACAGGTGAACCAACAACCCCCAAAAGGCGCAGAGCTGAGCCGGAAGCCTTGCAGTCTCTGAGGCGGTCCACGCGCCACTCTGCCAATTGCGACAGGCTGTCTGAGAGCAGCGCCTCGCCCCAACCCAAGCGCCCCGGGAGCAGGACACATCTGCCAGCATGCCCAAGCTGTTCCTGCACCTGGAAAAGAGTAGGTCCACTCCCCGTAGGAAGGCCGTGCCGGGAACAGCTGATGCCGACTCTGCGCTTGGTCTGAGCCAGGCTCTGTGTTCCTGAAACGAGTCCAGCCGGCAGGTGGGGTTAGCGGAGAATGGGATGAGCACAGGGTCACATCCAGGTTTGCCTGCTCAGCTGTGGGAATTGGGCCCAGGACTTTGGCCTGCCCGAGGCTCCTGAGGCGTTTTCCCTAACCTATCAGCTCACTAAGAGACAGGAGCCCCTCACACCTTCACCTCTGCTATTTGGATTCGTGGCGCTGACTGGCGTCTGTTAGCAGTCCCTTCCCCCAGCCCTAATCTGCTATACTGGGCAACCACTGGTTATGTTCTGTTGCTGTGGGTTTGCCTCTTCTTAGCATGAATTCATCAGTGGAGTCACACAACATGTGGCCTTCTATCCATGGCTTCTTTCACCTAACATATCTCCATGAACTATGAAAGTGTTAGTCACTCAGTCAAGTCCGACTCTTTGCAACCCTGTGGAGTGTAGCCCTCCCAGGCTCCTCCATCCTAGGATTTCCCAGGCAAGAACACTGGATTGGGTAGCCAGTAAGTGTACCCATCATCTGATGGTTGATATCAACACAATAAATCTGTTTTAAAGCTTACTATCAGATGCTATGGGGCCAACACGTTTAGAGGAGGGAGTAAGTGGGAAAGCGCCCATACTGGTGGTTTTCTTTTTTCTTGGGTAAACTAAGTTATGACTCACTTTCAAATGTCTGGAAGTTTTCACCAGGTTTTATAGAGATTCTGTCGACCGGGCGCATGTGATGTTTTCCCCTTTCCTCCGTAGGAACCAGGATGAGCTCTCTCCAAGCCCACCTTTGTTGAATCCATCTACACCACAGTCTACGGAGAGTCAGCCAGCCACAGGTGAACCAACAACCCCCAAAAGGCGCAGAGCTGAGCCGGAAGCCTTGCAGTCTCTGAGGCGGTCCACGCGCCACTCTGCCAATTGCGACAGGCTGTCTGAGAGCAGCGCCTCGCCCCAACCCAAGCGCCGGCAGCAGGACACATCTGCCAGCATGCCCAAGCTGTTCCTGCACCTGGAAAAGAGTAGGTCCACTCCCCGTAGGAAGGCCGTGCCGGGAACAGCTGATGCCGACTCTGCGCTTGGTCTGAGCCAGGCTCTGTGTTCCTGAAACGAGTCCAGCCGGCAGGTGGGGTTAGCGGAGAATGGGATGAGCACAGGGTCACATCCAGGTTTGCCTGCTCAGCTGTGGGAATTGGGCCCAGGACTTTGGCCTGCCCGAGGCTCCTGAGGCGTTTTCCCTAACCTATCAGCTCACTAAGAGACAGGAGCCCCTCACACCTTCACCTCTGCTATTTGGATTCGTGGCGCTGACTGGCGTCTGTTAGCAGTCCCTTCCCCCAGCCCTAATCTGCTATACTGGGCAACCACTGGTTATGTTCTGTTGCTGTGGGTTTGCCTCTTCTTAGCATGAATTCATCAGTGGAGTCACACAACATGTGGCCTTCTATCCATGGCTTCTTTCACCTAACATATCTCCATGAACTATGAAAGTGTTAGTCACTCAGTCAAGTCCGACTCTTTGCAACCCTGTGGAGTGTAGCCCTCCCAGGCTCCTCCATCCATAGGATTTCCCAGGCAAGAACACTGGATTGGGTAGCCATTCCCTTCTCCACGGGATCTTCCCGACACAGGAATTGAACCCAGGTGTCTTGCATTTCAGGCGGATTCTTTACCGTCTGAGCCACCAGGGATACCTCAGTACTTGATTCCTTTTCTTTTCTTTTTCCACCAAATAATATTCCAGGTACTGTCCTTAAAAAGGAAGTCTTATCATTAAAGGTGGAAAACTACTCTGCTGTTTGTAAAGGTCTTCCGACAATCTTTAATTCAATAGCTGTGTGATTTATTAGTGAATAATTAACGTCTTTTCCTTTTGAAGAGACACCTGTTCATAGCAGATCATCCTCACCTGTTCCTCTGACTCCTAGCAAGGAAGGGAGTGCAGTGTTTGCTGGCTTTGAAGGCAGAAGAACTAACGAAATAAACGAGGTAAAGCTAAATGAGGTAAAGCACTAGTGTCTGTTGTTCACCCCCACTGAGTTCTTCCTTTTGTGAATCCTTAAAAAGGCATATGATAGGAAATGGTGTTTTCTTAGAAGAAACATTGTTACTTTGCTGTGGATATTAATATGATATTAAAAACCGTATGATGTGGTTTCTGAAGTGAGACAGTGCTTGTGGTTCAGCCCTGCACTTATATTTGTATTTTATTTCAAGTAAGTACAAGGATTGAAATAGGAGTATTGCCATTTTATAGAACAGTTATCAACACAGTTTTTCTTCAAAAGGCCAGAGAATAAATATTTTAAATCTTTTGGGCTGCATAGTCACTGTCGAAGCTCCCCAACTCCAGAACAGCTCTAGACACTGAAAATGAATGAGTGTGCTGTATTCCAAGAAAATAGTGTTTATGGACACTGAATTTGAATATCAGATAATTTTTATGTTATTCTACTTTTGGCATTTTCTCAACCATTCAAAAATATGAAACCCATCCTCAACAGTAGTATTAATAGCCATCCGTTTGAGGGCATGCTATATGCCAGCACTGTGCCAAGCACTCGGTCTAAATTACTTCAGGTTCTTGAGAATAATCTTGGCAACAGAGTTCCATTTTACAGATGGGAAAATTGCAATTTGAAACTATTTTTAAGGCCAGTTATTTGAGATGTGTAATGAGTGTTTAAGTTTAGGAGATGACTTAGTCCACTGGTGTATTCTGTGAATCTCACCTAGCAAGTGAGATTTCCTTGTTTCTGTGCATAAGGAAGGATGGCTTTACTGGACAGAATGTTTGATTAAAAAAACTTTTTTTTTTAATTTTTATTTTATTTTTTACTCTTACAGAGTTTTGTTGTATACAGATATGTATGATCTCAGATTAGTCATATGTGTATCCCCCCCATCCCACCCCTCCAGGCCGTTGCACAGCACCGCTGCAATATCCCCTTTTCCCACAGTGCAAATGACAATAGCTATTTGTTTCACATATGAAGGTATAGGTTTTCATGCTACTTCTTTACGCCTCCCACCCACTGTTCAAACTTTTTTTTATAAAGGATCAGATTGTAAATATTTTCAGGGTTGTGTACCAGTATGAATGTGGTGTGTGTAGTTCACAAATGAGTGTGCTGTGTGCCCCCAAAATTCATTCATGCATGCTAATAATCGAATTTCATATGTCATGAAGTATTACTCATTTAATTTAAAAGAAAAAACATTTAGGGCTTCCCTGGTGGTCCAGTGGGTAAAGAGTCCGCCTTGCAGTTCAGGGTGCACCCGTTCGATCCCTGGCACGGGAGGATCCCACGCGCCGCAGAGCTGCTGGACCAGTGTGTCCAATTACGAGCCAGCGCACTGGAGTGCATGCGCCCATGGATGAAGGACCAGTAGAGGAGGCCAAAATTAAAAAAAAAAATAAAAAACAGTCATTTTTAGCACAAAGGAGTGGCTTTGGCCCAAGGGCTATTTGTTGGCTGACCCCTGTTAGAAAACCCAGTTCGTGTTCAGTGATATTGAGGAAAGTTTAGAAAATTTCCAGTACAAGCACTCCCTAATTTTCCATTTTTAAAACAAGAAAGCCCTGTCGGCGTTACAGTTCAAAGGTAGTCATGTTTCCTACAACTGTCCCCAACCTCCAGGATCTAATGCCTGATAATCTTATGTGGAACTGATGTAATTATAATAGAAATAAGTGCACAATAAATGTAGTGTACTTCAGTCTTTCTGAAACCATCCCCGCTTCTGGGTCTGTAGAAGAATTGTCTCCACAAAGCTTGTCCCTGATGCCAAAAAGGTTGCAGACTGCTGTAAGACATCTGAATATTGAGGCGCAGCCATTCCCGCTCTGGTCTTTGGTGCAAGGCTGCCACCTAGTGGTTCTAGATACAGCTGCAAGCTCTAGGGTAAAAGTGGCGTTTCTAGTCGGTGGTTGGAGTTGGTCTGGCTCTCATTCGTGAGACCTTACTGCATTCCCCCTGCGTGTGTGCCTCCATTGCAGCATGTTTTCACCAGGGCTCTACATCCTGACCACCTGAGACTTAACTCTCCCAATGCTGTTCACCGCCCCATTGCAGCGGGGAGAGTCTGGGCGCATACATTCCTGGCTGAGATCACAGGTGGTTCCCGTGCACATTCCAGTTCAGAATCCCTCCACTAGAAACTTGTTTTCTCCCCCATAATGCATCTTTGATAGAGATGATTCATTGCCTTGAGCTGCAGGAGTGAGGTAGTCTGGCTCGCTAACTAACCACATGACCTGCTTTTGTACGTGAGTATGCACGTAATTGTGTGATTTCCTCTTGTTCACTTTGAGTGTCAACTGTCGAAACATTTCCTGAGGTTCAGCTGTGTGCGCTGCGGGGTTAGGTGCTAGGGATAGTATAAATGTGCAGAAACTTACTCCTGCCCTGAGCCTTCTACATCACAGAGGGGTGGGCTTGGTCAGGCATGGGCTGAAGCCTGGGCCCTTCGTCCCGTGGATGAAGGACCAGTAGAGGAGGCCAAAATTAAAAAAAAAAATTAAAAAACAGTCATTTTTAGCACAAAGGAGTGGCTTTGGCCCAAGGGCTATTTGTTGGCTGACCCCTGTTAGAAAACCCAGTTCGTGTTCAGTGATATTGAGGAAAGTTTAGAAAATTTCCAGTACAAGCACTCCCTAATTTTCCATTTTTAAAACAAGAAAGCCCTGTCGGTGTTACAGTTCAAAGGTAGTCATGTTTCCTACAACTGTCCCCAACCTCCAGGATCTAATGCCTGATAATCTTATGTGGAACTGATGTAATTATAATAGAAATAAGTGCACAATAAATGTAGTGTACTTCAGTCTTTCTGAAACCATCCCCGCTTCTGGGTCTGTAGAAGAATTGTCTCCACAAAGCTTGTCCCTGATGCCAAAAAGGTTGCAGACTGCTGTAAGACATCTGAATATTGAGGCGCAGCCATTCCCGCTCTGGTCTTTGGTGCAAGGCTGCCACCTAGTGGTTCTAGATACAGCTGCAAGCTCTAGGGTAAAAGTGGCGTTTCTAGTCGGTGGTTGGAGTTGGTCTGGCTCTCATTCGTGAGACCTTACTGCATTCCCCCTGCGTGTGTGCCTCCATTGCAGCATGTTTTCACCAGGGCTCTACATCCTGACCACCTGAGACTTAACTCTCCCAATGCTGTTCACCGCCCCATTGCAGCGGGGAGAGTCTGGGCGCATACATTCCTGGCTGAGATCACAGGTGGTTCCCGTGCACATTCCAGTTCAGAATCCCTCCACTAGAAACTTGTTTTCTCCCCCATAATGCATCTTTGATAGAGATGATTCATTGCCTTGAGCTGCAGGAGTGAGGTAGTCTGGCTCGCTAACTAACCACATGACCTGCTTTTGTACGTGAGTATGCACGTAATTGTGTGATTTCCTCTTGTTCACTTTGAGTGTCAACTGTCGAAACATTTCCTGAGGTTCAGCTGTGTGCGCTGCGGGGTTAGGTGCTAGGGATAGTATAAATGTGCAGAAACTTACTCCTGCCCTGAGCCTTCTACATCACAGAGGGGTGGGCTTGGTCAGGCATGGGCTGAAGCCTGGGCCTTCACCATGGAGACAGATGGAACCATGGTGGTGTTTGTGAACTTCTAAAATTTCATTTGATTAAATTGACTACATCAACCTTTCCGGGGTCATTTTGGCATCCTTCTGCTTTGTCTTGTAAAGGGCTTCGTTTGACCCAAGTATTTCCAGATTAAACTTGGCAGATCCTAAAAAGCAAAGCAGCAGCTCAGTAGAACAGATCTATAATTTGCTAAAGTATTTCCCTGGAAGCTCATCAGAGAGTTATAAAATTCAAGTCTTACTGTAACAAAAGCCCCCAGTCCTCCCATAGCTCTGAAATTCAAAGTGAATGAGAAGAAATCAGTTACCAAGGTTGAAATCTGTTTTCACTTGATTCAGTGGGTGAACTTAGTTTCCCAAGTGACAGTAGCATAATAGAAACTTAGAGAATCTTGAAACAGTGGTAAATGTTACTCAGAATACCTTTGGGTTACTTTTGACTCCTTGTCTAATACAGCAGAATTTCCAATAAAGGAAAAGGGGCAGAATGAGAAAACAGTTGTGGCTGATTTACAGGTAGTAGCTATTGAAAATTAGAAAATCGAATGTTTTTCTAATCTGATTTTAAGCCCTCCTTCCTCCCTTTTTTTTTTTAAATAATTTTTATTTTGCTTTTTACTTTTACAGAATTTTGTTGTTTACAGATATGTATGATCCCCTCCCTTGTTTTTGTAAGTTTATGAGGCTTTTTTTTTTTTTGGTCCAGTGGCATTTTCTTTCTTCTGTACACAATCTGTCATAACTTTTAGATGATTATAACAGTCTCTTTGTTGCCAGGGAACATGAGATGGCTTTAGAACCTTCACGTTGGTTTCTTGTCATTGTTATGTCCCACGTTTGGTTTCTTCCCATTTTATGGTTGAGCTGTGAGGCAGCTCCAGGGGTGCCAGAAGAATGGGAAGCTCAGGTGTAGAAATGGGACCTTTGATGGGCAGTGTCTTCCTGCCAGCCTGAGAATGTCAATGTCTATATATTTCTGTAAGGATTCCATAGATACTGATCTGTTGGTCATGGAGTGTTAAGAAAAGATAGAACATTTACTCTGCTTTTACATCACAGAGGTGGGCTTGGTCAGATGGGCTGAAGCCTGGGCCTTCACCATGGAGACAGATGGAACCATGGTGGTGTTTGTGAACTTCTAAAATTTCATTTGATTAAATTGACTACATCAACCTTTCCGGGGTCATTTTGGCATCCTTCTGCTTTGTCTTGTAAAGGGCTTCGTTTGACCCAAGTATTTCCAGATTAAACTTGGCAGATCCTAAAAAGCAAAGCAGCAGCTCAGTAGAACAGATCTATAATTTGCTAAAGTATTTCCCTGGAAGCTCATCAGAGAGTTATAAAATTCAAGTCTTACTGTAACAAAAGCCCCCAGTCCTCCCATAGCTCTGAAATTCAAAGTGAATGAGAAGAAATCAGTTACCAAGGTTGAAATCTGTTTTCACTTGATTCAGTGGGTGAACTTAGTTTCCCAAGTGACAGTAGCATAATAGAAACTTAGAGAATCTTGAAACAGTGGTAAATGTTACTCAGAATACCTTTGGGTTACTTTTGACTCCTTGTCTAATACAGCAGAATTTCCAATAAAGGAAAAGGGGCAGAATGAGAAAACAGTTGTGGCTGATTTACAGGTAGTAGCTATTGAAAATTAGAAAATCGAATGTTTTTCTAATCTGATTTTAAGCCCTCCTTCCTCCCTTTTTTTTTTTAAATAATTTTTATTTTGCTTTTTACTTTTACAGAATTTTGTTGTTTACAGATATGTATGATCCCCTCCCTTGTTTTTGTAAGTTTATGAGGCTTTTTTTTTTTTGGTCCAGTGGCATTTTCTTTCTTCTGTACACAATCTGTCATAACTTTTAGATGATTATAACAGTCTCTTTGTTGCCAGGGAACATGAGATGGCTTTAGAACCTTCACGTTGGTTTCTTGTCATTGTTATGTCCCACGTTTGGTTTCTTCCCATTTTATGGTTGAGCTGTGAGGCAGCTCCAGGGGTGCCAGAAGAATGGGAAGCTCAGGTGTAGAAATGGGACCTTTGATGGGCAGTGTCTTCCTGCCAGCCTGAGAATGTCAATGTCTATATATTTCTGTAAGGATTCCATAGATACTGATCTGTTGGTCATGGAGTGTTAAGATATAATGATAGAACATTTACTCTGCTTTTCCCAGGTCCTCTCCTGGAAACTTGTACCTGATAGTTACCCACCGGGTGACCAGCCACCTCCACCCTCTTACATTTATGGGGCTCAACACTTGTTGAGATTGTTCGGTAAGAAATCCTGGTCCCTGCATTTGTACCGCTACTCTGTTTTGTAATATTTGCACTACTCCTCTTTCTCTGTGTTCAGTTTGGTTTTGTGTGGTAACATAGATGTTAATTTCAGTTTGAATAAGAACACATGGGGACCCAGAGGATCCCTGAGTGTGTCCTACTCATGGCCACATTCTGCTGATTGTAAATGATTTTGCCTTTATTTTTTAATGCAGTGAAACTTCCAGAAATCCTTGGAAAGATGTCTTTTCCTGAAAAGAATTTGAAGGCTTTACTGAAGCACTTTGATCTTTTTTTGAGGTATTATTATTGCGTTGTCAAAACTTACTTTGATACCTTATATATGACTTTCTTGAACTTGTCTTCAGCAGATGTAGACATTAGCTGTGGTATTTTGAATGGTACCAGTATTATCTAAGTATGGTTGTTTCTAATAGTAATTGTAATATGAGGAGTTTGGGCTCTTTCTTTCATAGTTTATCTGGTCTCTAAGTAAATGATATTCATCATATGGAGTTAAAATTTTTTGTGTTACTGGAAGAATCATATTGGATAACCATGTGAGTAGAAAATTTTCTAAAGAAGTGATTAAGATCGATAATTGTTAAATGTTACATATTTTGTTCAAGAGTACCCTAAATATGTGACTTTTCTTTGTTCCATGTACATAAACTAGCTTGAACTTACAGGTCTGATGTTGCTGTCTGTTTTGGAGTTAAAAGAAATGACCAGTAGTCTATGCTGATAGTTTTGAGTTTGAAGAAAGGTAGGGTTTCCTTCACCTGACAGAGCTAGTCATTTTATTACATGGTTGGATCATTTGCTCTGAGACTGTGCCCGCTCTCTATCTGAAGTGTAGACCCTAACCTCCTGAATGCCTGTGGCCCAACTCTCCCACCTGTGTATACTTGCTAGTGAAAACATTCCAGTGAAATAATCATTAACATAGAAGCTGAATGTATGCTATAAATGTAATGAGAAATCAAGATTATATTACTTTTTCTGTGTAATACAAACAGTATTGTTAGAGTAGTGGAAGTAACAGTTTTGCTTCCTGGTACTTAGTCTTGACTGTAGTGATCATACAGGCTATTTTTTTTTTTCCAGGTTTTTAGCAGAGTACCATGATGACTTCTTCCCCGAGTCTGCGTATGTTGCTGCCTGTGAGGCGTACTATAGCACAAAGAACCCTAGGGCAATTTATTAAGATTTTATGGTTCTAGAAGAACTAGCTTTGTGTTCTCAGTTCCCAGTAAAGAACTAGGGAGTCAGTGGGCCTTCTTTAAACACAGAGCAAATGTGACATCCACCCTGGGGGCCCCAAAACAACCCCATTTGTTTGAGTTGCTTACTGACTGTAGTTGTCTCTGTTAAAGATTACTGGATGGCCTCCAACATCTCCCCCTTGCCACTGGCCACATAATCTATGACGGCGGGGAAACAGCACCCGTGTTCACAAAGAAATGTTAATGAGTGTTTAAGTTGGGCTGTTTCAGTAGACCGAGTTACTTGTTAGCAATAACCACATTTTTTAGTTATTTGCTTATTTAGCATTAAGTAAAATTTTTGCAGATTGTTTCCATTCTTGTAATGAGGTTGAGCAGCTCTGTCTCGCAAATTTTAGTTTTACTTGAAACCACAAAGTAGTCCCGAATATTTTAGAGGCAATCGATATTGATGGAAAAAGGCACCTTGCAGCTATACATTTGCTTATTACAATTCCTTTTTTGTAAAACCTTATTTTTGGTGATTTAAATAAAGCATTGCCTCAGTGTTTGAGATTTCATAGCCTCACTTGGTTGTGTAATATTATAGGTCATTTTCTATAAAATGTTGTTTTTTTGGTGATTTCAAATAATTCCCATCATGTTGGAAAGAACCAAGAAAGTTTTTATTCTGGTCTTGTCCTCATCTATTTATTATAGAAAAACAGTAAGGTAACTTTGATTCTTAAATTTTGTGTTTGATTTTGTTTTACCTTTGTGCATTTTTTGTTAAGAACTTTTGTTTTCCTTTCCTTTCTTTGATTTTCCTATATTGGCTGCCTAACTGGAAGATGGTTCCTGGAAGTTGGTACCACTTGTTGCTGTCTTTTTGCCTCACTCTGGGCTGGTTTGGGGCCAACATATTTATTCTGTTTCATCATAATGTAAAATCTGTGCAAGATGGTGTTAAGGGACTTGATATCCGTTGGGAAAAGGAGTTTCAACAGCTTAAAAGTGGTAACATGGGGAAATCATGTTCACTCCCCAATGACAATAGACTCTTTAATACAGCAGTTAAGTCTCTTTTTTTTTCCCTTTATTTTTTAAGAATTGGAAAGAGACTTTTTTTTTAGCTTCTGTTTTTCTTATGCTTCAGCCAGATTCCTCCAGATGTTCATTTGGGACAAACTCTTGATACATTTTTAAGCTGATTGAATTATGTTGTTTTTACTTAGTTTCAATAAAAGCAATGCTTTTGTCTACATCTCTCTTTCCTGAATACATCTTCTAAATTCAGTGAATTTATAAATGACCGTTTGTTTGCTTTAACTTTCATCTCTGATGGGTGTAGATAGTGGGACCAATGAGCAGAATGTAAGTCCCCAATGAATGTCTCCAACCCCTGGGATGCCCAGCTCCTCTCCCTTAGCATGTAAACTAGTGCATAAAGCCTGGCCCCTCTTCTGAGATTGGAGATGTTGCCAATGTACCCCTGGCATCAAATTTTAGTTTTACTTGAAACCACAAAGTAGTCCCGAATATTTTAGAGGCAATCGATATTGATGGAAAAAGGCACCTTGCAGCTATACATTTGCTTATTACAATTCCTTTTTTGTAAAACCTTATTTTTGGTGATTTAAATAAAGCATTGCCTCAGTGTTTGAGATTTCATAGCCTCACTTGGTTGTGTAATATTATAGGTCATTTTCTATAAAATGTTGTTTTTTTGGTGATTTCAAATAATTCCCATCATGTTGGAAAGAACCAAGAAAGTTTTTATTCTGGTCTTGTCCTCATCTATTTATTATAGAAAAACAGTAAGGTAACTTTGATTCTTAAATTTTGTGTTTGATTTTGTTTTACCTTTGTGCATTTTTTGTTAAGAACTTTTGTTTTCCTTTCCTTTCTTTGATTTTCCTATATTGGCTGCCTAACTGGAAGATGGTTCCTGGAAGTTGGTACCACTTGTTGCTGTCTTTTTGCCTCACTCTGGGCTGGTTTGGGGCCAACATATTTATTCTGTTTCATCATAATGTAAAATCTGTGCAAGATGGTGTTAAGGGACTTGATATCCGTTGGGAAAAGGAGTTTCAACAGCTTAAAAGTGGTAACATGGGGAAATCATGTTCACTCCCCAATGACAATAGACTCTTTAATACAGCAGTTAAGTCTCTTTTTTTTTCCCTTTATTTTTTAAGAATTGGAAAGAGACTTTTTTTTTAGCTTCTGTTTTTCTTATGCTTCAGCCAGATTCCTCCAGATGTTCATTTGGGACAAACTCTTGATACATTTTTAAGCTGATTGAATTATGTTGTTTTTACTTAGTTTCAATAAAAGCAATGCTTTTGTCTACATCTCTCTTTCCTGGAATACATCTTCTAAATTCAGTGAATTTATAAATGACCGTTTGTTTGCTTTAACTTTCATCTCTGATGGGTGTAGATAGTGGGACCAATGAGCAGAATGTAAGTCCCCAATGAATGTCTCCAACCCCTGGGATGCCCAGCTCCTCTCCCTTAGCATGTAAACTAGTGCATCAAATAGGAGCCTGGCCCAGATCATCTTGCTGAGATTGGAGATGTTGCCAATGTACCCCTGGCATCAAAGGCATATTTATTACATCTGTCTTTACACACCAAGGAATACAATTGCTGTGAATGAGTAAAAGAAGCAAGAGTTCATGTGTTGAACAGGTCAATAGTTGTTCTTCTCAGGACAAAAGGAAAAGCAAAGAAGGATCTGTGTCAGAAAAAGGATTGGGGCATATTTGCTGAGTTCCTTAACGGTGTAAGCCTTCCCCTCATCTTCGTAAGCTATTGTGGCCAAAAATGTCAACCATTCACTTAAAGCTTGAGATGGGTGTGTGCTTTAGTCGTTTGGTGGGGGTGGTTTTCCAGGCTGGGACTGGCCTGCGGTCAGGCAAGGAGAGAGCAAGGATCCCCCAAGAGTTGGTGACTCCAGGTTCCTATGTTTTTTGACTCATCAAAAGGGGTCCAGGAGGAGGCAAACACAAATGGCCACATATGATGCCGTTTATGAAGTGTCCAGAGGAGGCGAACTATAGAAATAGAGTAGATTAATGGTTGTCAGAGGATGGGGAGAAGAAGGAATTGGAACTGACTGCCAATAGATCTGAGGTCTCTTCAGGGTGATAGAAATTTCTGGAATTAGTTGTGATCATTGTCTCACTCTGACTTTACTAAAAAACGTTGAATTTTGTATTTTTTAAAGGTGGATATTACGATACATAAATTACATCTCAGTTAAAGCATGGAGGTCTAAGGATTGGCTATGCTTAAAGCTCCAGAAAAATATTCCACTGAAATCCATTTTTTTTCTTTTGGAAATCCATTTTTGAGAACTGAAAAGCTATTGGATTTAATTATGTTGTTTTTACTTAGTTTCAATAAAAGCAATGCTTTTGTCTACATCTCTCTTTCCTGGAATACATCTTCTAAATTCAGTGAATTTATAAATGACCGTTTGTTTGCTTTAACTTTCATCTCTGATGGGTGTAGATAGTGGGACCAATGAGCAGAATGTAAGTCCCCAATGAATGTCTCCAACCCCTGGGATGCCCAGCTCCTCTCCCTTAGCATGTAAACTAGTGCATCAAATAGGAGCCTGGCCCAGATCATCTTGCTGAGATTGGAGATGTTGCCAATGTACCCCTGGCATCAAAGGCATATTTATTACATCTGTCTTTACACACCAAGGAATACAATTGCTGTGAATGAGTAAAAGAAGCAAGAGTTCATGTGTTGAACAGGTCAATAGTTGTTCTTCTCAGGACAAAAGGAAAAGCAAAGAAGGATCTGTGTCAGAAAAAGGATTGGGGCATATTTGCTGAGTTCCTTAACGGTGTAAGCCTTCCCCTCATCTTCGTAAGCTATTGTGGCCAAAAATGTCAACCATTCACTTAAAGCTTGAGATGGGTGTGTGCTTTAGTCGTTTGGTGGGGGTGGTTTTCCAGGCTGGGACTGGCCTGCGGTCAGGCAAGGAGAGAGCAAGGATCCCCCAAGAGTTGGTGACTCCAGGTTCCTATGTTTTTTGACTCATCAAAAGGGGTCCAGGAGGAGGCAAACACAAATGGCCACATATGATGCCGTTTATGAAGTGTCCAGAGGAGGCGAACTATAGAAATAGAGTAGATTAATGGTTGTCAGAGGATGGGGAGAAGAAGGAATTGGAACTGACTGCCAATAGATCTGAGGTCTCTTCAGGGTGATAGAAATTTCTGGAATTAGTTGTGATCATTGTCTCACTCTGACTTTACTAAAAAACGTTGAATTTTGTATTTTTTAAAGGTGGATATTACGATACATAAATTACATCTCAGTTAAAGCATGGAGGTCTAAGGATTGGCTATGCTTAAAGCTCCAGAAAAATATTCCACTGAAATCCATTTTTTTTCTTTTGGAAATCCATTTTTGAGAACTGAAAAGCTATTGGATTTAATTATCCACATGCCTTCTTTCATGCGTCATTGCCCAAGGCAGGCACGGCTCCTTTCCTCACTCCACTGACTTCACACTCTACAGGAAGGTCACGAGACCCAGGGCCCTGCCTTCATAGAATGTCCTTCATAGCCAAATGGGAAGTTGGCAGATCTTCAAAGTTCTCTGACTCCCAAATTCTTCTGCTTGGCTTATATCTTATTCTAATATAAGCCAGTAAAGGTTAACAAACAGAAGTGAGTGACAGCAAAAGCAACATGAATTAATAATGCAAACCGTAGCCAGGTCATCTTTACAAGTCTTCCTGTTCTGGGATTTCTTTGCAACATCAATCTTCCATCTTTCCAAAAGATCATAAAAAATCATAAGCAGTAAAGTGCTCAACTGTGTTTTTCTATTGATCTTTACTTTTCTCATTCAGATTTACAACTTTCAGTGGAATGATTTAATAAAGTCATTTTGGAGCTCTGCTTTGGTACAAGGTAAATTATACCAGCCTCTAGGTTCTATTTACTGTTCAATCTTCAGTCATAAAGGTGACTTTTGAGACAATTTCAGGTCATCAGCCTCTATTAGTTACCCATTATTATCCAGAAAATAATTTTGAGTGAGATGATTTATGATTTATTTATAGAAACACACCTATTAGAGTCAGAGGATGAGGCTGCTTAAATGTGTTTGGATAGTACATAAACTCTGAAAACCAAAATGTTCTATTAGAAGGAAAACCTAGTAAGATTTTCTTTTGTTTTATGATAGTCCATTTTATCTTTTATATTCTGTAGCATATAAAATTTAACCTGTCATAGCATTAAAACCTGTTCTGATTTGGTGATCCAGAAGAAGGTATGGTGTGGTAGGTTGAAAAATGTTTCTAGATCTTTACACACGCGCCATCCCTAGGTCCCTAACCCCTGAAATGTAAATTTTCAGCTTCTCTTATTATAAGGTAGGATCTAACTCATATAATACTGTAAATCAACTGCTTCAATTTTTTTTAAAGATTTATTTATTTATTTATTTTGGGCGGGGGTCGGGTTGGGGAGGGAGGGGAGTGGGCAGGCCACTTCTATTGGTCTTTCATTTCTCTATTCTCATCCATCTTTGTTCTTTGGCTCCTGTGGGCCCCCCATCGCGGTTGCGTCTGTCGTTGCAGAGCACCGACTCTGGGCGCATGCGCCCCAGAGCTCCGGCTCGGTAATCGGACACATCGGTCCAGCCACTCCGCGGCACGTGGGATCTTCCCAGGCCAGGGATCGAACCGGCGCCGCTTGCACTGCAAGGCAGTGTCCTTACCCACTGGACCACCAGAGGAAGCCCCCCAACTGTTTCAATTTTAAGATCGATTTTCCTTCCCCCTTGAATTTGGTCTGGTGTGTGTGTGTCTGTGTTTGTCTGTGTATATGACCGAATTTCAGTAGATTTCAACAAGAGAGCTGCTTTCCTACATAGAAAGCCCTGACTAGTCTGACTTTGGGACTTGCTTTGGCCAAGAAAATATGCCAGAATTGCTTCTCTTGCCTCTTCGTTTTTTGATGTGGACAAGCCCAGGCCAACCTGCTTGATGATAAGAGACATGTTGCCTAGTTATTCTCATCACCCAGCCAACAGCCAGCCAACTGCCCAATGTGTGGGTGAAACCATTTTAGACCAACCCACCCCCAGCGTACCTACCAGCCCACCACAGATGCATAGACAAGTCAGTCAAAATCTGCCAAGCCCATCCTAGGTAAGCAGAACCATCTAGTTGGTCCTTATCTTAGGGATTGGAAATAAAGGCTTATTGTTTTAAGCTGCTATTTTGGGTCAGTTCTGCAGCAATAGCTAACATCACAACGTGCCTTTGTGGCATGTATTTTCTGCATACTGTCCGTGAAACAGCTCAAACTTCATTGCTTTGGCTGAAATTGCCGAAATTCTGGCACATTCAGAAGTCATCAGCTAACCGAGGGAATGTGTACCTGCTCTTGCCTCCACTCGGGGACCAAAGGAGAGAATAGACAGAGACAGCAACACACCCCAAGATCTCAAATCTTGAAGCTAGCACAACCTGGGTTTTATTTTGTAAGAAATTTTAAAGTTTGCAGAAAACTCGAAAGCTTGAGAATATTTAAAATATACTTTCACCATAAAATAAACAATTTTTGATTTTGTCAGATTTCTTTCCAGCCACTGTTTGAAAAAGAGCTAAAATGTTTTGGATTTGGTTAAAATTCTTTTTTACCATTATCTGAATCTCCGTCCTTTGCCCTTCTCCCAGAGGCAGTACCACCCTGAGTGTGATATAGTATGGACAAATATTGTGTACATGAAAGGTCCTGCTCTTATACTATTCATTATGTTTTTAACATACATGAATTCATATTGACATGTGTATACACACATACATACATGTATAGACATATATACTTATACAAAACGACATCAGTTTGTGTTTTCACATAGATACTGAGTTGTTTAACTGCTGTATAAAAGTCTATCATGTGGATATGCTATCCTGTATTAATTTCTTTACCACTGTTGGATATTCAGATAGTTTCCAAGTCCCCCTTTAACAGTGCTGCAAAGATCTAGCCCTGTACACAGTTCCTCTAGTCAAATACCAGTCTTTGTCTAGGTCATCAGCCAGAATTGCTGGATGCTCAGATATGTGGGTCTCTTTTTTTTTCACATTTTATAGAGTCTAAGGTTACCGATTAGATAAAGATTTGGCATTACTAGAGTTCCTGGGTGTTAAATTTCACGGAGGCTGTCGCGTGAAACATTTAAAACATGGGGAGCTAAAGGAAAAGAATAAAATGGATGGAAACTTAAAGTCTGCTCACAACATTCTCCACATTACCTCATCTTGCACTGAGCCCTTTCTCACAACAGAATTTTTAGGTGGTACTGGAGATTGTTCTTTGATGGGCTGATGGAAATTAGAAATAAAAACTTAACTTCACGGTGGTAAAAAGCAGAGTATGACGTGATGGTCTGCTGCTTTGCTCACTTATTGGTTTCCAGGGCAAGTATTATGGAAAGGAGTTGATTGGTTTTCCAAGAAATATTTTAAATATTGTGTTGAATAGGGCAAATGCACCACATTAGATAATTTCTGAGGGGCCACGGGTTCATTAGTCCATAAGGCAAACCAATTCTTTTGGTTTTCTCAATTGACAGGGGCGGTCAAACTTTAAAACCTGTGTTTCACCAAGCCAAGACTTGATACAGTAAACATAGCATGGTACAGTCAAGGGTAGGTGAAACAATAGTCTTTCAGTGAAAGTGAAAATACTAGTGGCTAGGTCCTCTCAGACTCTTTGCTACTCCATGGACTGTAGCTGGCAGGGCTTCTCTGTCCATGGGATTCTCCTGGCAAGAATCCTGGAGTGGGTTGCCATTTCCTTCTCCAGGGATCTTCCTAACCGAGGGATCGAACTCTGGTCGCCCGCATTGCAGGCCGATTCTTTACCGTCCGGGCCAGCAGGGAAGCTTCTTTGGAATGAAGGCTCTGGTTCGGGAAATATCCAGCGTCTTTGGTACCCTTAAGGGAACTTTTATAAAGAGGTTTCAAGTACTGCCAGTTTTTCAGTGATTATCTGGCAGTTCCAAATGCACCGCTTTCTGCTGTCCTCTATTTTGCTGAAAACGGGGCTTGGCAAACCACCTTTTCCCCTAGGCCGGCTTGCTTCCTGTTTCCGCCAGTAGAGGGCACCGGAGAGCGAAGGCAGAAGGGAGAGGGGCGGGACTTCATCCCCGCCGGGCGTGTTTTTCCTGTCGGGTACGTGAGGGCTCGTCGCCCAGGCCGCCGCGTCGTGATTACAGCCTCCGCCTTCTTTCAGCACTTTCCAGAAGCATCCTCCGGGGAGCTGCCCGTTCCTTCGGAAGCCGGTTCTGTAAGGCCTAGTCTCAGCAGCAGCCGAATAGCAAGCACTCTCTGCTCCACAGGTATCCACACGTTATATATATTTGGAAAGTTCTTGAAACATTCGCCAAATATCTTTCCAGAAGAATTATTGGGAATTACAGTCTCACTAGTTCTGTGTGAAAATGCTTCTAGAAAGCCCGCTCCCATGCATATGTTGTTCTTAACTCATCTGTGTCTTTTAGCCGCAAGGACCAAAGTATGTATTATCCGTTGCTTTACAGATAAAGTTTACCAAACCAAATCCACATTGTTGCGTACATTATAATTGTGACTGTCCGGGTTCCTTTTTTTTTTTTTTTTTTTAAACATCTTCAGTGTTATTTTTCAGTAGTTGTCAGTTAGGCCCATATAGTTCTATTTATTTATTTGACTTTTTAACAGCACTTCGTGGTAGGTGCAATCTTTAGTTCTCGGACCAGGGATGGAAGGTGTGTGCCCCAGGTGCAGTGGCAACGCGAGTTTCAGCTGCTGGACGGCCAGGGAAGTCCTCTATTAGGCTCATTTTTAGCACTCATAATTTATTTAGGAGGCTTTATCCTCTTTTTAAAATTGATTTTATTTGTCAAAGTGACCAGTTTTGTGGGGGCATTTTTCTCCCAAGAAGTTTGCAGTTGGAGTTATCAATAAGGCTGTGGTTTTCTTTTCCAATATATTTCTTTTTATGCTTTACTTTCTTCATCCTACTCAGAGTCAAAGATTGTTTTCTAAAATTGCTGAGGCTATCACTTTTTATTTTTTTTAATTGAAGTAGAATTGCTTTGCAATGTTGTTTATGCTGTAGAAGGAGGCGCATCAGCTGTATGTATACATGTGCTCCCTCCCCCTTAAACCTCCCTCCCACCCACCACCCCCCTAGGTCATCATGGAGCTTGGAGCTCCCTTTGCAGGTTCCCACTAGCTGTCTATTTTACACACAGTCATGTATATATGTCAGTGCTACTGTCTCAGTTCTTCCCACCCTCCCCTGCCCCTTCCTGTGTCCACATGTCCTTTCTCTAGTCTGCAACTCTAGTCCTGCCCTGCAGATAGGTTCTGTATAAGGTTATTATTTTTATTATTAAATCAACCAACCCCTATTTATTTTTTTAAAAAATCACATGATACTAACATTTTTCAGTAACCCACTCCTCCCCACAAATAAAACTAAGTTAAAAACTGAAAGGCACAGAGACATCAATGCACAATTAAAAAGAAGGGGGGAAAACATCCTCCAGTCTCCCACCTCCATAGCAGGTGCCACATCATTTTGGAGTTTTTTTCTTCGAGTCTCTTCTTTGAGGCAAGGGTATTTCAAAGGTTAGTTGAAGTTCTTCTGTTCTTTGATTTGTTGTCTCTCAGTCCTGTCTGCATCTTTGCCATCCAGTGGAGTGTAATGCCACAGGCTCCTCTGTCCAGGGGATTCTCCAGGCAACAATACCGAAGTGGGTTGCCATGCTGTCCTCCAGGGGATCGTCCTGAACCAGGGAAGATTCTTCTGCATTAGCAGATGGATTCTTTACCACTGAGCCACCAGGGAAGCCCCTATTCTCTGATATTTAAATTAAATTTGCTTAAGCACCCTTTTCCACACTCCCTTGGGCAATGGAAATCCCCGCTCTACATTTCATTGACTCCAGGCCGACTTTTCTTCTCCTGTCTGTATCAGTTTCTTCTCCATAAACTTTCTCTTCTCGATTGTTTTCTTTTTCTTTTTTTTCCCTGTGATGAGTTAACAACTTTGATCCTTTTATCACTAGTCAATTACAAGTCGCTTCGCTCCAGCGAATTTATTCAGCAGCTATGGTTTCGGTTTCTGTGAAGTCTTTGTTTCTCCTGACCTGTTTTCTGTTTAATAAGACAAGTAGAATGGGAAAAGCATGCTTTCTTCAAATGTGAGATTCTGAAACTCTTGACACTAAGACAATGAATTAAAAAAATCTTTGCAGCGTTAGGGTATGATTCTATTTTGTATCATATTGCTGTTGCCAGGTGATTCCACTCTCTCCAATAATTCTCCATGTCTTACTTGTAGTTTAAGAGAGACATTTTTCCTCCATCCTGCTCACACTGCCATCTGAACAGAATGATGTTTCTTGCTTTGAAGATCTAATAGAACATGATGGAGTTGGCTGTTTTTAGATTTCTTTTTAAGTACCTTCAAGTTTTGACATACTCAGTGGGATCATCAGGACATTAAGTCAAGGGCACTCTCTGCGTAATGACAAAGCTTGGAGGGTTTTTTTTTTTTTTGGCCACTTCTATTGGCGTTTCATTTATTTGTTTTCATCCATCTTTGTTCTTTGGCCCGTGTGGGCCTCCCATCGCAGTGGCCACTCTCACCGCAGAGCATCGGCTCCGGGCGCATGCGCTCCAGAGCTCTGGCTTGGTAGTTGGACACATCAGTCCAGCCGCTCCGTGGCACCTGGGGCCTTCCCAGGTCAGGGATCAAACCAGCGCCCCTTGCACCACAAGGCGGTGTCCTTACCCACTAGACCACCAGGGAAGCCCAGCTTGGGGGTTTAAAACAACAACATTGCTTCTCCCCATTCTGCGTTACCTCGACTGTCATATACTTACCATGGTCTTGTCTGGGGCCAGTCCTGTGGCTGCATTCAGGTGGGAGCTCAGGTGGGGCTGAAACCCCCCTAAATGGTTTCACTCAGGACGGGGATGCCAGCTATGTCTGGAGACCAGCGGCATCTCTCCAGCAGGGGGAGGTATTTTCACATGGTGACTCACGGTGCTGAGAGCAAAGCAGAAGCCACCGGGCGGGCGTCTTCCACCAGATTCTGCAGTCAAAGCAAGTCGCAGGGCCACTCCAGATTCAGAGGAAGAGACTACAAACTCCTTGCTTTGGTGGAGAATGTAGACTGCAGCACAGCCAGGGGAGGACTCCTTGGCAGCCCTGGGTGCAGACAGTCTCTCAAAACTTAATGTAAATCCCTGTGAAATCCCGTTTGGGTAAATGACAACCTAGACCCTGAAATGTTAGCTATCTGGTACTTTTATGTGCCATGGGGACAGTGAGGACAAATAATGAAATGTCTATTGCGTGAGTCAGTAAAGGGCTGGAGAGTAAATACTGTAGACTTTCTGGGCCATACAGTTTCTGCTGCCAGCACTCAAACTCTGCCATTAGAGAGTAAAAGCCCCTCAGAGAATATAGACAGGAATAGATAGCCCTGGGCTCCAGAGCAAGTCATTACAGGTGGTGGGCAGGGTTTATCCTTCAGGCTGTGTCTTGCTGCCCCTGGTCTAGAGAAATCCTGTAGTGCTTTTCTTGCTTTCTAAAGGATTAAAAAAAAAAAAAAAAAAAAGATTTATCTATTTATTTTGGGCGGGGGTCGGGTTTGGGAGAGAGGGGAGCGGGCGGGCCACTTCTATTGGTCTTTCATTTCTCTAGTCTCATCCATCTTTGTTCTTTGGCTCCTGTGGGCCTCCCATCACGGTGGCGTCTGTCGTCGCAGAGCACCGGCTCTGGGCGCATGTGCTCCAGAGCTCCGGCTCGGTAATTGGACACATCGGTCCAGCCGCTCCGCGGCACGTGGGATCTTCCTAGGCCAGGGATCGAACCAGCGCCCCTTGCACTGCAAGGCAGTGTCCTTACCCACTGGACCACCAGGGGAAGCCCTCTAAAGGATTTTAAATTAATGATCTGGGAAGGAGATTTCAGATTCTAATAATACCCGCATAAACTCTCTGAAACTGAAGTTAATATAATAATGAACAGGCAGTGAGCTTGTACTTGTTACTTTTATACCATGAGCGTCACCCCCATGCGAACAGCATCCAGCACCATGTGTAGAGTCTGTTTATGACTTGAGAGTGAAGCATGCTGTTTCCTTACCTGATTGCCATTGCCTTTAAAGTCTATAAAATCACTTAATGTCCGCAGGGAAAGGGTATTGGATAATGTGAGATCCTGTTTGGGAAGCAGAAGGCAAACAGTGGCATGGTCGCTGCTTTCAGAATACATTTAACTAGCTTCCTGAGCCTTGGACTCCAAATATTTGAGTTTTGGGGCTCTCAATAATGAAGTGAAAGGAAAGTTGTGATTTCAAAAACCTTTTTTTTTTTTAAAGATGTATTTATTTATTTTGGGCGGGGGTTGGGTTGAGGAGGGAGGGGAGTGGGCGGGCCACTTCTATTGGTCTTTTATTTCTCCATTTTCATCCGTCTTTGTTCTTTGGCTCCTGTGGGCCTCCCATTGCAGCGGCCTCTCTTGTCGCAGAGCGCCGGCTCTGGGCGCATGCGCTCCAGAGCTCCGGCTCCGTAATTGGACACATCGGTGCAGCAGCTCCGCGGCACGTGGGATCTTCCCAGGCCAGGGCTCGAACCGGCGCCCCTTGCACTGCAAGGCGGTGTCCTTACCCACTGGACCACCAGAGGAAGCCCTCAAAACCCTCTTGACTACTTTTTTATAGTGAATGATTTATTTTTGACCTCTGCACTTTTCTGGAAACCCTCAATATCTCATAGTTTATTCATGATACATTCATGCTTTCTGAGGTCATAGTTGGTTGGGTTTTTTCACACCCACACATGGTGCTATGTGGGTGGAAAGTGTGGAGAGTTTTTCATTTTTTTTTAATTTTGGGGAGGAGAGTTGGGGAGGCGGCGGTTGCATACCATTTAAAAGAACAAGGGACCCCAGGGAAAGGAATCTCCTTCCTCAGCACCAAAGTTACTTCTTTTCATCTATTTTTCTGTGTGTGTATTATATCAGATATACCATTTTTCTCATTGCTACAATATGATGTACATTAAAGCCAAAGGGAAGTATTTCCTTTTGAACTTAAAATGGGGAAGCAAAACACTGCGCAAGCTATTAAAAGGTAAATATTTTAAATGTTTTTCAAACTTACTGCCTTTTACAGTTCTCAGATATTACTCTGCCATTTCATTCTTGGTTAATGTAATTGATTCTCTACCTGTGCGTGGACACCAAAACAGAAAAGCCCATGCTGCCTTCTGGGCTTCCTTTCCTAAGCCTGTAAGGAGCTCGGGTGTCCGTCCTCCTGTTTTCCAGCTTGACCCTTGGATTAGGCTGTGAGACCCTCCCCAGAAGTGTGTGCCTATTGTATGCACAGAAGGGGTCGAGAAAACCCACCCCCTTCCTGAAGAGAGACTGTGACTCTTTTGTGCGATGAAATTCTTTTAGCTTCTCCTGTGGATCCCTTGTTGTTTGATTGAAATAGCATTGGGCATTCGATGGCTTCACTCAGACCGCAAGAAAAGTGCTGGAGGTCGAAGATTTCAGCATCCCTCGAACAGCTTTTGTTGCCTGAGCTCCTCCTATCCCTGTTACTACCACAGAAATTTCCTTCTCAGCTCCTGCACCCACCACGAACCTCTCCAGGAACTGTCTCAGAAACGAAAGAAAAATAAATAGAATTCATACCTCACACCCTTCTTCAGAAGTGGGTTTTGCCTTCCTCTTTGGCCCTTTCGGATTGGTGCTTCCTATGGATTATTTTTTTGTTTCCTGATTTTTTTTTCATTCAAATCTGGATCACTCACCCTGAAGGCAGGCTGCACCCCTCCCATTGAATGAGACCAGGCTTCTTGAACCTGGCCCAGAGCCTGGGTCTCTCTGTTTCTCTTTTCTGCTTCCTTGAGGAAAGTCAATCCGTGGTGATGCACAGACCTGATTCTATTTCATCCACCAGCCAGCTGACTGGCACTTTTTTTAGACATATGAAGTTAGCAGGCATTGGGTTAGTTTCTCTAAGCTTCCTTTTGAAACCATCTCCTTTGATTCTTGTCTTATTTCCTTTTCAACCATCTGTTGAAGTGTCTTCTTCAGAGAAACTGAAACTGAGACATTGAATATGCTTGTGAGGCCAATGGTTGATATTGGTAATTCAAGGCTTGAGAGGGGGATCAAGGATCCACTATGAAACAGAAAAGCCCTCTTCCTGTATTTTCTAAAAGGCGCAGACTAGTTTGAACGAGCCAGTAATGAGTTTTTTGAAGACTTCAAAATGACAGTTATTTCATTTCAATTTCCTAGATTACTGTGGAAATTGCCACCTCATAAAGATGTGGTCCTTGGCAGGGGGAAATGAACACGTTACAATTGGCTGTCCACTTCTCAGCCTAATTGCTTTCATAGACACATGTAGAGGCATTCTGTGGACACCGCCCAGTATATATCGTTGAGAAATTATTCTTAATAGATTGTTCAATACTTCCAAACTGAGTATTTCATCTTTAACATCTCATTGTAAACAGTAATCTTAAGAAGGTATTTCCAAAAATTTTTTTTTTTTCGGCACACGTGCATGAAAATTCTTTTTAGCTTCTCTGTGGATCCCTTGTTGTTTGATTGAAATAGCATTGGGCATTCGATGGCTTCACTCAGACCGCAAGAAAAGTGCTGGAGGTCGAAGATTTCAGCATCCCTCGAACAGCTTTTGTTGCCTGAGCTCCTCCTATCCCTGTTACTACCACAGAAATTTCCTTCTCAGCTCCTGCACCCACCACGAACCTCTCCAGGAACTGTCTCAGAAACGAAAGAAAAATAAATAGAATTCATACCTCACACCCTTCTTCAGAAGTGGGTTTTGCCTTCCTCTTTGGCCCTTTCGGATTGGTGCTTCCTATGGATTATTTTTTTGTTTCCTGATTTTTTTTTCATTCAAATCTGGATCACTCACCCTGAAGGCAGGCTGCACCCCTCCCATTGAATGAGACCAGGCTTCTTGAACCTGGCCCAGAGCCTGGGTCTCTCTGTTTCTCTTTTCTGCTTCCTTGAGGAAAGTCAATCCGTGGTGATGCACAGACCTGATTCTATTTCATCCACCAGCCAGCTGACTGGCACTTTTTTTAGACATATGAAGTTAGCAGGCATTGGGTTAGTTTCTCTAAGCTTCCTTTTGAAACCATCTCCTTTGATTCTTGTCTTATTTCCTTTTCAACCATCTGTTGAAGTGTCTTCTTCAGAGAAACTGAAACTGAGACATTGAATATGCTTGTGAGGCCAATGGTTGATATTGGTAATTCAAGGCTTGAGAGGGGGATCAAGGATCCACTATGAAACAGAAAAGCCCTCTTCCTGTATTTTCTAAAAGGCGCAGACTAGTTTGAACGAGCCAGTAATGAGTTTTTTGAAGACTTCAAAATGACAGTTATTTCATTTCAATTTCCTAGATTACTGTGGAAATTGCCACCTCATAAAGATGTGGTCCTTGGCAGGGGGAAATGAACACGTTACAATTGGCTGTCCACTTCTCAGCCTAATTGCTTTCATAGACACATGTAGAGGCATTCTGTGGACACCGCCCAGTATATATCGTTGAGAAATTATTCTTAATAGATTGTTCAATACTTCCAAACTGAGTATTTCATCTTTAACATCTCATTGTAAACAGTAATCTTAAGAAGGATATTCTTTTCCCAAGAATCATTTCCCGTTTCCCTCGTTTCCTATATTGAAATCAACCAAATCTAATCTTTTCCAGGGAGACACCACGCAATTCGTTTGCTCTCAGGATATGCAGAAAGAGTGATATAATGCATATTGTTTTCAGCGTTGATGACTGCATTGTATATTTTGATCAAGTCAGCAAAAGCCAAAGAGCATCTGAACATATTTTAATCACCTAAAAATATGGAGTTATTTTTACAAAAAATGAAACAGTAAAAAATGGCATTATTTAAGGCAGCATTACAGAAACAATACCTAGTCATTAGTAGCAATCATATACTTTTTGCTGGAGATTTGCTGGAATCGTGGTTTGGCCTCCTGTCAGCTTGAGTAATGTCACATGTGTCAGGGGCCCATGGCTCCTACTGGGCTTCATGATGGAAAGGTTGACAAAGAACCCATGCCTGGACCCCTTTGACTGCGGCACCGTTTTTCACAGTTGGCTGTTCTGTAGCTAATCTGTCAGCATGGAATCAGCTCTATATCACATTAAAGTAAGTGGTTGAACTTGGGTGTTTATTGTTATACGATTCTGTAATACTCATTTTGCATTGGTATAAGAAGGACATTCCTCCCACATGGACTCCAATGTAAATATATATGTTTTCATGGTACCTCTTGGAAAAAGAAAGAGAAAATTTGTCCACTGATATGTACTTGTCTTTTATAACAGAAAAGGATGGTGTAATGATTTTTCTACTCAAATGAAGAGTACAGTCAGTAGTTTTACAAAATTTGGCTTAGATCTAGGAAAGTAGTCTGTAAAATGTTTGATTTTAAACGTTTTATTATGGGAAATGTTGAACATATCCAAAAGTTGACCCAGTAGAATACTGAGCCCCTGGGTATCAGCTTCAGCCATAATCGTTTCATAGCCAATCTGTTTTATCCATACTTTTACCCACCTCTTGTACTACTGTCATATTTTTTAAAAGTACATTCCAGACACCACACTGTGTCAAACAAGTGGAAGCATTTAAGAATGTTGGGCAAAATAAAGTATAAACAGGTATAAGGTAATAACAACCATTATGTCAATGTAAAGCAAGAAATGGAGCAAGGTCTTGCATTTAAATGTCAACCTTATGGCAGAAAACCAGACTTTGCCAAAATAATAAATTAGGTATAACTTGAGAGTCAAATTGAAATGTTCTAGTTGGTCAATAAATATTTTATCTGTATGTATATATATATATATATATATATATATATATATATATACTTGTATATTTGCATGTGTATAGAAAATATTTAAATTTATTGAAATTTTAACCCTGGTTGCTCAGAATAGGGAGACTTCTGTTTGCTTTTTTGTGTTTCTTATTTTACAGGTTTCTTGGAATGAGATTTATTGCTTCAGAAATGATTTTGAAAGTATTAAAAATGATTTTGACTACATGCAAGCTATTGAACAAAGTGCCTGGCAGAGGCAGAAAGTTCATAGTAGATGATGTCTTCTCAATTTGTCATTCCTTTGGGTCAGCTAGATCTGTACTCACAGAGCGCTGGCATGGCAGGCATTTTTGCTTTCTGCTCCCTCCTTAGTCCCCGCTTCCTCACATTTTTTGTGGGCCACCCCACTTTCTCACTGCAAGTCCCGCATGGCTTGTGGCTTGTATGTGAGGTGAGTGAGTTCCTCTCCAGCTCCAAGATTGAGCACAGGACATAGACTGGCCTATCAGTTCCTTACAGACCCTTGGCCACCATGGTGATTGGTTGAGCAGGAATATGTGAGCAAGGCAAGCCAGTCCAGTAAGACTGAGCAGGTTTAACAAGGGGAAGATATAAGTGTGGGCAATTACTCAAAAAATTAAATATAGAGGTACCACATGACCCAGCAATTCTGCTTCTAGGTATCTACCTAAGAGAATTAAAAACATATATCCTTACAAAAATTTGTGCACAAATGTTCATAGCCACATTATTCATAATTTAATAACTCCAAAGTGGAAGCAGTGCAAATGTCCATTGACTGAAAAAGGGATGAACAGATGTGGTGTATCAATACAATGGAATATTATTTAGTCATAAAAGGGAACAAAGTGCTACAATGTGAATTAACCTTGAAAACCTTATACTGTGTGAAAGAAGCCAGTTGTAAAAGAACATATAGACTATATGATTTCATTTATACGAAATACCCAGAATAGGTAAATCCATAGGGACAGAAAATAGATATAATAATTGCCTATGATGAGGAGGGAGCCATGGGTGGGGGTGGGGGTTGGGCTCTAGGAAGAGAATGCTAATGGGTATGGGATTTCTTTATGAGGGTGATGGAGTTGTTCTAGAATTATTGGGCTCTAGGATGCACAAGCTTCAGTAGTTTCGACTTGTGGGTTCAGTAGTTGTGGCTTGCAGGCTTAGCTGCTCTGTGGCATGTGGGTTCTTCCTGGACCAGGGATTGAACTCGTGTCCCTGCATTGGCAGGTGGGTTCTTATCGACTGAACCACCAGGTAAATTCCTGGCTCAATTATTTTAAAAACTATATTCAGAAACACTGCTTCTATTTTGCTGCCTGCTTCACTAGGTATCAAGCATAATACAACCTTTTCTATTTCGGTCCAAGATAATTACTGCCTTGGTCATATTAGGTACTCTCTAAGCATTTTTTAACTCATTCTTAACTTTTAAAATTTGATTTTTATTTTATATTGAAGTATAATTGATTTATGGGCTTCCCAGGTGGCGCTAATGATAAAGAACACACCTGCCAATGCAGGTTAGACCTAAGAGATGCCAGTTCAATCCCTGGGTCGGAAAGATCCTCTGGAGGAGGAAATGGCAACCTACTCTAGTGTTCTTGTATGGAGAATCCTATGGAGAGAGGAGCCTGGCAGGCTACAGTTCGTGAGGCCGCAAAGAGTCAGACATGACTTAGCAACTAAACAACAAGTTTCTCCATATATGTATATGCTTAGTCTTCTTCTTCATAATTTATTTGATCAGATCAGGATTGAAATAATATTCAAACATTGTGATTATTATATGTCCTTTAGTGGTTTTTTTTTTCAATCTGTACTTTTTCTCCCTCCCTATCTGTTTTTTTAATCCTCTTGCAATTGATTTTTTGAAGACATTAGTTCTTTGTCTTGTAAAATTGCTCACAGTCTGGCTCTTGCTGCTTGTATTTATATGGTATTTTTAAACACATTCATTAGGTTCCTTGAGTTCCTACTGATGTAGATGGGACCAGAGGTTTCATCAGATTCAAGTTCAAATGTTTTGACCAGACTGCTTCATGGCTGCTGCAGTTACTTAAGTGGTCCATCACATCTGGTCTTGTCTGTGTTGAGAGGTCAACAGCCATTGATGACCACAGCATAGATGCATAAATTCAGTGGGGGTTGAAAAATGGTGTTCATGGTAACAGCTTCTAAGATGGTCTCCAGTGCTCCCTGGCCTTTCGTATATACGCCCTTGTGCAATGTCCTTCTGTCCTATATCAGGGTTGGCGTACATTACCCCTAAAATATGAGAGAAGTGATAGTATGCCACTTGCAATGCAAGGTCATGCAAAAAAAGGCAATGTAGTTTCTGCCTCTTTCTTGGGCCACTTGCTCAGAGTAGAGCCAACAAACACGTTAGGAGGACCTTGTGGGAGGGAACTGAGGCCTCCTGACAATAGCCCCACGAGTAAGCTCAGAAGTAAAAGTCTTTACATGGCGTCTTGATGGCAGCTCCTGAAAGGTTCTGACCAGGACTTCTAGGTGAGCCACTCCTGAAATCTTTTTTTTTAAGTTTCTAAATTTATTTATTATGTACTTTTATTTTTGGCTATGATGCGTCTTTGTTGCTGTGGACAGGCTTTCTTTACTTTCTGGCTGCTATGCGTGGTCTTCACATGTTGTGGCACATAAGTTGTGGCATGTGAGCTCAGTTGTTATGGCTCTCAGTTCTAGAGCACAGATTCAATAGTTGTGGTGCCCAGGCTTAGCTGCTCCATGGCATGGGGGATCTTCCCAGACCAGGAATCGAACCTGCCTCTCCTGCACTGGCAGGAGGATTCTTTACCACTGAGCTGTTGGAAAGTCCCACTTCTGAATTCTTGAGCCCTAGACATCATGTTGTTTTTAGGCACTATGTCCTGGGGTAACTTGTTACTCAGCAAAGATAACTAGTTTGGTGTTACTCTAATCCTTTCATTCAGTCTTCATGTGTTACCTGGACATTAGTTCTTTGTCTTGTAAAATTGCTCACAGTCTGGCTCTTGCTGCTTGTATTTATATGGTATTTTTAAACACATTCATTAGGTTCCTTGAGTTCCTACTGATGTAGATGGGACCAGAGGTTTCATCAGATTCAAGTTCAAATGTTTTGACCAGACTGCTTCATGGCTGCTGCAGTTACTTAAGTGGTCCATCACATCTGGTCTTGTCTGTGTTGAGAGGTCAACAGCCATTGATGACCACAGCATAGATGCATAAATTCAGTGGGGGTTGAAAAATGGTGTTCATGGTAACAGCTTCTAAGATGGTCTCCAGTGCTCCCTGGCCTTTCGTATATACGCCCTTGTGCAATGTCCTTCTGTCCTATATCAGGGTTGGCGTACATTACCCCTAAAATATGAGAGAAGTGATAGTATGCCACTTGCAATGCAAGGTCATGCAAAAAAAGGCAATGTAGTTTCTGCCTCTTTCTTGGGCCACTTGCTCAGAGTAGAGCCAACAAACACGTTAGGAGGACCTTGTGGGAGGGAACTGAGGCCTCCTGACAATAGCCCCACGAGTAAGCTCAGAAGTAAAAGTCTTTACATGGCGTCTTGATGGCAGCTCCTGAAAGGTTCTGACCAGGACTTCTAGGTGAGCCACTCCTGAAATCTTTTTTTTTAAGTTTCTAAATTTATTTATTATGTACTTTTATTTTTGGCTATGATGCGTCTTTGTTGCTGTGGACAGGCTTTCTTTACTTTCTGGCTGCTATGCGTGGTCTTCACATGTTGTGGCACATAAGTTGTGGCATGTGAGCTCAGTTGTTATGGCTCTCAGTTCTAGAGCACAGATTCAATAGTTGTGGTGCCCAGGCTTAGCTGCTCCATGGCATGGGGGATCTTCCCAGACCAGGAATCGAACCTGCCTCTCCTGCACTGGCAGGAGGATTCTTTACCACTGAGCTGTTGGAAAGTCCCACTTCTGAATTCTTGAGCCCTAGACATCATGTTGTTTTTAGGCACTATGTCCTGGGGTAACTTGTTACTCAGCAAAGATAACTAGTTTGGTGTTACTCTAATCCTTTCATTCAGTCTTCATGTGTTACCTGGAATAATTTTATAAAATGAAACTTTCCTTCAATGACTATTTATGTGATTGCTCTGTGGTATTGTTGGTATAGGAAATAATAGTTATTCTTTAATTCAGAAGTATAATCATAGCACAGATATGCTTCTGCACACAGACATATATATATACATGCACACATATGTATATATATATTTGTAGTTGGTAAGTTGATTGATAGATAAATGTAATGAGTTTAGAGTATTTTCTTATATTTTTAAGGATGTCCTGAAAATCCTATAATACTGGTTGTGTCATATTCCACCTTACTGAAAACTTGATATGTTTCCATTGTGACTGCTAATAGCCTGTCAACAAAAAAAATTTTTGCCTAAGGCTTTTTATGACGTTAAATTATTTTGTTAGATAAGATTCTTAGAAATATAATTGCCAAATCCCAAATTAATGACATTTTTAATATCAAGTACATTTTTCTGAAATGACTTGCCAAAAAGAAAATAGAATTTCTGCTGGCACTGGTGGAATCCATGTGGCCCTTTCACTGTGTTCCTGTCAAGGATTTGTGTTTTGTATCCATTCAGTATCCATACAACAAACACTTGCCATGTGCCAGGCACTGGTCGTAAATCAAACAAAAACTCAATTTCTTAATTTTGGTTCAATAGTACTTCAAATATTTTGTTTGAAAGTTTTGATATCTGCTATTAAAAGAACGGCTTGATACCTCTTCTTTTTTATACCCTCTGAGTCAGGCAGTCGTTTATTTGTGTCCGCTCACCACCAACAGCCTTACCCACTGCCTCTCTGACCCTGTGTTCTCCATTCTTTTCCTATTCACCTTCTCTTTTCTCCTGTAGGCTGTGAAGCCAGATAACCACCGTTGTTAGGACAATGAATTAAGTAAGGTGACTTTGATTCATGTACTGCCATGTTCCAGTCTCACAGATGAAAGTGTAAATCTTTTTTTAGGCCATATTTTATTTAGCTTGATTTATTATTTCTCACAAAAATAGCTTTCCCTGAGAGTCCTAGAGGGAAAGCAACCTTGTAAAGAGGCAACAAGACCTTTTCTAAGACTTTTTCATAACAGAGACTGGCATCCTCTAATCTTAAGAGACAACAATTAGTTCCTCTTTCAGCAACATTTAGAGTGAGAAGTTGAAAGCAGAGATTAACTTTCCTTTAAAGCCAGTATCTCATAGATTATATTTAAATGGAACTGGTGGTAAATTTGAGACCACATTTCCAAGTAGTTCATTTCTTTTGAGGGGCTACCATGTGCATGGTTTCCCTTTCATTTTATTTTATATGTAAAGAATCTTTTTTTTCTAAGTCTTTATTGAATTTGTTACAGTATTGCTTCTGTTGTTTTGGTTTTGTTTTTTTGTCCAGAAAGGCATGTGGGATCTTAGCTCCCCTACCAGGGTTCGAACCGTCACCTACATTGGAAGGCGAAGTCTTAACTCCGGGCTGCCAGGGAAGTCCCCATGTTCCTTTTAGATAGTAAATATCCCCTCCTCCATTCTAAGGGAAAGCTAGGAGAATGACAAAGTCAGAAAAGTGGAAAGAGGAAAATATCCATGGTGTAGAGCCTAAGATCACTCTCATGCTTTTATAAGAAGGAAAACTTATGAGGAGCAAGGTGATTCTATTAGGATGTGGACCACTTCTGCATATAAAGCAAAAGGCTTGACTCCTTTGTTTATTTTTATTAACAGTTCTTTATTTTTAGCAGGCTCTTAACTTGGAATGTTTCTGCTAATGTCATGTTCTTATTTTTTTCAGTGAAAACAGCAAATACTCACCTTGAGGTTTAAAAGTTTTCTTGTGTTTCTGAAAGGTGCACCTTTCCATGGATAGATAGTTCCTGTCAGTCAAGCCGTACATTCTGCTCATTTCTGCTTCTCTTGTCAGGTCTGGCTGCTTCTCAGTTCTGGGGCATAAAAATGAGAGAGGGTGAGGTTCAGGCAGGGACTCCTGGATTTACATCAGCTTATTTCAGTCAAAACTGGGAGTTTTTCCATGGAAATGCAGGGGGGTAATTATAAAACCATTCTATGATTTCTGTTTAATCCCTCATACAGGGAACAAAGCAGGGCTGAATTATCTGGCAGGAGATTGTAGAAATTTAGAGGCAAGGTCAAGGAGCAAATCTTGGCTAAGCACCCCCTGAAATGTCCGCTTGAGTGATCTGGTCCAAAAGGATGCAGGAGGAGGCAGAGGGCTGGTGTCAGCTCCTGCTTCCGCAGACCAGAGCTTCGAGCTTGCTCGTGCTCAATGAAGCTTCTTAGCAGTGCCTGGGGGTCCCCAGGTCCCCGCTGAGCACATGGAAACAATAACAGGGCAGCCAAGAAGGGAAAGGCAGAGATCTGAACGCAGAGCTGTCTCCCAGAGGCCATGAGTCTCCCATGACAGGGTGCATGATGCCTTTGTGGGCCCCAGCTTCCACCAAAATGTAGTAAAAATTATATTTTATTACTGTTTTCCCAGTTCACACTAGCGCTAAAGAACCTGCCTGCCAGTGCAAGAGACATGAGAGATACAGGTTCGATCCCTGGTTTGGGAAGATCCCCTGGAGGAGGACATGGCAACCCATTCCAGTATTCTTGCCAGGAGAACTCTATGGACAGAGGAGCCTGGTGGGCTTCAGTCCATGGAATCACAAAGAGTCAGACACGACTGAGCATCTAACACATACACCTAAAAAAAACCGTGTACACAAACACATCCTTAAATGCTATACAAGGTCATATACAAATAAAAGATACACATCAAATACACTAGCATGGTATTGGGAACTGGGGAATGAGGATAGAGAGTGAATAAAAGAAAATCAGGCCTTACATGGTCCAATGCTGAAAATGTGCCATAAATCGAGGACTTTGACTAATTCTACTTTCTGCCTCTGAAATGCTAAAATAAAATGGCTTTACAGCGATACAGTCACACAGTAGGCCTGGTTATACCTAACTCAGTAGCAAGACTTCTCAGCATGAGGTACATTTTGGACTGGATCATTGCTTGTCATGGGGGTGCTCGCTTATGCATGGCAGGGCATTGAGCAGCATTCCTGGCCTCCAACAAGTAGATGCCAGTAGAAACCCATTCCCAGTTGTGTTAAAATATCTCCAGACATTGCCCAGGACCTGCTCAGACCATTCTATGATTTCTGTTTAATCCCTCATACAGGGAACAAAGCAGGGCTGAATTATCTGGCAGGAGATTGTAGAAATTTAGAGGCAAGGTCAAGGAGCAAATCTTGGCTAAGCACCCCCTGAAATGTCCGCTTGAGTGATCTGGTCCAAAAGGATGCAGGAGGAGGCAGAGGGCTGGTGTCAGCTCCTGCTTCCGCAGACCAGAGCTTCGAGCTTGCTCGTGCTCAATGAAGCTTCTTAGCAGTGCCTGGGGGTCCCCAGGTCCCCGCTGAGCACATGGAAACAATAACAGGGCAGCCAATAAGGGAAAGGCAGAGATCTGAACGCAGAGCTGTCTCCCAGAGGCCATGAGTCTCCCATGACAGGGTGCATGATGCCTTTGTGGGCCCCAGCTTCCACCAAAATGTAGTAAAAATTATATTTTATTACTGTTTTCCCAGTTCACACTAGCGCTAAAGAACCTGCCTGCCAGTGCAAGAGACATGAGAGATACAGGTTCGATCCCTGGTTTGGGAAGATCCCCTGGAGGAGGACATGGCAACCCATTCCAGTATTCTTGCCAGGAGAACTCTATGGACAGAGGAGCCTGGTGGGCTTCAGTCCATGGAATCACAAAGAGTCAGACACGACTGAGCATCTAACACATACACCTAAAAAAAACCGTGTACACAAACACATCCTTAAATGCTATACAAGGTCATATACAAATAAAAGATACACATCAAATACACTAGCATGGTATTGGGAACTGGGGAATGAGGATAGAGAGTGAATAAAAGAAAATCAGGCCTTACATGGTCCAATGCTGAAAATGTGCCATAAATCGAGGACTTTGACTAATTCTACTTTCTGCCTCTGAAATGCTAAAATAAAATGGCTTTACAGCGATACAGTCACACAGTAGGCCTGGTTATACCTAACTCAGTAGCAAGACTTCTCAGCATGAGGTACATTTTGGACTGGATCATTGCTTGTCATGGGGGTGCTCGCTTATGCATGGCAGGGCATTGAGCAGCATTCCTGGCCTCCAACAAGTAGATGCCAGTAGAAACCCATTCCCAGTTGTGTTAAAATATCTCCAGACATTGCCCAGGACCCTAGGGGTACAGACTCAGCCCTGCTGGAGAATTGCTGAGTTACAGAGTGGTGATAGAGAACCTGAGGATATGCTACCAGAAGGAGTCTTACTGATGTGTGCTGGAAGTTAGAGGTAAAAAAGAAGAAGAAGTTAGAGAAGAAGAAGAAGAAGTCTAGAAGTTAGAGGTAAAAAAATATGTACTTGGTATGAGAAAGTTATGTTTAGGCAGAGGAGCAATGAAAGAAAGAAGTAGGAAGAATAAAGTATCAACACCAATTGGACCTCTGTACCACTAATAGAGTCTCCTTTTGAAGGTACTCACCATGGAAGGCACAGGCACATTCTGTTTGTAATGAAGTTAAGGGAAAAGCACTTCATTGTTAAGATGTGGGTCTGCATGTACATACATATACAGCCACAGATACACATATGGTGGTGGTTTAGTTGCTAAGTTATATCCAACTCTTGCGACTCCACGGGCTGTAGCCCACCAGGCTCCTCTGTCCGTGGGATTCTCCAGGCAAGAATACAGGAGTGGCTGGCCACACCCTCCTCCAGGGCGTCTTGCCTACCCAGGGATTAAACTTGCGTTTCCTGAATTGCAGGTGGATTCTTTACCGCTAAACCATCAAGGAAGCCCATAAACATGCATACACACTCACATCATATGTTTCTACCTTCCCTTAGTCATTCTTCTTCCCCTGTTCATTCTGAGTATGATGAATTATTATACTTTTCTTTTTGAGTCATCTTCTCAACAGGTAGTCTATAATTTGAGAAAGTGGAAGATAATTAATTCTTCAGGAGAAATTTGGGAACTTTCTATCATATAGTGGGTGTTCAGTAAATACCGACTAGACAGTATCTTCCATGATTTTGTCTGCTCTGAGGTGTATGTTTTAATGCATCCTTGTGTACCTTGTGTTCTGTCACTTATAATTTATGTCCCCTTGTAAAAGTAGCTCTTCATTTTAAATATATTAATAGCATCCCCGAAAATATCTGTTTTGTACACATCCCATCAATTCTGTTTCCCTGACATAGTGATGATCAAATTGGAAGATGTTAGAAGAGGTAAAGAAAGGGAGAATGAGGATGTTATAGCTTTCTAGAACTCTGGCTGGCGTTAATTGAAAATGAAGGCACTTTTATTCCCCTTGGCATTTTGATGTATCTCCAAATTTTTGTAAACGGATTTTCTCTTGAGCTTCAGAGCTTACAAGCTATGCAATATTCCACCTCAGCTGCTGTAATTGATTAGCCACATCTTCCATTCTAACAGTACAGTGGCTGGGGTAAAAAAATAATGGATGATAGTTTCAGCCTTCTAAATTGAACTTCAGTCTGTTGCACTTCAGCATAGGACAAAAGAGGCTCCTGAGAGGATCTAAGTTTCTGTTTGACCTCAGTGTTTTCAGGTGTGATGCATACTTAATTTTGCAGAAACTGTTCTTTTCATTTCAGTCTATAAAGATGTGTTTCTTGGGTTTTGCCATAAACTAAGGTTAGTTCCTGCACTCAGCTGCATACAAGACCAAAAACAAAACCTCTTTCATACAGTAAGTTTGCTTAGAATCAATACATGAATCTGAAAGAAAATACTTTTCTCAGGTAACAGAAAAACTTGTCATTTTCTCCATCCAACATTTTATTTATGAAAAAGTATCAATATTGATGTTTAGTTGCTAAATCGTGTCTCTTTGTGACCCCATAGACTGTAGCCCACCAGGCTCCTCTGTCCATGGAATTCTCCAGGCAAGAATACTAGTATGGGTTGCCATTTCCTTCTCTAGGGGTTCTTCCTGACCCAGGAGTCAAACCTGCATTTCCTGCTTGGCAGGCCAATTCTTTATCACTGAGCCACCTGGGAAGCCTAGGTATAAGGAGAAGGAGCTGAAAATGAGTCTTTCTTTAAGTAATGGAGAGCACCCGTGTGCTGCTGGGAGACAGGAAGTTTTGCTTGGATTGCCCAGGGTGGGTCACTGGAGAGGTTTAGGGGGCCACAGAGCCAACAGCACATTCAGAGAGGACGACAGCCACCTGGATACAGAGCCCCACGGCAGACTCCTGAGAGCTACACAGCTGTCATGATAGAACACAGCCATGAGCGGCCATGGTGTACTAGAGCCAGTGGAGCTGCATAAATGGGGGCAGGTGAGCTGCAGAGAATGCTCTTTTTAGCATCTGGATTCATGTACTTTGTCATGGATTGTGTATTGCAGTTCTGATCATAGTCTGTGGCTTGCCTTTTCTTTTGTTTGGACGGTGTCTTTTGGGGAGCACAAATTTTTAATGTCAATTAAGTGTGATTAATCACTTTTTATTTTATGGTTAATGCCTTTGGGGTCCAGTTTAAAGACATCCTTGCTTACCTCAAGGTCGAGCTGTTTTCCTATGATTGCCTCAAGAAATATTATGGGTTTTGCTTTTACATTTAGTCCTATGATCCTCTGATGGTATTTCTCATTTTCTGCATATATACAAATCTGTCAGGGACATGGAAAACAATTTATGTGACAAAACATCTCTTTGTGAAAATAATAGCATGCAAAACATATGTCCTAAAAATAAGTTATTCATGGCAGCCTATTAAATTGCAATCATGTATTAGTAAGCAAGTGATTTAGAAAATCAGCTGCCTTTCATTCTGTTGGGAGAGCTTGCTAATTAATGTAAAACTCGTTTTGTAATAATATGGGAAAGATTATCTAGCTGAATTCCATTTTGCTAATAAAAGAATGTCCAGGTTTTTCCATACTTTTCTCTTACACAGATGCATTTCGCAATTTGAAATAATTTCTTATCAATGGCATATTGTTTCTGGAAATCTTTCCTCAGCTTCTCTGCAGAGCAACTCATCGGTCCTTTTCTTTTATGAGTGGCACATGGTAAGCCCTCCAAGAGGTGCTGAGGATAGTCTGTATCCGCAGCAAGACCAGCTGGTACAACCTTCACCTCTATTGACAAGCAGAAACTCCAGAAAAGTTCAGTTTACAAATGGAAATTCCTCCCTCTCTTCCTCCTTCTTCCATTCGTGGAAAGTTTGGAATACCTCTGAGGTGAGGTAGTACATGTAATTAGAGGAGCCCCAAGGTTACTTATTTTTTTATATACACACATCTCTTTTTTTTTAATTTTTATTTTACTTTTTACTTTTACCGAGTTTTGTTGTTTATAGATATGTATGATCCCAAATTAGTCATATGTATATCCCTCCCATCCCACCCCTCCAGGCCATCACACAGCACGATCCCCTTTTCTCACAGCGCAATGACAATAGCTATTTTTTTCACATATGATAGTATAGGTTTTCATGCTACTTCCTTTACGCCTCCCACCCACTGTTCATTCCCCACAATGTCCATATGTCTATTCTCCATGTCTGTTTTTTCATCACTTCACTGCATGTGTTATCATTACCATCCTACTAGATTCTATATATATGTGTTAGTATATTGTATTTGTCCTTCTCTTTCTGACTGACTTCACTTTTTTTTTTGGATTTATATGTTTGTGTTTTTTAAAAACTTTTATTTTACTTTTACCTTTTACAGTTTTTTTGTTGTTTACAGATATGTATGTTCTCAGATTAGTCATATGTATATCCATCCCATCCCACCCCTCCAGGCCATCACACAGCACGATCCCCTTTTCTCACAGCGCAATGACAATAGCTATTTTTTTCACATATGATAGTATAGGTTTTCATGCTACTTCCTTTACGCCTCCCACCCACTGTTCATTCCCCACAATGTCCATATGTCTATTCTCCATGTCTGTTTTTTCATCACTTCACTGCATGTGTTATCATTACCATCCTACTAGATTCTATATATATGTGTTAGTATATTGTATTTGTCCTTCTCTTTTTGACTGACTTCACTTTTTTTTTTGGATTTATATGTTTGTGTTTTTTAAAAACTTTTATTTTACTTTTACCTTTTACAGTTTTTTTGTTGTTTACAGATATGTATGTTCTCAGATTAGTCATATGTATATCCCCCTCATCCCACCCCTCCAGACTGTCATACAGCACCCCTGAAGTGTCTGCTTTCTCACAGAGCAATGACTATAGCTATTTTCTTCACATATGATAGTACAGGCCTTCATTCTACTACCTTTACGCCTCTCACCCATGGTTCCTTCCCCACAATGTCCATATGTCCACTGTCCATGTCTGTCTTTCCGTTGCTTCACTGCTGACTTCACTTTTTATGATAGGTTCTAGATCCAGCCATCTCATTAGGGCTGATTCTTCTGCATTTCTTTTTACAGCTGTATAGTATTCCACTGTACATATATACCAGAGCTTTTTTATCCCTTCATTTGTCAATGGGCATCTAGGTTTCTTCCATGTTCTAGCTATTGTAGAGAGCTGCAATGAACATTGGAGTACAGGTGCCTCCTTCAGTTTTGATTTCATCAGAGTATAAGCCTAATAGTGGAATTGCTGGGTGGTATGGTGCTTCTATTTTTAGTTTTTTAAGGTATCTGCATACTGTCTTCCATAGTGGCTGTATCAGTCTGCATTCCCACCAGCAATGCAAGAGTATTCACTTTTCTCTACACCCTCTCCAGCATTTATTGTCTATAGATTTGTTGCTGATGGCCATTCTGACTGGTGTGAGGTGATATCTCATTGTAGTTTTGATTTGCATTTCTCTAATAATAAGCGAGGTTGAGCATCATTTCATGTGTTTTTTGGCTATCTGTATGTCCTCTTTGAAGAGGTAGATACACATCTTTTTTTAAAAATTTATTTATTTTTGGCTATTCTGGGTTTTCAGTGCTGCCACAGGCTCTTCTCTAGTTGTAGGGAGTGGGAGCTACTCTCTAGTTGAGGTGAGCAGGCTTCTTGTTGTGGTTACTTTTTTTGTTGTGGAACTTGGGCTCTAGGGCACATTGGCTTCAGTAGTTGCAGCACATGGACTCAATAGTTGTGGCTCTGAGGCTCTAGAGCACAACTTCAATAGTTGTGGCTCCTAGGCTTAGTTGCTGCACAGCATGTGGGATCTTCCTGGATCAGGGATCAAACTCATGTCTCCTGCATTGGCGGGTGAACTCTTCACCACTGAGCTACCAGGGATGCCCGCAAGGTTACTTTTTTATCACCAAATGTAATTTCCTTACGAATTTTTATCTGCGTGAAATACGTGGATAATTAAGTGTATCAATCTCTCTCTAACACTAGAGAAACAGGCAATAGGATGTATGTGCATGTATATACATTATGCATACATACCTATATAACATATATCAAAGAGGTTTATTTTAAGGAAATGGCCCATGTGATTGTGGGGCTGCCGAGTCTGAAATCTGTAAGGGTAGACTGGCAGGGTGGTGACTCAGAAGGGAGTTGTTTTAATATTAAGGTCTGAATGTGTAGGGTAGCCCAGGAAGCTATATAAACTTGGGCAAGACTTCTCTGATATAGAATTCCTCCTTCTCTGGGAAACCTCTGTTACTGCTTTTAAGGCCTTCAACTGGTTCGATGAGGCCCACCCACATTATGGAGAATGATTTCCTTTACTAAAAGACATAAAAGCAATTGATTGTAGAGAATACCTTCGTCAGACTAGTATTTGATCAACCAACCAACCATAGCCTAAACAAATTGACACATCAGATTTAGCTGTCATGATAATATTTGGCAGATTCTTGACTGGTAAGTCATTTGGAACCAAAATATTTTATAATAAAGCCCACTTTTGAAAAGCAACATAATCATTAATTTTGGAGTCAGGCTTTTGTGACTCAGGGAAGGCCTGAGAGACTACAGCTTTTTGACAGAGAAGAGGCAAGCAGAGAACATCGGGGGAATGGGTTTGTCCAAGGAAGGCCTCATAGTGTCCTCATTGGGTACATCGCCCTGGTCCCGGCCACTGTCATGTCTCCTGTGGACCATTGAAATATCTTCCTCCTGCTTCTCTATTTGCCCTAACAATCCGTTCTCCAGTTGTCTATTATTTTAATAACTATAGTACCATGACTTTACTAGAGACTAAGAATTTGAAAAGACCATAGGGTTCACTCAAGCCTCTAGAGCTGGAGGAAAAAGTGTTCAGTATCTTCATCTGCCAAATATAGTCAAAACCTCATCATTTAGATTAGGGGGAGGGGTTCCAGGCTTTCATTGGCAAACTCAAGAATCAGATTACATGGATTCGAGCTGTGAGACCATGCCATGTGGAGAGCATTAGTGTGTCAGCTCTAAAGAGCCTTCACTGTGTCCCTTGACAGCTATGTATGAGCATCTGTTCATAAAGGTTGCGGCAAGGGCATCTTTTTCAGGCAACTTGAAGACAAGCCTAAACGTCATCTGGAGAGGTAATCCAACATTCTTGGGGGATTCCATAACTGCTTGAATAAAAACATTAAGATGCTCAGTGCTTAAGGAAACAGCTACGTTTCCTTAGTGGATTGACATCCTTTAAGCCAAGGAAAAGTTCAAGTTGAGTAAAATATTTTAAGAGAATCAAAACTATAGCATTAATATTTTGTGATTAAGAATAGTCTATACATGTTTGCTATTTAAGGTGTTTTTATTCTTGGTCATGCCACATGGCATGTGGGACCTTAGCTCCCCTAATAGGTATTAAACCCATGCCTTCTGCAGTGAAAGCATGAAATCTTAACCATTGGACTGCTGGGGAAGTCTCTAAGATGTTTTTCATATTTAAGATCATCTCTCCTATTAAGGTAACCATTCACCTTCATGATACCAATTCAAAATATGTATTTGAGTTACTGATTTAGTCTTGCGATTTTAGCTTGAAGTCTTACGAAATTTATAAGCAGTATTGAAATAGAGCAGGATCCTATGGGGCCCTTCCTGGCACAGATTCTTTCTGTGTCCTGACCCTCACCCTACCCCCACCTCCGTTTCTTATTTGTAGGAAAGTCTTCAGCCTCTGTGACTTTCCCTGAGTTCCAAAGGGCAGATTGGAACAGTTGCTGATCAGGGAAGGGAGGGAATGCTGAAACAAAGGAGAAACAGGCAAGAAACCATAGGGCAGTAGAAGAGGAAATCAGAGAGTGGAAGCAGAAGGGGACTCAGTACATGAGAAATTCTTCACTGCTGGCTGGAAGGAGGGAGCCACATGGAAAGGACCTAAGACCAGCCTCTAGGAGATCAGAGCAAGCCCTTTCCAAAAGTTAGCCAAGAGAGAGGGCCTCAGTCCTACAGCCACAAAGAACTGCATTCTTCTAATTGTAATATTGAGCTTGAAAGGATATGTTTTCCCCAGAGCTTCCTGAAAAGAACCCCTCTTGGCCAACAATTGGATTCTGACCTTGCTAGACCCTGAGCAGAGAACCCAGACTGTGACCTATGGAACTCTGGGTTAATACATGGGTGTTATGAAAGAAAGAAAGAAAGAAAAGAAGAAAGGAAGGAAGGAAGACTAGAGCAGCTTTGGGGCAGGGTCCTGGCTCCTCCTCAAAGAATAGACCTGACAGTATGTTTGAGTTCTGTGGGAACTCACACAGGTGAAGGATGCTAACTTCTGACTGAGCTCAAGATTCCTGAAGCACTGCCCTGTTACCACCACCAACCAATCAGAAGAAAGTCACTCCCCAGCAGCCCTTGCCCCAAATTTTGCCTATAGAAACTTCTCCCTGAGAGTCATCCATGTGTTTGAAGTTTTTGAGCATGGGCCACAAGTTCTTGTTGCATGACCCTGCAATAAACCTTTCTCTGCTCCAAACTCCCACATTTAGCTTTGCTTGGCGTCCGTGTGTATTGGGCACACCAACTTGTGTTCAGTAACAGTATTAGAAAATTCAGGAACACTTAAGTTCATCAATATATTTACAAACGTAATTCATTAGATTTGTAAACATTACCTAAGTACTTGTGAAGGTGTGTTAGTCACACAATTGAAGCATGTAAAAAAGACATAGAATGTATTAAGAATTTAAATGCTGTTTAACATACTAAAGAGAGTCTAATCAGCTGCATTGGTGATGGGAACAAGCATTAATTAATATTCCCCCATGAGTGATTATTAAAACTTGGTAGATTTATAAATACAATAATATGATCAGTAGATTGAATGCAGAAGCTAAGAAGAGTTAGTGTTTGAATTGTAAACTTTACTAAATTAGTTTTAAACATCAAGGGTAATTTAAGACATTTTTGTGTAAAAGCTGATATAAGAAAAAGCAAAAAACCCCACATTTATTGACATTTAATAGTTTACTACTTTCAAATAGTCAGGAGCTACCCAAGGACTGTGATTCAGAGCTGCTCTTAACATAGGGATGTGAACAAGATGGCTCACTTAAATGGTCCCTCAGCCAGCAGTGGCAGTTGGAAGGACAAATGATTGCAACAATCTGCAACGGAGGATGCAGATTTCTGGAAGTTGGGTTATGGCTCTAATCAGCAAACTTTCAGAAATATTGAGATTGAGTCTTGGGGCATTTTGCCAGGCTATCAAGAAGTGTTTTTTCTAATGGTAAGAAAATAGTAACTTGTTTAACTCACTCAGTAGCCTTCAAAGTAGACCCTATTGTCCAAATGAAGAAGGAGAGGTGCAGGTTGTTTACGTGACTTGATGAACAACACAGTAAGCAAAGACTGGAGCTGGGATTCACCCTCAGAGCTCCGGAGAATGAAATCTTAAGTGTCTGCCTTAAGATTTCTCATTGCGTAGAGTATGAAGCAAAATTACAGAAGTCACTGATCAATTTACTGGGCAACTGGAAGCCTGTGTGCGTGCTCAGTCCAACTCTGCAACTCCGTGGATTGTAGCCTGTCAGGCTTTCCTGTCCATGGACTTTTCCAGGGAAGAACATTGGAGTGGGCTGCATTTCCTAGTACAAACTGGAAGCCTACCTAGGCAAGACTGACTGAACATTGAAGTCCTAGTCCTCCTAGCTTTTCTAACCCTCTTGTGGCCTTTCAGCCTAAGTAAACCTAGGAGGCAATACTCAAGCAAAACATGTTCCTTTGGAAGCAAAGAATGCAGTTCCGGGCACAGTCCCACTAGGGAGTAAAAGTCTGGTGTTTTTAAAGGCAAAGAAGGGAGGTTTGCATTACAAAGAAATTTTTAAGTTGGAGAAAGAAGCTAGTCATGGCTAAACTGATTGAATACAAAGGCTGATACTAGAGGGAAGTGCAGATTCCTTACAGTGACAGATTGCAGAGTCCTTGGAGTATTTGTGGTTTGACCCAGTTCAGAAATTCATGGCTTCACCCCATGAGAACGTGCGTAAGATCTACCTCCTTAATGGCCTCCCGGCTCCACTTGAAAATCCCTTGATGTGGTGACTCCATTTTATTTCATGTTTCACAGCCCTTTCTCCTAATTCTTTTGTAATCTGTCATCCTCTCCTTACCTAAGAAGGTTCAGTCTGTGATCTGAGACTCCCCACAGACTGGTTTAGTAAACATTTCCATTTTCAGTTATATCAGTGTTTATTTCAGTTTTCACTTTCTCTGTTGTCTCTTCTCTCCACAAGTGGTTCGTCTCAATGTTAAAACAATTCCAGCTTTCAGGAAACAGGTGGCTATATATTTGTAGAGTGAAACTGTTACTGAAAATCTCAGAAAATCCCCCATTTCCTGCCAGAGGTTGCTCTAGCCCATTCTGAAGGCTTATAGCTGGACCTCTTGGCAGTTGTCAAAAGAATACTTTGGGTTGGTTGTCATTGGCTTTTTACAGGAAATGAAGTTTGTCTTAGATCTACTAGCAAGCCCACTCTGGTCTTTGTCTATTCTCTCTTGCCTTATGTGATGTTTTAAAATATGTCCACAAATTCCTTGACTTGTTCTTGAAAAAGGAGAACCTAATTACTTTCCCCTGAAGTATAGCCTTGACTCCATGTCTTACTTCTAATAAGTCATGTAAGATAGAAGCAATAATAATGACTTCTGAGACTGTGTCATAAAAGGCATTGTGGCTTCCTCCTTGCTCACTCTTGGATCACTCACTGTAGAGAAACCAGTTGTCATGTTATAAGGGCACCCAAGCAGCCCTATGAACAGAGGTCTATGTAGCAAGGGACTGAGGCCTCCTGCCAGTAGCCAGCATCAACTTGTTCATCATCTCAGCCATTTTGGAACCAGATCCTTTATTCCCAGTCAAGCTTTCAGATGAGATAGCCCAGCCAATATCATGACTGTGGTCTCATGAGAGACTCTGAATCAGAACGAGCCTGCTAAGTTGCTTCCAAGATTTTCACCACAGAAACTGCAGGATAATACTTGTTTGCTGTCTTAAAGTGCTTATTTTTAGGCTAATTTGTTATGTAGCGACAGATAACTAATACACTTTCCTTGGTTGAACCCCTATCTCGGCATTTGCAACATCTTCACTTACTCCTAAATAACTCCTTCTCACACTGAGTCACTCAAGGCTTTTAGGAACAAACCTGTGTTTTTCCACCATGTTTGAATATCTCATATTTAAGATAATATTTGTATCACAAACTCCTTTATGATAAGCTTCAGATTGGTTTTTATATGATCAATGATTATATTTTCCTCTAGTATTAAAGCTTTCAACAATGAAGCATGTTGTTGGAAATCTTCCTCATTCTTCTCAGAAAGATTCCTGTAATTTGGGGGTAGTTTAAATAGATTGTCTATTCTACATTCTCCTGGAAATTAAGATCTTAATAGACATGACTTCATTCTGATAAAGCCCCTCAGACATGCTGGAGTCTTGTGGTCTGTGGTTAAGAAAGATGAGCAAACATGGTGTATGCTATATATTCATTTTAAATCAGTAGTGCTCAAACTTGACTACATATCTGAATCACCTGGAGAGCTTCATAAAGATTTAAACCAGTATCTCTGTTGGGTGAGGGCAGGAATCTATATAGTTTCAAGGACTTCAGTGTCTCTTTTAGGCAGCCAAGGTTGGGGACCATTCCTTCAGATCATACCGAGAATAGAATACAGACTCTCAGTCTTAAGTCTAAACAAAGCACAGTACTAGTGGTTCTGGTACTATTTAGCCATATAATGTTAGACAAGTCACTTCACCTCTCTGGACATCCATTTTCTAGATAGAGCAATGGTCCTAAACCTTGGCTCTGGTGCTGGGGAGCTTTAAAAACACTGATTCCTGAGTCTCACTCCCAGAGATTCCAATGCAACTGTTTTGGGGAATGCTCTGGGCATCTGAATTTTAAGAAGCCCATACCATGGTGATTCTAAATACGCAGTCAAGATTGAGAACTAGTAAACAGATCATTGCTAAGATCATTTCCAGCTCTGATTTTATTTTCAGTGCCTGCGATTTGGGTTGACATGATCCATAATATTGAAATATTTTATACTCACGAGAAGGAATTCTTAAGCTACATAATGGACTCTTGACATATTTGGAACATTATTCATGAGTAATTTGAAGTTACTCAATAAATAGAAGGGTTGGATCTGGAAAGGGTTGTCTTTGGAACCCTTTCAGAGAGGTTGAGTTTTTAGTAAAGCTTGGGAAGTCAGGAAGGACGATAGAACATAGAGTAGCTCTTCTGACACCAGTTTTCATGGCTGATCCATGAACTTAGACAGAAGGCCAATGTACTCAATTTTCCCGAAACTAGACATTGTGACTTTTTTATGGCTGTTCCCCTAACAACCTTATTGTCTTGATACTGCATCATGGCAACAAATAAAGTACATATCACCTTTTGTTTTTATTCCTTAAATAGTGCGATGGAGGAAATGTTGTGCTTTCATTTCTAGAAGCAGGAATTAAAACAGTTCCGTGGTTGTTTCCCAGAATGCCTGGTGCTGATGTGAAATCAGTGATTTCAGTAAGGAATGCTTGTGGTCTCTAAGATAGGCCCAGTGATATCCATGTTGCAGTATTCATGCCCTTTTGGAATCTCCTCTTGAGTGCAGGCTCGAGCTAGGGATAGGCTTCTAATCAATAGGATACAAAAAAAGTGATGCAAAAGTGATTAACTTTTGGTTAAAAGAGACTTACAAAATATCCACTTTCTTTGACTTGTTTCATGGGCTGGCCATTTTATTTATTTTATTGAAGTATAGTTGATTTGCAGTGTTTTGTTAATTTCTGCTGCACAACAAAGTGAGTCAGTTATATATATATATATATATATATATATATGTATATATATATGCATTTGCATATTGTTTTCCATTATGATTTATCACAAAATATTGACTATAGTTCCCTGAGCCAAACAGTAGGACCTTGTTGTTGATTTATTCTATATGTAAAAGTTTGCATTTGCTAACTCCAAATTCCCAAGCCGTCCCTTCCCTACCATGTCCGCCCTGATATCTGCAGGGCTTGCATTCAGCAGTCAGGCTTCATTCCTCCTATCATGAATGCTCTTCTTTCTTTTTTTGTTTTTTTAAATTTTTGCTTCTTTCATTGATTTTTTTTATTTGTTTACTTTCATTCATCTTTGTTCTTTGGCCCGTGTGGGCCTCCAATCGCAGTGGCCTCTCTCACTGCAGAGCACTGGCTCTGGGCGCGTGCATTCCAGAGCACTGACTTGTAATTAGACACACCAGTCCAGCCATTCTGTGGCACATGGAATCTTCCCAGGCCAGGGATGGAACCAGTGCCCCTTGCACTGCAAGGCAGACTCTTTACCCACTGGACCACCAGGGAAGCCCAAGAATGCTCTTCTTGATAAGCCTGTAACTAGGTCATGAATGCACGGGTAAAGGAAAAAGGGAAAGAAGGAAATGTACTTGCTGCATGTAAGCGTGTGTGCTCAGCTTTTGACCCAAACATTCATCCTAAGTGTAACATTAGTCATGAGTGTGAGGTCAGTGTGGTTCTCCCATTTCACCAAGGGTGACACAGGCTCCTATTATGTCACTTGTTTGGACCCCAGCCTGTACTTTCCTAGATAGGTTTTTTCCCCATTCCATCAAGCTGTGTTTATAATTATCACTGGGATCTGAATGAGTCATTCTCACCTATAATTACTGCCACAAAAATATGAAAAATGACCTCCCTAACACACACCAACTTTTGCTGAGTTGTAATCATCACCCTCATTGTCATCATCATGTCTGTCATCTCTGTGGAGAGAACAAGACGCTCTGCAGTATGTTTTCTGACTGTTCCAACCTCAGTTGGAATAGGTTTCACTTCATTTGCCCATGCCAGTGGATTGGTTGTGACTGCTGGAACTCAATGTCAGAAAGAATCCTGGGGCCAGAGTTTAGGCTCACTTAGAAAAGTTGTGATCAATTAGAGATTCGTTGGGAATAGACAGGATTGCCATTGTTTTCATCTTTTTCTTTTTTCTACTTGGCTATGCCACATGGCATTTGGGAATCTTAGTTTCCCCACCAAAGACCGAAACCATGCCCCTTGCATTGGAAGCACTGAGTTTTAACCACTGGACCACCAGGGAAGTCCCTCCATTCCTTTTGGTAATAAATGCCAGTTCTCATATTCTAAATTGGATGACCAATTCATCTTGGTTTGTCTAGAACTTTCCTGGTTTTAGCCCTAGAAGTCCTATGTCTGAGCAACCCCCTCAGTCCCAAGCAAACCAGAATTGTCGGTCATCTTCTACTGACGTATTTTCTGGAGGCCAAGTAGACTGGAGGTTGGAGGCATTGTAGTGCCTTGCTACTCAAATGTGATCCAGGAACCAGCAGGATCCCCTGGGAACATATTTACAAGGCAGATTGTCAGGTCTCAGCACAGATCTTCAGAGATAGAATCTGCACCTCTAGTAGACCCCCAGGAGTCACACACATTGGAGTGTGAACATCAGCCCTGGGGCATTAGGCCCTGCTGGAGGCCCATTGCATACTCATCAATGGCTCACAGCCCCTTCCACCTGAAACGCCCAAGACTGATCACATCATGCAAGTGACGCAGAGTCATGAACATACCCCATGCTCTCCCACTGGAGAATCACCTGGAAACGAGAGGAGGGGCCAGAGGCTGTTGCAGAGCACCCTTGCAGCTGCTCTATGCCACACTGCAGTGACCAGCCGTGCAGGGGCGGGTAGTGCTGTAGAGGGCAGCTGCTGCCTCAAACTGCTGCTCTGACCTGCAGCGACTCTGAGGATGAGAGGGGGAGGTTCATGTGGCCTCTCTTGCTCCTTGTCATACTTTGATCATGTGACCTAGTGGTGTTCTGTCCTAGGATCCCTTTCTAAATGCTGTGGGAGTGGTGGGTCAGGGGATTTTTACAGAACCTTGTCATTAAATTTGGGGTCATGTGACCTAGTGGTGTTCTGTTAGCCCCAGACTGCGGAACTCAATGTCAGAAAGAATCCGGGGCCAGAGTTTAGGCTCACTTAGAAAAGTTGTGATCAATTAGAGATTCGTTGGGAATAGACAGGATTGCCATTGTTTTCATCTTTCTTTTTCTACTTGGCTATGCCACATGGCATTTGGGAATCTTAGTTTCCCCACCAAAGACCGAAACCATGCCCCTTGCATTGGAAGCACTGAGTTTTAACCACTGGACCACCAGGGAAGTCCCTCCATTCCTTTTGGTAATAAATGCCAGTTCTCATATTCTAAATTGGATGACCAATTCATCTTGGTTTGTCTAGAACTTTCCTGGTTTTAGCCCTAGAAGTCCTATGTCTGAGCAACCCCCTCAGTCCCAAGCAAACCAGAATTGTCGGTCATCTTCTACTGACGTATTTTCTGGAGGCCAAGTAGACTGGAGGTTGGAGGCATTGTAGTGCCTTGCTACTCAAATGTGATCCAGGAACCAGCAGGATCCCCTGGGAACATATTTACAAGGCAGATTGTCAGGTCTCAGCACAGATCTTCAGAGATAGAATCTGCACCTCTAGTAGACCCCCAGGAGTCACACACATTGGAGTGTGAACATCAGCCCTGGGGCATTAGGCCCTGCTGGAGGCCCATTGCATACTCATCAATGGCTCACAGCCCCTTCCACCTGAAACGCCCAAGACTGATCACATCATGCAAGTGACGCAGAGTCATGAACATACCCCATGCTCTCCCACTGGAGAATCACCTGGAAACGAGAGGAGGGGCCAGAGGCTGTTGCAGAGCACCCTTGCAGCTGCTCTATGCCACACTGCAGTGACCAGCCGTGCAGGGGCGGGTAGTGCTGTAGAGGGCAGCTGCTGCCTCAAACTGCTGCTCTGACCTGCAGCGACTCTGAGGATGAGAGGGGGAGGTTCATGTGGCCTCTCTTGCTCCTTGTCATACTTTGATCATGTGACCTAGTGGTGTTCTGTCCTAGGATCCCTTTCTAAATGCTGTGGGAGTGGTGGTTCAGGGGGATTTTTTACAGAAGCCTTGGTGTCCCCTTACAGTGATTGTCAAACTTGAATCACCTGGAGGGCATGTAAAAGAGCAGACTGGTGGTCTCACCCTCAGAGTGCCTGATTCTGTAGGCCGGAGATGGGACATGGATATTTGTATATCCTTCTAGCTCCCTGCTACTTCCCACAGGCCAGCAGGATCAGCATCATAGTTCAGTTCAGTCACTCTATCGTGTCCAACTCTGTGACTCCATGAATTGCAGCACATGGGCTTCTCTGTCCTTCACCATCTCCTGGAGCTTGCTCAAACTCAGGTCCGTTGACTCAGTGATACTATCCAACCATCTCATCCTTTGTCATCCCCTTCTCCTTTTGCCTTCTATTTTCCCCAATATCAAGCTGTTTTTCAAAGTCATCTCTTTGCATCAGGTGGCCAAAGTATTGGAACTTTGGCTTCAGCTTCACCTGGGAGTTTATTAAAAATGCAGACTCTAGTGGATTCTCAGGCCCTGTTGCAGATCTCCTGCTTCAAAATCTGCATTTTAATACGATGCAGGGTGTTGAGGGTGCTGTGGGCCGCAGACCATGAGCTAGGAGCAGCAAGGATTGATGGCCACAACTTGTTTTCTGTGTTCCTGACTTGTTGGCAGGCTTCCCAGGTGTTACAGTGATAAAGAACCAGCCTGCCAGTGCAGGAGATGTAAGAGATGCGGATTCAGTCCCTGGGTAGGGAAGATCCCAAGGTCATGGCAGCCCACTCCAGTCTTCTTGCCTGGAGAATCCCATGGACAAGAGGAGCCTGGTGGGCTTGGAAAGAGTCGGACATGACTGAGCATGCACACATACTGCCCCCTTTGACTGTCCGGGTAATATCCACTCACTATCCTGCCAGCGTAATATATAGCTATCTTTTATATATTTTCTCCATTGTTCCACTTGCGTGCTCTCACACTGCAGTGACCAGCCGTGCAGGGGCGGGTAGTGCTGTAGAGGGCAGCTGCTGCCTCAAACTGCTGCTCTGACCTGCAGCGACTCTGAGGATGAGAGGGGGAGGTTCATGTGGCCTCTCTTGCTCCTTGTCATACTTTGATCATGTGACCTAGTGGTGTTCTGTCCTAGGATCCCTTTCTAAATGCTGTGGGAGTGGTGGTTCAGGGGGATTTTTTACAGAAGCCTTGGTGTCCCCTTACAGTGATTGTCAAACTTGAATCACCTGGAGGGCATGTAAAAGAGCAGACTGGTGGTCTCACCCTCAGAGTGCCTGATTCTGTAGGCCGGAGATGGGACATGGATATTTGTATATCCTTCTAGCTCCCTGCTACTTCCCACAGGCCAGCAGGATCAGCATCATAGTTCAGTTCAGTCACTCTATCGTGTCCAACTCTGTGACTCCATGAATTGCAGCACATGGGCTTCTCTGTCCTTCACCATCTCCTGGAGCTTGCTCAAACTCAGGTCCGTTGACTCAGTGATACTATCCAACCATCTCATCCTTTGTCATCCCCTTCTCCTTTTGCCTTCTATTTTCCCCAATATCAAGCTGTTTTTCAAAGTCATCTCTTTGCATCAGGTGGCCAAAGTATTGGAACTTTGGCTTCAGCTTCACCTGGGAGTTTATTAAAAATGCAGACTCTAGTGGATTCTCAGGCCCTGTTGCAGATCTCCTGCTTCAAAATCTGCATTTTAATACGATGCAGGGTGTTGAGGGTGCTGTGGGCCGCAGACCATGAGCTAGGAGCAGCAAGGATTGATGGCCACAACTTGTTTTCTGTGTTCCTGACTTGTTGGCAGGCTTCCCAGGTGTTACAGTGATAAAGAACCAGCCTGCCAGTGCAGGAGATGTAAGAGATGCGGATTCAGTCCCTGGGTAGGGAAGATCCCAAGGTCATGGCAGCCCACTCCAGTCTTCTTGCCTGGAGAATCCCATGGACAAGAGGAGCCTGGTGGGCTTGGAAAGAGTCGGACATGACTGAGCATGCACACATACTGCCCCCTTTGACTGTCCGGGTAATATCCACTCACTATCCTGCCAGCGTAATATATAGCTATCTTTTTATATATTTTCTCCATTGTTTGAAAACCATTATTCTGTCTATGACAGACAGAATAATGGCCCCTCTAAGATGCCTGTGTCTGAATCCCCTGAACCTGGTAGTTTGTTAGGTTATATGAGCACCTGGCAGTTAACATTGCAGGTGGAACAGGGTTTGCTTATTGCTGGCCTTAAACAAGATTATCTTGGATTCTTCTGGGTGGGTCCAGTGTGTCATCACAAGAGTCCTTTAAAATGGAAGAGAGACAGAAAAAGACTCAGAGAGAAATGTGACTCTGGAAAGGAGTCAGAGTGCGGTGACATGAGAACGACTCAATTGGCCTTTGCAGACTTTGAAGATGGAGGAAAAGAGCACTGGCCAAGCACTGTGGGCGCCCTCTAGAGGATGTGAAAGGCAAGGAAATGGATTCTCCAGTACAGTCTCCAGAAGAGAATGCAGCCTTGAGGACTCCTTGATATTAGCTCAGTAAGACCTATGTCGAACTTCTAACTTCCCAAATTGTAAGATAATAAATATGTGTTATTTTTAATCAGATAATTTTTTGATGATTTGTTACAGCACCAATAGAAAAAGAGTGCACCATATTTTTCATAGTTACATCAGGCCTAAATATTTTTTAATATTGCTACAGTTTTATAGTTATTCACATGGCCGTTTGTCATTCCATGGAGCTGAAGTACTGTCATTCCTTAAGCATACCCTCATTTGAACTTTGGATGTGAGAATAAGTTTCTGCATTTTCCTTTTTTAAGTTTCATTATTTTTGAAGGATATTTTACTAGAAATTAAATTTTTCTATATTTAACTCCAAAAAAGCTCTTGAAAGTTAACTTGATATATGGCATAAGGAGAGTGCCTTTTTTCCTAATTTGTTTTTCAGTAGCGTATGGTAAATGGCTTTTTCCTTTCTGATGTTTTATAATGCTTTCTTTGCGCACTCCAGTCTTCTGCCTGGAGAATCCCATGGACAAGAGGAGCCTGGTGGGCTTGGAAAGAGTCGGACATGACTGAGCATGCACACATACTGCCCCCTTTGACTGTCCGGGTAATATCCACTCACTATCCTGCCAGCGTAATATATAGCTATCTTTTTATATATTTTCTCCATTGTTTGAAAACCATTATTCTGTCTATGACAGACAGAATAATGGCCCCTCTAAGATGCCTGTGTCTGAATCCCCTGAACCTGGTAGTTTGTTAGGTTATATGAGCACCTGGCAGTTAACATTGCAGGTGGAACAGGGTTTGCTTATTGCTGGCCTTAAACAAGATTATCTTGGATTCTTCTGGGTGGGTCCAGTGTGTCATCACAAGAGTCCTTTAAAATGGAAGAGAGACAGAAAAAGACTCAGAGAGAAATGTGACTCTGGAAAGGAGTCAGAGTGCGGTGACATGAGAACGACTCAATTGGCCTTTGCAGACTTTGAAGATGGAGGAAAAGAGCACTGGCCAAGCACTGTGGGCGCCCTCTAGAGGATGTGAAAGGCAAGGAAATGGATTCTCCAGTACAGTCTCCAGAAGAGAATGCAGCCTTGAGGACTCCTTGATATTAGCTCAGTAAGACCTATGTCGAACTTCTAACTTCCCAAATTGTAAGATAATAAATATGTGTTATTTTTAATCAGATAATTTTTTGATGATTTGTTACAGCACCAATAGAAAAAGAGTGCACCATATTTTTCATAGTTACATCAGGCCTAAATATTTTTTAATATTGCTACAGTTTTATAGTTATTCACATGGCCGTTTGTCATTCCATGGAGCTGAAGTACTGTCATTCCTTAAGCATACCCTCATTTGAACTTTGGATGTGAGAATAAGTTTCTGCATTTTCCTTTTTTAAGTTTCATTATTTTTGAAGGATATTTTACTAGAAATTAAATTTTTCTATATTTAACTCCAAAAAAGCTCTTGAAAGTTAACTTGATATATGGCATAAGGAGAGAGTGCCTTTTTTTCCTAATTTGTTTTTTCAGTAGCGTATGGTAAATGGCTTTTTCCTTTCTGATGTTTTATAATGCTTTCTTTAGTAAATATTCAATTTTATACAAAAAGCTCATTTTCTGGCTTACTGATTCTCTTCTGCTGACTGATTTCTGTCTGTTCTTGATCCAGTATTCCACTGTTTCAATTCTTACTGCTTTTTAGTACATTTAAGTTCCTGTGAGGACTACTCTTCTTTTAAATAGTAGATACTTTTAAAACTTGTTTTTAATATTTTATTGAGATATAATTGATATATGTGCATGCATGCTCAGTTGTGTCCATCTCTTTGTGACAGTATTAACTGTAGTTTCCTCTATTCATTGCATTCTCCAGGCAAGACTACTGGAATGGGTCGCCATTGGATCTTCCTGACCCAGGGATCGAACCCACTTCTCTTGCATCTCCTGCATTGGCAGGCAGATTCTTTACTGGTTGAGGCAACTCCTTGTGTAGTTCCTACATGTATGGAGAAGTGTAAAATATTCCATTCAAGTTATCTTTTCAAGGGACATCATTCTAAGCACTCCCAGTGAAGGGGTCGGTTATTTACTCTATTCACCTCCACCCCTACTCTAAAAGGAAGTGAGCTAAGACATGAAATGTCATGGAGACACCTTAAATACTAGTACTGAGTTTTAGAAACCAGTCTGAAAAGATGAATGCAACTCGATGACATGCTAAAAAAGGCAAAACTATGGCAACATTGAAAAGAGCAGTGGTGCTGAGTGTTAGGGGAGGGAGGGATGAGCAGGCAGGGCACAGAGGGTTTTTAAGACAGTGAAAATATTTCGTACAACACTCTAGTGATAGATACATATCATATTGAGTATTAAAATCCACAACAGGTACCACAGCAAGAGTGAACCCTAATCGAAACTGTGGACTCCGGGTAATTACAGTGGGTCAGTGCAGGTGCATCAGTTGTAAAAAACATATCACTGGTGGGATACTGATAATGTGGGAGGTTGTGCACGTATGAGGTAGGAAGGATATGGGAGTTCTTGGTATTCAATGCCTTATTCTCAGTTTTGCTGTGAACCTGAAACTACTCTAAAAAATAAAGTCTTTAACACCACCACCAAAGCACAACCCAACCCTCACCATATTATACTCTTTTTTCAGACAAGAAAATATAGAATCAGAGAAGTTCAGTGGCAGAACCAGGACTTTTCTCTCAATTTCTTTACCTTTCAAGCCCATGGTCTTTCTATCCTGTCTCACTGGAGTGACGCCGATGGTGGCCTGCCCAGGGCCTCTTGGTTCCCACCCTTCCCATGCCTTGGTTCCCATGCCTTGGTTCTTGGTTCCCATGCCTTCCACATCTTACCAGGAGCCCCTGTGCCTCTCCTCCTCCTCAGACTGCAGAAAGGTGCTTGGTCCATTTGCCAGAAAGGCCAGAAGGACCAGAAGTTGATGTGCTGGGGAGCAGCCCTTGATAACAATGTACCATGTCAGTGGGAATCCGTCCCAGCCTCCTCACCTAGGAAGAGAGACAGCGGGGCTGTGAACTGTGGTAATGACCTTGCCCAAGATCAAGGACCCAGCCTTTCTGTGATAACTTAGGTGCAGAAGTTCAGTGAGCATTTAGAAATTTTTAAAGCAACTAAACCAAGATATTCTGTGTCTTTTGGTTCTAATAACTTAAGAAGCCTTGTAGTTTGTATGCTTGTTTTTTAAATTTCATTTTTCCAGGGATTCATTGTTGTCATATTAACAAAAGTCTCGGTGTGCAGTGGATTAGACCTTGTAAAAATGGGCCCTATGCGAGAGTGTGAAAGACACTCCTCTATAGCAAGGGGCTGACAAACTACAGTCATTGGGTTGGTCGCCTGGTTTTGTAAATAATGTTTTATTGGGGCACAGACATATCCATTCGTTTACATGTCTCTGGCTGCATATTTCCTACAGTGGCAGAATTGAATCATTGTGACAGACATTCCATGGCTCCCAAAGCCTGAAATATATACTCTCTGCCCTTTATAGGAAATGTTTGCTGACCTCTGTTCTCTGTCTCTCCTACTTGCCCAGCTGAGTTGAGCTTCAGGGCTGGCTTGCTTGTTAACACTCCTTCTCTTGCCGCCTTTGCCTCCCCGGGCTGGTTTTCTCACTGTCTGCCAGTGCTTCTTAGAGCTCCTCCCAAATAAATGACTTGTACTCACATTCTTGACTCCAGATCAACTTCTCGGGTTTCCCAGAATGCACACCTCATGCCCGCATTTGTTCTAATTCTTGGCCAGATTTCCTAGCAGAGTAGGGAGCATTTCCTAGCAGCATCACCCTCAGCACAGCAATTAAGCCATCAGTCCTGCAGTGCCGGATGAAAATTCATCTTTGTGGGCATGCATTTTTCTGATTCATTTACTCTATTTTATCAAGCTGCACCTGGGTGCCAGGGATGATGGAGGAAAGGATAAAGAGGGAGGAGGAAAGAAATCCCATCTTGCCCTATATAGTGATACTCTCTTTCTACCACGGCCGCCTGCTTGGAGCCAATCTCGAGGTGTCCACACACCTGAGTCTCTACCCATGACACTCAGCCTCACAGGACGTGGCCAAGTCATGGCCACCCCCCCATCACTGCTGCTGCCTCCATTTGTCTCTGTCTGCCTCTCCTAATTACTTAGGTCACTTCAGACTTTAATTCTGTCTCCTAAAGTATAACACCGCCAAAATTAGGCCGTCTGTTAATGAGCAAGATGACGTCTTGTCACTCATGAGAAATGTGGATCATCCCAGAAGGTACCATAGAAAGGGCAGTCCAGCGGGAAGAGGAAGTGTGAGGAGGCTGGAAGAGACCCTGTGCTCACCTAGAAGTACCTGGAGAGCAAGAGAAAATGGCGGGATGCGAGAGGGGGAAAGGATGGGGTCACACAAAGAAAAAGAGCTAGACGTGACCTCTTTTCCACTCCAGGAATGAGACGTAAGCCAGGAAGCAAGCCCGAGGCTGAGAAGCCCCCAGGGATGGCAGAGTCTCCCGCAGGACTGGAGGTGGCCAGGGCTGAGGTCAAGGCACTGAGGGCGGCTGCAGGCAAGGTGAGTGTCAGCTGTGCTCCCGTCTCTTGTCCATGGAAGCCTGTGGGGCCGCCAATCTAGAACTATGGCCAGTCTCTGCCTCTGCAGAAGGAGTGGGTCCTGGGAGGCTGGGGACTCTTTCTACATGCTGGTCACTCCCTTAATGTTGGTTTCCCCATTTTCTGTTACCTTAAACTTATTTTCTGGCAGTCTTGGGATAAGAAAATTGGAACGAGAATGGGATGGGTCACAGTGATTTTCTCTTTTGGGTAGCCTCAACTTTATTACCCAGGAGACAATTTTTCCAGGAAACTCAGGAAATTTATGATTGGGCACAGTGCTGAATGAATTATAAAGATACTATCCTCCCTCTAGTTTGCTGTCCCAAAACAAGGTGATGGGAACTTGTTTTGTTGTCATGCAATTCATAGAGGAAAAGGACTAGGACTTTTAGGTTGCATATTTGCTTGGATTTCAGAGAAAGGCATTTGACACAAAATCTCTCAGAGGGTACCAGAGGGGGCATTTTGAGGGGTAACGTTTGTGGTTCTAATAATATTTGTAAGTATTATTATTTGTTTTTGCTAGTATTTGCTGAGTTCCTCCTCCTACACTCCAGACCATTACAGGCATTTCTTCTAATACTTACTCCTCAGTAGTCCTTCAAGGGCAGTGTTATCACGCCTATTCAATGTAAGGCTCATCAGCACTGGATCATACTCACAGATCATACTGCCAGTTGAGACAAAACTGAAGTCCATGTTTTGTGCTTTTTTTTAACTCTAAAATTTGAACTCTTGTCAATGTATGGGGGTCACTCACCTTGTTCTATAAATGGCCAGATGTTTTCAGCTTTGCCCACCATACAGTGAGTGTTACAGTTTCTCGACTCAGCTGCATAGCACAAAGGCAGCCATAGATGAAACATTAATGAATGAGTGTGTCTGTGTCCCAATCATACTTGATTCACAGACACTAAAAGTTTGTTTTCAATGTCATTTTCATGTCATACATTGGATTTCCCCTTTAAAAGGGAAAAATCATTCTGTTCATGGGCCATACAAAAGAAGTGGCAGTCCAGGTCTGGCCCTCAGGCTGTGGTTCGCTGAATGCTGCACTCTACGGTTGTGTAACACCGAATTCTGAAAAACGGAAGCCTGGGGGCCAATCTAGAACTTGGTCTTGCCTCTGCAGAAGGAGTGGGTCCTGGGAGGCTGGGGACTCTTTCTACATGCTGGTCACTCCCTTAATGTTGGTTTCCCCATTTTCTGTTACCTTAAACTTATTTTCTGGCAGTCTTGGGATAAGAAAATTGGAACGAGAATGGGATGGGTCACAGTGATTTTCTCTTTTGGGTAGCCTCAACTTTATTACCCAGGAGACAATTTTTCCAGGAAACTCAGGAAATTTATGATTGGGCACAGTGCTGAATGAATTATAAAGATACTATCCTCCCTCTAGTTTGCTGTCCCAAAACAAGGTGATGGGAACTTGTTTTGTTGTCATGCAATTCATAGAGGAAAAGGACTAGGACTTTTAGGTTGCATATTTGCTTGGATTTCAGAGAAAGGCATTTGACACAAAATCTCTCAGAGGGTACCAGAGGGGGCATTTTGAGGGGTAACCTTTGTGGTTCTAATAATATTTGTAAGTATTATTATTTGTTTTTGCTAGTATTTGCTGAGTTCCTCCTCCTACACTCCAGACCATTACAGGCATTTCTTCTAATACTTACTCCTCAGTAGTCCTTCAAGGGCAGTGTTATCACGCCTATTCAATGTAAGGCTCATCAGCACTGGATCATACTCACAGATCATACTGCCAGTTGAGACAAAACTGAAGTCCATGTTTTGTGCTTTTTTTTAACTCTAAAATTTGAACTCTTGTCAATGTATGGGGGTCACTCACCTTGTTCTATAAATGGCCAGATGTTTTCAGCTTTGCCCACCATACAGTGAGTGTTACAGTTTCTCGACTCAGCTGCATAGCACAAAGGCAGCCATAGATGAAACATTAATGAATGAGTGTGTCTGTGTCCCAATCATACTTGATTCACAGACACTAAAAGTTTGTTTTCAATGTCATTTTCATGTCATACATTGGATTTCCCCCCATTTAAAAAGGGAAAAAATCATTCTGTTCATGGGCCATACAAAAAGAAGTGGCAGTCCAGGTCTGGCCCTCAGGCTGTGGTTCGCTGAATGCTGCACTCTACGAAGTTGTGTAACACCGAATTCTGAAAAACATGGAGAGAATGCAACTGAGCCACATATTTTACCTGAGGGAGCTACGTCACCTCCAGGCAGGTTTATTGGCCCCAAAGCTATAGAAAACTGTCTTTTTAGTTTGGGCTCTACTATCAAGTTAAATGTGTAGATTAGGGACATCTTGAAACTTCGGGGTCTTGCTCTCCTTGTCTCCCAGATGAAATCCCTCACAGCTCCACATTCTTTCATCCTAATCAGAGTGTATCTGCAGAGTCAGAATGTAGGTCTAAGGTGACTACTTGCGTGATCTCATCATCAGTATGGGAAGGACTAGGGGAGAAGCAGGTGTGTGGATGCAATCATGTTCGGTTGTGAACAAGTTAAGTTTGTGTCACGTGGTAGACTCAAGTGGAGGCAGTTGCATATAAGAACCTGGGGGTGGGGGAGAAGACAGAACTGGAGATTAAAGTCTGGGCATCAACAGTATGTGGAGTGAATCTGAGAATAGCGTGGCATTGAGTAAGATCTGTAGGGCAAGACTTTATAACCTGGGCACTATTGACCTTTGTGTGCTTGTACTCAGTTGCTCAGTCATGTCTGAATTTTTTTTTTTTTAATTTGGCCTCTTTATTTATTTTCCTCCACCTGTATTCTTCGGCCTGTGTGGGCCTCCCATCGCAGTGGCCTGTCCTGTTGGAGAACACTGGCTCTAGGAGCATGCGCTCCAGAGTGCTGGCTCATAATTGGATGCACCGATCCAGTTGCTCCATGGCACGTGGGATCCTTCTGGGCCAGGGACCGAACTGGTGCCCCTTGCACTGCAAGGTGGACTCTTTACCCACTGGACCACCAGGGGAGCCCCATGTCTGACTCTTTGCAACCCCATGGATGTAGCCCACCAGACTTCTCTTTCCATGGATTATCCCTGCAGGAATACTGGAGTGGGTTGCCATTACCTCTTCCAGGGGATCTTTCCAACCCAGAAATTGAACCTGGCTCTCCAGCAGCTCCTGCATTGACAGGTGAAGTCTTTACCACTGAGTCATCTGGAAAGCCCCCGTGACCCTTGGGTTGGAATAGTTCTTTATCGCAGAGGCTGGCCTACCCTACAATATACACTGTAGGGTATTTATCAGCACCCCTGGCCTCTACCCACTGGATACTGTTGACACCCCTCCCACCCTGTCCTCAGCTGTGGCAACCAAAAATATCTACAGACAATGCCAATTGGCCTCTGGGGGTGAAAAATCACCCTTGGTAGAGTATCAGTATTTTAGGGAAAAGGCTGAGGATGGTCTCTGAGGATTCTGGCATTGCAGGTCGGAAAGAGGAGAAAGAAATGGGAAAAGAGACTAAGAAGGAGAGGCCAGGGAAGTAGGAGGAAAACTCCTATGTGAGGTTCTGACTTGCTTAGCTTGGACTTGGCTGAATGCTTGCTGAAAGGCAGTGGTAAAAACGAGACAAGAAGTAATGTCCCATAGCTCAATGCTGAGTCCCAGAAAACTCCACCATATTTCCTCTCTGGCCCCAACTCACCCATGGTGGTAGACGGGCCCAGGGCACAGGAAGCACTAAGGCCATGCATTTTCTAACTGCATGAAATCTGAAGACAGTGCAGTGGACAGAGCGTTTTCTGGTAGGGAATGGTGTGTACTAAGTCACTTCAGTCGTGTCTGATTCTTTGCAACTCCATGGACTATAGCCCACCAGGCTCCTCTATCCATGGGATTCTCTAGGCAAGAATACTCGAGTGAGTTGCCAGGGGAATCTTCCCAACCCAGGGTTCGAACCTGCATCTCTTGCATCTCCTTCACTGGCAAGCAGGTTCTTTACCGCCAGCACCACCTGGGAAGCTCAAGGAAATGGTAGTTAAACTAAACAGGAGGTTAAAGTGACATTTAGAAACCAGAGATAGAGACCTTTACATATTTCTTCTTCTTTCGCATTTTATTTTTAGAATAATCCTCAGAGGATGAAAACACTATTGTCAGGGTGCAGGAGAAAACTAAGAACAGAAATAGAGTTGCTACAGTTTTCAGGAAAAGCAAATGTGACTTAAGACCTAGGACTTTTGTCATCCTGAACTTTGTTGTGTGATCTCTTCACTAGCACTTCGTGTCTAATGGTAGTATTTTTAAAAAGTAAGGAGATCATGTGAATTTAATACATTTGAAAATCAAAGAGCTATGTCTCTTCTTCCTCTTCGAAAGAACCATTATAAAGGTTAAAAAAAAAATCCCTCATATTGAAATTAATGTCATTAGTCAGGAGTGCCTCTTAGCCACACTTCTAATACTAAAGAACAAAAAAAAGAGAAATGTCTGTTTTTATCATTTCATTTTTTTATTTAGTTCTTCTTTCTTCAAAATGGAGATAAAAAATTTACCTCATGAAATTATTATATAGACTTGCCCAACAGTGATTTGTGCATGATTGGACTTTTATAAATGTTCAATAATAATAATAATAATGGCTGTGGTTACACATGCCTAAACATGTAATAAGCTGCCACAGCACTAGTGACTGCACTCTCACCTCCAAAAAAGTCAGGCAAAAGAGTGAAATCCAAATGAGCCACCAGGGAGGCCCAAGAATACTGGAGTGGGTAGCCTATCCCTTCTCCAGGGGATCTTCCTGACCCCAGGAATCGAACTGGGGTCTCCTGCATTGCAGGTGGATACTTTTTTACCAGCTGAACTACAAGGAAAGCCCAAATAAAATTACTAGTTGTGTTCATGTCAGTGTATTGTCTCGATGTCAGTTTCCTGGTTTTGGCAATGGACTCTAGGCACTAAGGATATTCTCACTAGGGTAAACTGGGTAGAGGGTACACAGACGTCTGTATAATTTTTGCAGCTTCTTATGAGGGTTAAACTATTTCAAATAACAAGTATTAAAAAGAAACAAATAATTAGATGTTGAAATAGATTGAAAAGATCCCCTGTTTATGACAATTTGTTGCTCAGAATCATCATGGTTTATTTTTATTTTAATGGCAATTCATCTCATGAGTAAGCCTAATTATCACATTTTATTTATAAATGACAAACCAGAATCTAATCAATACATGCAGAGGGTAATGCAATAGGTTGTAATCCATGAAAGTAAATTGATTTTAACTATGCAGTCACAAAGCCCAGTTCGAAAAGCAAATGTGACTTAAGACCTAGGACTTTTGTCATCCTGAACTTTGTTGTGTGATCTCTTCACTAGCACTTCGTGTCTAATGGTAGTATTTTTAAAAAGTAAGGAGATCATGTGAATTTAATACATTTGAAAATCAAAGAGCTATGTCTCTTCTTCCTCTTCGAAAGAACCATTATAAAGGTTAAAAAAAAAATCCCTCATATTGAAATTAATGTCATTAGTCAGGAGTGCCTCTTAGCCACACTTCTAATACTAAAGAACAAAAAAAAGAGAAATGTCTGTTTTTATCATTTCATTTTTTTATTTAGTTCTTCTTTCTTCAAAATGGAGATAAAAAATTTACCTCATGAAATTATTATATAGACTTGCCCAACAGTGATTTGTGCATGATTGGACTTTTATAAATGTTCAATAATAATAATAATAATGGCTGTGGTTACACATGCCTAAACATGTAATAAGCTGCCACAGCACTAGTGACTGCACTCTCACCTCCAAAAAAGTCAGGCAAAAGAGTGAAATCCAAATGAGCCACCAGGGAGGCCCAAGAATACTGGAGTGGGTAGCCTATCCCTTCTCCAGGGGATCTTCCTGACCCCAGGAATCGAACTGGGGTCTCCTGCATTGCAGGTGGATACTTTTTTACCAGCTGAACTACAAGGAAAGCCCAAATAAAATTACTAGTTGTGTTCATGTCAGTGTATTGTCTCGATGTCAGTTTCCTGGTTTTGGCAATGGACTCTAGGCACTAAGGATATTCTCACTAGGGTAAACTGGGTAGAGGGTACACAGACGTCTGTATAATTTTTGCAGCTTCTTATGAGGGTTAAACTATTTCAAATAACAAGTATTAAAAAGAAACAAATAATTAGATGTTGAAATAGATTGAAAAGATCCCCTGTTTATGACAATTTGTTGCTCAGAATCATCATGGTTTATTTTTATTTTAATGGCAATTCATCTCATGAGTAAGCCTAATTATCACATTTTATTTATAAATGACAAACCAGAATCTAATCAATACATGCAGAGGGTAATGCAATAGGTTGTAATCCATGAAAGTAAATTGATTTTAACTATGCAGTCACAAAGCCCAGTGAAAGGAAAAGTCTGAAAAGAAACAAGATTACCATTTATCTTTAGTCTGGGCATATTTTATCTTTGGGTAGTCCAGAATTCATCTACATTTGCCAGAGATTGAAATCTTCACACAACACATCCTTACATTCCCTGAGAAGTATAAAGTAGAGGTGACTTGCCTACTTTTCTGGTGAGAATTTCTACTTCAGCAGACTTAGGGGAGAGCAAGCCTCCTCTGTCTTGCTGATATGCATAAGATGTGATCTATTTATATTACAAACCATATGCACAGCCTGGCAAGCCTCCCTGTAAGTGAGCTCATCGGCTCTACCCTAAAATAGAAGGCTGGGAAGGGGGCGCCAAAGACATTAGGGGACCTTTCACAGTCACTATGCCTCTTGGTGCTGATGGAACCAGAAGGCTGAAAAAATCTATGAGTTCTGATAAGAAGGATAAATAATAAATACCCATCAAAGCGAACAAGATGCCCTCTTTGGTCTTTTTTTAGTTGTCAAAGTCAAATTCTTAAGACTTGAGTATTTTAGTGGATTCTGCTTTTTTCTGTGTTGCACAAATTGCAAGTACAGATAATTTCAGATTTATCTTACTGATGGGCTTCCTTCAAAGTGTGATGAGTTTTATCTAGAGCTTCATTCAAAGCAACCAGTATTTTTAGAACATTTATCCAGTGGTGAGTGATTAGATTTACCTGTAAGGAAATAGAGAAGAGCAGTTGCTGACCTCAAAAGGCTCCTAGACAAGTAGGAAAAGATGAGAAAACAAAGAAGTATATCACAAAATGACAAGCACCGTGTGAGAGGCCCATAGAAGGTTCAGAGAAAGATATGAGGGAGACATCATTAACTATTAGGGCAGCATGGCTTAAACTGAACCTGTAAAAAGATGGATTCTTAGAGTGTATTGAGTTTATACCAGAGTTTAAAATTCTTGTGTTTTCATTTTTTTTAAAGATTTTCTTTTTGCCTTCTTTTATTTATTTTTTGGTTTGTTTTTTGATTCATGTATTTTTAGTTGAAGGATGATTGTTCTAAGTCTCTCCCACTTGAACATCCCCCCCACCTCCTTCACTATCCCACCCATCTAGGTTGTTACCAAGCCTCAGTTTGACTTCCCTGAGCCATACTCAGATTCTCACTGGCTATTTTACATATGGTAATGTAAATTTTCATGTTACTCCCTCCATACCTCCCACCCTCTCCTTCCTACCCATTCCTCAGCCATGTCCATAAGTCTGTTCTTTGTGTCTGTGTCTCCGTCACTGTTCCTCAAATAGGTTCGTCAACTCCATCCTAGATTCCATATGCATGTGTTCATAGGGGATATTTGTTTTTCTTTCTGAGTTACTTCACTCTGTATTTAAAAATATTTGTTTATTCGGCTGCATTGTGTCTTAGTTGCAACAACTTTGATCTTTGTTGTGACTTGTAGGATATTTTTGCTGTGATTTTTTTTTTTTTTTGGCCACTTCTATTGATCTTTCATTTATTTATCTTTGTTTGTTGGCCTGTGTGGGCCTCCCATCGCAGTGGCCACTGTTGTTGCAGAGCACCAGCTCCAGGCACATGTGCTCCAGAGCACTGGCTCAGTAGTTGGACACATTGGTCCAGCTGTTCCATGGCACGTGGGATCTTCCCAGGCCAGGGATCAAACCAGTGCCCCTTGCACTGCAAGGCAGTGTCCTTACCCACTGGACCACCAGGGAAGCCCTTGCTGTGTTTTTATTTAGATGAAAATTATACGTTTATATATGTGTGTGTGTGATATATATATATATATATATATATATGTATATGTATATATATATACATATATATATACATACACACACACTTGCATACGTATTTTTCCAGGTATATGACTAAATCTAACAAATTTTTTTATTATAGGAAGAGCATTTAATATGCTATCTACTCTTTTAACACATTCTTAAGTGCACAATACAGTATTGTTAATTCCAGGCTGGTGTGGCACAGGAGAGCTCTAGAACTTCTTCTTGTGTATTTGAAACCTTACCTCTATTAAGCAGCCTCTCCTTGTTTATCCCTGCTCTCAGTCTTGAAAATCGTCTACAGATTTATTTTTGGTTTGGTTTTTGATTCATGTATTTTTAGTTGAAGGATGATTGTTCTAAGTCTCTCCCACTTGAACATCCCCCCCACCTCCTTCACTATCCCACCCATCTAGGTTGTTACCAAGCCTCAGTTTGACTTCCTGAGCCATACTCAGATTCTCACTGGCTATTTTACATATGGTAATGTAAATTTTCATGTTACTCCCTCCATACCTCCCACCCTCTCCTTCCTACCCATTCCTCAGCCATGTCCATAAGTCTGTTCTTTGTGTCTGTGTCTCCGTCACTGTTCCTCAAATAGGTTCGTCAACTCCATCCTAGATTCCATATGCATGTGTTCATAGGGGATATTTGTTTTTCTTTCTGAGTTACTTCACTCTGTATTTAAAAATATTTGTTTATTCGGCTGCATTGTGTCTTAGTTGCAACAACTTTGATCTTTGTTGTGACTTGTAGGATATTTTTGCTGTGATTTTTTTTTTTTTTTGGCCACTTCTATTGATCTTTCATTTATTTATCTTTGTTTGTTGGCCTGTGTGGGCCTCCCATCGCAGTGGCCACTGTTGTTGCAGAGCACCAGCTCCAGGCACATGTGCTCCAGAGCACTGGCTCAGTAGTTGGACACATTGGTCCAGCTGTTCCATGGCACGTGGGATCTTCCCAGGCCAGGGATCAAACCAGTGCCCCTTGCACTGCAAGGCAGTGTCCTTACCCACTGGACCACCAGGGAAGCCCTTGCTGTGTTTTTATTTAGATGAAAATTATACGTTTATATATGTGTGTGTGTGATATATATATATATATATATATATATATATATATTTATATATATATACATATATATATACATACACACACACTTGCATACGTATTTTTCCAGGTATATGACTAAATCTAACAAATTTTTTTATTATAGGAAGAGCATTTAATATGCTATCTACTCTTTTAACACATTCTTAAGTGCACAATACAGTATTGTTAATTCCAGGCTGGTGTGGCACAGGAGAGCTCTAGAACTTCTTCTTGTGTATTTGAAACCTTACCTCTATTAAGCAGCCTCTCCTTGTTTATCCCTGCTCTCAGTCTTGAAAATCACTAGTCTACACTCAGCCTCTGTGGGTTTGATTACTCTCAGTTTCTCATCTAAGTGAAGTCATGGAATATGTGTCCTTCTGTGACTGGCTTATTTCCCTTAGCATAATGTTCTCCATATTCAATCATGTGGTCCCATAGTACGGGATTTCCTTATTTTTTAAGGCTACTATTCCATTGTATAAATAGGCCACATTTTCTTTATCCATTCATTGTCTTTGGACCTATAGGTTGTTTCCACATGTCAGTTGTTGTGAATTAGATGAGCCTGTATCTTACTGAACACTCATGGCCCTGTGGTTTCAGTGCATTAACATCTGTGCACTGTTGTAATGAATGTTTTGCTTTAATTTTGAAAGTAGTTCAGAAAACTGAGTTATTCCAGAGCATAGGGTAGTTCTGAATGTGGAATTGAAATAAGCTGAACTAGAGCATTAGTGGTATATTCTGAGCTCCAATGGATATTTTGCATAGATGCCATATTTGTCCTAACTGGCTAATCTTCCTTAATAGAAAGTGTAATAGGACATATTCAGTGAAAAATTGGTGTGCTCCTAATTTCAACCACAAGTGGATGAGATATCCTTTGTGTCTGAATAATGCCCAGTGCTTATCCTGTCTTTAAGTGAACACAAAAGCAAGGCCTGTGGCAGACCCTTTCTTCCTTCTCCATATTCTTGTCATGAGCAAGGTGGCAGCAACTAAATACTTTATTAAAAAACCAAAGAAGCTAGAGATATGCTGGCAGTGTATCAATCAGAAATTACTTTCAACTGTTAGTGATAAAATTCCATAAAAGGATGGGTTAAATTATGGTTTGATGAAGTCTAGAGTAGGTACTCCAAGGCTATGATGGTGATTTGATTTGATTTAACCAGGGACAGATGCTCTTTTGACTCTGTGTTTTGTCAGCCTGATCCTCCTGTTCTCAAAATAGCAGTCAGAGCTCCGGCCATCATAACTTCACTTCAGGCATAAAGAAGGGGAAGAGCAAGAAAGGAAGACATATGCCAACTCTGTGAAGCTTTTCCTATTAAGCAGCCTCTCCTTGTTTATCCCTGCTCTCAGTCTTGAAAATCACTAGTCTACACTCAGCCTCTGTGGGTTTGATTACTCTCAGTTTCTCATCTAAGTGAAGTCATGGAATATGTGTCCTTCTGTGACTGGCTTATTTCCCTTAGCATAATGTTCTCCATATTCAATCATGTGGTCCCATAGTACGGGATTTCCTTATTTTTAAGGCTACCATACCATTGTATAAATAGGCCACATTTTCTTTATCCATTCATTGTCTTTGGACCTATAGGTTGTTTCCACATGTCAGTTGTTGTGAATTAGATGAGCCTGTATCTTACTGAACACTCATGGCCCTGTGGTTTCAGTGCATTAACATCTGTGCACTGTTGTAATGAATGTTTTGCTTTAATTTTGAAAGTAGTTCAGAAAACTGAGTTATTCCAGAGCATAGGGTAGTTCTGAATGTGGAATTGAAATAAGCTGAACTAGAGCATTAGTGGTATATTCTGAGCTCCAATGGATATTTTGCATAGATGCCATATTTGTCCTAACTGGCTAATCTTCCTTAATAGAAAGTGTAATAGGACATATTCAGTGAAAAATTGGTGTGCTCCTAATTTCAACCACAAGTGGATGAGATATCCTTTGTGTCTGAATAATGCCCAGTGCTTATCCTGTCTTTAAGTGAACACAAAAGCAAGGCCTGTGGCAGACCCTTTCTTCCTTCTCCATATTCTTGTCATGAGCAAGGTGGCAGCAACTAAATACTTTATTAAAAAACCAAAGAAGCTAGAGATATGCTGGCAGTGTATCAATCAGAAATTACTTTCAACTGTTAGTGATAAAATTCCATAAAAGGATGGGTTAAATTATGGTTTGATGAAGTCTAGAGTAGGTACTCCAAGGCTATGATGGTGATTTGATTTGATTTAACCAGGGACAGATGCTCTTTTGACTCTGTGTTTTGTCAGCCTGATCCTCCTGTTCTCAAAATAGCAGTCAGAGCTCCGGCCATCATAACTTCACTTCAGGCATAAAGAAGGGGAAGAGCAAAGAGAAAGGAAGACATATGCCAACTCTGTGAAGCTCTTAAAATTGCCTTCCTGGAAGTTTCCTTCAGTGAGTTTTAATAACATCTCACTGACCAGGAAACTTTCTCAAATACTCCTAGTTGTAAAGAAGACAGAAAATTTCATTTTTAGCTTGTTATATTTTCCTTTCAAATAATCTCAAGGTTCATGTAACTCAGAAAAGGGAAAATAGGTATTTGGTAGACAGTAGCCTCTACAACACTGAGATCTTATTATCACTGAGCTCTTGATCCAGCTTCAGAAACTACTCACTTCTAGATGTCCTGAAATATAAGAGAAAGAAACTCCTAGCTGTTAAAAGTACAGTTATTTAGATGTTTGTTATTTGCAGTTAAACACATTCCTAACTGAAGCCAATATAGATACTGCTCATTGATGTTTAACTTTTAGAATGAACTCATTGACCAAGAATCATAAATTCAAGTGTATTCAGAATTAGATATGTGGCGTGAGTGGGTAAGAGCAGTTGGGAAGAGGGCACATCAAACTGGAGGATGAGTGCCCCATCTGAAGTGGGCCCCCGCTGCTGTGGAGAACAGTATGGCGGTTCTTCATAACACTTAAATAGAGCTGCTATATGACTGAGAAATCCCACTCCTGGTCATGTATCCAGGCAAAATTATGATTCAGAAAGATACATGCAGCCTTATGTTCAAAGAAGCACCATTCACGATAGCCAAGAAGACATGGAAACAATCCAAGTGTCCATCAACAGATGAATGAATAAAGAAGACATAGTAGATACATAGAAGGGAATACTGCTCAGCCATAAAAAGAACAAAATAAGGCCATTTGCAACAACATGGATGCAACTAGAGATAACCATACTAAGTGAAGTAAGTTAAAGAGAGGACAAATACTATACAGTATCACTTATATGTGGAATCTAAAATATGACACAAGTAAACCTATCTACAAAATAGACTTAGAGAAATAGAGATCAGACATGTGGTTGCCAAGGTGGGGATGGAATGGGAGTTTTGGGTTGGCAGATGCAAACTCTTGCATTTAGAGTGGATAAACAACAAGGTCCTACTGTATAGCACAGGGAACTATATTCCATCTTCTGGATAAACCATAATGGAAAAGAATACTTAAAAAGGAATGTCTATATGTGTAAAACTGAGTCACTTTGCTGTACAGCAGAGATTGGTACAACATTATAAATCAGCTCTACTTCAATTTAAAAAAGTAAAATAAAATAGAGTAATAAAATTTCATTTTAGCTTGTTATATTTTCCTTTCAAATAATCTCAAGGTTCATGTAACTCAGAAAAGGGAAAATAGGTATTTGGTAGACAGTAGCCTCTACAACACTGAGATCTTATTATCACTGAGCTCTTGATCCAGCTTCAGAAACTACTCACTTCTAGATGTCCTGAAATATAAGAGAAAGAAACTCCTAGCTGTTAAAAGTACAGTTATTTAGATGTTTGTTATTTGCAGTTAAACACATTCCTAACTGAAGCCAATATAGATACTGCTCATTGATGTTTAACTTTTAGAATGAACTCATTGACCAAGAATCATAAATTCAAGTGTATTCAGAATTAGATATGTGGCGTGAGTGGGTAAGAGCAGTTGGGAAGAGGGCACATCAAACTGGAGGATGAGTGCCCCATCTGAAGTGGGCCCCCGCTGCTGTGGAGAACAGTATGGCGGTTCTTCATAACACTTAAATAGAGCTGCTATATGACTGAGAAATCCCACTCCTGGTCATGTATCCAGGCAAAATTATGATTCAGAAAGATACATGCAGCCTTATGTTCAAAGAAGCACCATTCACGATAGCCAAGAAGACATGGAAACAATCCAAGTGTCCATCAACAGATGAATGAATAAAGAAGACATAGTAGATACATAGAAGGGAATACTGCTCAGCCATAAAAAGAACAAAATAAGGCCATTTGCAACAACATGGATGCAACTAGAGATAACCATACTAAGTGAAGTAAGTTAAAGAGAGGACAAATACTATACAGTATCACTTATATGTGGAATCTAAAATATGACACAAGTAAACCTATCTACAAAATAGACTTAGAGAAATAGAGATCAGACATGTGGTTGCCAAGGTGGGGATGGAATGGGAGTTTTGGGTTGGCAGATGCAAACTCTTGCATTTAGAGTGGATAAACAACAAGGTCCTACTGTATAGCACAGGGAACTATATTCCATCTTCTGGATAAACCATAATGGAAAAGAATACTTAAAAAGGAATGTCTATATGTGTAAAACTGAGTCACTTTGCTGTACAGCAGAGATTGGTACAACATTATAAATCAGCTCTACTTCAATTTAAAAAAGTAAAATAAAATAGAGTAATAAAGCAGGCTACCACTGCTGCTATTGAACTGAAGGCTTATTTTCATACAGGATTGCCAGCCCACTATTAGAGATTTAAAAAACATTTTTTTAAGAGAACCAGAAGGCTAGATCTTTATGCATATTGTGGGGCCAGAAGTTGTATTTTTTTATTTTTTTTTCACACCATTGTATAGATGGAAAAAATGTTACTTCATAATTTAATCTGTAATTATGGCCTTCTCCCAATCTCCCTTTTGCTGATTAGAGGAAAAACCCAAGAAAACAACACCAACACCTAAAAGTCAATCCTGTGTCAGTGCTAGACCCTTCTGAAAATTTGGAAAATGTTGCCATCTTCTTTTTTAGATCTTTTTATAATTCAAATGCCATAACATTCACCCATTGAACGTTTACAACTCAGTAGTTTTTTGTATATTCACCAAGTTGTATGACAATTGCCCTTGCCTAGCTCCAGAATATTTTATCACCTCAAAAAGAAAATTCATACCCATTAGGAGTCATTCCCCTCACACCAGCCCCTGGAAACACCAATCTGCTTTCTGTCCCTGTGGATTTGCCTGCTTGAGACATTTCATGGATATGGAATCATACAATATGTGACCCTTTTTGTCTGGCTTCTTTTACTTAAAATGTTTTTAGGGTTTATCCATGTGTTTCATGTATTGATATTTCATTCCTTTCTACGTCTGAATAATATTCCATTGTATAGATAGATCACCTTTTCTTTATCTGTCAGTTGATAGACAGTTGGGTTGTTTCCACTTTAGAGCTATTCCAGATAATGCTGCTGTGAACATCTGTGTATGAATCTTGATGTGACCACATGTTTTCACTTCTCTTAGATACTTACCTAGGGGTGAAATTTCTGGGATATATGGGAACTTTGTTTTTAACTTTTTGAGCAGCTGTCAAACTCTTCTGCAAAATGACTACACCAATTTACATTCTCATTAGCCCTGGATGAGGGTTAAATTTTCACCACCTTCTTATCCACTCTTCTTATTGTCTGTCTTTTTTTTTTTTTTTTAATAAGATGATGGTGTACTATTTATTTATTTTTAAACATTTGTTTTTTTATTTTTGGCTATTCTGTGTTTTCACTGCTGCCACAGGCTCTTCTCTAGTTGCAGGGAGTGGGGGCTACTCTCTAGTTGAAGTCAGCAGGCTTCGTGTTGTGGTGACTTTTTCTTGTGGAACTTGGGCTCTAGGGCACATGGACTTCAGTAGTTGTGGCATGCAGGCTTCGGTAGTTGTGGCTCTGAGGCTCTAGAGCACAGGCTTCATAGTTTTTGCTCATGGGCTTAATTGCTCCGCAGCATGTGGGATCTTCCCAGATCAGGGATCGACTTTGTGTCTCCTGCATTGGGCAGGTGAACTCTTTACCACTGAGCTACCAAAAAAGCTCTGTCTTTTTTTTTTTTTTTTAACTTTTATTTTACTTTTACCTTTTACAGATTTTTGTTGTTTACCGATATTTATGTTCTCAGATTAGTCATATGTATATGCCCCTCATCCCACCCCTCCAGACCGTCATACAGCACCCGTGAAGGATCTGCTTTTCACACAGAGCAATGACTATAGCTATAGCTATTTTCTTCACTTATGATAGTACAGATCTTCATGCTACTTCCTTTACGCCTCTCACCCACTGTTCCTTCCTCACAATGCCCATATGTCCACTGTCCATGTCTGTCTTTCTGTCACTTCACTGCATGTGCCATCATCAGCATCCTACTAGATTCCATATATATGTGTTAGTATATTGTACTTGTCCTTCTCTTTCTGACTAACTTCACTTTTTATGATAGGTTCTAGATCCAGCCACCTCATTAGGGCTGATTCTTCTGCATTTCTCTTTGCAGCTGTGTAATATTCCATTGTATATATGTACCAGGGCTTTTGTATCCATTCATTTGTCGATGGGCATCTAGGTTGCTTCCATGTTCTAGCTATTGTATAGAGAGCTGCAATGAACATTGGGGTACAGGTGCTTCTATTGGATTTAATTTCATCAGGGTATAAGCCTAAGAGTGGGATTGCTGGGTCATAGGGTGCACGTGGGATCTTCCCAGGCCAGGGATCGAACCAGCGCCCCTGCAGTGCAAGGTGGTGTCCTTACCCACTGGACCACCAGGGAAGCCCTTTCCTAGTTTCTTGAATTGCTATAAACTTCCCTCTTAGAACTGCTTTTGAAGTATCCCATAGGTTTTGCACTGTTGTGTGTTCATTGTCGTTTTCTTCTATGAATTTTTTTATTTCTCCTTTGATTTGCTCAGTAATCAGTTGGTTTTTAAGGTATGTGTTGTTTAATCTCCATGTGTTTGTGTTTTTAGCCGTTTTTTTTTCCTGTAGTTGATCTCTAGTCTCATTGCATTGTGGTCCGAGAAGGTGACTGATATAATTTCAGTTTTCTTGAATTGACTGAGGTTTGATTTGTGGCCCAAGATGTAGTCTATCCTGGAGAAAGTTCCATGAGCACTTGAGGAGAAAGTGTATTCTTCTGCTTTTGGATGGAAGGTCCTAAAGATATCCATAAGGTCCATCTCTTCTAGTGTGGCACTTAAGGCTTGTGTTTCTTTATTAATTTTCTGTTTGGATGATCTGTCCATTGGTGTGAGAGGAGTGTTAAAGTCTCCTACTATTATTGTGTTATTGTCGATGTTTTGTTTTATGTCTGAAGATGTTTGTCTTATGTATTGGGGTGCTCCTGTGTTGGGTGCATAGATATTTATAATTGTTATGTCTCCCTCTTGGATCGATCCCTTGATCATTATGTAGTGCCCTGCCTTGTCTCTTCTAACTTCTTTATTTTGAGGTCTATTTTGTCTGATATGAGGATTGCTACTCCAGCTTTCTTTTGATTTCTGTTTGTATGGAATATCTTTTTCCATCCTCTCACTTTCAATCTTTGAGTGTCTCTAGGTCTGAAGTGAGTTTCCTGGAGCATATGTATGTGTCTGTTTTTGAATCCATTCAGCCACTCTATGCATTTTGGTTGGGGCATTTAGTCCATTTACATTCAAAGTAATTATTGATACAAATGATCCTATTGTCATCTTCTTAGATGTTATGATGGCTTTGTTTTGTGGATCTTCTCCTTCTCTTATACTTGTTGTCTATATAAGTCCCTTTAACACTTGTTGTAAGGCTGGTTTGTTTTGAGTAAATTCTTTTAATTTTTGCTTATCTGTAAAGCTTTTGATTTCTCCATCAATTTTGAATGAGATACTTGTGGGGTAGAGGATTCTTGGTTGCAGATTATTCTCTTTTAGCCGTTTAAATGTGTCCTGCCATTCCCTTCTGGCCTGCAGAGTTTCTGTTGAAAGATCAACTGTTGAACGTATGGGCTTTCCCTTGTATGTCACTAGTTGCTTTTCCCTTGCTGCTTTGAGAATTCTGTCTTTGTGTTTAATTTGTGTTAGCTTCATTAATATGTGTCTTGGTGTGTTTCTTCTCGGATTGATTCTGTATGGTACTCTTTGTGCTTCTTGGACTTGATTGACTATTTCTTTTCCCATGTTGGGGAAATTTTCAGCTAGAATCTCTTCGAAAATTTTCTCATAGCCTTTCTTTTTTCTTCTTCTTCTTCTGGAACCCCAGTAATTCGAATATTGGTGCGTTTGATAGTATCCCAGAGGTCTCTGAGGCTATCATCTGCTCTTTTCATTCTTTGGGCTAGATTCTGTTTTTCAGCAGTTCCTTCCACCATTCTATCTTCCAGCTCACTTATCCAGTCTTCTGTCTCAGATACTCTGCTCTTGATTCCTTCTACGGTGTTTTTAAGTTCAGCAATTGAGTTGTTTTTCTCTGTTAGTTTTTTGGTAAGTTCTTGTATTTCTTTATTCAGTGTGTTAGTTGTGTCTTGCAATTTCTCTGAAATTCTGTTTTCAGTGTCTTTGATCCAATCTTTACTATCATTCTTCTGAAATCACTTTCAGAAAGTTTGTCCAGATCCTCTTCGTTGATTTGATCTTGTGTGTTTGTAGATTGTTCCTTCACTTGTGTGGTATTTCTCTGCCATTTCATTGTTATTATTAATTTTTTAACTAACTCTGTTTGTGGTTTCCTTTTCCCAGACTTTGAGTTACATCTGTCAGTATTTGTTGTTTGGATGGGGCTTCCTATTCTGGATGATTCTGGTGGTTGGTTTATGTCAGGACTTGCATACAAGTGTTTACCTTTGTTGGCATTCTCACTGTTTATTGCTCTCTAGTGTTAGGCATTCTGTAGTATTGTAGAGTTGTGGAGTCAGTGTTGCCTCCCTAAAGCCCTGGGGCTTGTTGTCTGACCAGGAAACAAAGATTTCACGGCTGGTTTGTTAATGGCATTAAATGATATTAAAACATATATATGCAAATGAGAAACAGAAGGTATACCTTTGACAAATGGCAATTAAAATATTATGCAAATACTATCTAGCATATTGGATTATATACACAAACATATACAGCTGTAACATAACCCAAACATTCCAACCAAAAATACAGTAAAATATGTTAGCATGGCAAATAGAGAAAACCAAGAATGATATCCATCAGTTAATAACCAAACTAAGTAGAACACAAATTGGAGAATAATGCTAGAGCAGGGTCTCCATTGGGGATACGGCAATGAGGACAGAACAGACTAAGAAATATGGTGGGAAAAGGGAAAAAGAGAAAGGGAGGATAGAAGAGAAATATAGAATAATACTGCAAAGTTAGATATAGGGAGATAAAGATTTGTATATATTAGAGTTTAGTGCTGTATGAAAGGAGCATCAGAGAAAGCAAAGCATTATAGAGGAAGTAGTAGTACCAATTTAAAAAAATTTTAAAGTTAAAACAGAGATAAGTATATAGAAAAATATAGAAAAACAAAGCAAAAACAATAAAAACAAACAAAACCCCCACAGAACCTTAAAAGGCCAATGTGGAACCAGAAGTTTATACCAAAATAAAATGTGTGGTTTAAAAGGAAAAAGGAAAAAAAATTATGTAAACTTGAATATATTCAGTCTTGCTGATAAGATTACTAGCTTCAATAGAATTCAATGGAGGAAATAAAGACACCCACACTCACACTCCCCCCCCCCCACAACAAACACCGGGGTGGGGCACTGAGGGGGTTTGGAAAAAAGGGAAAAAACAATTGAGAAAAACCCAAACCAAAACAAAAAAAGCAATAAAAAAGTAAGAAATAAAATGAAATTTTAAAAATCCAGCAGTAACTCCAGCTTCAGACAAAACGTGAAAATAGTGTTTATGTTCTGTCTCTTGCTGACTATTTAGGAATTATCAGTCTTTTTCTTGCTTCTGGCAGTGGTTGGATCTGAAGACCTCTTTGACTGCTTGTTTATTTTGGCCTATTCCAGAACTAGAAGGCCTGTACAGGCTGGCCCTGGGAGTTTCTTAATCCTTAATCCAAATCCCTTTTCTTGCTGGGTGGAGCTAAATTCTCTCCCTGTAGTTTGACCAGCAGCCCTGCAGTTTGACCAGCAGCCAAACTACAGTAGGGAAAATGGCGTCTGTCTCACAAAGGATTTATTCCCACACGCTCTATAGGAGCACTTCCGCAGTGACCCTGACCCTGCTGCAAGCCACCGTCGACCCCCGCCACTACGGGAGATGTCAGATTACTCAGAGGTGAGTCTGGTTGAGTCTCATGCAGGATCGCTCTTCACCGCTCCCGTATCACGATGCGCACAGAGTTTCCAGTCCTCCTCGGGAGCTCTGTGATCAGGTTAATGGTAACCTCCTTCAAAGGGAACTGAGTGCCGTCCTTCTGAGGACTGCTCAAGGGCACTTCTAGCTCAAGGGGGCCCTTGGACCCTCCAAAGCAGGTCTGGTTCAGTCCCTTGTGGGCGTCAGTGCTCCTTTCCCGGGTCTTGATCTGCAACAGGCTTTGTGCCTTTGGCCCACCCGGCCTCTCTGGCGGGTATGAGGTTTGACTTTTAAAAGCGCGATTGCACCCTTCCTACCATCTTGTTGCGACTTCTCCTTTGTTCTTCCATGTGGGGTATCTTTTTGTGATCAGATCCAACCTCCTCCTGTCGATGTTTTTTCAGGAGCTCGCTGCAATTCAGGCGATTTTGCAGGAGAGATGAGTGCACGTCCTTCTACGCTGCCATCTTGGCTCCACCCTCCTATCTGTCTTTTTGACTCTAGCCATTTTAGTGGTTATGAAGTGGTATCTCATGGTGATTTTTATTTTGATTTCCTTAATAACTAATAAGACTGAACTTTTTTTCTGTGTGCTCAGTCGCCATTTGTATATCTACTGTGAAGAAATGTCTATTAAAATCCTTTACCTATTTTAAAAATCAGGTTAGTAGGCTTTTTATTATTGAGCTATATATTTTTATGCAGTTTGAAATAGATGTTGTTGTCATATTTTACAGGTCACTAATGGTTGAAATTGGCAAGTAATATGATTTAAACCAGTATAAAATAGCTAATCTGTTTTTCCCTCTAGAAGAACCTTGAGGTATGTGGGGTAGGATGTTGCTTTTGTGACCTCCTGGTAGGAGGGAAGAGTTAGGCTCTTTGGATCTTCTTCAGAGCTCCTAAAGCAATGTTATTTATCCACTCGGGTGCTGCTAGCTGTGCTGAAATTTGTGGCTCATGTCTTTAATGGAGAAACTGGTGATCTGGCCACTCTTGGGTGTCTGAGGGTCCTGTGTTTCTCTGGAAATAGGAGACAGAGGGCAAGCTGAAGTGTCACTCAAGCAAATATTCAGACCACAGCAGCCCTGACACTGCTGATCTGCTATAGAATATCCTCAGTGCACACCACCTTCTCCTCACTGTGGCCCTTACAAACTCTAGGACTAGAAATTTAGCTGCTTTCCATAGTGGAACCCAGGGACTTTGAACAAGCTAGATTTTAGGGTCTCCTTTCACATGACTTGGTTGTCAGGCAGTGCGACATGACTGCTCTGCTGAGGAGCATGAGGAAGCTTCATCTCAGGACCCCAGATCCTCTTTATTCCCCTGGTTTGTCCATCACGTCTCTCCTTTGCCAGGCACAGGCTACAGAGAAGAAATCAGGAGATCCAGCTGCCCACTTTGCCCTCCTACCTTTTTTCTTCCTCATTCTCACAGTTCCTCAGATCAGAAGAGAGGAGGGCATGCTGGTTAGGTTCTTCAGAGAAACAAAACCAATAGGACGTGTGTGTGTGTGTGTGCACGTGTGTGTGTGCGCATGCGCGAAGATAGTTACTATAAGGAAACATTGGCTCACCCAGTTATTCAGGCTGACAAGACCCAAGATCTGTAGCATGAGTTGGTACACTGGAGACAGCTAATAATGTAGTTCCCGTCTGAGTCTGAAGTCCTGAGGGTTGGTGGTGGAGTTCCAGTCTGAAGGTCAGCAGGCTCAAGACCCAGAAATAGGTTATGTTTCGGTTTGCATCCAAAGGCAGGAAAAAGCCAGTATCCTAGTTTAAAAGCCTTGAGGGGAAAGGATTTGTCTATTACTTGGGACTGTGTGCTTAATCACTTCAGTGGAGTTCCCACTCTTTGTGACCCTATAGACTGTAGCCTTCCAGGCTCCTCTGTCCATGGATTCTCCAGGCAAGTAGACTGGAGTGGGTAGTCAGCCAGTCCCTTCTCCAGGAGATCTTTCCAACCTAGCGAGGGTCAGCCTTTTTGTTCTATTCAGGCCTTTAATTGATTGGGTGAGGCCCAACCACGTTAAGGACAGTCTGTTTTACTTAGTCTACCAATTTGAAGTTTTTTGTGATCTGGCCACTCTTGGGTGTCTGAGGGTCCTGTGTTTCTCTGGAAATAGGAGACAGAGGGCAAGCTGAAGTGTCACTCAAGCAAATATTCAGACCACAGCAGCCCTGACACTGCTGATCTGCTATAGAATATCCTCAGTGCACACCACCTTCTCCTCACTGTGGCCCTTACAAACTCTAGGACTAGAAATTTAGCTGCTTTCCATAGTGGAACCCAGGGACTTTGAACAAGCTAGATTTTAGGGTCTCCTTTCACATGACTTGGTTGTCAGGCAGTGCGACATGACTGCTCTGCTGAGGAGCATGAGGAAGCTTCATCTCAGGACCCCAGATCCTCTTTATTCCCCTGGTTTGTCCATCACGTCTCTCCTTTGCCAGGCACAGGCTACAGAGAAGAAATCAGGAGATCCAGCTGCCCACTTTGCCCTCCTACCTTTTTTCTTCCTCATTCTCACAGTTCCTCAGATCAGAAGAGAGGAGGGCATGCTGGTTAGGTTCTTCAGAGAAACAAAACCAATAGGACGTGTGTGTGTGTGTGTGCACGTGTGTGTGTGCGCATGCGCGAAGATAGTTACTATAAGGAAACATTGGCTCACCCAGTTATTCAGGCTGACAAGACCCAAGATCTGTAGCATGAGTTGGTACACTGGAGACAGCTAATAATGTAGTTCCCGTCTGAGTCTGAAGTCCTGAGGGTTGGTGGTGGAGTTCCAGTCTGAAGGTCAGCAGGCTCAAGACCCAGAAATAGGTTATGTTTCGGTTTGCATCCAAAGGCAGGAAAAAGCCAGTATCCTAGTTTAAAAGCCTTGAGGGGAAAGGATTTGTCTATTACTTGGGACTGTGTGCTTAATCACTTCAGTGGAGTTCCCACTCTTTGTGACCCTATAGACTGTAGCCTTCCAGGCTCCTCTGTCCATGGATTCTCCAGGCAAGTAGACTGGAGTGGGTAGTCAGCCAGTCCCTTCTCCAGGAGATCTTTCCAACCTAGCGAGGGTCAGCCTTTTTGTTCTATTCAGGCCTTTAATTGATTGGGTGAGGCCCAACCACGTTAAGGACAGTCTGTTTTACTTAGTCTACCAATTTGAAGTTAATTTCATCCAAAAACACTCCCACAGAAACACTGAGAGTAACACTGACCAAATATCTCAGCACCCCATGGCTCAGTCAAGTTGATACTTAAAATTAACCATCACAGAGGACTTTATCTTAACTCCTGGTATGATTAAGATGACCAGAAAATGTATCATGTGATCTGGACACACTTGAGAAAGAAAGGAGGCCCTAGATGGATGGGATGTATGAGCAAGTATCAACTAGGACTATCCAGATCAACCTAGGCAGAACGGTGATGGCACTTAAACCCTGCCTGACGTAGCTGGTGTCCTCCAGGCAGAAATGGGAAGAAATCTTAACAGGCTACTATAGAAATCTGTTAGGCTGGGTCCTCGAAGCTCCTCCCTTGGTAGACTTATGAGGCACCTAAAGTAATCCAGAATATCCTCTTTCAAGAAAAGAGCTAGTTTTAGAGGATTAGTGTCCTCCTTCATAAACCCAGTTTTGAAGATCAGAAGAGGAACATTCCCTTGGACTTTCTTTTCATATTTCCTCTGAAATGGATTCTCGTTTCTTTCCTGGCAGCTGGATGACTGAGAATTCTAGGGTTCAGGGCATGTAATTGAGAAGACACAAAAGTAAAGCCCTAAAGCAATATTTGGAGAAGTAAAAGACAACCCACTCCAGTGTTCTTGTATGGAGAATCCCATGGACAGAGGAGCCTGGCGGGCTACAGTCCATTTAGTCACAAACAGTCAGACACGACTGAGTGGCTAAAACAACAAAATCAATTTAAGTACTTGCATTATAGGGAAAGTCCCTCACTTTAAATTGGGGGACATGAATGTAATGGATTAATTTCTATTTAAGTTGAACAAAACACAGCTATGTAATTTTTCACACATGGCTGGACAAATCACAGATACATTTTATTATGGAATCAGCATGATGGGGGCAGGAAAGGAGTGGTGGAAGTAAAGAGAGAACATTATTGCTTTTCTTGACAGAGTGAAGAGCCAGGCGACTTTGACTTTGGTGGAGAGAAGGTGAACTAGAGACATAGAAATGTGCCTCCTTACTGGGAGCACTGATCAAGGGGGCTCTCAGTTTGATGGCACAAGTAGACTGTATTCCCAAATATGAGCTAGCGGACCCTGACTGTAAGTGAAACTATTGCTTTCCTAAATGAGAAAGTTGAAAATAGCTTCTGTTTCTTGAATATACGATATTTAGGGAAAGAGTTGAAATGGCCAAATGTCTACCTATCATATTTCAGTTAAACTTTAATTATGTAAATACATATTTTAAATATGTATTTTAAGCCTCGAGTTATATCAAATATGTTGTTTGACAAAATGGCTCTCTCTCTTTTTTTTTTTTTTATTGGCTATGTTGCGTGGTTTGTGGGATCTTAGTTACCAGGCCAAGAATCAAACCTGAAAGTGAAAGCACTAAGTCTTAACCATTTGACTGCCAGGGAGTTCACCGCAAATGGCTCTTTTTTCATGCTCACATTTAATGATCCATTTTTTTCAAACTTGCATACATGCACTTGGGCCTTCACTTCTCCTTTATCTAGAGCTACCTGAAAACAGTGCCTGTTTTCCAATTGTTCACAGCACTTTTTGAAGCTGAGTATGATGCTGCTGATAGATATTTTATCATAATTCATGTAGACCCATTAATGTGTGTTAAGCTCCACAACAGAAGCACTTAATCTATTGTAATAAGCTGATTTTTTTAAAGGCTTGTAGGCAGTGAGACCTAGAGCTGCAGTTCAAAGTTGTTTCTCCAGAAATGATGACTCAATCTGTGTTAAATTGATTTACCTTCCTTACGTCATGTCAAGTGACCTCTCTAAGCATTCAAACTGAGTTTGACTGAGGTCATTTCAGGTGAATGCATCTTCCCCACATAGTACTTTGTTGTTCAAAATGAAGTAATTGAGAGACTGCCTGTCATGTGAAAGACTTAATAAGGACTTAATTCTTGATGGGATAATTTTGAGGGAAAATCTTGCCTTAGATATGAGTATGTGTGGGAAGAAGGACTCCTGGAAATCTGGGTGAGGGAAGTAGGTTAAATCTTCATGTGCAGTAGCAGAAGATGAATAGCAATTTGATTTTCACAAACCAAGACATTGTGACATAAGGCATAGTTTATAAAGATATTTAGGTAGCTGCCAGCTGGTCAAATACCAGTAATCGTTTCAGTTAGCAGCTGCCCTAAAAATCCTCTGAGCTCTGCCTACCCATCTCTTCCCATAACCCCTGACAGCCACTGATTGTTTTATTGTTGCCATGGTTCTGTTTTCTCCAGAGTGTTGTCTAGGTGGGATCATACAGTGTGTAGCCTTTTCTGATCAACTTGTTTTCATTTAGTTATATGAATCTCCACCGTGTTTCTTCATGGCTTAACTGTTCAGTTATGTTTAGTGCTGAATAATATTCCACAGTACGGACGTCCCACAGTCGATTTATCCATTCACCTACTGGAGGCCATCTTGATGGATTCTAAGTTTTGGTAGCTATGAATAAAGCTGCTCTAAACCTCTATGTGCAGGTTTTTGTGTGGACATAAGTTTGGTGTTTGGGTAAATGCGAAGGCGTGCATTTGCTGGATCATATAGTGAGAGCACGTTTGCCTTAGTAAGAACCTGCCCAGCTGTCTTCCAAAGTGTCTGTGCCATTTTGTATTCCCACCAGCAACAAATGAGAGAGTTCCTGTTGCTCACGTCCTTGCTCACAGGTGATGTTTAGTGTTTTGGACTTTGGCCATTCCTTGGCTTCCATTTGCATGCTTGAACAATGGTAAGTCACCATGTCAGAAATTCAGAACGTATATAATAGCCAGTCAAGGAAGGCCTCATAGGATAGTAAGCTGGTATAAAGAATGTTTGTGGCACCTCTGCCTGGCCACAGAGTTCTCTCTGGGCTTTGGGCAGTGCACTCTCCTGTCACACCAAGTAGTCATCTCCTCTTCTGTATTTCCTAGTCTCTCTTAAAGTTAAGTTGGGGCCTGTGACTGAGCTTTGGCCAATGGGAATCAGAGATGTGGTGAGGCCTCACTGTAGGTGTGAATAATTTAAGAGTCTCTGTACCTCTGCGTTTTTCTGTTCCTTGTGTTCAGAGAGATTGGAGCCTCTGTGACCCAGGTGAAGCAGCTACAAGGCAGTAGACTGCTGTGGGCTTGGACCCCAGAACGCTTGGGTGGAACAGAGCTCCTAACCCACCTGCACTGGGACATGTATTCTGAGCAAGAGATAAACTTTGTTGTGTTAAGCCAGTCACATTCCAGGTTAACTTGTTACCGCCACGTAGTCTAGCCTGACCTAACTAGTACACTTCTCTTTGCTGACCTTTAAGGTCTTTCCATCCAGTTAGAATTCCCTTCCATGTCTGTGGTAAACTTGAGCTTCAGACCGCATTAGCTTTATTTGTCCCCTGCCCGTCATAGTAAGACTTTTGGAATCCATACCATGTCAGTAAAGCTTCCCAGGTTCCCACTTCATTCTTTGTCTTTGAACTCTTTGGGAATCTCCATGTTCAGTCTTGAGTCCAGTCCTTCCGTGGGCTCTGCACTGACCTCTTGAGTGTCACCAACATGACAGCTGCAGTCACAGGCTCCTTCAGTGACAATGCCCCTCACTTGACAGTTACTGAATGAGGCAGCCCGTTTTACTTTTACAAGATTCTAACTGGCATCAGGTTTTTCCTTACATGAGTTTACTGTGCCTGATGCAGATTATCTTGTATTTGTTCAACTACTATTATCTAGAGTTGTGAAAATACCTCTTCCTTCTATGTGGTAGAATTCTGGGCAACTGAAGATGGCAGTCTATCATGTTCCTCCTGATTTCTTCTCTTATCTAGAGTATCTGATTGTATACAGCTGGATAAATACATCATTTTACAAAAGTGAAACCTTCCCAGTTCTAAGAAAATGGAATTATAACAGGATATATATATATATATATATATGTATTTAAGTACACAAATGTAAGTAATATTATACTTTTAACATATGAGTTGAGCTTGTTTAAAAAAACCTTAACACATGTGTAGGCTGTACGATTATACCTATAACCCATCTGCTTTTTATACATCTTTCAGTTTTCTTGGTGAGATTTCACTTGGGGTTGAAACTTGGCAAAGCCTTAGTCTGGCAGCAATGTTTAAACTCTAGAATGTGAGAAAAGGAGAGAAGGATCTGTCTTATTTTTCAATTACAAAAGCACTAAAGCAAGGAAGAGTTCCTTTCTCTGCTTTTCCTTTTCATGAACCCAGGAAGTCAAAAAAGAAACTGTTGAAAGAAGAAAAACTCTAGCACCTTTCAACCTAAAAAAAAAAACCCAGATCTTGCTCTAGACATTTAAATGAGTGAAGTAACCAAGGACCTCTCAGAAATCAAGGCCACTGTAATTTAAACTACACTCAGAAGAGCCTATTTTGCCATGATATTTTCCCAGTGTTTCTTGTCTTCTAAAGCTGGAAGGACTGTGTGTTTCTTTCAAAGTTCAGAGGGGCCCCCAGGAGCCTGTTCTTGCTGTCTTGTTCCATTTAGATCAAAGGCCTCTTCCTATTTCCATTTCATCACTATTGCCTTTCCCTCCCACTCCCTTCTCTCCTTATCAAAACAGTCAGATTACGCTAAGGCAGCCAGCCCAATACAGCAGATGTGTATATAAACGGAGCAGATGAAGACCAGGCTTGTCTGATGTGGTATTGGGAGGGGCAGCATCGAGCCAGGGTGCTCAAGTGTCAGGTGGCCGAAGGAAGGGTCAGTGTGGGGCAGCCACATGACTCTCTCTTCTTCCTTTTCCTATCTTCTTTCCTTGCCTTCCCTTTACTTCATCTTCTCTCCTCCTTTCAACAGTTATTTCCTTTCTCTGCATTTCTCAAGTCTGATTATTCTCCTTTCCTGTAACTTCTGCTCTCATTCCCCAGTTTATCATTTGCCATGTTTGCAAGGGAAGAGTTAACAGAGCAAGCCCGAGGCTGCTATCTGTAAATGGCCTGCTTTACAAGGTTGACCCTGGATTGGTACCTGGGAACCTTGCCTTTGAAGTGTTCTCCAACCAGTACGTTGTTTTGCCCGTCTGGACCACCAGACAACTGCTTCCTTTTGGGAATGTGGAAGTTCAGCAGTTGTGCAAGGTCATCATGCCTAAGTGACCAAGATCTATTGTAAACTCTGGACTTTTGAGTCTCAAGTAGGCTTCCTTGGGTAGAAGGTACCTATCTGTTGCTATATCTCATTTCTAGAAGAAGAAACACATTTCTACCCAGTGCCAGGGAGAGAATGGAGAAAATCTGACCATGGGTTCCTTTAGTCTCTTCCTGCTGAGCCTTTTCCCTATGGTGATTACTCTAATACACTGTAATCATGGGTCCAACTGCTTCTGATTTCTCTGAGCTCTTCTAGCAAATCACAGAATGTATGGTGCTCTTGGGACCCCTAAAGCACATACCAAGGCTAATGTTTATCCTGGCCCATCCTTGCCTCCTTCAAAGTGACATTCAAAAGTCAAATAGGGACTTCTCTGGTGATCTAGTGGTTGAGACTCTGTACTGCCAATGCAGGGGGCACAGGTTCGATCCCTGGTTGGGGAATTAAGATCCCACATGCTGCATAGTGCGGCCAAAGATACAATAACAACAACAAACATATATATGTATATGTATGTATATATATATATATATATATATATATATATATGGAACAAACTGGGAAGAAATACTTGTAACATACATGATTTTTAATAATTAGAAAAACCAGTAGTCAGATAAAGGACTGCTGATTTTTTTACCTTGGGAAAACTATTACTATTTTCCATTAGAAAGAGACATATTTTAAAAGAAAAGGTGAGGGGGAAGGGAGACTATTACACACCAGGCACTGTGCTATGTGCTTTGTATTTGTTGTTCAGTTACTAAGTCATGTCCGACTCTGCGACCCAACAGACTGTAGCCCGCCAGGCTTCTCTGCCCATGGGATTTTCCAGGAAAGGAATACTGTATTTCCTTTTCCAGGAGATCTTCCCAAGCCAGGGATTGAACCTGGGATTTCTACATTTCAGGCAGATTCTTTACCATCTGAGCCACCAGGGAAGCCCACCCCTTTCTAAAAAGACAGCCTGGCATTGTGTACTACTTTACAACAGAGGTTGGGCCAAATCTGAAGAAAATTGTCTCAACATCTTTCCCATAGCTTTCCCCAGAGAAAATCTCTTTTCCATTTTCCCATTGTCCCACTCATTCCCTAATCGAGAAATACCAAATGAAAAGACATGAGCCAAAAAATACTTAAATTTAATCATTAAAATAATAAATCACTTTCCTCACAACTTTTTTGGACAGAGTGTAAGCTTCCTGACTCCTCATTGCCGTGTTGGACTGAACTTGTGTTTCTGACTATGAATTATGTTTCTGACTACAAGTTGTTACTATGAATTATTTTGTAGTTTATATTTTACTTCATTTTTAACCTGAAAAGAAGTTGTATTTCAATACATTTGTTTTTACTACAAAAAATCCTACTGGTCAATTCTTTCAGTTAGCAATCTCAAATACTTATGTTGATGATGGATTTTAGGGAAATTATTTTGAAATATTCTTGGATTCGATGTTTTTAAGCTGAGATTTTGTTTCTTCTATCCTGGATCTGACAAAAATCTTAGTTTCCTAAGGATGTGGTAGAAAAGTGAGACAAAAAAAGACTCGTGCTCAACTGCTGCAGAAATAGGTGATAGCGGGAAGAAATGATAAATAGCAGTCAAGAGTAATAGGGGGTTGAGATATATGTTAAATCTGCAAGGAATCTTAGAGCTCACCCAGCATGTCCCCTCAATATGGACTCTGCATATTGCTGGGGCTCCCCAGGTAGTACTAGTGGTAAAGAACCTGCCTGCCAATGCAGGAGACAAAAGAGACATTGGCTTAGTTCATGGGGCGGGAAGATCCCCTGGAGGAGGCCATGGCAACCCACTCCAGTATTCTTGTCTGGAGAATCCCATGGACAGAAGAAAACTAAAAATGAATATTAATTCACAGTGAGAGGCATCTGTGACTTGGCTTTTGTATTTAACCTAAAGGCTGTTTTTCGTTTACCCCTGGATATGAGTGTCCTTATATATGTTTGGGGAATTTGCAGTAGTACAAGCTGAGTAATTAATGAGTAGAGAAGCCACTATGTTAGATCTGATTCAGGAGACCGGTTCAGTCTCACCAAGCTTATTCCAATGAATTTGAATCAAGTCAGTTTAGTTCAAAGTAACTCATCAAGAATCTAGCACAAATTCTTGTCCTATATTCCAAGGCATATTTTTTGTCTCGTGGGAAATAGAATCCTCAACGTGGAAAATTAGAAAGCAAAAGCAGAGTTCAAATGTGAGATACAGCAAAAAGGGCTGGAAGGCATTGATACATTTTTATGAGCTAAAGAAGGCAGTTTTCTTATTTATAAAATAGAGATGTTGGATTAAATGGATACACAGGTTTTCTTTTTAATTTTTTAGTAAATTCATAGAATTGTGTAACCATCGTTGCAATCTTATTTTAGAATTTTCCTGTTATGCTCAGAATTTCTCTTAGGCCCATTTCTAGTTGATTCCCAGTACTTTGCCCCGATGGTCACCTTCATCTTTATCAAACATAGGCAAATGTTGATGATGGATTTTAGGAAATTATTTTGAAATATTCTTGGATTCGATGTTTTAAGCTGAGATTTTGTTTCTTCTATCTGGATCTGACAAAATCTTAGTTTCCTAAGGATGTGGTAGAAAAGTGAGACAAAAAAAGACTCGTGCTCAACTGCTGCAGAAATAGGTGATAGCGGGAAGAAATGATAAATAGCAGTCAAGAGTAATAGGGGGTTGAGATATATGTTAAATCTGCAAGGAATCTTAGAGCTCACCCAGCATGTCCCCTCAATATGGACTCTGCATATTGCTGGGGCTCCCCAGGTAGTACTAGTGGTAAAGAACCTGCCTGCCAATGCAGGAGACAAAAGAGACATTGGCTTAGTTCATGGGGCGGGAAGATCCCCTGGAGGAGGCCATGGCAACCCACTCCAGTATTCTTGTCTGGAGAATCCCATGGACAGAAGAAAACTAAAAATGAATATTAATTCACAGTGAGAGGCATCTGTGACTTGGCTTTTGTATTTAACCTAAAGGCTGTTTTTCGTTTACCCCTGGATATGAGTGTCCTTATATATGTTTGGGGAATTTGCAGTAGTACAAGCTGAGTAATTAATGAGTAGAGAAGCCACTATGTTAGATCTGATTCAGGAGACCGGTTCAGTCTCACCAAGCTTATTCCAATGAATTTGAATCAAGTCAGTTTAGTTCAAAGTAACTCATCAAGAATCTAGCACAAATTCTTGTCCTATATTCCAAGGCATATTTTTTGTCTCGTGGGAAATAGAATCCTCAACGTGGAAAATTAGAAAGCAAAAGCAGAGTTCAAATGTGAGATACAGCAAAAAGGGCTGGAAGGCATTGATACATTTTTATGAGCTAAAGAAGGCAGTTTTCTTATTTATAAAATAGAGATGTTGGATTAAATGGATACACAGGTTTTCTTTTTAATTTTTTAGTAAATTCATAGAATTGTGTAACCATCGTTGCAATCTTATTTTAGAATTTTCCTGTTATGCTCAGAATTTCTCTTAGGCCCATTTCTAGTTGATTCCCAGTACTTTGCCCCGATGGTCACCTTCATCTTTATCAAACATAGGCAAATGTTGATCGACTTTCTATAACTATAGATTTGTCCTTCTCAAATTTCTGAAACATGGTTCGTAGGATATGCAGTCTTTTGTGTCTGCTTTCTTTTATTTAGCACATTTTTTTTAAGGTCCATTCATATTGTAGCATGTATCAGTAGTTTGTTTCTTTTTATTGCTGACTATCATTCCACTGTATGGACAGAGCACCTTGAGTTCATGGAATCACCAGTTGATGGACATTTAGGTTATTTTAACTTTTTAACTATTATGAATAATGCTGTTATGAACAGTCACATGCAAGTTTTGTGTAGACATGTTTTCATTTCTTTTGGGTAGACTCCAGCAAGTTGAAGTGCTGGTTTATATGGTAAGTTTCACTTTTAAAGAACCTGCCAAACTATTTTACAAAGTGGCTGGACCATTTCCATTCCCATCAGCAGAATATAAGGGTTCTCATTTCTCCATATGACTAATAAGGTACATACTTTTATAATTATTATTTATCTGCCATTTATGATGAAATATCTAAATCTTTTTAAAAATGCCTTGTCTTTTTATTATTGAGTTACAAGAGTTCTTCATACATTCTGAACATGAAGAATTAAGAAAATGAATTGTTAATTTTTGAACTCTTCTTATGACTTTGCTAACAAAAGATTTGAGAAGCACTTGGATTTATCTTGGGTATGATAACAGTAGAAATTTTTGAGAATGGCTAAACTGACAGCTTGGCATGAGAATTCTATGCAGCTGACCCACAGTAACTTAGGTGTAAATATACACCAGAAACCCCCTCCGACAGATACAGTGAGCTTTTGTTACCAACTTCTAATTCTTTATGACAAGGAAGTTAGTGAAATGCCATTGTCTTGGTGTGACTGAGGAGACAATACTTATTTTGTTGGCTAATCTTTGTTTCTTCACTGGATATTAACTGAAAATAGGAGTCCAGCCCATTGGGCTGGAAACTGGATGATGGGTGAGTTGGGGCTTGGGATAGTCCCATTCAGCCATCGTGTGCCCCCTGGACCACACATTCACACTTTCTATTTGGGAATTACTTATGTGTTTGTAGAAGGAGGCACCAGGCTTCATCAGTAAAGTGGGCTATACTCTAGTACTTTCTCAGACCTGTGGTGAGAACACATTTTTGTATCATCTCAGCCTTTTCAAATTTGGAGGTACTGGTATGTTGGCCCTGTCTATAGTCTATCCTGTAGAATGTTGCGTGTGTACTTTAAAAGAATACTTACTATCAATACTCTAATAGAAGAAAAGAAGTTGATTCTGAAAAGAAATATTCTATGAAATGTACTTTGAATCAGCTGATATACCCTTGTGTAAATGAGCCTTCTTCCGATCCTACTAAGGTAAATTTAACAAGATGATGCATATTTATAATGTAGATTATTAAGAAAAGCAAATATACTTGCAGAAATTCTTAAAAATGTAGCTGTCAAAAATAATTTATTTTTTCCTACCCCAGTTCTAATAAACAGTTGAAGGTGTGAAAATATTATTTGTTTCTTCTCCATGTTCTTCAACATTTGTGTATATAATAGAGACTTATTAAGGCCATTCCTATGCGAGAACTGAACAATTTAACATTTATTTAATTATAAAAGTATTCATTTACTGCACATGGGAAGAGACACACTCACAGACAAGGACAAAATTATCCAGGACATCAATTTTTATTCTCTGCATTATGAAGTTGATAATAGCTAAAAAGAGGAAGCACAAAGCAGCAAAGTACAGCCTCATGCAGTGTTTTGAGTTTGGTCCTGCAGTGATAAAAAGGAATTTCAGGCTTTCACATGATCACGTTTTACAAAATATGTTTACTTCCGCTCTTTGGAACTTGGAATGACCATTTGAGATAGAATCTTCAGTTGAGGTGGAGACCGCATCATGATGCGAAGAGCCAAATCTTTGCAAAAGACCCTGGTGCTGGGAGACTGAGGGCAGGAAGAGAAAGGGGGAGACAGAAGATGAGATGGTTGGATGGCATCATCAATTCAGTGGACATGAGTTTGAATGGGGGATATTGAAGGACAGAGAAGTCTGGCGTGCTGCAGTCCGTGGGGTCGAAAAGAATTGGACATGAATGAGTGACTGAACAACAACAACACAGCAGTGTTTTGAGGTTTGTCCTGCAATATTAAGAAGGAATTTCAGACTTTCACATGATCAAGTTTTGCAAAATTTATTCACTTCTGCTCTTTTGAACTTGGAATGGTCATTTGAGACAGAATCTTGAGATGAGGCGGACATTTTGTAGGATAATGTTTTGAAAAAACAAAAGCCATATTAGAACCATAGAATTCCTCCATTTTGCATAAAGCAATGAAGGCTGCCTTTCAAGACTGTGAGTTTCTGCTTTTTCATGTTTTAGAGGCCAAACAGTGAAGATTGCTTTGTTATCCAGTTGGTCACTACTTTAGAAATAATGTTAAGTTTCAGGGTGAAGGAGGAATTACTGAAATTGTTTTCTCTACATATTTTAAGAGTTTTGCATTAGGGTTTATCTTTTCTACAACCCTGTCTCTGTCCCTTGTTACATCAAGTGGTTTCCCATGGCTTAGACTAGTTGCTGCTGCACTTCAAATGACATACTCATCGCTGATTCCTGAGGTTGTCATTCTGCTTCTGTTCTTCTCCAGCTCTGAGGATATATATTCTATTGTTGACTGCTTGTTCCAATTGAGAATTTGAATAGTCACTTCTATTAACTTGGGTTAACTTTTGCCTTGGGCTTCCATGGTGACTCAGTGGTAAAGAATCTGCCTGCCAATGCAGGAGACACAGGAAATGCAGGTTCTATCCCTGGCTCTGGAAGATCCCCTGGAGAAGGAAATGGAACCTACACCAATATTCTTGCTTGGAGAATCTGATGGACAGAGGAGCCTGGCAGGATACAATCCATGAGGTTGCGAAAGAATCAGACACAATTTAGCAACTAAACAATGACTTTTACTTTGCAAACTACCAAGTGTTATTGACTTAAATGAGTCAAATTAGCCATTAAATGTGGAAAATTAAATGTGGCAATTAAATGTAGTTTCTCAGTCTATTATTTTATCTTTAAGAAGAATTACTGTGGTTCCTGATTGTCATCTGAAAGGAAAATTACTACACATGGTTACTGTCTCTTTGTTAACTGTGTTTTGGAGACTGGGTCTAAGGAGAAACTTCTCACTGGAGACTTTTCTATGGAATCTTGGCCTGAAGTTGAACTTCTTCCAGCATGTATCTGGACTGTATGGCTGAAGCCATACCATGACTCAGGTGGCATTTTCAATCCTGATTCATGTCTTGCCAAGCAGCTTATTGATGCCAGGGAATGTCTCCTGATTATCATCAAAGTTCCCTTTGCTTAAGATATACTTGGTAGGGGCTTCTTTGGTGGTCTAGTGGGTAAGGACACCGCCTTGCAGTGCAAGGGGCGTCGGATTGATCCTTGGCCTGGGAAGATCTCACGTGCCATGGAGCAGCGGACTGATGTGTCCAATTACTGAGCTGGAGCTCTGAGGCGCATGCGCCCAGAGCCGGCGCTCTGCGATGACAGAGGCCACCGCGATGGGAGGCCCACAGGAGCCAAAGAACAAAGATGGATGAAAAATAGAGAAATGAAGGACCAATAGAAGTGGCCCGCCCGTTCCCCTCCCTCCCCACTCCACCCCCCAAAAGATAAATAAATAAAATTAAATTAAAAAAAGATACACTTGGTATTCCCAGGAAAGAGAGTTGGCAGCTTAGAGCCAATTGGCACCTGACTAGCTATTAGTAATATGCTCTTCTCTCTCTGGATGTCAGCTCCCTAAGGACTCTGTGCCAATCACACTTTAATGATATTTAAAAGAGATGCATTGTTTTGGAGAAGTGTTTCTGCCTTGGAAGCATCTTATGAGGTTCTTGAAACCTGAGTACAAATGAACTCATGAAAGAGATAACAGTTTTAGAAGTCAGTTGGATTCCTCCTGCACCAAGTTAAGAATAGGTGATTTCTTCCTTGCTACAGGTGAGGTAGGATGAGTTTTAAGGGCTCTGTAAAGCTCAAATTCCTGGTTATTTTAGAATGCAGAGATTGGTTAATCATCTGTTACTGCTGGATTTTTTTTTTTAATTTTTTGGCCACTTTTTTTTTTTTTTTTGGCCACTTCTATTGGTCCTTCATTTATCTATTTTCTTTGTTATTTGGCCTGTGTGGGCCTCCCATCACAGTGGCGTCTGTCTCTGCAGAACATCGGCTCTGGGTGCATGCGCGCCAGAGCTCCAGCTCGGTAGTTGGACACATCGGTCCAGCTGCTTCACGGCACGTGGGATCTTCCCAAGCCAGGGATTGAACCGGCACCCTTTGCACTGCAAGGTGGTGTCCTTACCCACTGGAATACCAGGGAAGCCCTGCTGGATGTTTTTTTAATGAAAACTTTACAACATTCTCTGTTGTTCTTCAGTCACCCAGTCATGTCTGACTCTTTATGACCCCATGGACTGCAGCACCCCAGGCCTACCCGTCCTCCATCATCTCCAGGAGTTTGCCCAAGTTCCAGCGTCGGATTGATCCTTGGCCTGGGAAGATCTCACGTGCCATGGAGCAGCGGACTGATGTGTCCAATTACTGAGCTGGAGCTCTGAGGCGCATGCGCCCAGAGCCGGCGCTCTGCGATGACAGAGGCCACGCGATGGGAGGCCCACAGGAGTCAAAGAACAAAGATGGATGAAAAATAGAGAAATGAAGGACCAATAGAAGTGGCCCGCACGTTCCCCTCCCTCCCCACTCCACCCCCCAAAAGATAAATAAATAAAATTAAATTAAAAAAAGATACACTTGGTATTCCCAGGAAAGAGAGTTGGCAGCTTAGAGCCAATTGGCACCTGACTAGCTATTAGTAATATGCTCTTCTCTCTCTGGATGTCAGCTCCCTAAGGACTCTGTGCCAATCACACTTTAATGATATTTAAAAGAGATGCATTGTTTTGGAGAAGTGTTTCTGCCTTGGAAGCATCTTATGAGGTTCTTGAAACCTGAGTACAAATGAACTCATGAAAGAGATAACAGTTTTAGAAGTCAGTTGGATTCCTCCTGCACCAAGTTAAGAATAGGTGATTTCTTCCTTGCTACAGGTGAGGTAGGATGAGTTTTAAGGGCTCTGTAAAGCTCAAATTCCTGGTTATTTTAGAATGCAGAGATTGGTTAATCATCTGTTACTGCTGGATTTTTTTTTTTAATTTTTTGGCCACTTTTTTTTTTTTTTTGGCCACTTCTATTGGTCCTTCATTTATCTATTTTCTTTGTTATTTGGCCTGTGTGGGCCTCCCATCACAGTGGCGTCTGTCTCTGCAGAACATCGGCTCTGGGTGCATGCGCGCCAGAGCTCCAGCTCGGTAGTTGGACACATCGGTCCAGCTGCTTCACGGCACGTGGGATCTTCCCAAGCCAGGGATTGAACCGGCACCCTTTGCACTGCAAGGTGGTGTCCTTACCCACTGGAATACCAGGGAAGCCCTGCTGGATGTTTTTTTAATGAAAACTTTACAACATTCTCTGTTGTTCTTCAGTCACCCAGTCATGTCTGACTCTTTATGACCCCATGGACTGCAGCACCCCAGGCCTACCCGTCCTCCATCATCTCCAGGAGTTTGCCCAAGTTCCAGTCCATTGCATTGGTGATACCACCCAGTTGCTTCATCCTCTGATGCCCTCTTCTCCTTCTGCCCTCAATCTTTCCCAGCATCAGGGTCTTTTCCAGTGGGGCAGCTGTTCACATCAGGTAACCAAAATATTGGAGCTTCAGCTTCAGCAACAGATCTTCCAATGAATATTCAGAGTTGATTTCCATTCAGATTGAATAGTTTGATTTCCTTGCTGTCCAAGAGACTCTAGACACAGTTAAATCTCTGCTATGGGACTCTTAAGCAACTTAAAAGCATTTAATGAGTTTATTTCTTCGTATTAATTGTAAGTATACAGTTGACTCTTGGACAACACGACTTTGAAAAGTCAAAGTGAAGTAATTCAGTCGTGTTAGACTCTTTGCAACCCATGGAATTCTCCGGGCAAGAATACTCGAGTGGGTAGCTTTTCCCTTCTTCAGGTGATCTTCCCAACTGAGGAATCAAACCAAGGCCTCTCACATTGCAGGTGAATTCTATACCATCTGAGGCACAAGGGAAACCCAAGAATCTTGGAGTGGATAGCCTTTCTCTTCTCCAGGGAGACTTCCCAACCCAGGAATCAAACTGGGGTCTCCTGCATTGTAGGCAGATTCTTTACCAGCTGAGCTACAAGGGAATCCCTTAATCCATGTGGATTCACTTATACCAGATATTTTTCAGTGAATATGTTCTGAAGTGCTATGATCTCAGTTGTTTGATTCTGCAGATAAGGAATTGTGGATACAGAGGGGCCAACTGTAAAGTTATACTTGGATTTTCAGCTGTGCAGTACGCCTAACCCCCCACATTGTTTAAGGGTCAGCTGTGTTTGGTACAAAAGGAAACAAGAGCCACAAGTTTCAATAGAAGGTTGACTGTGATATCTGAGATCAGTGACACCTGAAAAAGAAATCAAGAAAAGGAGATAGGTGAAGAGGTATTATTAAGATTGTTGAAAGATGAACTGAGACATATTAAAAAAAATTTAGTTCTTTTTTTTTGAGCATAAATCAATTGGAAGGGGCTCCCTGGTGGCTCAGTGGTAAAGAATCCGCCTGCCAATGCAGGAGGCATGGGTTTGACCCCTAATCCGGGAGGATCCTATATGCTGTGGAGCAACTAAGCCTGTGAGCCACAACTATGGAGCCTGTGCTCTAGAGCCTCGGAGCTGCAACTCTGGAGCCCGTGTACGACAACTACTGAAGCCCATGTGCCCTAGAGGCCGAGTTCCACAACAAGAAAAGTCACCACAACAAGAAGCCTGCTCACCTCCACTAGAGAGGAGCCCCCACTCCCTGCAACTGGAGAAGAGCCTGCGGCAGCAGTGAAAACCCAGAATAGCTAAAAATAAATTAATAAATTAAATTTAAAAAATCAATTAGAAGAGGGAAGCTCCAAACTGGAAGTGATGAGGAGTACTCTGCCAACAGGAACTCTGTGGGAGACTTTTATAGAGATGATGGGGAAAGCAAAGCAAAGCAAGTATTGATTGGCTATTGGTTAAAGCCTAGCTGGCTTTTTGTAATTAGTAGTCCATAGCATTTTGATTTCATGACCTTGAGAAAATTACAGGCTAAGATTTTGTTGCCTTACCTAGGCTACCAAGGCATTCGGGCCACCTCAGTTCTAATGGCCTTTTTTGTTTGTTTGTTTAATTAAACCGTTCCCCACGTTTGGTCATCCCCTCAGGTGGAAGTGATTGACTCAAAATTAGGTATCAACACCACTCTCAGGCTCCAACAGACTGAAGCTGCTCTCATCTCACTGTGAAACTCATAGGTTATGATGTGTGATCTGTGGGGGAATTATTTTGGATGTTCATCTTGTTTCTGTTTCTCCAAGTGCACTCAATGGTCTAATGTTCCGCTGATGGCTGTGAACACGCTCCTGAGACCTTGGAGAGAACACAGCACACCAGGGGCTCTCCAGTGCTGACTAGGAGGATAATAGCAAGAGCCTGAAGTAGACTCGTTAGCCAGGGCCCCCGCGAGCCACACCAACTGCTATCAAATACATGCAAGAATGGACCTGAAGGAGCATCAGCCTGCTGTAGCCACGGGCTCGGTTAACGTGTTGTATTTGCTTCAGTAGTGGAGCGGTGATCCACAGACGGCAGGAGGCGTGTGCTCTGGCACCAGCTCCCCCTTGTTCAGCCAGCAAGTCATCTAAAGCAGTTGTAGCCTCTAAACGACCTGAGCAAGAACGTCTTGGGAGTTTTGTTGTGTAGCTGGACCCTTAGCAGCAGGTGCATCCACAGTGGTCAGAGTTCCGGAGCATTGTCCTCCCAGCCTTAACAGGGAGAAAGCGCAGGTCACAAGAGGGCAGAAGGACTAAAGATTTCATCCTGGGGATGAGGGTCTTGATCCATGATGGCGGGAGAGCTGTCTGCCTCAAGATGCCATGTGCTTCTGGGCAGGAACCTCCCTAGTGGCTTTTCTATCTCCAGCCGGCATGCAATTCCGGGGGTCCGGAAAAACCCTTTTTAAGTGGGAGATGTGTACCCAGGTTCAGTTCCCTGAAGGTTGGCGTTCATCTGGGTCATGAGAAGGATCTGGTATCGCCCCTTCCAAGGAGGTTCAAGGGTAGTCCTTGTTCTTAGTGATCCCAGATCAGAAGAGGGGGAGAAAAGTGGAAACATTAGTTTGGCGAGTTGTGGCAGATACCTGAGGAAACTAGAAGAGTTCAGGATCCAGTTCCGTGTACAGACACAGCCGTTTCCTCTCACCTTTGATATTTCTAAGGAATTATCGTTACATATGTTCATTAGAATTCTTGACCATTAGAATCCTTTATTCCTAGTGAAAACGAAACAGTAAGCAGTGTGGACTATTATATTAGCATTCTGTGGATTGGGAAACTTATAAATACCTTTCACAGTTTCTAGAAGTATATTCTTCCTCTTAGTAAGTTTTGGGCAGAAAACACGTTTACTGGTAGAACCACAAATATCTTTCTTTTCTGCAAGAGAAAACCCAAAGTGGATAAGCCTAAGTTCAGTAATTAATGTTTCAGTGTTTTATCTATTGGGAAATGATCTAGATGTTGAATGAATAGCCATCATTTAAGTTATCTCAACTTTAAAGTTTTAAGTTACAGAAAGTATTTTGGAAACTTTTTATTGAAGTATAGTCGGTTTACAATATTGTGTTAGTTTCTGGTATAGAGCAAACCCACCGCTCCCTTTCCCCTTTGATAGCCATAAGTTTGTTTTCTATCTCTGTGAGTCTGTTTGTGTTTTGTAAATAAGTTCATTTGTATCATGTTTTAGATTCCACATATGAGTGATATCATATGTTTGTCTTTCTATTTGGCTTACTTCATTGACTATGATCCTCTCTAGGTCCATCCATGTTGCTACAAATGGCATTATTTCATTGTTTTTTATTACTAAGTTGATTACTAAGTGATATTTCACTGTGTAAATATACCACATTTTCTTTGTCCATTCATCTTTCAGTGGACATATAGGTTGCTTCCATGTGTTGGATATTGTAAATAAAGCTGCTATTGGGGCACATGTATCTTGTCTCATTAGAGCTTTCTTCAGCTATGTGCCCCAACGTGGGATTGCTGGATCATATGGTGACTCTATTTTTAGTTTTTTTTTTTTTTTGAGGAACCTCCATGCTGTTCTTCATAGTGGCTATGAAAGGTATTTTTTTAGTAGACATAGCATAAAGCATGATTGTTGTTGAAAAGTGCATTTATAAACATTTATGGTATTTATGTTTCTTTAATTATTCTTAACAGTTCTGTTTTGATTAGTTTTGAAAATTTCATGAGACATTGAACTGCCAGCCATCATCTTAAATTTTGCCTTTCTTGTTCACAATTACATAACAGAAATTACAGCATAGATTTCTAGCTCTGTGTCTTTGGGATATTTTAATAAACGCTTCTAGTATGACTTCAGAATGTTTTTCTTTTCCTTTAGGGGCATAGTGCTTGGTCAGAAAGCCTAAAAAATGTTTCTATCAGGCTTTGAATATCAGCTTCCAATTTGGCCAACTTCTGACCATAGAGCTGCTTAAAAAAAACACCACCACCATCAGCACCAACAAAAAAAAACACAAAACCTTTTTGAGTATTTTGTCAGCAGGTTCAACTGGTTGAAGAGAAAATATTCCCAGCATATTGGACAACCCCATGGGTACAAGAGGGGTTCTCAGAGAGAGGGCAAGTAATACTACCTTCTCGAAATCCAGAGCCTTTTCCAAACGAAAGACTTCCTCTGACAGCTGGCAGTAGTCAGTATTTCTGTCTGACTCTATGTTTGAGGTCCCACCGTGATGGTTGTCAAGCCAAGTTCTAAGGGAAGAAAACAAGAAGGCGGTAGCTGTTCCTGGGAAGGAAAGGATCGATAACCAGTGTGTTTTCCTCCACTGTGAATTTGGAAGGGCAAGGGCAACATTACATTTTTCCCTTCCTCTCTTGGCCAGGCTCTACAGATTCGGGAGAGCTGACCTTGGTAAGAATTCTCACTCTTTGCCAGGCTTCTGCCAGCAGGATGCTGTCTGCAGGATTCTGAGCGAGTGGGGCGTCCCCGTGGGTCTCATCCTGGTCACTAGAAACTGTAGAGGAGGAAAATAACTTTCTCTCCACCCTTCCTAGTGAGCGCCTGGCTGAAACCCTTTTCTCTAGGGCACCTCATAACTGGATACGGTTATCTCAGGTGCTTGAAAGTTCTCCACTGTGGCCACTGTACTTGAAGACTGATTATCTTTGGTAAAGGTAATTTTATTTTTTAAAATCTGTATGTGTTTATTTTAAATTTTGTGCCTGTACCACAGACATGCAGTATCTTCATTCCCCAGCCAGGGTTCAAACCCTTGCCCCCTGCAGTGGAAGCTGGGACTCTTAAGCACTGGACCAGCAGGGAAGTCCGGTAAAGCTAATTTCATGACAAAATTTGATTAACCTGAGGCCTCATGCTGGACCCAGTATGGTTTCTGTGTGAAATCCTGTCTGTCCTGATGGTGATGGTGAGTTGTGTGACCGTGTGAACGCACATAGTGCCGCTAAACCGGACACTTAACTATAGTGGAGATGGTATGTTTTATATTGTGGGACCTTTACCACAATTTTAAAAAAACCCACAAACATTAAAAGAAACAACCATCTGCCTTGGACCGAGTTTCCTGTTTCTGTTAATAAGCTGGACCCCGTCTGTCCAGAGACCCATGTCGGTTTGTCAGTCGGAACCAGGGTAGCTTGGGGCCTGGCCCAGTGTCTGACTCGGACCCAGTTTTTTGCCAGACCCGCTTGGCCCGCGGACCTCGCTGGGTTTCTCCGTGGGAGCGGGTCTGCCCTGACACAGTATGAAGGTGGACGCAGGGTGTCCCTGGACTCAGTTCAGCTTCTCATTAGAACCAGTCTGTTTCTGAGCGGTGTCTGGGCCCCGCGGGAGAGAAGCAGCGCTGGAAAGTCTGGAGATGCTGGGGAGGCAGCGAGCAGGCCGCCAGGCAGCGACTCCACAGGTAGCCCTGCCTGTTGGCTCACTGTTCCTGGGGGCTCCCGGGGCTCTCTGGGCTCCCTTTTCTGACAACAGAGCTGTTAAAGGATGGACTGAGGCCTGTTGAAAATTCTTAGGGTTTCTCTGAGCAAAAATCAGTTTGAATTGGGCAGGGCCACGTCAGAAGTGGTTAGGGATGCTCCACTGACAGGAGCCTGGGGAAAGACCATACAGAAAACAAAAACAAAGTAAGGAAATTATTGATTGGCTGTGACCTTCCATCTAGTTGGCTGTTTCTCATTGGTCGTTCTTAGCATTTTGATTTTGTAACCTTGAGGAATTTACAAACTTAGATTTCAGTTTACTTCTGTGGGCCTTAGAGCCACCCCCATCTTATGGCCTTGTTTAATTAGTGTAACAGGATCCTGTATTTAAACCCCTCATAACAGTCATTTATTGGGTCAACTTCCTATGTCAGCTAATTTCACTGAGTGAATTTCTCTGTGACTGCAGCGACCCTTTCCTGGGTGTATGGGGTTTTGTGCCTTGAATGTTAGAATCACTATTCTTGCTGTTTAGTCACTAAGTCGTATCTGACTCTATTGTGACCCCATGGACGGTTGCTCACCAGGCTCCTGTGTCCATGGGATTCTCCAGGCAAGAATACTGGAATGGCTGCCATGCTCTCCTCCAGGGGATTTTCCAGACCCAGGGATTGAACCCAGGTCTCTTGCATTGCCATCAGATTCTTTACCACTGAGCCACCCTTGGGTTTAATAGTTTCTGTTTATCTTATAAATTTTATTTTTTATTTTAAAACTTTAAAAAAAATTTGGCCTCTTTTATTGTTTTATTTATGTATTGTCATCCATCTTTATTCCCTGGCCTATGTGGATCTCCCATTGCCGTGGCCTCTCTCCTTGCAGATGCATTCCAGAGCACTGTCTGGTAATTAGAGACACTAGTCCAGCCACTCCGCAGCACATGGGGTCGTCCCAGGCTATGAATCAAACTGGTGCCCCTTGCATTGCGAGGTGAACTCTGTACCCACTGGACCACTAGGGAAGCCCTATCTTATAAAATTTTTAAAGAATCAGCACAAACGTGAAAGTAAGAACTTAAGGAATAAAGAAGGTCTTTTAACTTTACTTCTAGGCCTGGATTGTCACATACGCAGAGGTCTTTCATTAATTGATTCATTCATTCAATTTGCTATTGTTTTATATTACAGAAATACAAATTTGAACCATGTGTAGTCCTTCCATGGGTTTGTGATTGTGACAAAACGTGTAACTAAAGCCATGGGCAGTGTTTAATACTCTAAATGCTCATGTCTAACTAGGTAAAGCCCCATGAAGGTTCCTAGACAGGAGAGAAAGCCTGTCTGCTGGGTGGAGGCTGAGCAGATGGGCTGGGAGCAAGAATTTTTTAAGGACAGTCTTCACAGTTGATTGACATTTCATATGGACCTTTTAGAGTAGATAGGGTCTTTAAAAGAGGGTTTCAGATGAAGAAAGTATTGGGGGGGGGGGAATTACATGAGGGCAAGCATTTTGGTCACCTGTGGGGGTCACATGCAAATGAAGATGGTACTTAAATTACTGTAAAGGTATCAGAAACAAAGTGCTAGAAATCATTTGCTTTCATCAGGGTATAAGCCTAAGAGTGGGATTGCTGGGTCATATGGTGCTTCTATTTTTAGAGAAGCACCTGTACCCCAATGTTCATTGCAGCTCTCTATACAATAGCTAGAACATGGAAGGAACCTAGATGCCCATCCACGAACGAATGGATCCAAAAGCTCTGGTACATATATACAATGGAATACTACACAGCTGTAAAGAGAAATGCAGAAGAATCAGCCCTAATGAGGTGGCTGGATCTAGAACGTATCATCAAAAGTGAAGTCAGTCAGAAAGAGAAGGACAAATACAGTATATTAACACATATATATGGAATCTAGTAGGATGGTGATGATGGCACATGCAGTGAAGCGACAGAAAGACAGACATGGACAGTGGACATATGGACATTGTGGAGAAGGAACAGAAGGTGGGAGGCGTAAAGGAAGTAGCATGAAGGCCTGTACTATCATAAGAGAAGAAAATAGCTCTAGTCATTGCTCTGTGAGAAAAGGGGATCTTTCAGGGGTGCTGTGTGATGGTTGGGAGGGGTGGGAAGGGGGGGATATTCATATGACTAATCTGGGAACTTTCATATCTGTAAACAACAAAATTCTGTAAAAGTTAAAAGCAAAATAAAGGTTAAAAAAAAAAATCATTTGCACATGGGTTAGGTGAAGATCGGGGAAAATTTGACTGTGAGGCTCAAGATGTCTTGTATAGGTACAGAGTTGAATTTCTGTGTAGGAGTGGTATGTTAGCCCTGACAATGCACCTCGTAGACTTTCCTACCCTGTGGAACAGTTGTCCTGGGGCCCCCACGCCTACTGTGTGAATCCACTGTGGATCTTGCTTCCTAGAGGCTGCTCCCCAACAGTGACTGTGAAGGTTGAAGATACTAAGGCATGCTGTTTCAGGAGCCACAAACTCCTTTGTCAGTTTAACCTTGGCTCAAAAAAAAAGTTCTTGCTGGCTCCATCTGTATTTCTCTTTGTACAAGCATTTTGGTCACCTGTGGGGGTCACATGCAAATGAAGATGGTACTTAAATTACTGTAAAGGTATCAGAAACAAAGTGCTAGAAATCATTTGCTTTCATCAGGGTATAAGCCTAAGAGTGGGATTGCTGGGTCATATGGTGCTTCTATTTTTAGAGAAGCACCTGTACCCCAATGTTCATTGCAGCTCTCTATACAATAGCTAGAACATGGAAGGAACCTAGATGCCCATCCACGAACGAATGGATCCAAAAGCTCTGGTACATATATACAATGGAATACTACACAGCTGTAAAGAGAAATGCAGAAGAATCAGCCCTAATGAGGTGGCTGGATCTAGAACGTATCATCAAAAGTGAAGTCAGTCAGAAAGAGAAGGACAAATACAGTATATTAACACATATATATGGAATCTAGTAGGATGGTGATGATGGCACATGCAGTGAAGCGACAGAAAGACAGACATGGACAGTGGACATATGGACATTGTGGAGAAGGAACAGAAGGTGGGAGGCGTAAAGGAAGTAGCATGAAGGCCTGTACTATCATAAGAGAAGAAAATAGCTCTAGTCATTGCTCTGTGAGAAAAGGGGATCTTTCAGGGGTGCTGTGTGATGGTTGGGAGGGGTGGGAAGGGGGGGATATTCATATGACTAATCTGGGAACTTTCATATCTGTAAACAACAAAATTCTGTAAAAGTTAAAAGCAAAATAAAGGTTAAAAAAAAAAATCATTTGCACATGGGTTAGGTGAAGATCGGGGAAAATTTGACTGTGAGGCTCAAGATGTCTTGTATAGGTACAGAGTTGAATTTCTGTGTAGGAGTGGTATGTTAGCCCTGACAATGCACCTCGTAGACTTTCCTACCCTGTGGAACAGTTGTCCTGGGGCCCCCACGCCTACTGTGTGAATCCACTGTGGATCTTGCTTCCTAGAGGCTGCTCCCCAACAGTGACTGTGAAGGTTGAAGATACTAAGGCATGCTGTTTCAGGAGCCACAAACTCCTTTGTCAGTTAACCTTGGCTCAAGAACTCCTAGACAGTTTTGCTGAACCTTCATTTTATATTAAGGAAGTCTGAGATGCTTCCAACCATGAGAAGGTGGGTGCGTCAGCTCTTAGCATTGCCTGGCTCCATCTGTATTTCTCTTTGTACAAGCATTTTCACTAATAAAATCCTCGTGTATTTAATCTCATCTTGTATGTCTTAGGCAAGGGACCAGGACTCACTCAGAGTGTTTAGGCTAACAACTTGATTGGAGCTGTATGGCTAAGGAGATTGTCTTGAAGACGTGTTTGTATGGTGGTCACACAGCTTGTGTTTCAATTTTACGCGTATCTGAGGAGACTTCTGTGGAACTGGTGAAAATCATGGAGGTCTAAGGTTGATGTCCTGGGCATTGGTTGTGGGGAGTCACAAGATGCAGTTGTAAAATATGGCTAAAGTTGTATATATTATGTGTGACTAAAGAAAATATGTGAACTTTAGTTAATTCCATCTAAACTGAAAAGGATGAATAATATTAGTAATAGTTTATGCCCCTAGAACAGTGCTTCTGACTCAGAACTGATGTCTTGTTTGACCAAAAAAAAAAAAACTTAAAAATTCTTTCCTCTGTTCATTTTTTCCCGTTAGTATCCTTTGAATACATTTTATCAGGAATATGACATGGCCATGCAGTTTCTTAATTTACAGTGCTCCTTCTCTGTATAATTTTTGAAAGCACTCTTATGCCACTCAAAAACTAACTCAATTTAATATTAATAAAGACTTGTTAAAGCATGTGCTTTGTTTGCCTGTTCTTCAGCTTTGGGTTAGGCTTTGTCTTGGATTGAAATAAATCTATGTTTAGGACCTTGCCGTTGGTTGCCTTGGATATCATGGTACTGTTAGAAGTTTAGTCTGTGACTTTGCTGCAGGTGCTAACCAGAGGAGATGGTCTGCCAGGCAGAAGCAGAGGCAGGGAAAACTGCATTCCCACACATGCTGTGGCCTTGGCAAGTCACACACTTACATGCACCTGTGAAAATAATTTATACCAGGAATACGTGCAATAAATAAATGAATACTGATCAGATAGTTAGCAAGAGTGAAGGGATGAGGGAGTGAGAGGAGCCTGGGAGCTGAATGAGGGCATGTGAAGGGCATCGTGTTGGCAGCACTAAAAGGATGGCGAGGTCTACTGGGGTCCAATGACAGGAGAAGCCACCCAGAGCATCTATAGCTCTGAGAGTAAGCTGACTTTCAGGAAAACAGTGGTCTTCATTTTAAAAGGAATCTGAGTGACAAATCACTGGAGGTCTTAAAAGGTTTTTGATGTCCCTGAGGGCTAACAACTTGATTGGAGCTGTATGGCTAAGGAGATTGTCTTGAAGACGTGTTTGTATGGTGGTCACACAGCTTGTGTTTCAATTTTACGCGTATCTGAGGAGACTTCTGTGGAACTGGTGAAAATCATGGAGGTCTAAGGTTGATGTCCTGGGCATTGGTTGTGGGGAGTCACAAGATGCAGTTGTAAAATATGGCTAAAGTTGTATATATTATGTGTGACTAAAGAAAATATGTGAACTTTAGTTAATTCCATCTAAACTGAAAAGGATGAATAATATTAGTAATAGTTTATGCCCCTAGAACAGTGCTTCTGACTCAGAACTGATGTCTTGTTTGACCAAAAAAAAAAACTTAAAAATTCTTTCCTCTGTTCATTTTTTCCCGTTAGTATCCTTTGAATACATTTTATCAGGAATATGACATGGCCATGCAGTTTCTTAATTTACAGTGCTCCTTCTCTGTATAATTTTTGAAAGCACTCTTATGCCACTCAAAAACTAACTCAATTTAATATTAATAAAGACTTGTTAAAGCATGTGCTTTGTTTGCCTGTTCTTCAGCTTTGGGTTAGGCTTTGTCTTGGATTGAAATAAATCTATGTTTAGGACCTTGCCGTTGGTTGCCTTGGATATCATGGTACTGTTAGAAGTTTAGTCTGTGACTTTGCTGCAGGTGCTAACCAGAGGAGATGGTCTGCCAGGCAGAAGCAGAGGCAGGGAAAACTGCATTCCCACACATGCTGTGGCCTTGGCAAGTCACACACTTACATGCACCTGTGAAAATAATTTATACCAGGAATACGTGCAATAAATAAATGAATACTGATCAGATAGTTAGCAAGAGTGAAGGGATGAGGGAGTGAGAGGAGCCTGGGAGCTGAATGAGGGCATGTGAAGGGCATCGTGTTGGCAGCACTAAAAGGATGGCGAGGTCTACTGGGGTCCAATGACAGGAGAAGCCACCCAGAGCATCTATAGCTCCTGAGAGTAAGCTAAGACTTTAACAGGGTAAGTAGAAGGGAAGGGGCAAATGGCCAGTGGTTTTGATTTGCCTGCACTATTGGACAGTAGGAGCTTTTAGAATCCTTTGGGAAAAACTCTTGCTTCCTTTCTGAGTGACTGAGGGGTTATTTTGCAAATGCAACAACAGTCAGGCCTCTTGTCTTTACATGGAAAACTATCCTGTTATTCTTTTGTTGCTCTGGGAGTGTTCTAGAAAATTGGTGCCTTATTTATCCATGAAGACTTCCACTTGTCTGCTAATCCCTTAGCACATCAAGAGGCATTCCAAAATTGGAAGGGATTTAATGGACCCTTTCTCTTGACCTTATTGCTCCTTGATGTTGTTGGCAATATTGACTTCTAGTATAGTAAAACTGATTTTCCTCTGGTAAATGTTTATTTTTGTGTGGAAACGTGAAAGAAGCCTTATAATTAATTCACTGTACTCAGTAGTTTCATAAAGTTAATCATCATTTAAATTGAGGGTGGTAGAGGTAGAAATGTCTGAAGACCATCCATCTGTGACATTCCCCAAAGGAGGATTTTTGCCAATGAGTAAAACTGAGTGAATCACACTGTTCTTTAAAAATGAATAACGAATTTTGTGCAAAGAAGATGGTTAAAACCTGATCTCATTTGTCTTATAGGTAGATGGAACTGAAGCCAAGAGAAAACAATAAGTGGCTGCATAACGTCACTTACTCAGAGTGTGGAAAACAGAATGCAAGATTCCAAACCCTGCCCTTCCATTTCATCTTCATCTTTGAAAACTACAGGTGGATATTTATTTATCATTTTCTAAATTACCCTAGTGGCCAAGGAAACAGAAAGTGACCAAGATAGCCGTGCTGATCTGACCGAAAGATTGTTTTCATCCAAACATCATTAGGATGGTATTGTTTTCTCATTCATTAATGTGAAAACGTGTGACTTGATTTTTTTTTCCCTCTCTCTGGACAACAAAGAAGAATGGTGAGGGTGTGGGAAGATGGGCCAGGCTGGCAGGCTAGTCCAGATTTTGCCAGCAATATGACCAATGACCAATGTTTTCTGTATTTGAACTCTTCTGGGAGATTCTCCCCAGTCCTTGCCTCTTCCTAGTGAATGCCCATCTGAAGGCCATCTGGCCTGAATACTGTGTTACAGTATCTTGGCAAGATACAATACCCTTGCTCCCATGGTAATTGGCATTGGAAAGAGCTGTTTGGTACATTATTCTGCAGTATGGAATGCTGGGAGTGTTCATATTGGTGTGCTAGGGAGATGTGGAGCTATACCCACCTGTCGCAGGTGACCAGTCAGCCCTTCTGGTCAGTCAGCCAGTCTCTCTGCCCAGTTCTCCTGGGCTTTAACAGTGTAGGAACCTCCGTAGAGAGCAGAGGGGAGCCATGTGTCTCAGCAGTGGTCTCCTGTCATCTGCCACACCTTCCTTGCTTCCTCTGGGCTTCCAGGATTCCACCTTGATCTGGTCTTCCTCCTGCCCAACCCCCTGTGCTTCTTCTCATCTACCTCATTGCTGCCTTTACCTCTGCCCAAGTGCCAGAGACTGAACTCTCCCAGGAACCTGGCTGGGAATCACAGTAACTGCCAGGACTTAAGACTTTTAGAATTTTGTGTGTGTGTGTGTGTGTGTGTGTGTGTGTGTGTGTGTGTATTGGGGCTCAGCTGGTAAAGAATCCACCTATGTGCATTATATAGTATATGTATTATATAATACAGTCACATGATATTCAAAACCGTATATGTATAAACATATATACTTATGTATATATATAAATTCATGCATTATGTACATATAGATGGACATGTTTATTTTTCTCTTTCCATTTTTTTCCAGCTTATTCCCCTCAATGTCCACCTGTGTTGTTACAAACAGCAAGATTTAGTTCTTTTTATGGCTAAATAGTATTCCATTGTGTGTTTATACTCTAATTTCTTTATCCATTCATTCACTGATGGACACTTAAGTGGTTTCTATATCTTGGCTACTGTAAATAATCCTGGAGTAAACATGAAAGTGTAGGTATATTTTTGCGTGAGTGTTTTCCTTTTCTTTGGTTAAATATTGGAAGTGGAATTGCTGGATCATATGATAGTTCTATTTTTAAAATTTTAGGAACTTCCATACTGCTTCCCACAGTACCTGCACCACCAACTCTTCATATTCTTAGTAACAGTGTCCAGAGGTTGCCGTTTCTCCATATCCTCACCAACATTTGTTGTTTCTTGTCTTTTTGATAACAGCCATTCAACAGTTGTGAGATAATAACTCATTGTGAGTTAGGTTTTCATTTCTCTAGTAATTAGTGATGCTGAGTGTCTTTTCATCTACCTGTTGGTCATCTGCATGTCTTTGGAAAAATATCTATTCCGATCTTCTGCCCATTTTTAAATTGGATCACTTTTTTTTCTCTCTATTGAGTTGTATGACTTCTTCATATATTTTGGATACCAGCTGCTTATCAGATATATGACTTGTGTATATTTTCTCCCATTCTATAAGTTACCTTTTCATTTTGTTGATGGTTTCCTTTGCTGTGAAGAGCTTTTCTGTTTGGTGTAGTCCCACTTGTTAATGTTTGCTTTTGTCACTTTCGCTTTTTGTGTCAAAAAGTCATCACCAAGATTTATGTTAAGGAGCTCATTGCTTATGTTTTCTTCTAGGAGTTTTATTATTTCAGGTCTTATGTTCAGGTCTTAATTCATTTTGAACTAGTTTTTGTTTACAATGTAAGACAGTGGTCATGTTTCATTCTTTTGCATGTGACTGTCCAGTTTTCCCAATACCATTTATTGAAGAGACTCTCCATTCGCCATTGTATATTCTTTGCTCCTTTGTCATAAATTATTTGATTGTGTATGTGGGATTTACTTCTGGGGTCTGTGCTCTGTTGCATTTATCTTTGCATCTGTTATATACCAAAGCCCTACTTTTTGATTACTATACTTTTGTAATATAGTTTGAAATCAGAGATTGTGATACATACATCCAGCTTTGTTTTGCTTTGTCTGGATTGCTTTGGCTATTAGGGGTCTTTTGTGCTTCCATACAAATTTAAAAATTGTTCATTTCTGTGCAAAATGCTGCTGGACTTCTCATAAGGATTGTATCGAATCTGCCTGTTGCTTTGGTTAGTAGGGACATTTTTTTTTACTTTACTTTTATTTTACTTTTACAGAGTTTTGTTGTTTACTGCTATATATAAACCAGAATCAGTCATAGGTATACACCGCTCCCAACTGAACCCCTCTCCCACCTCCCTACCCCTCTCACCCCTTCCAGGTTGTTGCATAGGCCCCGTGTAGTATGGACACTTTAACCGTATTAATTTTTCTAGTTAATGAGCATGGACTATCTTTATTTTTATTTGTCTTCCTCTATTTTATTAATGTTTTGTAGTTTTCAATATACAGAATTTTTATCTCCTTGGTTAAATTTATTCCAGGGTATTTTATTATTTTGTAAATAGGATTATTTTCTTAATTTCTCTTTCTGATATGTTGTTATTAGTGCATAGAAAAACAATAGATTTTTGTATATTGATTTTATATCCTGAAACTTCACTGAATTCATTTATTAGTTATAAGTTTCTTTTTCTGATGGAATCTTTAGGTTTTCTGTATATAATACATGTCATCCATAAATACTGATAGTTTTACTTCTTCCTTTTCAATTTGGGCGCCCTTTATTTCTTTCTCTTACCTGACTGCTCTGGCTAGAACTTCCCATACTGTGTTGAATAAAAGTGGCAAGAATGGGCATCCTTGTTTTGTTCTTGATCTTAGAGGAAAAGTATGATTTTTTTAAAGCACATCTATGACAGTTGTATACACCATATGAAGATGTGCTACACAGAACTGAATCTCCACAAGAAAATGATAGCCACAGTTTATGGAGTACTCATTTTATATGAGCAATGTGCTGACGTACATGCTATAGATTTTCTAATTAACCCTTGCACTGGTTTTCCCTCTATCAAAAGTCAAGTGTTCCTATGACACTCTTCATAAACTGAAATGATGTAAAGCGAAGAAGCAGTTACCTTAGGACACATCTTGCTAATGCATGCAAAAAATAAATTAAGATGAGGCACAGATGCTCACAGACATTGTGCCAGGCTGTGCTGGCTTGACGCTGAGGTGCTGAGTGGAGTTCCTGAGGAAGGAGGTTGGTGGTATCACTATCACTGCTTGAGGCGCATGCTGCCTCTCTAAGGGCTGCTGCAAAACAAACTCAGCCAAGTTTTTTTTTTTTTGGTAAAATCAAAAATCCTCTTCATATTTCTTTAAGTTAGTGGAAACAAATACCATTGTAGTTTTTTGTAAGAATAAAGTAACGTAAAGCAAACTTTTGAAAAGCAGGGGATCCCTGTAATAGGATTAATTGGAGGTACGTATTTTCATTTTGTGAATATGGAAACTGAGGTCTAGAAAGGCTAAGACATTGGCTGAGGTTCATATATCTAATATGACTAGTCTAGGTTTGTTTGTCTCTCTCCAGATATAGTTCTCTTAAATAGAGTAGCTTATGTAACTGCTAAACTGAGTGGTGATTGGGATACACCAAATCCTTTCACACATTTGATTTTTCTAAAAGGATATCCATATTGTAGAGTAGGTTGAATAAAAATGAGCCAAGTCATATGAGGCTTTGGCATGGGAATAACTACTACATGGCCTACTCTTTTGATGTCTTATGTCCATCAATTACTTGTTTTTGGGAAAAGGACTTCATAACGTGGGTACAAGTTCCAGGCTCGTAGTTCAGGTGATAAATGACTGCAAACATTGAGTTTAGACAATAGTAGGAGAAACAAGGTGAAAAATCACAGTTCTCATTTCTGGAGTTCTGAAAATCCACAGGTAGATAATGAAGGTCCAGGGCAGACAAATTCTGTGAGCTATCATGATGATCTCCAAACTTACTTGTTTATATATCACCTCAGCAAAAAAAAAAAAAAAAATTGGTGAGACTATCTATATATGCCTGTGTCTTTGTATGTCTGTATATGTTTACAGATTACATATATATATATATACACACACACTCTAAGAGATATTTTCTTTGTGGGTTAAGTTTTACTTGGGGCGTAATTAGGACTCCAGCCCAGGAGGCAGCACCGCAGATAGCTCTAAGAGATATTTTAGCTCTAAGAGATATTTAAAGAGACTTTTAAGTTTAGTAAAATTTTGTAAAGTAATATATAAGTATTATTTCATTGTTTTAATAGTACTGAAAAATATGGTAGTAGTTTGTTTTTGTGGTTTGGGTGCTTAGTTTTTTTGTGAATTTTGATGACTTCAGTGCTACCATTAGCCAACTTTTAAAGGGAAAAATATACTTTTGTGGTAAGATTGATGGTTAATGGTAATGGAAATTAATCCATATTTAGATAGTCTTAATTCAATTTTGTGTGGCTGATCTCTTCTCTGATCTGATTGTGTTGGTATTTTTCAAACTGCACGTTGCAACCTATTGGTGGATTATAATATTAATAATAACTAATTTCATTTTTAATAAAATAGAAGAGAAAATATCAGAGACTATTACTAGTAAGTATTGTCTTGAGAAACTCTTATTTTACTCATATACCTATAACCATGTATCTATATATAGTTTCAGGGCTCTATATACATATCTAAATACTGAACAATGATGTGAAATGTGGCATACAGACACTTTTGAAAGTACTGAATTAGATCATTATTGTTTTTACCAGGAGGTGTTGCTATTGAAGAGGTTATCCTAGGGAAGGGGGAAACACTGTAAACTCTACCATTTTCTTATTTGCATTATTTTCCATCTTTGATTCCTTTGTGCAGAGCTTTTTAGGCATTTATGTATTATATTTAGTTCATTTAGTTACAACTGGAGAATGTAACCTGTAAATTCACTTAAGGCATGTATCAACTCTAACAGAACAAAAATATTGCAGGTGTCCTACAGATCCTTTGCAAACTCTTTTCCCTCAGGAAATTTCCAGTAACATATGTGGTTCATGACCTTCAGGCATCCTGACTAAGAGCACCGGTGTCAGTCTTTATACAATCTATTAGCAAAGCTCAACTCATTTCCTATTATTTTAGACAGAAATATATTCAAATAAAAGTGCTGATACCTTTATCCCTTTCCCCAGTAGATGGTCTGGGCTTCTGCCCTGTGGAACATGTGCTCTACTTTGTAGACACTGACTTACAGGCACAGTGGCCAGGGGTTGCACACCCCTGCCTTCCATTCCGACTTAATCTCGCACCATTCTTGTGCTTACCTACATTCTCTAGTCTAACCACACCGAACCCATCCCAAGCAAGTTTATGCCTCAGGACATGTGAACTCAGGACATTAAGAATCAGTTCTTGGGCTTCCCTGATGGTTCAGTGGTTAAAGAGTCTGCCTTGCATTGCAAGCCACCAGTTTGATTCCTGGCCCAGGAAGACCCCATGTGCCATGGAGAGGCTGGACTGGTGTGTTCAGTTACAAGCCAGCACTCTGGAGGCATGCGAGAGGAACAGGAGGCAATGGGAGGCCCACACAGACCAAAGAATAAAAGATGGATGAAAATAAATATAAACAAAAAAGAGGCATGATGGGGAAAAAGGGGAAAAAAAATGTTTCCCAAAGTTTAAAAAGAAAAAAAGAAAGAAAAACATTCACTTCTTATTACCATGATCCTTATGAGGCTGGCTTCTTGTCACCATGCAACACTTATCCCAAATGATACCTTCTTCAAAACACCTTCCCTTATCACTGTATTTTATATAGTCTTCTTCTGTCTCTCCATAGCCCCCATCCACTCCTTATTGAAATACTCCTATTTATTTATTTTCACAGAACTTTTCATCATCTATTTAATGTCCTCCATACTCTAAGTCCCTCTAAGAAAGGGAGTTTGTCTTTACATTTCAGCCCACTATGCCCGGAATGTTGTTGGTGCTGTAAATATTTGTGGAAAAATTCAGCAAATGACTCAGCATTTTTCCTGTTCCCCTGCTTCACTTGAACCAGTGCCTTTGGATGTAGTCTACTCATTTGTCTAAGAAACTGGGTCCTCCTCATGATATCTTTTGCAGAAGACACTTTTTTTATTAAGAGAATTCCCTGGAAGAAATACTAGCTAGTGGTTCATGACCTTCAGGCATCCTGACTAAGAGCACCGGTGTCAGTCTTTATACAATCTATTAGCAAAGCTCAACTCATTTCCTATTATTTTAGACAGAAATATATTCAAATAAAAGTGCTGATACCTTTATCCCTTTCCCCAGTAGATGGTCTGGGCTTCTGCCCTGTGGAACATGTGCTCTACTTTGTAGACACTGACTTACAGGCACAGTGGCCAGGGGTTGCACACCCCTGCCTTCCATTCCGACTTAATCTCGCACCATTCTTGTGCTTACCTACATTCTCTAGTCTAACCACACCGAACCCATCCCAAGCAAGTTTATGCCTCAGGACATGTGAACTCAGGACATTAAGAATCAGTTCTTGGGCTTCCCTGATGGTTCAGTGGTTAAAGAGTCTGCCTTGCATTGCAAGCCACCAGTTTGATTCCTGGCCCAGGAAGACCCCATGTGCCATGGAGAGGCTGGACTGGTGTGTTCAGTTACAAGCCAGCACTCTGGAGGCATGCGAGAGGAACAGGAGGCAATGGGAGGCCCACACAGACCAAAGAATAAAAGATGGATGAAAATAAATATAAACAAAAAAGAGGCATGATGGGGAAAAGGGGGAAAAAAAATGTTTCCCAAAGTTTAAAAAGAAAAAAAGAAAGAAAAACATTCACTTCTTATTACCATGATCCTTATGAGGCTGGCTTCTTGTCACCATGCAACACTTATCCCAAATGATACCTTCTTCAAAACACCTTCCCTTATCACTGTATTTTATATAGTCTTCTTCTGTCTCTCCATAGCCCCCATCCACTCCTTATTGAAATACTCCTATTTATTTATTTTCACAGAACTTTTCATCATCTATTTAATGTCCTCCATACTCTAAGTCCCTCTAAGAAAGGGAGTTTGTCTTTACATTTCAGCCCACTATGCCCGGAATGTTGTTGGTGCTGTAAATATTTGTGGAAAAATTCAGCAAATGACTCAGCATTTTTCCTGTTCCCCTGCTTCACTTGAACCAGTGCCTTTGGATGTAGTCTACTCATTTGTCTAAGAAACTGGGTCCTCCTCATGATATCTTTTGCAGAAGACACTATATTAGAAAGGAGTAGTTGGTTGTAGGGTGAGTCAAATTCTGTGAGAATTCCCTGGAAGAAATACTCATGATCCAGCAAGGGGGTAGAGGTGCTCGTCCTGGAAATCCTAATGGCTCATTTCTGGGAATACGATTACCAGGCCACCTATGCATTTGAGGACAGAGACATAAAACTGCAGATGTATTATACTGTTAGCTCTAGAGGAGATCAAATTTTTATGTTTCATAGACAATTTCGATTTGATCTCTAATTGAAGATGTTTTTCTTGAGACACAGTTAGTAGAGATTGCTAAATATTATCTTTGTTGAGAAGATATTATAGTCTGAACTTGGGGTTATTCAACTGCACTAGAATGCCCTACCATCCTGCCTCATGTCTGGCACTCAGTATACTCTTAGTAAGTATTACTTAGATGACTGAACAAATAAGCATAGCTGGTTATATAAGCCGGATCTGGCCTGGCTATGACATTATTCAGCTGTGCAATCTAGGTCAGGGTTTGGCAAACTACAGCCTAGAGGCCAAGTCCAAGTCACTGCTTGTTTTTGTAAATAAAATTTTATTGAAACACAGCCATGCTCATTTGTCAAAGTACAATTCCCCTTTGGTATCCTTGGGGATTAGGCCCAAGACTCCTGTGAATATGAAGATCTGAAGATGCTCGAGTCCTTTGTATAACATTGCTCCATATTTGCAGGTCATATACACACATCCTCCTATATATTTTATTTGGGGGGGAGCAGGTTGAGGGGGGAGGGGGGCAGGTGGGCCACTTCTATTTGTCCTTCATTTATCTATTTTCATCCATCTTTGTTCTTTGGCCCGTGTGGGCCTCCCATCGTGGTAGCCCCTGTTGTTGCAGAGCACCTGCTCTGGGCGCATGCGCTCCAGAGCTCTGGCTCAATAATTGGACACATGGGTCCAGCTGCTCCGTGGCATGTGGGATGTTCCCAGGCCAGGGATCAAACCGGCGCCCCTTGCACTGCAAGGTGGTGTCCCTACCCACTGGACAACCAGGGAAGTCCCCCATATAGTTTAAATCATCTCTAGATTACTTATCATGCCTAATACAATGTAAATGCCATGTAAACAGCTGTAAATACAATGTAAATGCTATGCAAATAGTTGCTGGTGTGCAGTAAATTCAAGTGTTGCTTTTTGAAACTTTCTGGAATATTTTTGGTGTGTGAATATTTAGATCTGCAGTTGGCTTAATCCGTGGATGTGGAATCCATGGATATGAAGGGCCAACCATGTTGCCTTTCACACTGTAGTGAGAGAGCTGAGTAGGTATGGCAGAGACCATGGAACCCACAAAGCCTAAAATATTTACTATCTGGTCCTTTACAGTAAAAGTTTGTTGACCCCTGAGCTCGAGAATGTCACTTAACTTCTCTGGGCACTGATTGTGTCATTTTAAAAATGAATTTAATGGGACAAAGACAACCTCTTCAACAAGTGGTGCTGGGAAAATTGGACAGCTACATGCAAAAACATGAAGTTGGAACATTCCCTGACACCATACACAAAGATCAACTCAAAATGAATTAAAGACCTAAATGTAAGACTAGAAACCATCAAACTCTTAGAGGAGAATATAGGCAAAACCCTCAAGGACATCAATCAAAGCAAGATCTTCTCTGACCCACCTACTAGAATAGTGGAACTGAAAAGAAAAATGAATATGTGGGACCTAATGAAACTTAAAAGATTTTGTACGGCAAAAGAAATTACAAAAAAATCTGAATAAACACCCCACAGAGTGGGAGAAAATCATAGCAAATAAAATAACAGACAAAGAATTAATCTCCAAAATCTACAAGCAACTCAGACAACTCAGCACTGGAAAAACGAACAACCCAATCAAAAAATGGGAAAAAGATCTAAAGAGACGTCTTTCCAAAGAGGACATACAGATGGCCCAAAAGCACATGAAATGATGCTCAATCTCGCTTATTATTAGAGAAATGCAAATTAAAACTACAATGAGATACCACCTCACACCCGTCAGAATGGCCATCATCAAAAAATCTGCAGACAATAAATGCTGGAGAGGGTGCGGAAAAAAGGGAACCCTCTTGCATTGCTGGTGGGAATGTAAACTGATACAGCCTCTATGGAAGACAGTATGGAGATTCCTTAAAAAACTAAAAATAGAAGCACCCTATGACCCAGCAATCCCACTCTTAGGCTTATATCCTGATGAAATCAAAACTGAAAGAAGCACCTGTATCCCAATGTTCATTGCAGCCCTCTATACAATAGCCAGAACATGGAAGCAACCTAGATGTCCATCGACGAACGAATGGATCCAGAAGCTCTGGTACATATATACAATGGAATACTACTCAGCTGTTAAAAGAAATGCAGAAGACTCAGTCCTAATGAAGTGGCTGGCTCTAGAACCTATCATAAAAAGTGAAGTCAGTCAAAAAGAGAAAGACAAATACAGTATACTAACACACATATATGGAATCTAGTAGGACAGTCTTGATAACACATACAGGGAACTCATGGAAAAACAGACAGAGCATAGACATAGGGACATTGTGGGGAAGAAATAGGGAGGGGGAAGCATGGAGGGAGTAACACGGAAACCTATACTGTCATGTGTGGAAAAGATAGCTAATGTCATAGTGCTAAGGGAATAGGAGTGCTTACAATGGCTTGGGGTGAAGGTCTGGAGGGGTGGGATGGTGGGATCTGGGCCGGTGGGGACCATAGATATGCATATGACTGATCTGGGAACATACATGTCTGTGAACAACAAAACTCTGTAAAGCCTTTAAAATAAAGAATAAAAAAATGAATTTAAATAGTGCTAATCTATAAAAATAATGAATTAAGTGAACTCAGTGGTGTGCAAGATCCTTTTCAGAGCTCATGTCTGAATTCCTTAGAGTTTAAGACACTATGTTCATTATGACTAGTTCATGTTGTTGTATTGTAGAAGCCAACACAATATTGTCAAGCAAGTATCCTCCAATTCAAAATAAAAAAGAAGATTAAAAAGACACTATGGGGCTTCCCCTGGTGGTCCACTGGGTAAGGACACCACCTTGCAGTGCAAGGGGTGCCATTTCGATCCCTGGCCTGGGAAGATCCCACGTGCCGTGGAGCGGCTGGACTGATGTGTCCAGTCACCGAGTCGGAGCTCTGGAGCGCATGTGCCCGGAGCCAGCACTCTGCGACGACAGACGCCACCGCAATGGGAGGTCCACAGGAGCCAAAGAACAAAGATGAAAATAGAAAAATGAAAGACCAATAGAAGATTAAGATCCCAGTCAAATTTCCTTGACCTACTGTGAGGTCATTTATGGACCAGATAAGAAAGGTATTAGTTGCTACATATGGCACGAGAAACATTCTAAATTATAATCAATTACATTATCTTGATTGGTTTTCTTTATTTGGTTTAAATGATAAGTGCTTAAATTAAGCCTCGTGGATACTTTCCAAAGACCATTAGATCTGTCAAAATTTTCTTCAGGTCATAAAGTTTCCATTGGTTATTTATTCTCATACTTGCCGTCCTCTTCCTTAGCTGCTTCTAATACTACTTGTTACACTCTCTATCCCAGGCCACAGAGTGTGAACCTCTACATCAAATCATATAATCAAGGGTTTCTAGCAAAGTGAGCAACAAGTGGAATACATTTATTTTTAAGTAAGGGTAAGCAACAAGCTGTAGTTCAGGGACTCTGTCATTCATTAAACATTTATTGAGCATCTGCCACATAGCAGAAATGAGCCTTTAGGATTTCCAGCCAGGGGCTGGAATATCTATTTTATGTTGTCTTTTATAGATTGCAAAGTTGTAAGAATTTAGAGATTTCACACCACAATTTCACTCGATTTTCACCCCAAATTTGGGAGAGAATCAGAACAAGAATTCTGTCCACCCCTAACGTTTGAAGGAACACCTAGATGGTGGAGTGAAAGGTGGCTCTCTTGGAGAAGCTCTATCATTCCTCAGGCAGCTTTCATTATGTGGCATCTTGGTATGATCTAGGGAAGACCAAGCATTTTGTTGATTTGAGCATTGTTGTTGTTATTCATTTGCTCAGTCATGCCGAACTCTTTGTGACCCTGTGCACTGCAGCACACCAGACTCCCCTGTCCTTCACTATCTTCCAGAGTTTGCTCAAACTCGTGTCCATTGAGTTGGTGATATCATCCGACCATCTCATCCTCTGTCACCCTCTTCTCCTCCTGCCCTCAATCTTTTCCAGCATCAGGGTCTTTTCCAATGACTCAGCCCTTTGCATCAAAGGGGCCAAAGTATTGGATGGGTGGGGAACAGATAAAGGGTAGCAACCTGGCTCTTGGACAGGGTTACCTCTGTATACAAGAGGACTGATTTCTAATTCACACTCTATGTCCCGGATCCCAAGCTGAAGACTGGCTTCTCAGCTCACAGTGAGGGAAACCCTCAGTCTACATAATACCCAGATCACTTCGATCCTTGCCCAGCACCCCACTCCTGACCAAACACAGAGAGCTTCTTTTCCCTTGGATGTGAAGTGGTAGGGTCCGGGTTTATGAAACGTGAAAAAACTTTGCAAATCATCCATTACTGTTTGATGGTGATGTGACAACAGTAGAAACAGCATCTTGGACCTGCCAAAAGGTACCTCTTTGGATAAGAAACTCAACGTCCTGATCTGTGAAATAGGGAATTAGACTAGATTATCTTTGAGGTCTTTCCCAATTCTTGCTGCAATTTTTGGATTTAGGGTTGATTCCCAAATTAGCTCAGTTTATATGGGGCTCACCATCCAGAGATACCACTGTGGCAGATGCTGTCATGGCAAAGCCTATTCCTGTCTACTTGGCACTCACCATCTCTTCTGGCTTTGCTGCAAGCACCTATCACTCTCTGCCAGAGGCTTTCAGCTGGCTACCCAGACACGCTTGGCTGGAAATGCAAGGGAGTTAACCCTCCCAGGAGCGATCCTTAACTAATGCCAAAATGTGAGCTGCTCTTTGTGATTTTCCACATCCATCAATCGCAGTATTGCTGTCTCTTGGGAGACACATGTCTGAAATAGATTCTCTCTTATCTACAGCAGTAACATGTTGGTTAATGCACGCTGTTTTGGATTCCTTCCCTTCCCTCTTTTATGTCACCTCCTAAATAAATCACTTGCACTCAGATTCTTGTCTTAGGGTCTGCTTCCAGGGAACCCAACCTAGAACCAATCCCACACAAGTTCTCCTGTGATTCCTCTGGGAGCACACATGTTTACTTACAGTGGTCAGTTTCTTGAGGAATGTGTTTTATCTGCTGTGACTAGGGTTGCCAGATGAAGCAAATGAAAACACAGGATCCCAGTTACAGCTGAATTTCAGATAGTATCAAATAATTGTTTAGTATGAGTATGTCCAATGCCAAGTATTGTGTGTGATATATACTGAAAAATCCATTGTTTTTTGAAATTCAAATATAATGGCAGTCCTTGGTTTTATCTGTCATCTTGAATCCCAACTTTCATTGGGAACATTGGGCATTACAGCTAGACAGAATTCCAGAGCTGGGGAGAAGGTGGAGGCTGATTGAGACTGGCTTGCAAGATGCAGCATGTGAAAGAAGTGAGGCAGACCTAAATAGCAATGCCCAGGGATACAGCAAGGTCAGGAACCAAATAGAAGATAGGTGTGGGGTGGTAGATAAGGAATTACAGATTTGAAGTGCTCAGGCAGGAAAGCACAACTAAGCCAGCAGTCTCAAACATTGTGGGGGAGGGGGGAATGCTGAAGTTACTGCCCTTGCCCAGACATTATTCATTTCTCTCTCCCTACTGCTTGACACAATGCCTGGGTCAGTCTTGGTATTCGGTATACATTGAATGAATGATAGGGAAGGAAGATGGATGGAAATAGGGAATTTTGCCATTATGAGTTTCATGGAGAATGGCGCCAAACAAAAAATGCAGAGCTTTTTTGAACAATGGCATGCATCTGATTATGGATGCATAGAAAACATGAATTGCTGTGTGAAGTCTAAGTAATGAGCTTTTCTAATCCTTTCCTCATTTTTCATTGCAGGTACAATTCAGCATAAATCTTTCATGGCTAGACAGGTTTTTGAATGCCACTTGTATGTTCAAAGCTAATTTACTTAATAGCCAACTTATCTGAACCTTCAACAGTTTTACTCAGAGCATTTAGATTGAGAGAAAGAGTTTGGGAAGAATATTTCCCATTCAATTTCAGAAGGCTGTAATCAATTTATGTTTTTAATGAAATTTCCTTTTCTTTATGCAGGAAGGATAAAATCTCATTCTCTGTCAATTATTTCTAACTATAAGTTCAAAGTTGAAAAAGATTGATCTTATTCTCAGCAAGCTGTGTAGTATTTTCCTTACTCTTTTACAGAGAAAATGAAGGAAGATAGAAAAATAAATGACAGCACATAGACTACAGAAAAGTAGTGCCAGCATTTCCTCCATTTTCATTAAAGTCAGCTTTTATTGTTACTGGAGAAAAATATTTTTACAAAGCACCAGGATGCTGCTCTTCAATGGGTGGTTTTAACTTAAAATAATTTATTCTGTGGTTAATGTATTTTTAGAATTAACATGTTCATTTCATGTTAACGCCATGTCAGCCACATGAGAAGTGCAGAAATCTCTATAAGGAGAAGCACTAAAAACGAACCTCGGAATTCAAAATAACATATATTTTAATGTAAATTTAAAGATATACTTGTTCTTAGCATTCTGTCAAAAGTTTCCCCAGATGTTATAGAGTCAGTATATTACTTCGAGATTTATTTTACCAACTGTGTGTGATATTGTCATGGAAATTTTTTTTTCCAGGTTTTGTTGTTTACTGCCAAACATCAACATGAATCAGCCGTAAGAATACATATGTTTCTTCCCTCTTGAACTTCCCTCTCATTTGTCTCCCCATCCCACCCCTCTAGATTGTTATAGGACCCCTGTTTGAGTTCCCTTAGTCTTAAATCAGATTACCATTGGTTATCTATTTTGCATATGGTAATGTAAATTCCCATGTTACTCTTTTGATACATCTTACCCATTCCTCCCTCCCCTCAGTGTCCATAAGTCTGTTCTCTATGTCTATTTCTCCATTGCTGCCCGGCATATACATTTATCAGTAGCATCTTTCTAGATTCCATATATATATATATGTTAGTATATAATATTTATGTCTCTCTTTCTGACTTACTTCACCCTGTGTAATGGGCTCTAGATTCATCCACCTTATTAGAACTGACTCAAATGCATTCCTTTTTATGGCTGAGTAATACCACATTGTATACATGTACCATAGCTTCCATTCATCTGCTTATGGACGTCTAGGTTGCTTCCATGTTCTAGCTATTGTAAATAGTGCTGTAATCAACAATGATATACATGTGTCTCTTTCGATTTTGATTTCCTCAGGGTATATGCCTAGTAGTGGGATTGCTGGGATTTTTTTGTTTGTTTGTTTTGAAATTCAACTTCCCCTTTATTTTGAAATGACTTATCTAAACCAGTCTTCCTTTGAAGAGGTGACCTATGAAGTAGAGCAGTGCACACTGTGACTTTAGTGGTGACCTTACTTCTCCTCTGGGTGCCTGGCACCCACGGAGTGGGAGTGGGCGACACAACACAGCCCAGCCATCTCTACAACAGAGGAAACGGTGAGACGGAACACACAGGTGACCTTGAGGAAGGAGACTTGGGTGCAGACTTCCTATCAAACACTGGCCTTATTTTCTATCTATTAATATTTACCTACTACCAGCCCTGCCTGCTTCTCAGGGTGCTGGAGGACCGGGGGGTCCTTGCTTATGAAGCTATAAGTGATCTGGGTCCAACCTGCCTCTCAGACCGTATCTGCACCCTTTCCACTGTGCTCACTGCCTTCTAGCCACGTTGACTGCAGGCAGAATTCACTGCTGTCTCAGGGCCTTTTCACAAGCTGCCCCTTCCTGGAAAGCCTTTCCCTCTGAGCTCTGTGTCTCAAGCCCGTTCTTGTTCTTTGGATCTCCGCTTAGTTGAGTGACATTTCCTGAAGTCAGTGACAGCCCCTCAGAGCACCCCATCTAGGTATGCTGGTGAGTCCCCTGTTGTGATTCTCTGTGAGGCGCTCCTCTCACCTAAGCAGAGTCAGTGACCATCTTCTCCTGAGTGGAACCCCAGTGCCGTGGACCATGCCTGGCACACTGTGCTCACTGCACGATTGTTCAGTGAAGGGCTGAGGAGGGTGAGAATGCTCTGGAGAAAATAAAGCACTGCGTGAGCTATAAAATGTTTTTGCTAACGAGTAAAAGAAAGTCTCCCCTGCTCTTACTGAGTGACTTCTCTTGGGAATGGCAGCAACATCACACTGGTTACTGTAAGAGGCTACATCATGTAGCCTAGTTTTTTCCTAGTTATTAAAGGGACCGCCATACTATCTTCCATAGTGGCTATAACAGTTTACATTCTGTCATGTAAATTTGTTTAAAAAAAGTAAAAGGAGATCTCCTGCTTCTAAGAGTGGCAGGGTCAGTTATTGAGACTGATTCTCTAGATAAAATACTTTTTTTAAAGCTCAAAATTACTGAAAAACTGACAAAAATATAAAAGTGAAGAAAAATGTAAAATATCAAGTGTTGGTGAGGATGTGGAGAATTGGAACACTTGTGCACTGATGGTGGGACTGAAAAATGGGGTAGCTGCTATGTGAGAGAGGATGTTCCTAAAAAGTTCAACATAGAAATATCATGTGATCCAGCAATTCCATTCCTAGTTATGTACTTAAAAGAACTGAAAGCAGAGACTCAGATTCTTACACAGCAATATTCAACACAGCATTAGTCACAATATCCAAAAAGTTGAAACAATCCATGTGTCTGTCAGCAGATAAACTGATAAATAAAATGTGGTCTATGCATACAGTAGAATAGGTTCATCCTTAAGAAGAATAAAATTCTCATACATCTTACAACATGGGTGAACTTTGAAAGCATTATGTTAAGTGAAATAGACCAAAGACAAAAGAACCGACACTGTATGATTTTCCTTATATGAAGTACCTAGAATAGACAAATTCATAGTGACAGAAAGTTGAAGTCTGTTTCCAGGGTCTAGGGGAGAGACTGATGGAGAGTTATTGTTGAGTGGGTACAGTGTTTCTTTGCGAGATGATGAAAAACTTCTAGAAATGGATAGTAGTGCTGGTTGCACATTATGAACGCACCTAATATTACTGAATTGTAAACTGAAAAGTGGTTTAAATAGTAAATTTTAAGTTTATTTTATCACAATAATAGAAAAAAATGGAGGAAAAAAGGGAGAAAATTGACAGGAAATTGAGCAGAAAAGCTGGTTTTGACCTGAGGGCGTGTGCCATTTCTCAGAAAATTATGACTTTTCTTTACAGCCTCCTACCACAAGAGAGACAGATGTCAAAGCCCAGTGTCTTCTTGTTGCATGTTTACTATTCATCTTCATTCATTTTATCCTGTATGTGTTCATGAGGCTTTCTGAATCAGAGGCAGGCTGTCGTTAGTGTTACCTAATGATCACTGCATTGGCCTCCTTGCCCCTGGGGCACCACAATCAAAGTCAGATGGAAAAACTGCTTATGTGAGGGGCCAGATAATCCATAGGTGAGCAATGGAGAGAAACAGATTTCCTTTGCTTGTGTACAAGAGAAAGAGGCAGCTGCTTCCCCTTCATTTCTCAAAAAGAGAGAATAAAACTTTGGCTCCTGGGAGACAGGATGGAAGAATCCTGTTTCTTATTCTAATCGTTTGGAATGTAGTAAGATCTTTTCAAGGACTAGCATAAAGATGAAATGTGTCTGGTTCTCTAAGGCTCTGAGTCTCATTTCCCCTTGAAATGTAAACATAGAACCCTAGAGTTAGGTCCATCTCTCTGGAGTTCTCTCAGTGTGTGCCTAGATCTGAATTACATTCCTGAGAATTGCTCTTAGCTCAGGATCTCAAGTTTTCAGCAAAATTTATTCAGAAACACAATAATGTTTTTTTTTCTACACCGTGCACTGTTGAAAGCCATCATTTTTAAATTTTGATAAAGTTCGGTTTATCAGTTCTTTGTGCTACTTAAGAATGCTTTTCCCGTCAGGTCAGGAACAGGCAAAGATTTCCACTCTCACCACTTCTATTCGACATTATACTGGAGGTTCTAACCAGTTCATTAAAGCAAGGTGGAGGTAGGGGTGCATGGGGAGAAGGTTTCCAAAGGGAAGAAGTAAAGCTGATTTCACTTGCAGATCAGCTATGTAGAGAATCCTAAAGTATCTACAGAAGTCATACTAGGATGATCAGTGAGTTTAGCAAATTGAGCACAAGTCCCTGCAATGGAAGGCAGAGTGTGAAAGCTGCTTTTTTTTTTTTTTTCATTTTTTTTCTTTTTGAAAGCTGCTTTTACGGAGGTACCTTGCCCTTTGGGTTTCCCAGGTGGCGCAGTGGTAAGGAATCTGCCTGCCAGTGCGGGAGACACAGGAGATGTGTATTCTATCCTTGGGTCAGGCAGATCCCCTGGAGGAGGAATGGCAGCCCACTCCAGTATTCGTGCCTGGAGAATCCCATGGACGGAGGAGCCTGGTGAGGTACAGTGCATGGAGTTGAAAAGAGTTGAATACAACTGACCATCTAAGCCACAAGCACAATTAAAAAAAAAAAAAGAACTGAGTCTGTAGCAATGGGGGGATTCTACCTCCCACTGCATATTTGGCAATATCTGGAGACATTTTTGGGTGTCACAACTGGAGGGGCTACTGGAACCTGTGGGTAGAGACCAGAGATGCTGCTGAACATCCCCCAGTGTAGCTTGGCAACAGAGAAATATCCAGCTGAAAATGTCGATAATGCTGAGGTTAAGAAATCCAGGTCTAGAGAAAAAGAGACATTCCATAGCACTCCACACACTGTGCCCCAAATATCCCCGTCTGTGTCATGGGAATCCTATGCTCGCTGAAAGCTTTCTGAATCAGCATTTTCCTACAGAGTTTAAATTACCGGGTAGGCTCTAGCATTAACACTGGCAGTTTCAAATGGCTTTAAGATAGTCGTGTTGTATCTCAAATTTAGATGAAACAGAAGAAAGCCATGAGAGAAGTTTGCAGCACTTTGAAATCTAGGAGAGTTGCGAGAATTGCATGCAGGTGTGGCTTCATTCCAGCTCATAGAGCAAAGTAGCCCATAGTGAGTTCTCAAATGAAGAGGAGCAAATACTCATTTTCATCAGAGGCAAATGCTGCAACTGCAGTTAAGGCCTCTTCAGAAGGTGCTGCATTATTCCCAGTGTAACATCACTTGGATTCTAACTGCATGGGATTGTCCTGATTCACAGGGGTCAGTGCCAGAATTCAGATCAGAAATCTTGTTCCTTGACTTGTCAATTTATGTACTCCCTGTCAAACATGATCACTTGTTTTGTTTGTCTGGTTTTTTTTTTTCCTGAAACAGGTAACCTGTGACTCTTTGCTCACGGTCAGAAAAAATGTCCCTGTTAATAATTTGCAAAAGACAGAGCTACTCCTCATTTGCATCCTCAAATCTCTCAAAGCACGTGACTGTCTCAGCATATCTGGTTTCTAAGTAGCTGAGTGATGAAATACGATTGGCTTCTCAACATCGATTCTGCCTCTCCTTCCTCCTCACTCTTCTTGTCTAGCAGTTGTTTGTTATGATACAAACATTCATCTTATAAAAGAATCAAAAACCAAGCTCTTTCTTTCTATCTTTAGGAGGAGGTGGGCTGTTTTGGCTTCCTACCATGGATGAGGATCTTGAAGGAGGAACTTGGCAGACCTTCTCCATTCCCTGGGGCTTCGGCAAGGCAGTAGAGGAGGAAGGAGCACACACATGCCAGTGAGTAAGAGTTCTCAAGTGCAAATAGCAGGGGGCTTATCATTGTTTTGGAAGATTAGCTCATGTGTTTTGGTCGGATGAATTTATTTGCACAAGGATTGAAAGCCAATGTGTCAGAATTATACAAGAATGATGCCTTTGATAGAAAAGTGATGAGATGTTTCTGAGTTTTTGCCTAGGTAATTCTAGTATTTCAAAAAAATATTATAGATGCGCCAGGAACATCCTGTAAAAGAAAAGTACAAAACTCCACTCTATTTCCTTAAGATTGAATATTCAGAGGCATTTTGCAGAAAAAGAAACGGATTTCAGCTGCTCGCCTTAGATACAGTCTTATAATAGGCTGTAATTCAGTAAACTTGTGAGTGCACTTCTTGAAAGGGAAATTGGATTGTGTTGTCTTTATTTTCTTTTAAAAAAGGTGTCTTCTCAGAGACAAATGTGTCTGTCTGGATGAAAAGTTTTGATTTTTAAACAGAAAATGCTATGTTGGCTATGCAGATTCGTTTGTGTTTAATCTCTTTTTTGTGTTCTGTGGTCTTACAAATAAGGTTTTTTCCTTTGAGAAAAAACCACAATTTTCCAACAAGTTCAGAAGATCTTGTTCCTACGAATTATGCCCCAACTGATCACTTGTTTTGTTTGTCTGGTTTTTTCCTGAAACAGGTAACCTGTGACTCTTTGCTCACGGTCAGAAAAATGTCCCTGTTAATAATTTGCAAAGACAGAGCTACTCCTCATTTGCATCCTCAAATCTCTCAAAGCACGTGACTGTCTCAGCATATCTGGTTTCTAAGTAGCTGAGTGATGAAATACGATTGGCTTCTCAACATCGATTCTGCCTCTCCTTCCTCCTCACTCTTCTTGTCTAGCAGTTGTTTGTTATGATACAAACATTCATCTTATAAAAGAATCAAAAACCAAGCTCTTTCTTTCTATCTTTAGGAGGAGGTGGGCTGTTTTGGCTTCCTACCATGGATGAGGATCTTGAAGGAGGAACTTGGCAGACCTTCTCCATTCCCTGGGGCTTCGGCAAGGCAGTAGAGGAGGAAGGAGCACACACATGCCAGTGAGTAAGAGTTCTCAAGTGCAAATAGCAGGGGGCTTATCATTGTTTTGGAAGATTAGCTCATGTGTTTTGGTCGGATGAATTTATTTGCACAAGGATTGAAAGCCAATGTGTCAGAATTATACAAGAATGATGCCTTTGATAGAAAAGTGATGAGATGTTTCTGAGTTTTTGCCTAGGTAATTCTAGTATTTCAAAAAAATATTATAGATGCGCCAGGAACATCCTGTAAAAGAAAAGTACAAAACTCCACTCTATTTCCTTAAGATTGAATATTCAGAGGCATTTTGCAGAAAAAGAAACGGATTTCAGCTGCTCGCCCTTAGATACAGTCTTATAATAGGCTGTAATTCAGTAAACTTGTGAGTGCACTTCTTGAAAGGGAAATTGGATTGTGTTGTCTTTATTTTCTTTTAAAAAAGGTGTCTTCTCAGAGACAAATGTGTCTGTCTGGATGAAAAGTTTTGATTTTTAAACAGAAAATGCTATGTTGGCTATGCAGATTCGTTTGTGTTTAATCTCTTTTTTGTGTTCTGTGGTCTTACAAATAAGGTTTTTTCCTTTGAGAAAAAACCACAATTTTCCAACAAGTTCAGATCTTTGCTGAGTGGCTTATGGTTTATATAAATATAGAATTTTTTTCTCGATGTTGTCAAAGTTTCAAGGATGAGAAATTTGTCAGTAATGAGTACATTTTGGAATGCTAATTGGAAAGTTTCCAGTCATTCTACTATTTAATGCTTCCTCATTAATCACTGGCACTGTGTATTTTAAGCCACTTATGAATTTGTTTAAATGATATTCTTTTGGTAGACTGTATGATAATTGAGTATTTAAGCATTGCGATAGGAACATTGTGTGAAAGTCCAAGTATAAAGTAATTGCCACAGGTTAAAGAAGCGCTCCAAATGGATAAAATTCATTACCCTTGACTTTTTTTTTTTTTTAAAGATTTATTTATTTATTTTGGGTGGGGGTCGGATTGGGGAGAGAGGGGAGCGGGCGGGCCACCTCTATTGGTCTTTCATTTCTCCGTTTTCATCCTTCTTTGTTCTTTGGCTCCTGTGGGCCTCCCATCGCGGTGGTGTCTGTTGTCCCAGAGTGCCGGCTCTGGGCGCATGCTCTCCAGAGCGCTGGCTCTGTAGTTGGACACATTGGTCCAGCCGCTCCGCGGCACGTGGGATCCTCCCAGGCCAGGGATCGAACCGGCGCCCCTTGCACTGCAAGGTGGTGTCCTTACCCACTGGACCACCAGGGGAAGCCCTACCCTTGACTTTTACTACTTGAGACTTTGGGCCAAATATTTTTTAAAGTTGTTATAATTGTCCACGACAGTAATCACTTGGTGGCACTCTTCCTTTTAAAACAGTTTAACTCATTTGCATGAGTGCAGATGAAACCTGTCTCTTATGTAGTTCACTGTAAGGCAAATTGAGAAAATGATGATGTCTGTGTGTGGGAATAAAACACAGAAAACCAGTCTGACTTTTTGGAAGTAGCAATTATGATCCCTCAAAAGTACTGTTTGCTTATGACATAATTTCATTGGGTAACTTTTCTTTTTAGTGCACATGTTTTCCTATTGATTTCATTCTTGAAAGATGAAAGGATTGAATATTTAGGCTAAGCAAAGTGACTCCTTAAGATAGAGGATCCTGAGACTTGTGTCTCTTTCTGGCCTGCTCAATAAAATAAAAAGAAATAGCTTCATCTCCAAGTTCATTGAAGCATATTGTTTATGAGTTTGGGAGAAAGTAGGTAATAAAAGAGATAGGAAATATTTTAAATCAAAGTACTAAAGCCGAACCACTGAATTCCAATTTGATGGTTTGTTAGTCATAGTTTTAACTCCATGCATCTTGTGAAAAGTCTAGTATGTCTTGTTTTATTAGAATTAATGCTAGATATATCGCTAAAGAAGTTCTGTGTTATCCCTGGATGTGCTTAGTCATTAGATGATTCAGGTTAGTACATTATTAATTTTATTTTAAATGTACATATATAATTCCATTTTATTTTTATGACTCAACATAAAAAGCAACCATTATTATACCTTCAGCTCCTGTCTCCTGTGGAGGATGCTCTCAAAGTTCAGTGGATGGGAATACTTTTCATAGAACTACAAGTGCTGTTCACTTGAGTCCCACTTCTTCTGCTGGCTTCACAAGAATAAGATCTAAAATCCTGAGGACAGATCCTTGTCCTCCATTCAAGGCAGGCTTCCCAGACTGGAGGTCCCTGCACCCCTCATCCAGGTGCCTCATTGCTGCTCTGAAGAAGCTATCATAAGACTGATATGAGGAGGAGAATAATTTACTTTCCTGAAGTGTGATAATGCTTCAAATCTTAAGTGCCTTGATATTGTTTCTTTTACATGTTTTTATTTAATTGTCCACGACAGTAATCACTTGGTGGCACTCTTCCTTTTAAAACAGTTTAACTCATTTGCATGAGTGCAGATGAAACCTGTCTCTTATGTAGTTCACTGTAAGGCAAATTGAGAAAATGATGATGTCTGTGTGTGGGAATAAAACACAGAAAACCAGTCTGACTTTTTGGAAGTAGCAATTATGATCCCTCAAAAGTACTGTTTGCTTATGACATAATTTCATTGGGTAACTTTTCTTTTTAGTGCACATGTTTTCCTATTGATTTCATTCTTGAAAGATGAAAGGATTGAATATTTAGGCTAAGCAAAGTGACTCCTTAAGATAGAGGATCCTGAGACTTGTGTCTCTTTCTGGCCTGCTCAATAAAATAAAAAGAAATAGCTTCATCTCCAAGTTCATTGAAGCATATTGTTTATGAGTTTGGGAGAAAGTAGGTAATAAAAGAGATAGGAAATATTTTAAATCAAAGTACTAAAGCCGAACCACTGAATTCCAATTTGATGGTTTGTTAGTCATAGTTTTAACTCCATGCATCTTGTGAAAAGTCTAGTATGTCTTGTTTTATTAGAATTAATGCTAGATATATCGCTAAAGAAGTTCTGTGTTATCCCTGGATGTGCTTAGTCATTAGATGATTCAGGTTAGTACATTATTAATTTTATTTTAAATGTACATATATAATTCCATTTTATTTTTATGACTCAACATAAAAAGCAACCATTATTATACCTTCAGCTCCTGTCTCCTGTGGAGGATGCTCTCAAAGTTCAGTGGATGGGAATACTTTTCATAGAACTACAAGTGCTGTTCACTTGAGTCCCACTTCTTCTGCTGGCTTCACAAGAATAAGATCTAAAATCCTGAGGACAGATCCTTGTCCTCCATTCAAGGCAGGCTTCCCAGACTGGAGGTCCCTGCACCCCTCATCCAGGTGCCTCATTGCTGCTCTGAAGAAGCTATCATAAGACTGATATGAGGAGGAGAATAATTTACTTTCCTGAAGTTTGATAATCCTTCAAATTTTAAGTGCCTTGATATTGTTTCTGTTGTTGATTAGAGAGCAGTTGGTTTCTTTGCCCAGGAGAGCAGCCACACAGGACAGGGTTAGGGCTATGGTTTCTGGAACCAGCCTGACGTAGGTATGCCTTCTCTTATTGACTGTATGAGTTTGGGCAAGCTTGTCAGCTTCGTTACACCTTAGTCCCCATGTCTGTAAAGAGAAGAGAATACCTATCTCATGGTGTTGAAGGGGTAAATGAGTTACTATAGGAACAGCCCTTAGAACAGTGCCTGACTGGCCCAATTATCTGATAACTGATGGTGAGTCCTACTGTTACTACTAGTAGCAGTGATAGTGGAGCCTTTCAAAGCAATCTTTTGGCAAGCCTTTAAGTTTGATTTAGGTTTGAGTGAAAGTTATAGATTATATTGCTATATCAATCTTCTAAAAGGAACAGTTGTTCCTCTAGGACTTGGGAGGAGTGAGTACAGGAAGGTAGGAGGGAGTTTAGTCCTTCTGTACAGCCTCTTTGGTTTAAACACAAAACTTTCATTATAGAAAGTATAATTAAAACATTACTGAACTTGAAACATGAGTGAAAAAATGGGATGTTTATTTCAGTTCAGCAAATACTTATTGAGGATCTACCAATGTGTTAAGTTCTACAGTGCAAAGATAAAAGTTAAGGCTATGATGAGAAATCACAATATACTTAATACAATGGCAAAAATGAAAAAGCCTGGCAATGCCATATGCTAGAAAGGATGTGGAACCACTGGACGTGCCATGCATTGCCAGTACAGTACAGCAGCAAAACACCACCACTGCTTTCGGATTTTTTGGAACCACTGGACGTGCCATCTCGTGGTTCATGAATAAGATCTTACTTGAGTCCCACTTCTTCTGCTGGCTTCACAAGAATAAGATCTAAAATCCTGAGGACAGATCCTTGTCCTCCATTCAAGGCAGGCTTCCCAGACTGGAGGTCCCTGCACCCCTCATCCAGGTGCCTCATTGCTGCTCTGAAGAAGCTATCATAAGACTGATATGAGGAGGAGAATAATTTACTTTCCTGAAGTTTGATAATCCTTCAAATTTTAAGTGCCTTGATATTGTTTCTGTTGTTGATTAGAGAGCAGTTGGTTTCTTTGCCCAGGAGAGCAGCCACACAGGACAGGGTTAGGGCTATGGTTTCTGGAACCAGCCTGACGTAGGTATGCCTTCTCTTATTGACTGTATGAGTTTGGGCAAGCTTGTCAGCTTCGTTACACCTTAGTCCCCATGTCTGTAAAGAGAAGAGAATACCTATCTCATGGTGTTGAAGGGGTAAATGAGTTACTATAGGAACAGCCCTTAGAACAGTGCCTGACTGGCCCAATTATCTGATAACTGATGGTGAGTCCTACTGTTACTACTAGTAGCAGTGATAGTGGAGCCTTTCAAAGCAATCTTTTTGGCAAGCCTTTAAGTTTGATTTAGGTTTGAGTGAAAGTTATAGATTATATTGCTATATCAATCTTCTAAAAGGAACAGTTGTTCCTCTAGGACTTGGGAGGAGTGAGTACAGGAAGGTAGGAGGGAGTTTAGTCCTTCTGTACAGCCTCTTTGGTTTAAACACAAAACTTTCATTATAGAAAGTATAATTAAAACATTACTGAACTTGAAACATGAGTGAAAAAATGGGATGTTTATTTCAGTTCAGCAAATACTTATTGAGGATCTACCAATGTGTTAAGTTCTACAGTGCAAAGATAAAAGTTAAGGCTATGATGAGAAATCACAATATACTTAATACAATGGCAAAAATGAAAAAGCCTGGCAATGCCATATGCTAGAAAGGATGTGGAACCACTGGACGTGCCATGCATTGCCAGTACAGTACAGCAGCAAAACACCACCACTGCTTTCGAGACCATTTGTTGGTTTCTCGTAAAACTACATGTACATTTGCCAATAAACCCATAAGATCCCACTCCTGGGTATTTACCCAAGAGAAATGAAAACTCATGTTCACAGAAAACCTTTCACAAATATTTATAGCAGCTGTATTCAAAACTGCCCCAAGATGGAGACACCCCATGTATCTTTTGGTGGATGAATGGATAAACTGTCTTAAGTCCTCACAATAAAATATTAGTCAGCAATAAAAAGGAACAAGCTATTGATATACATGACAGTTTGGATGAATGTCAGACACATTATGCTGAGTGAATGAGCCCGTTTCAAAAGGTTACATACTGTATGGTTCTATTTATATGACATTTTCAAAAAGGACAAAAGTACAGTCACAGAACAGATCAATGAATGTCAAGGGTTACAGGTGGAGGGAGGGGGTGATAGGACCTTGTGTGATGGAACTATTCTATGTCCTAATTGTGATCATGATTGGAGGAACCTATACATGTGGTAAGAGTTATAGAACTGTACGTCCAAAGGTCAATTTTAGTATGCGATCATTTAAAACATAAAAATCTGAAAGTTTTGGAAGGCCTGACTGGGGATATTATATTATGAGGGCACAGGGAAGGACACTTAGCCTGGGAGGAGATGGTTACCAGGAAAGTTCACAGGGGAGATAATACTCACAGTGAAAATTAAAGGATAAGAGTGAGCTAGCTAGGTCAAGAGGGCTTCTCCAGGGGTGGAAGGGCATTCCAAGCGAGCTTTCCTTGCCTGACCAGGAAAGTTCACAGGAGAATACCAAAGGAAAATGAACACAAATTTCATTATAGAAAGTATAATTAAAACATTACTGAACTTGAAACATGAGTGAAAAAATGGGATGTTTATTTCAGTTCAGCAAATACTTATTGAGGATCTACCAATGTGTTAAGTTCTACAGTGCAAAGATAAAAGTTAAGGCTATGATGAGAAATCACAATATACTTAATACAATGGCAAAAATGAAAAAGCCTGGCAATGCCATATGCTAGAAAGGATGTGGAACCACTGGACGTGCCATGCATTGCCAGTACAGTACAGCAGCAAAACACCACCACTGCTTTCGAGACCATTTGTTGGTTTCTCGTAAAACTACATGTACATTTGCCAATAAACCCATAAGATCCCACTCCTGGGTATTTACCCAAGAGAAATGAAAACTCATGTTCACAGAAAAACCTTTCACAAATATTTATAGCAGCTGTATTCAAAACTGCCCCAAGATGGAGACACCCCATGTATCTTTTGGTGGATGAATGGATAAACTGTCTTAAGTCCTCACAATAAAATATTAGTCAGCAATAAAAAGGAACAAGCTATTGATATACATGACAGTTTGGATGAATGTCAGACACATTATGCTGAGTGAATGAGCCCGTTTCAAAAGGTTACATACTGTATGGTTCTATTTATATGACATTTTCAAAAAGGACAAAAGTACAGTCACAGAACAGATCAATGAATGTCAAGGGTTACAGGTGGAGGGAGGGGGTGATAGGACCTTGTGTGATGGAACTATTCTATGTCCTAATTGTGATCATGATTGGAGGAACCTATACATGTGGTAAGAGTTATAGAACTGTACGTCCAAAGGTCAATTTTAGTATGCGATCATTTAAAACATAAAAATCTGAAAGTTTTGGAAGGCCTGACTGGGGATATTATATTATGAGGGCACAGGGAAGGACACTTAGCCTGGGAGGAGATGGTTACCAGGAAAGTTCACAGGGGAGATAATACTCACAGTGAAAATTAAAGGATAAGAGTGAGCTAGCTAGGTCAAAGAGGGCTTCTCCAGGGGAGTGGAAGGGCATTCCAAGCGAGCTTTCCTTGCCTGAGAAAGTCACAGAGAAGAGGAAGAATGGGGTATGAGGTAGCAGCTCTAGGGTATTCAAAATTATAGCAATACAGAGTGAACAGATAGATTCATAGACAGCTTTGCATAATAAAGGCACATTTTATTTTATGATAGTGGTTTTGGACATATTTAGAGGTAAATAGGGATGAGGCAGCAGAGAGAGGGATTTGGTACAAGAGAGAAGTGGCTGGATGGCTGAGATAATGGAAAGATGTATAGGGTTCAATCTTAACTGTCAAGTGTTGGAGAACCCTTTTGTAACATATGGAACATTGCTGGAAGACTCTGCCTTCTGGGAGGGTCTTTTCATTCATTTATTTTCATACATTCATTCATCATCATTTCATTCAACAAATCTTTAGTAAGCGCCCACCTGTGTGCTAAGGCACTATTTTAGGTCCTGGGGATTCACCAGCAAACAAAACAACATCCCAGCTTTTATGGAGCTGATATTTTAGAAGCTAAATGAGCTCAGCTTTGGACAATGTAAAGGAGGGAAAGGGCCTAGCAGACGGGAACTGTAAACTGCAGTCTGGGCTGAAAATACAAATCAGGACTCACTGGCACAAAGATAGAAATTAGAACCTGAGAAACTGGTTAAATAGTGAATATTTATACCTGAATAAAGCTGGGAAAATCTATTCTTTTCCACTAAAATTCTCAATGATTTGCCATCAGGACTTGTTCTTATGTGAGAGGAAGAAGAGGTGCATCTAGTTTCTGCTATAACCCAAGAGAATCCATCCGTATTCCTTTCTTATGGCCTCCTGGTAAAGGGCTCTCTAATCTTTCTAGAAGATAATTGTCTTAAAATTAACAAGTATCTTAAATGTACAGGACATTATACTAAGATGTGGGTGGAGGGTGGGCAAAGAGGACGTAACAGAAAGAGTAGACCTAGTATCTGTTCTTTTTTTTTTTTTTTTTCACTTGTATCTTTTATTTTTATTTATTTTTTTTAAACCTTTATTTTACTTTTAACTTTTACAGAGTTTTGTTGTTTACAGATATGTATGTTCTCAGATTAGTCATATGTATATCCCCCCCTTCCCTCCCCTCCCGACCATCACACAGCACCCCTGAAGGATCCCCTTTTCTCACAGAGCAATGACTAGAGCTATTTTCTTCACTTATGATAGTACAGGCCTTCATGCTACTTCCTTTACATCTCCCACCCACTGTTACTTCCCCACAATGTCCATATGTCCACTGTCCATGTCTATCTTTCCGTCGCTTCACTGCATGTGCCATCATCACCATCCTACTAGATTCCATATATATGTGTTAATATACTGTATTTGTCCTTCTCTTTCTGACTGACTTCACTTTTGATGATACGTTCTAGATCCAGCCACCTCATTAGGGCTGATTCTTCTGCATTTCTCTTTACAGCTGTGTAGTATTCCATTGTATATATGTACCAGAGCTTTTGGATCCATTCGTTCGTGGATGGGCATCTAGGTTCCTTCCATGTCCTATCTATTGTATAGAGAGCTGCAATGAACATTGGGGTTACAGGTGCTTCTTTCAGTTTTGATTTCGTCAGGGTATAAGCCTAAGAGTGGGATTGCTGGGTCATATGATGCTTCTATTTTTAGTTTTTTAAGAAATCTCCAGACTGTCTTCCATAGAGGCTGTATCAATTTACACTCCCACCAGCAATGCAGGAGTGTTCCCTTTTCTCCGCAGCCTCTCCAGCATTTATTGTCTGTCGATTTGTGGATGATGGCCATTCTGACGGGTGTGAGGTGATATCTCATTGTAGTTTTGATTTGCATTTCTCTAATTATTAGTGACGTTGAGCATCATTTCATGTGTTTTTGGGCCATCTGTATGTCATCGTTGGAGAGGTGTCTGTTTAGGTCCTTTTCCCATTTTTTGATTGGGTTGTTCGTTTTTCCAGTGCTGAGTTGTCTGAGTTGCTTGTAGATTTTGGAGATTAATTCTTTGTCTGTTGTTTCATTTGCTATGATTTTCTCCCACTCTGTGGGCTGTCTGTTCAGCTTTTTTGTAATTTCTTTTGCTGTACAAAAGCTTTTAAGTTTCATTAGGTCCCACATGTTCATTTGTCTTTTTAGTTCCACTATTCTAGTAGGTGGGTCAGAGAAGATCTTGCTTTGATTGATGTCCTTGAGCGTTTTGCCTATATCCTCCTCTAAGAGTCTGATGGTTTCTGGCCTTACATTTAAGTCTTTAATCCATTTTGAGTTGATCCTAGTATCTGTTCTGAAAGCATTCCCAGACTACATGGAGAGAGGGCCTCTGAACCCTGTGTAAACATTCCTGATACTTGAAAATAGCCATAAGCAAACAAGTACAAATTCTTGGTTGCTAAAGAGACTGAATCTTCCAGGCAGAGTTGTAAAGTAATTGAGTGTACTTCCAAAAGCAGTATGTTCTGAACTCAGTTATTCATGACCTGATTCCACAGTGACTTGAAATACCATAGCCAAGTTATTGGGTTTGACTTTGGATAATGTAAATGGACACTTGGTGTTTTGAAGAGATTATTTTATTGAAATAGTCTTGACCCAGCTGTGTTTTAGGACTCTTGTGACTCAGGTATTTATTGATGCCATGGTGTTGACCTGGCCCCAAGAGCAAATCATTAAAATTACAGCTGTCCTGATAACCAAGAAATAAACCAACAGATACCCTTTCTCCATCCAAGGGCCTCATCTCCCATGTGGTGGACTTGAGAGAAGGTGGGAGTTAGAAGTGAGGAGGTAAAGAGTAGGTTCAGGCATTTCCTGGCAGGCAAACCACCCATAATAAGCAGTTACTTGCTAACTAACCATTGTCCTTGACTCTTAAAGGCCATTCTCATCTGAGTGACCACTCATCCTTGGAACTAACATGGGCATCTTGAATAGCCTATGTGTGTGCGTGCTCAATCGCTCAGTCATGTCCAACTCTTTGAGACCCCATGGACTGCAGCTTGCCAGGCTCTTCTGTCCATTGGACTCTCCAGGCAAGAATCCTGGAGTGGATTGCCATTTCCTTCTCCAGGGAATCTTCCCAACCCAGGGATCGAACCTGCATCTTCTGCATTGACAGGTGGATTCTTTACTGAGCACCTCATGTTAATGAATTTCACCTATAAAGTTACAGTGGCTTTACTTTATGTTCAACAGAGATTTATACTTACTTAACTAAAAATTTAACTTATTTACTTTTGCATTGGATAATTCAAGGATAGACACTGCTGATATTTGGAGGCTTTACTCAACTTTATTGGTCAGTGCTACGTTGGACACTAGCTCCATATGCTCAGAAAGTCTTCAAATAAAAGTTTCTAATGAATCTTTTAATAATCTCTCTGTAGAATTCATTTCCTAATACTCACATAAATTTCCTTTGAATTGATGGTTTTAAGAGATAGTTGAGATAACCTTAGATATTTAATTCTAACAGACTTTAGATTATCTTTATGGCCTTTTTATGATAAAGCTAATGCGTACTTATAAAAATTCAAAAAATAACAAGTGAATAAAGTAGAAAGTGAAACTTGCATAATTGAGGAGTGGTTAAGTATCCAACAAGGATCAAGGAAGTCTGTCCTATGCAAGACTTGGTAGTGAAATGCCAGTTGTACATTTTGGAGGGCCCTTTCAACAAGGGGCCTGATTCAAAATTGCTGAGTCATAGGTGACTCAGTGGTAAAGAATCTTCCTGCCAATGCAGGAGACACGAGTTTGATCCCTGGGTCAGGAAGATGCCCTTGGAGAAGAAAATGACAACCCACTCCAGTATTCTTGCCTGGGAAATCCCATGGACAGAGGAACTTGGCAGGCTATAGTCCAGGAAGTCATAAAGAGTGGACACAACTTCAAGACTAAACAACAAGTGTTCCTTGAATCACTAGGGCCCTTAAAAATAGCTCCATCAAAATCATTGTGTCATTCCACTTCTGGATATGCATCCAAGGAAGTAAAAGCAGGATCTTGAAGAGATATCTGTACACTCATGTTTGTGGCAGAATTATTCACAGAAACCAGATGGAAGCAAATCAAGTGTCCATCCCAGATAAATGAATAAGTAAAATGTAGTCTATACATGCACTGGAATATTATTCAGCCTTTAAAAGGAAGCAAATTCTGATGTATGCCACCACAAGGGTGAACCTTCAGAACATTATGCCAAGTGAAATGAGACAGACACAAAAAGATAAATACACTTGTATAAGGTCCCTAGAGTAGCCAAATTCACAGAAACACAGTATTGATAGAACGGTAGTTGCCAAGGGATAGAGGGAGGGAAAATGGAGAGTTGTTGTCTAATGTGTATGGAGTTTCAGTTCTGCAAGGTGAAAAACTTCTGGAGATTTGTTGTACAACAATGTGAATATATTTAACACCACTGAAACATATGGTAAAAAATGGTTACAATGGTAAATTTTATGTTGGGTATATTTTGCCACAATTAAAACAATTTTTTAATGTTAAAAAATGCTGTCAACATGGCCTGCTTGAGTATACACATCACCTATAAAATTAAACCTCTTCTAGTGCCAGTCAGACCTGAGGTGTTACTGTTGTCACATTTTTTATCTTCCAATGTTTGTGAGGCAGGGAGGCCTCAACAACAGACCCAGGATATTCATGAACTCCTCCATACTTCACTCAAATGCTTATTTGTTGAAACGTTTTTTTCCTGGAAAAAAAAGGGCCCATCACTTTCTTCAGTTTCTCAAAAAGGCATACAGCTCTCTCCCCACTACTAAAGGCTTAGAAGTGCTGCCCAATAGATTGTCTCTATTCAATAGACTTTATTAAATTAACTGTGCACAAAAGCTATTATGTCAAAGCTTTGAGTTGAATATATACTCAAATAAAGCAAAATCTTATTAAAGCTCATTTGTGTGATTGATTATTCTATCTGCACTTTCCGTAGCTGGGATGAATTTATGGCTAAATACTTAAGAAACTAGGGTGCCGTGGTGAGATGCCCAGCTTAGAGAGTGCATAATTCTCCATAGATGCACCTGACCTGAGGGATCATATTTGTTATTTTCTCAGCAGTGCTGACACAAATCAAGAAAGTTTATCTGATAGTAGTCAGTAATTCAAACTCTACCAATGCATACTCCCCATTCATAATTTTCTTCAAAATGTATCCCTAAAAAAAAATGTATCCCTATTTTCTGAAGGTTTTTAAGATGACAATTAGGGAGTCTTCTACTGTCTCAATAAAGTAGATTTCTGGAAGGAAACAGTTGGGAAACACATTGGAATTGCAGAGAAGACATTGATTTAGATGAACTTTTTTTCTTTTTTTTTTTTCTGGTTACAAAGCACAGAAAACTCAGTGTTTTGAAAAGTAAACAGGTATGTCAGAAAGTCTTTCCTGAGGCAATTGAAGGTGTACTTGAAGGACCCTTCTCTGACAAGGACTATGCTTTACCTTTTCAAAGCCCACTCAGGTAAAGATGGTTATCCTGTATTATAGATAATGGCTGTCAGGACTGAACAGAATCCTCCCAGGGGACTGAAGCTAATGGGTTAGAGGTTCTGTGTCTTTAATCTATTTGCCTGAGGGATGCCATCTCTCCTTCCCAATATAGAACTCAAAACCCCAAAGTGGAGAGTATACAGATACAGAAAGCCAGCTCCAGTAATCAGATTTATGTTGGTGTTCTTCACATTTTATCTTCCAATGTTTGTGAGGCACTCAACAACAGACCCAGGATATTCATGAACTCCTCCATACTTCACTCAAATGCTTATTTGTTGAAACGTTTTTTTCCTGGAAAAAAAAGGGCCCATCACTTTCTTCAGTTTCTCAAAAAGGCATACAGCTCTCTCCCCACTACTAAAGGCTTAGAAGTGCTGCCCAATAGATTGTCTCTATTCAATAGACTTTATTAAATTAACTGTGCACAAAAGCTATTATGTCAAAGCTTTGAGTTGAATATATACTCAAATAAAGCAAAATCTTATTAAAGCTCATTTGTGTGATTGATTATTCTATCTGCACTTTCCGTAGCTGGGATGAATTTATGGCTAAATACTTAAGAAACTAGGGTGCCGTGGTGAGATGCCCAGCTTAGAGAGTGCATAATTCTCCATAGATGCACCTGACCTGAGGGATCATATTTGTTATTTTCTCAGCAGTGCTGACACAAATCAAGAAAGTTTATCTGATAGTAGTCAGTAATTCAAACTCTACCAATGCATACTCCCCATTCATAATTTTCTTCAAAATGTATCCCTAAAAAAAAATGTATCCCTATTTTCTGAAGGTTTTTAAGATGACAATTAGGGAGTCTTCTACTGTCTCAATAAAGTAGATTTCTGGAAGGAAACAGTTGGGAAACACATTGGAATTGCAGAGAAGACATTGATTTAGATGAACTTTTTTTTTTTTGTTTCTGGTTACAAAGCACAGAAAACTCAGTGTTTTGAAAAGTAAACAGGTATGTCAGAAAGTCTTTCCTGAGGCAATTGAAGGTGTACTTGAAGGACCCTTCTCTGACAAGGACTATGCTTTACCTTTTCAAAGCCCACTCAGGTAAAGATGGTTATCCTGTATTATAGATAATGGCTGTCAGGACTGAACAGAATCCTCCCAGGGGACTGAAGCTAATGGGTTAGAGGTTCTGTGTCTTTAATCTATTTGCCTGAGGGATGCCATCTCTCCTTCCCAATATAGAACTCAAAACCCCAAAGTGGAGAGTATACAGATACAGAAAGCCAGCTCCAGTAATCAGATCTTTGATTTATTATTATTTAACTTTTTGGCTTTTTCTGTTTCTCTATTTTTTAGCATTAATTTTGAAATCTGTTAATCATATCTTAATATTGACTCTCTGACTCAAGAGTTTTGTGTTAATGGCTCCCTTTCTCTGGAATGTTTTACCACTCACATCTCTATTCAAATGTCTCCTTCTTAGATACAAAATCTTCCTGAACACCTGAAAATTGTTCATGCTCACTGCTCTCCTCCTCTAGATGCAGCTTTAATTTTCTTCAGAGTACTTGCCATCATCTAGCATTCCATACATGTGTTAGTTTGTTTTTGTCTGTTTTCCCCCAGCACAGTATAGGTATTCAATTAATAAATACCCCTTTATTTAGAATGTAAATGACTGTAGCTTTTTCATTGTTGGCCGTTTAACTTCATTGTTAAATGGTAAATGAAAGAATGTTTGAAGGATTTAGCTGTAAGAGATTGGAAAAAAGTAGAGAGGTTGAAAAAACGTATATTTTCTTGCATCCTTGCTCCAAGGCTGTCTTTGAGAAAGCTTGCATGCCTTGACGTGTGTTCAGATAGTGACTGTCAAGTGTTGACTATGCACCAGGCCCTAATCTACATGCTAGTGAGAGGGTAGCGTTGTATATACCCTTACTAGCTGAACTTTGATCTTTGTGAATACTTGGACAGTCAATATGATTTCAGGTTGGAACTTTCATCTAAAACAAATATTTTTCTGAGGTTTCACATTTACCAGTATGTGAGAATTGTGTTCTTTTTTTTCTTTTTTGTAAAAAAAAAATTATTTATTTATTTTTGGCTATTCTGGGTTTTCACTGCTGCCACACGCTCTTCTGTAGTTGCAGGGAGTGGGGGCTACTCTCTAGTTGAGGTGAGCAGGCTTCTTGTGGCGATGACATCTCTTGTTGTGGAACTCGGGCTCTAGGGCACACAGGCTTCAGGAGTTGCAGCACATGGGCTCCATAGTTGCGGCTCTAGGCTCTAGAGCACAGGCTCCATAGTTGTGACTCCTGGGCTTAGTTGCTCTGCAGCATGCGGGATTTTCCCAAATCAGGGATTGAATTCATATTTCCTGCATTGGCAGGTGAACTCTTTACCACTGAGCTACCAGGGAAGTCCCCAGAATTGTGTTTTTCTGGGTAGTAGCAACATGATAACATAGATAAATATAATTTTGAGAGGATGCCTATAAGATTAATTTCTTGTTCTAAAAAAATGGATTGGTTGATTTATTATCCAGTACAGTTAAAACATGATTTGTAAGTGTATAATTTTCTTACAGAAAATGCTTATAAAGAATATTATTAAAATAAGTATAATTTTATTTTCTTTACATTTTATTCTTAAACACTAAACTCATTTTATTGTAATGTTATCAGAAAATCTTAATTCTGACATTTCACATTGCCAATAGCAACCACTTAATAGAAAATACTTTCCCAAATGAAGTACATTACTACTTGGATGTGGATGAGAAGACTAAAGATGATCACTACATACATTGAATCCTTTATATTTATTTGCCCTAAGTATATTTTGTTTACACTTTTCATCTTTAATGTTCTATGTCGTCATCTTTTGGTTTTTACATTATTACATCCCAATTTTTACCTGTATTACATTTCTTAAATTCTACTATTTCTTGCATATGTATTCTATTATGTTCTTGAATCTCCACAGTTTACTAATTTAGTGAAATTATATGTGCCATGTATCATAGGAAATAATAATTTCGAAGGCCTGTTTAAAATTGTCATTCTTGGGCTTCCCTGGTGGTCCAGTGGGTAAAGAGTCTGTCTTGCAGTGCTAGGGCACTGGTTCAATCCCTAGTGGGTAGAAGATCCCACATGCCACAGAGTGACTGGACAAAAAAAATTATTTATTTATTTTTGGCTATTCTGGGTTTTCACTGCTGCCACACGCTCTTCTGTAGTTGCAGGGAGTGGGGGCTACTCTCTAGTTGAGGTGAGCAGGCTTCTTGTGGCGATGACATCTCTTGTTGTGGAACTCGGGCTCTAGGGCACACAGGCTTCAGGAGTTGCAGCACATGGGCTCCATAGTTGCGGCTCTAGGCTCTAGAGCACAGGCTCCATAGTTGTGACTCCTGGGCTTAGTTGCTCTGCAGCATGCGGATTTTCCCAAATCAGGGATTGAATTCATATTTCCTGCATTGGCAGGTGAACTCTTTACCACTGAGCTACCAGGGAAGTCCCCAGAATTGTGTTTTTCTGGGTAGTAGCAACATGATAACATAGATAAATATAATTTTGAGAGGATGCCTATAAGATTAATTTCTTGTTCTAAAAAAATGGATTGGTTGATTTATTATCCAGTACAGTTAAAACATGATTTGTAAGTGTATAATTTTCTTACAGAAAATGCTTATAAAGAATATTATTAAAATAAGTATAATTTTATTTTCTTTACATTTTATTCTTAAACACTAAACTCATTTTATTGTAATGTTATCAGAAAATCTTAATTCTGACATTTCACATTGCCAATAGCAACCACTTAATAGAAAATACTTTCCCAAATGAAGTACATTACTACTTGGATGTGGATGAGAAGACTAAAGATGATCACTACATACATTGAATCCTTTATATTTATTTGCCCTAAGTATATTTTGTTTACACTTTTCATCTTTAATGTTCTATGTCGTCATCTTTTGGTTTTTACATTATTACATCCCAATTTTTACCTGTATTACATTTCTTAAATTCTACTATTTCTTGCATATGTATTCTATTATGTTCTTGAATCTCCACAGTTTACTAATTTAGTGAAATTATATGTGCCATGTATCATAGGAAATAATAATTTCGAAGGCCTGTTTAAAATTGTCATTCTTGGGCTTCCCTGGTGGTCCAGTGGGTAAAGAGTCTGTCTTGCAGTGCTAGGGGCACTGGTTCAATCCCTAGTGGGTAGAAGATCCCACATGCCACAGAGTGACTGGACTGGTGTGTCCAATTACGAGCCAGCACACTGGAGCGCATGCGCCCAGACCAGTGCTCTGCAGCGACAGAGGCCACTGCGATGGGAGGCCCACACAGGCCAAAAGATTAAAAATGGATGAAAATAAATAAATAATTCAACAATAGAAGAGGCCAGAATAAAATAAAATTGTCATTCTCTGTATAAAGAACTTTGAGAACTTTCTAGAATGTATTTGTCAGTAGGACTGAGTTTTTAATTTTGGTGTAGTAGATTTGAATACTATTACTCAGTTTTTTCGTACCTCTTTTTACTCCTCCATTTATCCAGATCTAAGTTGTACTTTCTCTAGTAAATTGTGCTCTGATAACTCTGGAATATACTGACTGAACTCCTTTCTGATGTCCATAGAATTTTGTCATTGATATTAAAATATTTTGAATGTCAAATTCAGGCTTAGTGCACTGTTATTACTTGACATGTGTTTTCTTATTGTCTTCTTTGTAGCATATGACCGTTCCCAAATATATTGCAAGTTTCTTGAAATTATGTCTCCAGTTTCTCTCATAGTAGCCCTGAGTAAGTACTTACTAAATTGAAGTGAATACAGAAGAGATGTATTCTCTTGGCATACATTCTACTCTCCAGTTGGTTGGCGTGTTTGTTTGTAGTTCTTCCAGATGTTCTGGTTGTGAACTTTGTATTATCTCCTACGTGAATAAAACGTGTATATCAACTATCAATTGCTGTATAACAAACCTTCTCCCAAAACATGGCTTTAAAGATGGATTCATTATTTCTCATAATTCTGGGGTTGGGCCCAACAGGGTGGTTCATCTGCTGCATGAGATCTCAGCTGGGGTTACTTGTATAGCTCCATCAAGTTAGGTGGTCAGCTGGGGCTAGAATGTTCAAGACAGCTATGATCCCATGTCTGGCCCCTCAGGTGCAGTGCTTAGAGCTGGGGCAGGTGACCCTCCCCATCTTCTCATCCAGCAGTCTAGCCTGAACTTCTTTACACGGCAGCTGGCTCCTAAGAAGGGTAAAAAGGAAAGCTGCTAAGCTTCCTCAGGGCAGAAACTGAAAGTCACACAGCTTTATTTCTGCAAACAATCTCATGGTTTAGACAAGTGCCAGGACCAGGCAGATTCAAAAGGAAGGGGTTCCATCTCTCAATGGTAGGGCCAGCAAAGTCATATTGTGGAAGAGCAGGTCATGTGGGAGACACTGTAGGCAGTCCTTTTTCAGAGAATCTATCACATCATGATAGCATGAAAGAAATGTGAAATCATCTAGATAAACTTTAAACATTTTACATTTGAGAAAGCTGAAGCCTAGAAAAGTGAGATGACTTACGCAGGGCACCACAACTGTTTTCCTAGACCCTTGCTACAAAGTGTAGTCCCTGGACCAGTAGCATGAATATTATGGGAAGCTTGGCAGAAATAGATTCTCAGGCTTCCCCAGACTTACTGAACTAGCACCTATGTTTTCCCACAATCCCCAGGGGCTCTGAATGCACATTAAAGTTTACTGAGAAGTGCCATTGCTCTTTTTACTTCCAAAAACTGAGACAGAAGACCTACCACCTACTAAAGAAGAGTGTTTTTTGGTCAGAGACATGACTCAGCATGGAAAAGGCTTTACTTAGTACCTATTGTGTTTTTTTTTTTTTTTTAAAGCACTACCTTTAAATTTTTACTATTACTCTTGAATTTAATCCTGACAGCAGCCTTGAGGGGCAATTAATTATAATTTCCATTTTAAAGGAGAGGTAACTGATGCTCAAAGACCTGTACTTGTACCTAGTGGAACATTCAAACCTTGGGTTTTCTGACTCCAAACTTCATGCTCTTAATTATGGGAATGTATACACTGGCAACTGCCATATGGCAGCAGTAAAAGAGTCTAAATGTTTAGAGGAAGAGCCCATTAGAGGGGAGCTATGGTATGTGGCTGGCTTGGTGAGCTGCCGCTTTTCTCCTGATGACTCTCACTCCCACCATGCCTAAAGCGAAGAGGCTGGCACGGGTGTGTGACAGATGGCGTGGCCCTGCTCTGCCATATGTGCACTGCTTCTCATTCCTGGGCACACAGCTGCCTGACACGGGCCTTGCCAGTTGGGCGGCTGCCTCTCGAGGTATCTCCAAAGGCCTTTGCTCAGAAAGTACAGTCCAGCATTTTCTTCACTTTCTCTTTTAGACACGTCTTCCTGTCACTCCTTGGGTCTCCACCTGGAGCAGAGAACTCTGCCAGGGAGCAAGTGACAGCCCTTGAGCTGCACATAACAGGTGGCATGTGGATGAAGCACATCCAGAAGTGGGCAAGCCAAGGGAGGGAGCAGGGAACAGCTCCTCCTGGGATCCCACTTCTGGAGAGCTTGGTGCCTGCCACTGCATCCTTCCAACAGCTGTGTGTGGGCTGGAAAGGCAATTTCCTCCTTGCTGTTCCCTTTCCAGGAAGCAGTGAGGAAGGAATGAAGAATGAAGACCAAGTGCAAGCAAGGGCACTCCTCTCCTGAGACCCAGAAGCCATGGGAAGAGAGAGCCAGGAAAGAAGGCTCCAGAATCCTTCCACATTGGACTGACAAGAGCAAGATTCATGTTTGCTTTGGTCTCATCAGCACTTTATGCCACCACAGGATAGGTTAACAGTTGACATAGAAATAATGCTGGGTGTGCAGTATTAGCCCTGGTGCTACGATCACCCTCTCTGGTTTCAGATTTATGGACTGTCAGTTTCTTTGGGTAATTTACTAGATCTTGCTAAACCTCAGGGTTCTCATTTGGAAACTAGAATTAATAATTTTATCTCCTCATATGGTTGTTATGAGGAATAAATGGAAAAATATATGTAAAGGGAGTACATAGACCAGTAACTGGTATTTAATGTTTTTGATAAATTGTTATTTAGTAATGCTAAAGTTTTTGTGAGGGTAGAAACTTTGACTGATCCACTATTGTATCCCTGACTCTCAAGACAGTTCCTGGAACATAGTAGGTACTCATTATTTGATAAATAAGTGAATTATTTGATGAATGAATTATTGACTAAATGCTACAATATAATATTCTAAGAGTTATTTCTGTGCTTGCACATAGGACTCAATGGCTTCAGGTAGAGGTTGAGCACTTACATGTGTGCATGTAATATGTGTTATTTTAGGTGTGTTTGTATGTATATATGAGGGTAGACAGAGATTTTTAAGATGATACTAAGCTGGTAAAAAATGATATGCTTTTTTTTTTCTTTTTTTTTTTAGTTTTTTTTTAAATTATTTATTTATTTGGCTACACTGGGTCTTAGTTGTGACATGTGGGATCTAGTTCCCTGACCAGGGATTGAACCCAGGCCCCCTTCATTGGGAACACAGAGTCTTAACCACTGGACTACCAGGGAAGTTCCTGCTTTTTTTTTTCTGAAACTAATGTTTCCCCTCTGCCTCCTTCTCCCTTTCTCTTTCCCTTCCTTCCTTCCTGTCTTTTTCTCTTTATTTTGTGTTCTTATTTTGGTTTTGGCATTTAAATCCTGCCTGGAGGCCTATCAGAATAGATTACTTTTATGCTCACAGTAGAACAGAAAAGAGTACCATAGATGGAGACCCAAGGACTTTGCCAAGTGAAGTAGTACAACCTTCATGCTCTAAAGATGGTGTTTCAACAGTGCGCTTGCTTTTGTTGCAATTCAAGCCAAGCACCAGGACAGTCCTTTTGCACCCTCCTTGGGAGAATGAGCATCTGAGCAAGCGGAGCTCCTCCTAGTCTGGGCCTGTTGGAGGCCCAGAGGCTCTGACAACCTCCTGTTGCTTCACTCCTGCATGTGTTGGAAGGAGGACAGGATGAGCAAAAAGATATGTGTGTAGAAGGATGCAACCAGAGGCGCAGGAATCAGTCGACAAACATCTATGCAGGGAGTGGAGTTCCTATGGTTAGTAACTAAGTTCTGAGATGGTGAGACTGAGGGGACTTTACACAGTTAAAGAAAGGGTCTAGAATGAAAGACAAGCCTTGCATTTCCTAGGGGTCTTATGCTTTTGGTCCAAGACTGGGGATCCCAGCAAGGATCCTGGGCAGACATTGGCTTTCTTGTCCCTCAGGTGTCCTCTGTTTTCCTGAAGGGCTGATTTTATAACAGGAGAACTTTCCAGGTGGTCCAGTGGTTGGGATTCTGTGCTTCCAGTGCATGGGTCATGGGTTCAGTCTCTCCTCAGAGAACTAGGATCCTTTATGCCATGCAGAACAAAAAAGAACTGGGAAGAAGATATGCTCTTTCAGAAATGTAGCTTGAGAAGCGTCTCAGTTCTGGGGTTTGCTTCAGAATCAGTGAGAGCTTTGTCAGTGGACACATGTCTGGACCTCAGAATTTTGATCAAAATTCTTAGAGGATCATTCAGGTTTGTTTATTATTTTATTAAATAACCCTTTCAATTTTAGAATAATTTTAGATTTACAAACATATAGCACAGATAGCCCAGACAGCTCCCATGTAGCCCTCACCCAGTTCCTCCCAATGTTAATGCCTTATATCTCCATAGTATAATATTTCTATTAACTGAACTTCAGACTCGATTTGGGACTCAGGTGTTCTACTACTCCTTTTTCTGTTCAAGGATCCCATCCAAATATCACGTGACATGTCTCCCCAGTCTTTTCTGGTCTGTGACATTTTCTCTATGTTTCCTTGTTTTCTATGACCTTGAGAGTCTTGAGGAATCCTGGTTAAGAGTATATTTACTTTTTGAAAGTTTGGAGTTGACTCTGACTCTAAAGGGCACTTTTGTGAACTTCCTGTATAGGTGCTTGAGCTTGCATTTTATTTTGCATATATTTTCCCCCTGAGTTCTTAAATGTTTTTATTAAGATTTCATACTGTCTGTCAAGAATCTATGCATCTTGGTGACAAATAACTTATTTTTGGTTAGGGATGAGAATATGTTTTAGCTTATATAAGTCAATGTAAAATTGAAATTGAGGGGGCTTCCCCGGTGGTCCAGTGGGTAAAGAGTCCACCTTGCAGTGCAAGGGGCACCAGTTCAATCCCTGGCATGGGAAGATCCCATATACCACGGAACAGCTGGACCCATATGTCCAATTACGAGCCAGCACTCTGGAGTGCATCCACCCAGAGCCGGTGCTCAGCGACCAGAAAGGCTGCTGAGATGGGAGGCCCACACAGGCCAAAGAATTAAGATGGATGAAAATAAATAAATGAAGGACCAATAAAAGAGGCCAAAATTAAAAAAAAGAAGTTTCTAAAAAAACTGAAATTGAAAATTGCAATTTCAAAATATTAAAATGAATTATATGCACAAACAGTTTGGTATAAGAATCTTGGGCTAAATTTTTGTGGCTTTGGTAAGAACAGTGCTTATACTTACTGAGTGCTAACCATGAATGAGTTACTACTATCCTTGTTGAACTGGGTGTAATAAAGCATTTAACTTTGCTATGGCTCTTTGGATGTATCAGTTTGGCTAGGCTACCTGCAATCCAAGGAATGTGAGCTCAAAGGACCAGACAGATTCCCAGATGGTTGGTTTGGACTGGATGATTCTTCCTCTTGCTTGAATGGCAGATTATAGGAGAGCATGGTTTCTTAACAGCAGCACTAATTGATATTTGGAACCAGGTGATTCTTCTTTTTAGCGCTATCCTATGAATTGTGGGATGTTTAGCAGTCTACACTAAATGCCAGGGGCACCCCTGGTTGTAACAACTAAAAAAAATGTCTCCAGAAATTGCCTAATATGCCCTGGGGGACAAAATCTCCCCCAGCTGAGATCTGTTGGAATAAAAGATAGAAAGGTAGCACAGGGCTGTTGCACTAGATTCCAAGATCAAATATTTCAAACATAATGAGATCTTGTTAGAAAGAAAGAATGAATGACAGATGCAGTCACTGCTCTGGGAGTCAAGAGGGAGAAGGAAAGGAGGACAGAGGGCCATGGGTTCATCCAGTGTAACAAACTTGACCCTATTAAAATCACCCAAAAATTGTTCTGAACATTAGAATCAGGCAGTTTTAAGATAGCAAAACAGGAGAGTCTGTGGTTTCTGGTGGAGCCACTGCCAAGACCCATGGATGGGCAGATAAACTGTTGCAGAGTATAGGTTCATTTCCCTTTAGGTGACCATGGGGAACCAACTCTGCCTTTCGGTCTTCTGTCAGTGTCTACCCAGGGACTGTGTGCCTCATTCTAGAAACCTCTCAACCATGTAATAAAGAGAGCACCACCTCGAATAGTCTTTTTTCTTCCTGCAGCTGGGTCAGTGGTTATAGATCCGACAGGGTTGTGTAAGCATCATGAGATTTTATAGCCATTTTAAAAGTCACTATTTATATTTGCATCTGAATCCTTTATCCAGTATTTTTTCAATCCCTTGTAATCAAGCTACCCTTCCACTTTAGATAAATATGTAAGAATTCAAAGATTCTTTCCTTTAAAGGAACTGTCTCTTATGGATGCTCTTCAAGGTGATCTCTCTATTTCAGACTGTCAGACATCGAGTTCTGAATGATTAGACACCCTTCTTGAGCTCTTTAAGCTATTGTGGTTTAGATAATTCAATTTGCTTCCCTAAATCTTAGCAGCAGATGTATTTTTAAGAAGAAAATTAAAACTTGACTCCATTAGTTGCTTTCTCCTGCAGTGTTCCTTCCGTATCTTTCCACCCCCTGATGCCAAGCTGGTGTTCGCAAAAAGGCCAAGGTGATATTAGGAGTTCTTGCTTAGTTCGTGTCAAGGGACCAGCACAGTGAGCTCTGACACAGCCATCTGTGTGTGACATGAGGACTGGGCTATTGAACTGTTCCCCAAAGAGTACTTAACCAAGTGTTGCTGAAACTGGAAGGTGCCCACCAATGACCTGGATGTCCTGTTGAAATACAGGTGCTAATTCAGTAGATCTGGTGCAAGGCCTGGGATCCTGTGTTTCTAGCAGGCTCTCAGAGGATGCCGGTGCTACTGGTCCCCAACGGATCACACTTTGGATAGTGAGTATTGAAACCCATCTTTTTGGGTTGGAGCTGCTAAATTCAGTATCTGACTCAGCCAGGGTGGAAGTCACTTAACATTCACCTCATCTTGCGTGCATATTCAGTCTCTTCAGTCGTGTCCAGCTCTTTTACCACCTCATGGACTGTAGCCTTCCAGGCTCCTGTGGCCAAGGGATTCTCCAAGCAAGAATACTGGAGTGGGTTGCCATGTTCTCCTCCAGGGGATCTTCCGGACTCAGGGATCGAACTCATGTATCTATGTCTCTTGTATTGGCAAGCAGGTTTTTTACCACTAGCACCACCTGGTTGACAATTACTGTTCCAGTTCTGCTTTGATATATGCTATGAAATATGGGTGAATTGCAGAAACAGTATGTTGAGCAAAAGAAGCCAGACACAAAAGAGTATAGAGAGTATGATTCCATTTAAAGGAATTCTAGAATAGGTGAAATCAGCTAGAGAGTCAGAAATTTGATCAGTGGTTTTTCTGGGCCTGTGGTGATGGTTGGGGTTGCCTGATTTGTTAGGGGTGATAATAATCCTTGTATTATATTTTAGAGATAATACTGATATGTTTACAAATATAAGATACAATTCGTGAGACTAGCTTCAAAATAATCCACTGGGGAAATAGATGGAGGTATTATTAAATCAAGAGTAGCCATGTGTGGGCTTCTCCTGGTGGTCCAGTGGGTAGGGACACCGCCTTGCAGTGCAAGGGGCGCCGGTTCGAGCCCTGGCCTGGGAGGATCCCACGTGCCACGGAGCGGCTGGACCGATGTGCCCAATTACCAAGCTGGAGCTCTGGTGGGCGTGAGCCCAGAGCCAGTGCTCTGCGACAATGGTGGCCACCGCGATGGGAGGCCCACAGGAGCCAAAGAGATGGGTGAAAAGACGGATGAAAATGGAGAAATGAATGACCAGTGGAAGTGGCCCGCCCATCCCCCTCCCTCCCCACCCCACCCACCAAAAGATAAATAAATTTATAAAATTAAAAAAAAAAAAAACAGTAGCCATGTGTTGATAATTGTTGAAGCTGGGTGTTGGGTAAGTGGCCTTCATTGTGCTGTTCTCCATTACCAGAACATAAACTTTTTTAAAAAAGTGATTTTCTCTTCTGATTTTTTGTCATGGTAAAAGCTTTTTCTTCATGTAGGAGTTATTATCACCAAAGACTCCTTTCATTCAGTTACACAGCATATGTTCGTTGTATACCTCCTCTTTGCCCTGCACTGTGCTAGGTAATGGAGATGCATCAATGAATGGAGCTAACAAAGTCCCTGCCTCTGCAGTGCTTGCTTTCTGGTGCAGCAGACAGGCAGTAACTGATTAAGATAATAAATAAGTAAATAGACTGTACAGTATGTAAGACGCAAGTGCTGTGGGAAATGCAGGAAAGGGTAAGGGGAGGCAAAAGTGCAGGAAGGGTGAGGGCTCTCTGAGGAGTTGCGTGTTCAGGGTAGGCCTTCCTGAGATGACATCTGTATCAAAGAAGTGAGGATTTAGCTCATGCATATAGTGGGATAGAACATTCTAGGCAAAGAACAACTGGTGAGGAACCTCAGCAGAGGAAGCCTGAGGCTCAAGCCAAAAGAAGAGGCCCTTGTGACTGAGTGGTCTGTGGTGGAGAGGGAAGGAAGAAGTAAGAGGGGAAATTGGACGGTGAGGGTCCATATCAGTCATCATAATGCTCTCAGATGTAGGCCACCTGTGGGTTTTGAGCAGAGCATGGTTCAACCTGACTACTGTGTTGAGAAGAGACTCTAGGAGCAAGGGAAGAAATAAGGGGGGCAGGCAGGCAGGTGACTCCACTTGCCTGAACTGTCCACAATACCCTGTCTCTTGTGCTGCATGTCGATTGCTCCATATCCTAATATTCACAGCCAAGGATGCTCTCCTCTTTTCCAGTCTCTCCCCTTCTCTCCAGTATCCTTCCATTGAAAACATGCTCCAGAGCTTGGCCCCCAAGTGTGGTGCCTGGACTGGCAGCGTCACCCTCACCTGAAGGAGGAGCCTCAGACATGCCCTGCCACGAATCTGAGTGAGAGACTGTGGGAGCATTGGGCACAATGGAAGCTCTGGAGGTGGGAAAAAGAAGTCAGATTCTGGAAATCATCTGAAAGTAGAGCCAGTGGGATTTCTTGACCAATTGTATGTAGACTGTGAGAGTACCAGTGAGCAAAGGATGTCTCCAAGGTTTGAATCTGAGTGAAGGGGAAAAAATGGAGTTGCCTTTGAGATGAGAAGACTGCCTTGGGTGTCTGAGTAAGGGTTTAGAGGTGGTTTGACAAACCCTCCAGTCTGCAGTGACTGTAACATCTACCTGTCCCAAAGACTTATGTTTGTGCCTTCACAAACACCTTCATACAGACAACAAAATGGCTTTTCCATTGTATTGAGGAATACAGGAACTCTGAACTATAAATTTGTAGGACATGTCTGTGATGTAGCAGCTAATGGGCATCATGCTGTACATTTCTCTCTATGGCACTCTAATTGTTCATGCCAAAAATGCACCTGAGTGATGGAGAATGAATTTGTTTCCTTTCAGGCTATGGCTGGTGATTGTAGCAAGAGGCATGTTGCAGAATAATTTGTTAGTGCAGAGGAAAATGGCTGAAGAGTTTATTGTGGACTAAAACCTGGTATCAATCCTAATCTTGTTTTCACTTGCTGTGACTCAGAAGTGATGTTAACTTTCTTTGCAGCTGACAAAATCAGCCTTCACTTTAATTTCTTTGTTTTTGCTTTTGATCGTCACCCCATTGACATCTTGCTGTTTCTTCTTATGTGAGCTAAGGTTTAAAGCTGAAATGATAGATAATGTGTTAATGATTATTTTGTTGAAGTTGAGCTAAGGTTTAAATGCTGAAAGTAAGGGGCAGGCAGGCAGGTGACTCCACTTGCCTGAACTGTCCACAATACCCTGTCTCTTGTGCTGCATGTCGATTGCTCCATATCCTAATATTCACAGCCAAGGATGCTCTCCTCTTTTCCAGTCTCTCCCCTTCTCTCCAGTATCCTTCCATTGAAAACATGCTCCAGAGCTTGGCCCCCAAGTGTGGTGCCTGGACTGGCAGCGTCACCCTCACCTGAAGGAGGAGCCTCAGACATGCCCTGCCACGAATCTGAGTGAGAGACTGTGGGAGCATTGGGCACAATGGAAGCTCTGGAGGTGGGAAAAAGAAGTCAGATTCTGGAAATCATCTGAAAGTAGAGCCAGTGGGATTTCTTGACCAATTGTATGTAGACTGTGAGAGTACCAGTGAGCAAAGGATGTCTCCAAGGTTTGAATCTGAGTGAAGGGGAAAAAATGGAGTTGCCTTTGAGATGAGAAGACTGCCTTGGGTGTCTGAGTAAGGGTTTAGAGGTGGTTTGACAAACCCTCCAGTCTGCAGTGACTGTAACATCTACCTGTCCCAAAGACTTATGTTTGTGCCTTCACAAACACCTTCATACAGACAACAAAATGGCTTTTCCATTGTATTGAGGAATACAGGAACTCTGAACTATAAATTTGTAGGACATGTCTGTGATGTAGCAGCTAATGGGCATCATGCTGTACATTTCTCTCTATGGCACTCTAATTGTTCATGCCAAAAATGCACCTGAGTGATGGAGAATGAATTTGTTTCCTTTCAGGCTATGGCTGGTGATTGTAGCAAGAGGCATGTTGCAGAATAATTTGTTAGTGCAGAGGAAAATGGCTGAAGAGTTTATTGTGGACTAAAACCTGGTATCAATCCTAATCTTGTTTTCACTTGCTGTGACTCAGAAGTGATGTTAACTTTCTTTGCAGCTGACAAAATCAGCCTTCACTTTAATTTCTTTGTTTTTGCTTTTGATCGTCACCCCATTGACATCTTGCTGTTTCTTCTTATGTGAGCTAAGGTTTAAAGCTGAAATGATAGATAATGTGTTAATGATTATTTTGTTGAAGTCCTCGAGTTACCTGATAATACTTTTTTTGGAAGGAGTTTTGAACATGAGTACACATGCACTTAGGTATACTATTATGTGAAAGAATTTTTATGGGTCATTTTGTACCAACAATAGAGAACACAATTCCAAATGGACAATATTACTTCTTTTCCATCAGTTTGTTATTTGCTACCAGTATAGCATCATCCTTCCCGGAATCATTTTCTGCTATTATAACAACCTCACAATAATACAAAACTATTGGATATTAAAGAATTATCCTAGTGCCTGTTCTTTGGGAAAATACTCTGTTAGTGACTCAGAGGTCTAAACATCTGAACAATAGTCTTCAGGTCTGGTGAGTGCTGAGTTCCTTGTTTCTCTTTTGGTTTTTCATCCACTCGTAAGCAATCCAGTATGAAAGACATAATAAGTTGCAGCCTATTAAATTTCCTTTCAGTGAGTTTTGTTATTTACCTCTCACCCCAGAAAAATAGGCTTGGTAGGAATCTACTTTGTGACCACTCATACTTTGCTTGGGAGATCTCCTTTTAAATGAAATTAAAATGGAAATGCTGGTAGTCTCTTACCTGTCTCTCACACTTACCATAAGGCAGAATTCCCTGAAGGAAAATGAGTGGCTAACAAAAGGACAATGGTAAAGGGTCTGGAGAATGTGGAATCCAGGAATCGCAGGAATCCAGGAGAGTGAATAGAGAGGCTGGAGCCACTGGCCTGGTTGTGGAGCTTATAGAAGATGAGTAGATTCTAGACATGATTTTAATATAAGGCTAACAGGATTTACTGATAGGATAAATGTTATGTGTGGGTCAAGGATAACTCTGAAGTTTGGGGCCTGAATAACTGGAAGAATGTAGTTTATAGGTAGGGCACTTTTGAAGGCCTGTAGAAAGGAAACTGAAGAAAGCAGGATTTGGAAAAATGAAGAGGCATTGTACAGGAGATAGCTGCCATTTTTCATGTTGTTGATAGTCTTTGAGTGTGATTACTAGTCCAGTATACCAGTGGACATCTTCTGAATCTCTCTAGTAAATGAAAAAGTAATAGAGATGAGCGGTATGTATTTTATATGCAAGTCCTGAGCATAGACATCAGTTCCAAAATGGAATGTACTGCCCTCATTTTCTAAAATGTCATATTTTCAGTTTTAATATTTATTTTAGTATAGAAATTTTATTGAAGAAAAATTGAATCGAACCTTGGTTGAAGAGCAAATTAAAACCACATTTATATATACTCTAAATTCCTTGACCTGGAACATCCGTTAAGTGAAACATTAGGCGATTGCAGAAACGTTGTCAATTTATTTTGAAGTGGTCACACTTTTCCCCTCTGTCTTTCTCTTTCAAATGAATAGTTATAAATAGTTATCATCTGGCTTAAAACATTGTCATTTTTACTTTTTACAATATCTATTTCAATGAAAACCAGAACTCTCCGTCATAAAGTGCTGCCTTACTCACTTAACAGACATCATTAGGAAGAGACTGCCACTAAGCTCAAGGCTAATGAGGGTATATTTCTCTTTCATCAAATCCTGTTGACCCTTGACCTTTTCAGTTGAAGGGCAAGGGACAGTCTTAAAATGTTGGCTCTAAGAAGGTAAGAGTTGAGTTTGGGTTTTAAATTTAGCATTTGATTTTGCCCTACCAACATCAAGTCAAGTGGTTTTACACAATTGGCTGAAACCAATATTGAGCTTCCTGTCTTAGTCCTCACTTTTTCTCTTCTCAGAAAGCAAGTTGAAATTGACTCTGCATCATCCTTGACCTCCAACACTCATGGGAGGTCAATATTCATCAGCACCTTTTAGGAATATCAACAGTGACCATACTAAGAGAGAATTGTTATTGATCCTTTGATTGCTGTTGTCCCTTTAATGTTAGGACTCTGAAGTCTTGACCTTGTCTCCACAGCTTCTGAACTTTTATATTATTGCTGTACTCAAAGATACACAGTATTATTGATATGTAGAGAGCAAATCTATTTTTGGTGATAATGGAAATAGGTTCTCAAGAAAGAAGATTGCTTTTTTTTTCCTTCTTACTTTCAGAGACACACAAAGCTAGTTGTATCTATAACACTATTTCTCCTTTTTCCTTGTCACCAAGAACTCAATTTTACTTATATGACAATGTGTACTACACAAGATGAGTTTCAACAAGTCGTTTGAACTGGTGATCAAAATAAGTGCATGGTAATTCCCTTTCCTTTGGACAAATACTCCCTTTCTCAGTCCTTCTTGCTAGCTAGGTGACCATGTGACTTTTGACCAATGAGACATAAGGGTAAGACTACTAAGGGATATCCAGGAGAGAGTTTACTGCCTGACAAAACAGGGAGCTTGGAAAAACACCTTCTCTACACTGCACTTTCCCTCTTCTTCCTGCCTTGAATGTGGTTATAAGATGTAATGCCTGGATTTGTAGCATCCATCTTGTAACTGTGAGGTTACAAACTAAGGCGAAATGCTGAGGCTGACAAAGTAGAAAGATAGAAATGATCCTGGGACCTTGGTGGTTTTGTTGGTCTAAGGCAATGAGGTAGGGACTCCCTACCTTCTTTTACCTCTGAGACCTTGAAGTTATTGAAATTCAGGTCTTTCATCAAATCCTGTTGACCCTTGACCTTTTCAGTTGAAGGGCAAGGGACAGTCTTAAAATGTTGGCTCTAAGAAGGTAAGAGTTGAGTTTGGGTTTTAAATTTAGCATTTGATTTTGCCCTACCAACATCAAGTCAAGTGGTTTTACACAATTGGCTGAAACCAATATTGAGCTTCCTGTCTTAGTCCTCACTTTTTCTCTTCTCAGAAAGCAAGTTGAAATTGACTCTGCATCATCCTTGACCTCCAACACTCATGGGAGGTCAATATTCATCAGCACCTTTTAGGAATATCAACAGTGACCATACTAAGAGAGAATTGTTATTGATCCTTTGATTGCTGTTGTCCCTTTAATGTTAGGACTCTGAAGTCTTGACCTTGTCTCCACAGCTTCTGAACTTTTATATTATTGCTGTACTCAAAGATACACAGTATTATTGATATGTAGAGAGCAAATCTATTTTTGGTGATAATGGAAATAGGTTCTCAAGAAAGAAGATTGCTTTTTTTTTCCTTCTTACTTTCAGAGACACACAAAGCTAGTTGTATCTATAACACTATTTCTCCTTTTTCCTTGTCACCAAGAACTCAATTTTACTTATATGACAATGTGTACTACACAAGATGAGTTTCAACAAGTCGTTTGAACTGGTGATCAAAATAAGTGCATGGTAATTCCCTTTCCTTTGGACAAATACTCCCTTTCTCAGTCCTTCTTGCTAGCTAGGTGACCATGTGACTTTTGACCAATGAGACATAAGGGTAAGACTACTAAGGGATATCCAGGAGAGAGTTTACTGCCTGACAAAACAGGGAGCTTGGAAAAACACCTTCTCTACACTGCACTTTCCCTCTTCTTCCTGCCTTGAATGTGGTTATAAGATGTAATGCCTGGATTTGTAGCATCCATCTTGTAACTGTGAGGTTACAAACTAAGGCGAAATGCTGAGGCTGACAAAGTAGAAAGATAGAAATGATCCTGGGACCTTGGTGGTTTTGTTGGTCTAAGGCAATGAGGTAGGGACTCCCTACCTTCTTTTACTGAGATAATAAAATTTTACTTCCACATGGTTAGTAATCCTATTACTCAGGAAGAAACATTCCTTATTGATTCAGCTTCTGTCATATTCTTTAGGCAAATCATCCATATATTCTACTTTGAGCTGGTTTTAAACTCCCTTCAGTGGAAGCAATATAGAGGCTAAGGTTAAGAGCATCCTTCAAGTACTCTGGGGACCCTGACCCTAATTAAGGAAGCTTTGTGGCACTGACTGCCAAAGTATGATACCATGTTGGGGCAAAGGGCCTCTCCATCCTTCTGAATGGACCTCAGCTCCATGCTTGCACCTTAGGGAGAAGCCACAGAGAGACTCTTCAGCACAATTTTGGTGGGACCTGATAGGTACTGGCAGCAGGGAGGTTTCTCCTAGAGACTCAGTGTATAGGGGACAGAGACCAGGTTAGCAAGAGTGTAGAGGACAGGGTAGACAACTGAGAGGAACTGTAGCTGGCAACAATCTTGGGGACATGTGGCAATAGAGAGCTACTGTGATGCTAAAGGCAGGAGAGGGAGTTGAGAACGGCTTCAAGGCAGCTGCTCCACAAATGAGTGCCACTCAGCATGAAGAAGATGAGCAATGCAGAGAGAGGGGAAGGCTTCCCTAAGCTCTTTCAGTTGCAGAGGTGGGCTCCTCCTTAGAAGCCACCAAAGTTAAGAAAACTATGCCCTTTGGTCTTCTCAATAGAAGTTGGCAGCTGGGGGGAAAGTGGGTTTCTCCAAACCCCTGCCAACCTCTTTTCTTATTTTTTGCCTTTTTGTTTGAAAGTTGTAATATAACCATGTTGGCCTCACATCTTTATATTTAGCTCAGCCTTAGATGGCTGAGCAGGTGAAGAATCCTCCTGCAATACAGGAGACGTGAGTTCCATTCCTGGGTTGGGAAGATCCTCTGGAGGAGGAAATGGAAACCCATTCCAGTATTCTTGCCTGGAGAATCCTATGGACAGAAGAGTCTGGTGGGCTACAGTCCAAAGGGTCACAACTTATAGTCTTTCTCAAGATCCAAGAAGAGATCATTTACCAGAAATATGTTTTCCTCCTACCTTACGTCTAAATGATTGACACAATGAACAGACAGGTTTAATTTACTACTGCTCTGGTAGGTTAGATAGCAAATGAGTTTTTGGGATACTAACACGTAAAAGAAATACAGAGGCTCAGATTCCTCCAAAGGGAAAAGTGCCACTTGACAGTTGAGTCCACTAGTCCACTAGTGAACTTATGTGTTGACCTATGGAGAGAAAAAAGTTCTGTGTACACATGATGACAAAACAAGATTTTAGACTCTGCCTGCAGATTTCCTTGGTCAAACAGACAATTTAAAAATACTTTATCAATTCTTGCAATATTTTTTGTTATGTGGAAGCACTCTGTTGCTCAATTATAGTTGTAGGATGACTCCAAATTGCTTGTTTTCTGATATTTATAGCAGAATAAATGTGATTACAAAAAAGGCTTCTTCTAGACATTGGCAAAATGGGGAAGGGAATTTATAGATCACCAACTCTGTGATGCTATGGTTTTATAACATCGTATTATTTCCTCTGATTCTGAGGCCTTTACCATTACCTCATTTTAGAGATAAACAAATGCTCAGGAGATTAAGAAACTCACCTGTAAAGGGGGCCCTTAGCTTTTAAGTGGGCGAGCCGGTGATCCTTAAAGTAGAGAAGGAGAGTTCTCTACTTCTGTCTAGTCCATGCCTTACCATTTTACTAGGCCTACATGTTTCAGGGTGAGCTGGGAATAAGCAGATTCCTGAGCCCTGACCCCAGAGATCGTAATTCTGTTTCCTTTTGAGAGTTGAGCACCAATTCCCATTTTCCTGGGTATCCTCTCTGATTGTGATGCTGTCTGAAGATAATACTTGGAGGAGTGCTGACCTGGACCTGAGGTTCCCCATGCTGTCTGCACACTGAGTCACCTAGAGTTGCAACGTGCCAGTGCTGGGTGCCTCATCTCAGATTCTCTGGAGTGGAGCCCTGATATCAGTATGTAAAAGTAAAGTTCTGCCTCTCTGGATCACGATCATTCTCATGGCCTTGTGAATCTCTGATGTATTCATTTCTGATCTCAGTTCCGGCAGGAAGTAACTGCATGATCACTAACTGTCCTTGCTCCTTCATAAGGCATGGGTCCGAGGTGACTAATTTTTTTGCGGGGGGATGGGCTGGGATAGGGGCAGGTGGGCCACTTCTATTGGTCTTTCATTTATCTATTTTCATCCATCTTTGTTCTTTGGCCCGTGGGGCCTCCCATCGCAGTGGCCGCTTGTCGCAGAGCACCGGCTCTGGCCGCACGCACTCCAGAGCTCCGGCTCAGTAATTGAACACATCGGTCCGGCTGCTCTGCAGCACATGGGATCTTCCCAGGCCAGGGATCAAACTGGCGCCCCTTGCACTGCAAGGCAGTGTCCTTACCCACTGGAGCACCAGGGAAGCCCTATGTGTCATCTTGACTAGGCTAAGGGATAGCTGACAAAACATTATTTCAGATTGTGTCTCTGAGGGTATTTCTGAAAGAGATTAGCCTTTGAATCAGTAGACTGAGTAAAGAAGTTGTGCCCTCATCACTGTGGGTGGGCATCATCCAATTCATCAGGGGCCCAAATAGAACAAAAAGGCAGAAGAAGGGTGAATTCTTGGTCTCTGTAACCTCATGAGTCAATTCCTATAATATATTTTCTATTATCTCTGCATATCGTATTGGTTGTGTTTCTCTGGAGAACGCTGACCAATCCTGCACTTGACTTTCAGGATCTTTTCAAGATACCTAGGTCTTAGAGGAAAACTACATAGTTGATATTGGATGCATTATTCATGGTTCAATAAAAATTTGAAAAGATGGTTGCTTTCTGGAATTAAACATTCTAATGTCATTTTCCCTTTGGCAAATAAGGAAAAATACAATATTTGCAGGTTTCAGAGTGGTTTTGTTTCAGCACCTTCTCTAGAAGAAAGATCAAAAATTTCCCCAGAACTATGAAATAGAATAGGAGGAGAGCCACTGAAGATGGTAAAGTGAGCGAGCAGAGAGCTGGTGAGACCTCAGGTTAAATTTCTTGTTTCAGTGGGATCCCAGGAAACACTGGAGAAAACAGATATGGAATGGATTTTTAGGTTTGGTAATTAAAGTTATTTTATCGGTTGCAAATAGTAAAACCTGCCAATACATCCCAAAATTCTAGTCCTGCTAGGATTCTGTGACTTAAAGAACATGGATCTACCACTTTGTGTTCTGAAAATATTTCCTGGATGAATCAGTTCCTTCAGATTTAGAGAAGGTTCATAAATGCAGGAAATGAATCTGTACTTTTGCTTTAAAAGATCAATAAATATAGCCTGGTGAACTGACGGTGTGTTGCATCTGAGCAGCGCATTACACTGCATCCTTCAATTATGATGTCATTTGAATAATAGCTAGGTGAGAATAGGACTTTGGGGGAAAGCATCTGAGTGCTCTGAGTTAGTGGAACACTGCCTAGCCAGGTATTTCAAACTTAAATGCCTCCGGAGGGCCAGACAGGCAAACTAGATGGGAGTACTGAACAGATATAAAACAGAAAGGAATGGTGGGAACAATGAAACATTTCAGTGTGTGTGTCTTATGTGAAAGCATTCAGTTATACATTTCTAAAAAAAAAAAAAATCGTTGTGTGGGTGGAATAGAATACATCCACGGCCACCACTTTTATAACCCCCAATGCAACAAGACCAATTAATATCCTGTTGCGGGCTTATGTTACTTACAGCATTAAAGCCACAATCCTTTGAATTATTGAAAAATTCTTTACAACTTTTAATAGTCACTTTCTTGCCTACTCTCTTCTGTCCCTGAGAAAGAAAACAAAATTCAAAACCTACAATCAATCCCTTGTGTTCTTTAAACTGTAGCTAAACATATGGGAAAGTTATTTCTATGGATATTATTATTCTCTGTGCACTGTGCTGGATGGGGGAGAAAAATTAACCTTTTTTCATGTATACATTAAATGACATGATGAAGGCAAAACATATGCTGCCTTTGTCATTTAGATATTTTCACATTGATTTGTGAATAGTGTTCAGAAATTTAATTTAATGTGATTTCTTGATACAGATGTCTTGCCAAAGTTAAGCATAAATCTTCACGGGTATGGTTACATAGATAGAGATAGATATAGATATATAGATATAAAACACACAAATATAGAGCCTTCTAGCAGTGTAAAACAAATAGCTTTCAGGATGTGATTGGGTTTATTGCAGTTGACTTTTACTTCCTATTCTTTGGTACAGTGTGCTGACCTTATAAATGTTATTAGATGTTGACCTGTAAATATAAAGAAGAATTGTCAATAAATGAAATTGTATTTCTGAACACAGAGGTCAGATTCTCCTCTAAGTTGCATGAGGTTGCTTTGTGAGCTTGTGGCATCAAAAAGTAATACAACAATTTTTTTGAGAAGCATTTTCAATTAGTGTGGTTGACCAAATTTTCTAATAATAGGAATTGTTTAGCATATGCTGCTGAATGGATCTCAGCAAAATAGTTGTGTCCCTCATTTGTAGGGATAGAAAGGCTACCCTACACTTTTATATATGTGATATATATATGTTTTTATTTTACTTTTGCTTTTACAAAGTTTTGTTGTTTGCAGATATGTGTAATCCCAGTTGTTATAGTACTAGGGGATATGGTGAAGGGGAACAATGAAACATTTCAGTGTGTGTGTCTTATGTGAAAGCATTCAGTTATACATTTCTAAAAAAAAATCGTTGTGTGGGTGGAATAGAATACATCCACGGCCACCACTTTTATAACCCCAATGCAACAAGACCAATTAATATCCTGTTGCGGGCTTATGTTACTTACAGCATTAAAGCCACAATCCTTTGAATTATTGAAAAATTCTTTACAACTTTTAATAGTCACTTTCTTGCCTACTCTCTTCTGTCCCTGAGAAAGAAAACAAAATTCAAAACCTACAATCAATCCCTTGTGTTCTTTAAACTGTAGCTAAACATATGGGAAAGTTATTTCTATGGATATTATTATTCTCTGTGCACTGTGCTGGATGGGGGAGAAAAATTAACCTTTTTTCATGTATACATTAAATGACATGATGAAGGCAAAACATATGCTGCCTTTGTCATTTAGATATTTTCACATTGATTTGTGAATAGTGTTCAGAAATTTAATTTAATGTGATTTCTTGATACAGATGTCTTGCCAAAGTTAAGCATAAATCTTCACGGGTATGGTTACATAGATAGAGATAGATATAGATATATAGATATATACACACACAAATATAGAGCCTTCTAGCAGTGTAAAACAAATAGCTTTCAGGATGTGATTGGGTTTATTGCAGTTGACTTTTACTTCCTATTCTTTGGTACAGTGTGCTGACCTTATAAATGTTATTAGATGTTGACCTGTAAATATAAAGAAGAATTGTCAATAAATGAAATTGTATTTCTGAACACAGAGGTCAGATTCTCCTCTAAGTTGCATGAGGTTGCTTTGTGAGCTTGTGGCATCAAAAAGTAATACAACAATTTTTTTGAGAAGCATTTTCAATTAGTGTGGTTGACCAAATTTTCTAATAATAGGAATTGTTTAGCATATGCTGCTGAATGGATCTCAGCAAAATAGTTGTGTCCCTCATTTGTAGGGATAGAAAGGCTACCCTACACTTTTATATATGTGTATATATATATGTTTTTTATTTTACTTTTTGCTTTTACAAAGTTTTGTTGTTTGCAGATATGTGTAATCCCAGGTTAGTTATATGTATATCCCTGACCCCTCCCTCCTCTGCTCCCCTCCCCGTCCCCTGCATCCCACCCCTTCAGGCTGTTGCATAGCTCGCATGTAGGATCCCTTATTCCCACAGCACACTGACAATAGTTCTTTTACATTTGATAGTATAGGTTTCCATGTTACTCTTTCCATGCCTCCCACCCACTGTTCACTCCCCACAATGTCCATAATCTGTTCTCTGTGTCTGTTTTTCCATCGCTTCTCTGCGTGTGTTATCATTACCCTTTTACTAGATTCCATATATATGTGTTAGTATACTGTACTTGTCTTTCTCTTTTTGACTTACTTCACTTTTTAAATAGGTTCTAGATTCATCCATCTCATTGATTTTTTTTTTTTTTTGGCCACTTCTATTGATCTTTCATTTATTTATCTTTGTTTGTTGGCCTGTGTGGGCCTCCCATCGCAGTGGCCTCTCTCGTCGCAGAGCACCGGCTCTGGGCGCATGTGCTCCAGAGCTCTGGCTCGGTAGTTGGCCACATTGGTCCAGCCACTCCATGGCACGTGGGATCTTCCCAGGCCAGGGATCAAACTGGCGCCCCTTGCACTTCAAGGCAGTGTCCTTACGCACTGGACCACCAGGGAAGCTCTAGGACTGATTCTTTTGCATTTCTTTTTATGGCTGAGAAGTATTCCATTGTATAAATGTACCATAGCCTTTTTATCCATTCATTTGTCGATGAACATCTTGCCGTACATTTTTATGGCAGGAAAGGAAATAAACCTATTTCAATCTAACAGGCACTGAAACTGGGTCCTAAGGGCATACGAACAAGATGTACTCTCTGCTCTTATATGGATAGGAATATGGTACAGAGCTGTATTGTCCAGTATGGTAACCACTAGTCATGTGTGGCTGTTTAAATTAATTAACTTAAAATCCACCTCCTTAGTCATCCCGGCCACATTACAAGTGCTCAGTACCCTGTGTGGTTAGTGGTTACTATAGTGGAGAGCAGAGATTGCAATGTGTCCATCCCTGTAGAAAGTTCCATTGCACAGTGTTGGTGTAGAAATGATAAACTCACCTCTGAACTCAGACTGGCTGCATTTGAAACCAAGAAGAGCTCCTTGAGATCACTGTGCCTCAGCTTTCCCATATTGTGAAATGGGGGATGATTATAAAGAGGACTGCTGTGAGGATTAAATGAGCTTCTCATACAAAATCCTTTCATAAGTACCTGGCCCATAAGAAGTGTATAATAGATACAGTGAAGGAATTCCTCAACACAGTAGACTTCAACAGAACTTTCTGAACACTCAGAAGAGGCAGAAATTTAATTCAGCCAGAGGGATTGCAAAAGCTCACGGAAATGGTGACATTTAAGTTAGACCTAGAATGATGAATTTTAACAAATGAGGTAAGTGGATGGGGAGGAAGGACATGCAACCTATGCAAAGGCACGGAGGCATGAAATTATGTGGCACATCTGGGTAGTGGCAAAATCTCCTCCTTTATTCTGCAGAAAGAGAAAAGCAGAAGGTGAAGCTGGGAAGGCAGATGTGGAAAGACTTCAGAGCCTTGCATGGCCTATGCAGGAGGCAAGATTGTGTTTTATTTAAAAAGTAAGGAGTCATTAAATAATTTGGGGATGATGCTAACTAAGGTTTGGAACAATAACCATGGAGATAGTGTGGAAGATGGATTAAAGCGGAGGGATCCAGCAATCAGGAGGGAAGGTGGGGATGAGATCTTGAACTAAGTCTGTGATCTTGAAGTAAGGCTGAGAAAGTACAGCAGTAGGGAAGAGAGGAGTGCTGACCCATCCTACGGACCAGCACCACATGGTGAGATGGAAGGAGGGGATTCTAGGACAACTCCCTGGGCTTCTGACTTGAGTGGAGATGCTCTTTCTAAAACACGGATTTCAGGAAAAAGGTCCTGCGTGCATCCCCTGTGAATCCTTCCTGGACCTCTCCAGACAGGGCTGACAGCTCTAGTGTTATGTTTCGCCTGAAGCCTGGCATCCATGGGGTCAGAGAGTCAGACAGGACTGAGTGACTGAACTGAACTGAACTTCTAGCTCTAGATGGCAGCAACAGCCTTGTGCTGTTCTGATTCCCCCGTTGTAGGCTGTGAGTTCCAGAAGGACATGGCAAGGCAGTGTCTACACTCTTCTGTGCTTTTCCTTGCCAGCAGACACTCCCTCGCACTAATATGCCAGAACCTATGTTCCTTGCATCCCTTGTCACTAAGGTATAAACATGAGCATGTGATTCAGTCCTGGCCAGTGTGTCCTCAGGGAACTATTGGGTCTTAGACTTTCTTCCTTGACAGAGGAGCAAATGGAAATGGGAGGCTTTTCTCCCCTTCCTGCTTGGAGACATCGTTCCATGGAAATATAACAGTTAGAGCTATGACTGCCTAATTGTCACAGTGAGACAAATGTGAATAGATCATGGAAGCTGGTGCTGAACCCAGGTATTATTGAGGTCCTGGACCAAACATGGACTGTCTTCTCCTCAGATTTCCTGAAAGAGGTGTCCTCTTACTCATGTCCCCTGAGAGGCAAACTTGGTCCCCAGCTGGGAACTGGTGCTGCAGGGCAGATGCTGCAGTTATGTGTCAAAACCTAAAGGACAAATAATAGGAACTAAACACATGTCTGTTATGAATCACTGGTGAATACATGAGAATCCATCAAATAGAATTGTGTGGTGGGGAGGACAGGGCCCACGGGGCATGGGAGGCTGTGCACAGGGGCGGGGAGCTAGGTGGCATCATGGGTGCTGTAGACAGGTGATTGGTGTAGCTGGAATGTTTCAGAAAAGTCTTAGGTACTCAGGGTCCACCATGGGCACCAAGAAGTCATGCTTGGCAGTTATCATTGGCGGGGTCCAGTGACAGTTCTTGCCTACTTCAAGAGTTGAATTCGGTCATGAGTGTTTGGAAAACGCTGCCCCAGTCAAGAGCTCCACCATGAAAACTAGTTTTTGTTTCCACTTCAAGACTGTTCATTGAAGCTGCCTCATAATATTCCATTATCTAGGTTTTGAAGCCTGAATAGTGTTGAAGATCTTTAGGAAAAGGCCTCCCCTGCTCCTCCTCGCTCCTCTCCAGAGAATGTCAGTTTATGCACGGTACAGAGCTCAGCCTCTGTGACAGCACTGTGCTATCTGCTGGGTAACTGTTAATATTAAACTGGTCAAGAATTGGGACAGGACTCCTGAAGGACAGTATGGTTATGAAGAATAAGGAAATGGATATTTATTAATGAGTAAATCTCTTTTTAGGTCTATAATCCCTGAATTAAAACCAACACAGCTAGCATTCTTTTATGAAACGTTACACAAGCACACTAAACTTTCCTCTCTCCCACCATCTAAATTCCTGATATGATTTTCACCCTCCCCCATTTTGTTTCTAATAGAAATAGAAACATTTTCTTCCAGACCATTGGAGATTCTACATTGCTAAGGGGGAAAATAAGAGAGGAGAAAAAAAGTATGTTTTCAGCTTTTGTAGTAACTGCGGGTTTTAATCAAAATTGATGATAAGCAGTAGCATCTTTATTTAAATGCCAGCTTTGTTATGACAAGGAAGCTCCAGTAAGCTGCATAGTGCCCCTGTTAACTGAGTGCAGTGAACCTATCTTCTTGCCTGCAGGTTAGCCCCCAGCCTCCATTCTTGCTTCCCCATCTCCACTCTCTATAGTCCCCATACAGTTAATCATGTTATCTCTGTACAATAATTAGTCCTGTAATATGAGCTTTGATTTAAGATAATGATTTCTGCAACAAAGGAAAATGTCTCTTTTGATAAGATTGATACAGGCTAAGCTTTCTCTTCCCTTCAGGATGAATTTCTTCAGTTCCTAAGAAGAATGTAGGAAGAAAACAAAATTAACATTTAATGAAAACCTACTCTGTGCTAGGATTTTTCTCTCCTTCTCACAGCAACCCTGGGAAACAGTTATCAGTATTATTTGACAGACAAAGAAAAACTCAAAGAGTTAATGAAATTTGCCCAAGGTTACAGACACACAGATGGAAAGAAGAAAAAGCCAATGATTTCTTGGGAAATTTTAGTGGAGAAACCTATGCATGAGGCTTGGTATATCATTCTATCTTCATTCTTTGATGAAGATTAATCTCATGGTCCCAGCTTAAATGCAAGGGAGGCTTAGAAACATAGTCTTCCAGAATGTCCAGTGAAAGAAAATATTGGTGTGCATTTTGTACCCCTCTGCTTGAGCACGTATACTCCAGTGATATGTGTTCCCGTATGAAGAGAAGAACACATGTCCATAGAGAAAGCCATGTGAGGATAGATACAGAGACTGGAGTGATGCAGCCACAAGCTAAGGGATGCCTGGAGCCACCAGAAACTAGAAGCAAGGATTCTTCCCTAGAGCTTTTGAAGGGAGCACAGCCCTACAGACACCTTGATTTTAGACTTATGGCTTCCAAAACTGTGAGAGAATAAATTTGTCCTGGTTTTAAGCCATAAAGCTTGTATATAGGTAATTTGATATGACAACCACAGGAAATTAATACACAAAGATGTGGAGAGCCTGTTCTTTGTCTTCCTTTTTTACTTTTTTGGCCACTTCTATTGGTCTTTCATTTATTTATTTTCATCCATCTTTGTTCTTTGGCTCCTGTGGGCCTCCCATTGCAGTGGCCTCTCTTGCTGCAGAGCACCGGCTCTGGGTGCATGCGCCCCAGAGCTCCGGCTCGGTAGTTGGACACATCAGTCCAGCCGCTCTGCAGCACATGGGATCCTCCAAGGCCAAGGATCGAAATAGCGCCCCTTGCACTGCAAGGCAGTGTCCTTACCCACTGGACCACCAGGGAAGCCCTGTTCTTTGTCTTCCTGAGGGTGTTGGACATCAAAGCAAGGAATGGGCAGAGGAGGCATTATTGATAATCTTTAAGATGAAACTGATGTGGTCTGCTTTGCACATCAGAAAGGCAACTCTACTAACAAAATATTGTAAATCAGCTCTATATCAATAAAAATGAAAAGGCAGTGCTTGTGGCTCTGAAAGGTATCAGACAGTTACTAGGAGAGTGTTTGTGCTTGGTGGGGGTGGGTGGGTAAAGATGAGCTGTGGGTGAGCCCGAAGTACAGTGGAGGTAGAGCTGTGGCATCTGCCTCTAGAAACACTCGCTGTGCCTTGGCTCAGAGGTCCTGGAGTCTCTTGCCAAACAGTTGCTTACCCCAGCACCCTGTTAGGGGATGCCTGCCTTTATGTAGCTCCAGAATAACCAGTTAATTACTAGGGGAAGGGCAATGCATCCTTTTCAGTGAGTACCTTCTCTAAAATGCAGAAAGTTTGTTACCCTCTGGCCATACATTGCCTCTTCTGGAATACTGACCTCAGAAATACTCTTGAGTGCAGCATCTGTGAGGGAGTGTCTCATTGGTGAGATTCCACTGAGGGTTACTTTGTTATTACCATATAACAAATCATCCTAAAATACAGGGCTTAAAATAATAAGTCCTTTTATTCTCTCTCATCATTCTGTTGGTTGACTAGGCTCAATGATACAGCTCTTCTGTTGGCCTTTCTTGCAGTTTCTCATAGTTGTGGTCAGACAGTGCTGGGTCTAGAATCATCTGTAGGCTCACCTGGGACACCGGGGTAGCCGGGCCTCTGTCCCTTCCCACGTTGTCTCAATACTTCTATCCTCCACATGGCTTCTCCATGTGTTCTCTCCAGAAGGATGAGATAGATGCATGCTGATTTGGGGTCCTCAATGTGGGAGTTCCAAGAGAGAGGAAAGAGAAATTGTGAGTACTCTTTAAAGGCAGGTCTGAAATTAGAACAGCCTGACTTCTGCTGCTTTCTCTTAGTTAAAGCAGTCATAGTAAAGCAGATTCAATGGAAAATGAGAAATAGAGAAATAACCTCCATTTCTTGATGGGAGAAGACAAAGAATTGGTAACCATCTTGCCATTTTATTTAAGCAGAACAAATATGGGCAGAAGAGGCAGAGTGTAGGTATTCAATGAATTTTTGATTCATAGGTTTATGACTACATGAATGCCCACATGCAAACAGCTCTGTTTCAGAATTCCCAAGTCACTTTTGAAAGATTTGACCATAGCAAGGACATTGTAATGAAATTGGCCAGAAATATTGTTTAAGAGTTAGACTAGAAACAAGAGAAAAGCTTCTTGTGGTGTTTTGTGTGTGTGTGTGTGTGTGTGTGTGTGTGTGTGCATGTGCGCTCATGTGCTCTGTTCTCAGTCGTGTCTTACTCTTTTTGACCCCGGGCATCTTGTCCTGTTAACAGTATGCTAATCAGAATGAAGTAGTGTTATTAATTAAATCATGTTGTTAATTGGAGGGTGGATACATGTACCAAAATCCTGAGCCTAGGAAAAATGCTGTTTGTCCCTTGCTGTTTAGGTGGGAGACTTCTTTACCTTATAAAGGAGTATTATTAAAAAAAAAAAGGATTAGTGATGTTTAGTTGCTTTTTAAAAAAGTGAATTCTAGTCTAGCAGGCAAAACTCCTATAAGCATAAATTAAGGAAGATGAGTTAGGGCTTCCCTGGTGGTCCAGTGGGTAAAGAGTCTGCCTTGCAGTGCAAGGGGCACTAGTTTGATCTCTGGCTTGGGAAGATCCCACATACCGAGGAGCGGCTGGGCCAGTGTGTCCAATTATGAGCCAGTGCTCTGAAGTGCGTGCTCCCAGAGCTGGTGCTCTGCAATGAGAGAGACCACTGTGATGGGAGGCCCACACATGCAAAGGAATAAAGATCTATGAAAATAAAATGATGACTTAGAAAAAAAAAGAAGCAGGGAACCTTTTTTAAAAAAAAGGAAGATGAGTTATTCACTGAAAACCTTCATAAATTAAAAAGCTTTTAAATCAGTATATACATTTCACCTTTACTCAATAACTCTGTATTCATAAATCACATTATTTCCATTGTTTAACTTTTTCTAACCTTTACCTTTCTGTCTTTCCTGTGACTGGAATTCAAGAAGTCATAAGTTTTCTATTTTAAGATACCATAATTGCTTTAATATTATAAATTAAATACTACTGGTTATATTAATGTTTCAGGCAGCATACAAAAAGTATATCATCAACAGTGTAAATCAGTTGGCCTTCAATAAAGAAAATTTTAATTGGGAACAATATTTTTTAAAGTATATCAAAATGTTGGAGAAATATTAATGACTTTTTTGGGAAAATGTTATTCAAATTAAGAGATTGGCCAGCTGTGCAAATGATTGTGTCATTTTAAAGCAGAAATCTCTGGCTATGTAATGTATAGTTGAAGTTCAACATTCATTACTTTGAATTGAGTGTCTCAAGCCAAGTTCCAGATATTAAATATCCAAAGTAAGTAGTGTTATCCTGTTTGAACAAATGGGGGTCTCCAGAGGACCAGAGGATGATACAATAAATATTCAAAAATGACTTAACCTTGACACGCATTTTCCTGGGTACCTTTGCCCAGTCCATTCTCCCCATGCCCTCCTCTGCCTGAAACTCACATTTTTGACAGGACTTTCCCGTGATTCCATTCACAGGCATTCTCAAATTCTGCCTCTCTCCCCAGAGTGACCGTTCCTGACTACCCTTGCTAAAATTGCATCCCCATTATTCTAAGTTTGTTCTTGATGTGTACATTGAATGATTGATTTCCTGTTTATAATTTGTCTCTCTCCACTGAGAAGCAGGGGCATTGCTTTCTCACTGCCACCCTATAGTGCCTGGCACATAGCAGTTGCTCAGTGAATATCTGTGAGAGCTATGATTATCTATCAAATGCGAGCTTAATGTAATGCACAGGTGCTGAGAGTTTGGACACTCCAAACTCAGGTACACTTTTCCACAGAAGAGAAGGATAAATGCTGCCAGTGGAAGTCCTGGATTCTAACATGGAGACATCTGCCCCAATTGTTGAAAAGGCTGCCAGTTTCAGATTGGCCTCATTATTCATGGATCATAAAAAGGAATTGTTTCTTCCTCTTGGAAGATGGCTCGTCAGCAGTATTTATTGTTTTGTACTAACCATACCCTTGCAATGCTCCTCATGAAGACGGGCTTGCTGCCTTTCAGAGCAGGCCCTCTACTTCCTTTTGCATTTAGCTATGAGCTACTCCCCCAAATGATTTTAAGATACCATAATTGCTTTAATATTATAAATTAAATACTACTGGTTATATTAATGTTTCAGGCAGCATACAAAAAGTATATCATCAACAGTGTAAATCAGTTGGCCTTCAATAAAGAAAATTTTAATTGGGAACAATATTTTTTAAAGTATATCAAAATGTTGGAGAAATATTAATGACTTTTTTGGGAAAATGTTATTCAAATTAAGAGATTGGCCAGCTGTGCAAATGATTGTGTCATTTTAAAGCAGAAATCTCTGGCTATGTAATGTATAGTTGAAGTTCAACATTCATTACTTTGAATTGAGTGTCTCAAGCCAAGTTCCAGATATTAAATATCCAAAGTAAGTAGTGTTATCCTGTTTGAACAAATGGGGGTCTCCAGAGGACCAGAGGATGATACAATAAATATTCAAAAATGACTTAACCTTGACACGCATTTTCCTGGGTACCTTTGCCCAGTCCATTCTCCCCATGCCCTCCTCTGCCTGAAACTCACATTTTTGACAGGACTTTCCCGTGATTCCATTCACAGGCATTCTCAAATTCTGCCTCTCTCCCCAGAGTGACCGTTCCTGACTACCCTTGCTAAAATTGCATCCCCATTATTCTAAGTTTGTTCTTGATGTGTACATTGAATGATTGATTTCCTGTTTATAATTTGTCTCTCTCACTGAGAAGCAGGGGCATTGCTTTCTCACTGCCACCCTATAGTGCCTGGCACATAGCAGTTGCTCAGTGAATATCTGTGAGAGCTATGATTATCTATCAAATGCGAGCTTAATGTAATGCACAGGTGCTGAGAGTTTGGACACTCCAAACTCAGGTACACTTTTCCACAGAAGAGAAGGATAAATGCTGCCAGTGGAAGTCCTGGATTCTAACATGGAGACATCTGCCCCAATTGTTGAAAAGGCTGCCAGTTTCAGATTGGCCTCATTATTCATGGATCATAAAAAGGAATTGTTTCTTCCTCTTGGAAGATGGCTCGTCAGCAGTATTTATTGTTTTGTACTAACCATACCCTTGCAATGCTCCTCATGAAGACGGGCTTGCTGCCTTTCAGAGCAGGCCCCTCTCTTCCCATTGGCTCTTCTGCTTTTTTGCATTTAGCTATGAGCTATCTCAGCAGCCTCAAATGATTTGTTGGAAATATCTTTCATTTGGATTATTGAAAGTTTCCAGATGCGTGGAGTTGCACTAAACCAGGAAAAAGTCAGCAGAAAATCAGACATTATATTTTATTGCTGCAAAATGATTTTCATTTCTTCCTACACCCGAATCACTGCCCTGAAATTCCAGAGAATCACAGCACTCATTGTTTGTCAGTACCTCTACCATCAATTCTATTTCAAAAACCAGTTGTACCCACCCACTCTCGACTGGAGAGAGTAGCTGTGTGCATTTGTAGGACTGAACTGTGTTTCCAAAATATTTGGTGACATTATTGAAGTTAGCTTTGTTTCTTTGGGGACGATCGATATAATGCTAGAATAAATGTAGCATCAAATTGCATTATTTCAGTGGCAGGACTTTTAATTATGATTCAGTTGATCAATCTGGTGCTAAGGATGCAATAACCTTGCCCTTTTGTTTATGTTTGCATCTGTGCTAATTTTCTTTTTAAATTAAACTCTTCAGAAGAGAGGTTAAGGTATGGAATTTTTATTTCATTTAAGTAGTTCTGACTTATTCATAGCATATATCCAGCTCTCCTGGCCTGTTGCCAGTCTTACTTAAAGGGGGATGAGCTTATCAAGATGATTTGAGAATGCCAGGCAACCAGTCTGCTATCTGATAATCTTAATTTCAAAGAATTTTAACCAAGATATGTGAATTTTGTCTAGTGGTGGTTAGAGGAAAGGACCCCTGCCTGCTAACCGGGTCACTGCATTGGGTACTCAGATTTGAAGTTGCAGGGATTTTGTCTGTTTGCTTGTCTTACATGAGTTTCCCTAGAAAACTAGGGAAAGTGTGCTTGAGTTCACACGTAAGCATGGTTCTGCCAACCTGCATGGCAGTTGGTCTAAAATAGAAACAGAAAGCTTGGGGCTGGAAGGAACATCTTGACATTCCGTATCTCCAAGCACAATACTAGTACAAAGTTTGTTGAGAAATGGAGAGCATCTCTCTGGCTGCTTGGAACAATGGTTTCTAAACTATAGCTTACCCCACCCCAAGGAAAGTCTCCATGATATGGCAGAGTGTCAATAAGTATCTATAGATTGAATGATGAAGGAATGAATGATGTCCTTGACGTTAGTAGCAATTCATTACTCAAGATAGTTTTTGTCACCATTGTTTAATTTGTTTGTAGAGGAAGAAGAACATCTATATTATGTGAACAACAAAACACAGGCAAGACAAATGACATGCAATACAATTGGTCTTTTCTTGTGAATGCTGAAGGTCAGGTTCATCCATATATATACTAGTTTGTCAGTAAACTTTGGCCCTTTGTGACACTGAATTTCTACTGGTACAATAAACTAGCACTGAATTTTTTCACAGTACATTCAGGTTTTAGGAGATGATTATTATGTGAAATGCCATATGTATACCTGTAGGCTGTTCTGGTATTTGCTAGTAGCTGTATTCCCTGTGGCCCTGAACACTTGATGAAGTATAGAAGCATTCTGCCCATCCCCCCACACTGTTAACCATGTGCCACTTTATATCCATAGATAATCCTTACACATCACTCCTTCCTGAGAAGGAAAAACAGCTTATATACATGAGGGTTCATTCTAAAATGAGAAGCATGGATGCTGTTTCATTTTCTTAAGAAACACTTCAACCTCAAGTAAGTAAAAGTTTAAAGAGAACAGTACTTTTGTTGGAATGCATCCAGTAGTCAAAGTTTGAAGAAATCCAGTCTGTTTCAGGCAAGCTTCTAGATTTATCCCCTAGTTTAGAGGACTTAGGCAAGGGAGATCGAAGGCATGGCAGTTATTTTTAGCACTTCTTATGGAGTGACATGTTTATTGCTCTGCAGGTTGAGAAAGCCTTTCTCCTGTGTTGAGAACATTAGGTCTTCCTCCTTCCTGGTGTGTGAGGCCAACAGGAACCCTGTTAAAAACATTCAAACTAAAATAGGCAGTTGGTCTAAAATAGAAACAGAAAGCTTGGGGCTGGAAGGAACATCTTGACATTCCGTATCTCCAAGCACAATACTAGTACAAAGTTTGTTGAGAAATGGAGAGCATCTCTCTGGCTGCTTGGAACAATGGTTTCTAAACTATAGCTTACCCCACCCCAAGGAAAGTCTCCATGATATGGCAGAGTGTCAATAAGTATCTATAGATTGAATGATGAAGGAATGAATGATGTCCTTGACGTTAGTAGCAATTCATTACTCAAGATAGTTTTTGTCACCATTGTTTAATTTGTTTGTAGAGGAAGAAGAACATCTATATTATGTGAACAACAAAACACAGGCAAGACAAATGACATGCAATACAATTGGTCTTTTCTTGTGAATGCTGAAGGTCAGGTTCATCCATATATATACTAGTTTGTCAGTAAACTTTGGCCCTTTGTGACACTGAATTTCTACTGGTACAATAAACTAGCACTGAATTTTTTCACAGTACATTCAGGTTTTAGGAGATGATTATTATGTGAAATGCCATATGTATACCTGTAGGCTGTTCTGGTATTTGCTAGTAGCTGTATTCCCTGTGGCCCTGAACACTTGATGAAGTATAGAAGCATTCTGCCCATCCCCCCACACTGTTAACCATGTGCCACTTTATATCCATAGATAATCCTTACACATCACTCCTTCCTGAGAAGGAAAAACAGCTTATATACATGAGGGTTCATTCTAAAATGAGAAGCATGGATGCTGTTTCATTTTCTTAAGAAACACTTCAACCTCAAGTAAGTAAAAGTTTAAAGAGAACAGTACTTTTGTTGGAATGCATCCAGTAGTCAAAGTTTGAAGAAATCCAGTCTGTTTCAGGCAAGCTTCTAGATTTATCCCCTAGTTTAGAGGACTTAGGCAAGGGAGATCGAAGGCATGGCAGTTATTTTTAGCACTTCTTATGGAGTGACATGTTTATTGCTCTGCAGGTTGAGAAAGCCTTTCTCCTGTGTTGAGAACATTAGGTCTTCCTCCTTCCTAAGGCAGTCTGTGTGAGGCCAACAGGAACCCTGTTAAACATCAATCCCCAATCATCAGCTATGACAAGAGGCTTCCAGGAAGGACATGTGGAATGCAGAAGTGAGGAAGACACACCACCCAGATGCATATGAATGCTAAAGCTTTGGAGGTGGACAATGGCTAAACATTATTGCAAATTGTTGTCTGATTTTGATGTAGCTAAAATAGCAAGGGAAAGGTTGTTACTGCTCCTTCCCAGTATGAACCTACCTTTGAAGGAGTTGTGCTATAGTGGAAATTTATGCTAGATTTTGCATTTTAATAGTAACTTTGCTTATGGAACGTTCCTGGATGATTATGTTGATTTATAGTTGCAAGATATGTTTTCAAATATATCATTACTTAAATAAAAGTATTTAATTTAAAAAGCATTAACTACCAATTAAAGCACAAAAGAAGCCAAGTAGAATTCTGGCTATGGTAAAATTAAGGCAGAATACTAACCTCCTACCTTCTGAAATCAACTGGAAATAAGAAAATGGAAGTTACCCCCGAACATAGTGTAGTTTATTATCCATTTAGAACCAGATTTTTGTGTCTAACAAAGGGGTGTTAAGCACTAGGTTGTCTTCAATAGTATTGGTCTCCTATTTTTAGAATAAGTAGAAGGAAAGCACATAAGATCCATTTTTTTTATTGTGGAAAAATTAATAGGTAATGCATTTTTTAGTTCACCAAGTTAAATATTTTGAAGTGCACCATTCAGTGATATTTAGTGTATTCCAAATCAAGATACCCCAAAGGAATCCCTGTATCCACTGCTGTTCATTTTCATTAAGAAACACTTCAACCTCAAGTAAGTAAAAGTTTAAAGAGAACAGTACTTTTGTTGGAATGCATCCAGTAGTCAAAGTTTGAAGAAATCCAGTCTGTTTCAGGCAAGCTTCTAGATTTATCCCCTAGTTTAGAGGACTTAGGCAAGGGAGATCGAAGGCATGGCAGTTATTTTTAGCACTTCTTATGGAGTGACATGTTTATTGCTCTGCAGGTTGAGAAAGCCTTTCTCCTGTGTTGAGAACATTAGGTCTTCCTCCTTCCTAAGGCAGTCTGTGTGAGGCCAACAGGAACCCTGTTAAACATCAATCCCCAATCATCAGCTATGACAAGAGGCTTCCAGGAAGGACATGTGGAATGCAGAAGTGAGGAAGACACACCACCCAGATGCATATGAATGCTAAAGCTTTGGAGGTGGACAATGGCTAAACATTATTGCAAATTGTTGTCTGATTTTGATGTAGCTAAAATAGCAAGGGAAAGGTTGTTACTGCTCCTTCCCAGTATGAACCTACCTTTGAAGGAGTTGTGCTATAGTGGAAATTTATGCTAGATTTTGCATTTTAATAGTAACTTTGCTTATGGAACGTTCCTGGATGATTATGTTGATTTATAGTTGCAAGATATGTTTTCAAATATATCATTACTTAAATAAAAGTATTTAATTTAAAAAGCATTAACTACCAATTAAAGCACAAAAGAAGCCAAGTAGAATTCTGGCTATGGTAAAATTAAGGCAGAATACTAACCTCCTACCTTCTGAAATCAACTGGAAATAAGAAAATGGAAGTTACCCCCGAACATAGTGTAGTTTATTATCCATTTAGAACCAGATTTTTGTGTCTAACAAAGGGGTGTTAAGCACTAGGTTGTCTTCAATAGTATTGGTCTCCTATTTTTAGAATAAGTAGAAGGAAAGCACATAAGATCCATTTTTTTTATTGTGGAAAAATTAATAGGTAATGCATTTTTTAGTTCACCAAGTTAAATATTTTGAAGTGCACCATTCAGTGATATTTAGTGTATTCCATCAGATAGAGTTAGTTCCAGAATGTTTTCACTACCCCAAAGGAATCCCTGTATCCACTGAACAGTCCCTTCCTTTTTCCCCCTCCTCCTAGCTCCTGCAACCAAGTGTCAAACTTAGGCAACCAATAAAATATGCTTTGACCTTCCTAGGTGACACTAATGGTAAAGAACCTGCCTGCCAATGGAGGAGACATAAGAGGCACAGGTTTGATCCCTGGGTCGAGAAGTTCCCCTGGAGGAGGACATGGCAAGCCACCCCAGTATTCTGGTCTGGAGAATTTCATGGACAGAGGAGCCTGGTGGGCCATGATCCATGGAGTCACAAAGAATCGGACATGACAGAAGCAATTTGGCATGCATGCAAAATGTGCTTTCTGTTTCTTTGAATTTATTGATTCTCAACATTTCATATGAATGGGTCAACTTTTGAACATAGAAAATCTAAGCACTTATCATCCTTTGATAAGTGTGCTAAAAACAAATGGTTTGGGCTTCCCTGGTGGTCCAGTGGGTAAGGACACCACCTTGCAGTGCAAGCGGCACTGGTTCGATCCCTGGCCTGGGAAGATCCCACGTGTTACAGAGCGGCTGGACCGTTGTGTCCAACTACTGAGCTGTAGCTCTGGAGCACATGTGCACAGAGCCAGTGCTCTGCAGCAAGAGAGGCCACTGCGATGGGAGGGGCCCACACAGGCCGAAAGGACAAAGATGGATGAAAATAGATAAATGAAAGGCCAATAGAAGTGGCCAAAAAAAAAACATTGGCACTAGAACAAATGGTTGGGGGCTTCCCTGGTGGTCCAGTGGGTAAGGACACCGTCTTGCAGTGCAGAGGGTGCTGGTTCAATCCTGGACCTGGGAAGATCCCATGTGCTGTGGAGCGGCTGGACGGATGTGTCCAACTACAGAGCTGGAGCTCTGGAGTGCATGCACCCAGAGCTGGTACTCTGTGACAACAGAGGCCACTGCGATTGGTGGCCCACACGGGCCAAAAGAATAAATACAGATGATAAATGAAAGACCAATAAAAGTGGCCCCCCAATTTTTTTTTTATTTGTTTGGGGCAGTGGGTTGGGGAGGGAGGGGGAGGGCGGGCCACTTCTATTGGTCTTTCGTTTATCTATTTTCATCCATCTTCGTTCTTTGGCCCATGTGGGCCTCCCATCGTGGTGGCCTCTGTTGTCGCAGAGCACTGGCTCTGTGCACATGTGCTCCAGAGCTCCGGCTCGGTAACTGGACACATCGGTCCAGCCGCTGCACAGCACGTGGGATCTTCCCAGGCTAGGGATCGAACCGGTGCCCCTTGCCCTGCAAGGCGGTGTCCTTACCCAGTGGACCACCAGGGAAGCCCCCCAAATTTTTTTTTGAAAAAGGAATCTAATTAAAACAAATGGTTGGATTTTGCAGCCTGAGACCTTTCCTTCTGCAAACAGTGAAGGGCCAGCTGGAGAATCTTGATAATTGAGCAGAAAGTGATGCTAGAATGCCTAGGTGCCGTAGATGAAACAAACTCTAGAATTTCAGGTGAATTCCTATTTCTCAAAACCAGAAATTTAGGTGGAATTCTGTACTGGAATCTCACATCATTACAATGACCTAAGTTTGGTACATGAGATTACCCATGCTGAGCTGAGAAATCAGCTTTCTCTATCTCTCTTACCCTTCCTTATTTTCTTTTTCAAACAAGTGTTATTAAGCACATAGCATGGTCAACACTGGTAACAATGATGCACAAAGCAGGCATTATCTCAGCCCTCACAGAGTCTACACTTGCGTGGAGACACACAATAAAATAGGTAGCTACACTGTGCTGTAAGTGTTGTGAAAAAAGAGAAAACCGTAATATGAGTGAGAATAATTGAAGTCAGAAGCCCCTTTAGACCAAATGTTCAAGAGTGCCTCTCTGAGGATGTCATACTCAAGCTGGGAGCTGAAAGATACAAAGGAGGCAACTGTGTGAAAGTGGTGTACAAGAGGTCCAGGTTTAAAAAAAAAAAAAGCCCATGTGCAGTAGCCCCATGGCAAGAAGGAGCATAACACAGTCTACCAAGAGAAGATGAGAAACTTAGTGAATGAGGTGAGGCTGGAGAAGTAGCCAAGGGTCCAGCTGTGCAAGGCTTTGTAGCCATGGTGCAGAATTTACTATGAAAGCAATGTTCAGCCATTGGACAATATCAGGTAGGAGACTGACCTCATGAAGTCTTTTTTTTCCACTTACCGTTGTGAGGTGATAAGATTAAGGGAGCAAGAGTAGAGTTAGGAGGGTGATGAGAAGGTCCAGGTGCAAGATAGTGGTGGCCAAACAAGGTGGAGGTATAGCTATTCATATACTGATCACCTCTGGGATCCTACAGCTGTGCCAGGCAAGATGGAATGAGCTTGGATGTTCATATTGCAGTCATATTTTGTCCATGTAATATTCCTCTGGGGAACTTGGAAACAAAGAAAGTACAAATCAGGAATAAAGTTGGTAATTTGGTCCAGCTGGATAAACACTGATTGAATCTCTCTCTGTGCCAAGCAGATGGCACCATTTTCCTTTTGAACTTTGAAGGCAGTGCTTCCATGTATATCTTTCAGGAACCAGTGATGCTGTTGGAAAGACCAAAGCTGTTCTGATTCTTGATGTCTAGGTTTGACCTGGTTTTTCTCTGAAAATCTCTGTTCTGGAATCTCACATCATTACAATGACCTAAGTTTGGTACATGAGATTACCCATGCTGAGCTGAGAAATCAGCTTTCTCTATCTCTCTTACCCTTCCTTATTTTCTTTTTCAAACAAGTGTTATTAAGCACATAGCATGGTCAACACTGGTAACAATGATGCACAAAGCAGGCATTATCTCAGCCCTCACAGAGTCTACACTTGCGTGGAGACACACAATAAAATAGGTAGCTACACTGTGCTGTAAGTGTTGTGAAAAAAGAGAAAACCGTAATATGAGTGAGAATAATTGAAGTCAGAAGCCCCTTTAGACCAAATGTTCAAGAGTGCCTCTCTGAGGATGTCATACTCAAGCTGGGAGCTGAAAGATACAAAGGAGGCAACTGTGTGAAAGTGGTGTACAAGAGGTCCAGGTTTAAAAAAAAGCCCATGTGCAGTAGCCCCATGGCAAGAAGGAGCATAACACAGTCTACCAAGAGAAGATGAGAAACTTAGTGAATGAGGTGAGGCTGGAGAAGTAGCCAAGGGTCCAGCTGTGCAAGGCTTTGTAGCCATGGTGCAGAATTTACTATGAAAGCAATGTTCAGCCATTGGACAATATCAGGTAGGAGACTGACCTCATGAAGTCTTTTTTTTCCACTTACCGTTGTGAGGTGATAAGATTAAGGGAGCAAGAGTAGAGTTAGGAGGGTGATGAGAAGGTCCAGGTGCAAGATAGTGGTGGCCAAACAAGGTGGAGGTATAGCTATTCATATACTGATCACCTCTGGGATCCTACAGCTGTGCCAGGCAAGATGGAATGAGCTTGGATGTTCATATTGCAGTCATATTTTGTCCATGTAATATTCCTCTGGGGAACTTGGAAACAAAGAAAGTACAAATCAGGAATAAAGTTGGTAATTTGGTCCAGCTGGATAAACACTGATTGAATCTCTCTCTGTGCCAAGCAGATGGCACCATTTTCCTTTTGAACTTTGAAGGCAGTGCTTCCATGTATATCTTTCAGGAACCAGTGATGCTGTTGGAAAGACCAAAGCTGTTCTGATTCTTGATGTCTAGGTTTGACCTGGTTTTTCTCTCTGAAAGCTGGAGGGATCTTCTCTGTTCTGCTCTTTCATGTTGATAGGTCTTTGTTTGGGTCTCTGGTCATCCATTTTGCTGGGCACTCACAGGGCAAAGTCATTCTCAACATCCATGCTCCTCAGTACCTAATATTTTAAAAATAGTTTCATCAATGATCTCCTGTCTCCCATTTTCTCTTTGCTTTCTAGGTATCTTATTATATTCAGGTACCAAACTACTAGACTGGTCCTTTATACTTTCCCCCTAGTTTTGGAATATGTGATCTTATCTTCAAACCCATTCATGAGCTATTTTTAATTTCTGTGAACCTCCTTCCCTTTTTGTATTTAATCTCTGGATGTCCCTTTTGTGCAGGATCTGGGAAACTAGAAATCTAATTGCTTCTTAAACATACCTTTAACCAACCATCTTTTTTATAACTTTACCTTCTGCCCAACTCCCTGAGGTACTTTGATAGTGCCTGTTCCTGAACCTCTGGAGGAATGTATGATGGGGATCAGCAAGCTTCTCAAAAGGGGCGGAGATAATCTTAGGCTTTGTGAACCGTACAGCTGCTCAGCTATAAAATCACAGCTGCTCACAACTGCGCAACTCTGCTGCTATATCATGAAAGCAGCCATAGACAATATTGAAAGAAATGAGCGTATCTGTGTTCCAGTCAAACTTTATTTAGACCCCTGATCTGTGATACACATTGAGCTGCACTGTGGCTTTGCTCTCTGTCAGTTTAGGATGGAGCATCTTCAGTCTACTCAGTTTCCAGCTTCTTACCCATCTGCTTTCCAGCTTCTAAAATTTTGTTGCTGTTGTTTGATCCCTGTCCAGTTCTTTTTATTTTGGGATTAGATGTTTTAAATAGTTTCATGGTGGTTTTATTAGAGTTTTAGGAGTGAAAGTAAATAAATATTGAGTATCTTGTTTCTGTCAACACTTTGACTTGAACATGGCTGTTAAACATTAATAAAGGATAATGTGAGGAGTCTTCATTTCTGTATGGTGACCCAGATATCACAAGCCATTTAAATGAATTTACTCGTTTCAACCCTTTCACAGGGCTTCTGATTCTTGATGTCTAGGTTTGACCTGGTTTTTCTCTGAAAGCTGGAGGATCTTCTGTTCTGCTCTTTCATGTTGATAGGTCTTTGTTTGGGTCTCTGGTCATCCATTTTGCTGGGCACTCACAGGGCAAAGTCATTCTCAACATCCATGCTCCTCAGTACCTAATATTTTAAAAATAGTTTCATCAATGATCTCCTGTCTCCCATTTTCTCTTTGCTTTCTAGGTATCTTATTATATTCAGGTACCAAACTACTAGACTGGTCCTTTATACTTTCCCCCTAGTTTTGGAATATGTGATCTTATCTTCAAACCCATTCATGAGCTATTTTTAATTTCTGTGAACCTCCTTCCCTTTTTGTATTTAATCTCTGGATGTCCCTTTTGTGCAGGATCTGGGAAACTAGAAATCTAATTGCTTCTTAAACATACCTTTAACCAACCATCTTTTTTATAACTTTACCTTCTGCCCAACTCCCTGAGGTACTTTGATAGTGCCTGTTCCTGAACCTCTGGAGGAATGTATGATGGGGATCAGCAAGCTTCTCAAAAGGGGCGGAGATAATCTTAGGCTTTGTGAACCGTACAGCTGCTCAGCTATAAAATCACAGCTGCTCACAACTGCGCAACTCTGCTGCTATATCATGAAAGCAGCCATAGACAATATTGAAAGAAATGAGCGTATCTGTGTTCCAGTCAAACTTTATTTAGACCCCTGATCTGTGATAAAATTGAGCTGCACTGTGGCTTTGCTCTCTGTCAGTTTAGGATGGAGCATCTTCAGTCTACTCAGTTTCCAGCTTCTTACCCATCTGCTTTCCAGCTTCTAAAATTTTGTTGCTGTTGTTTGATCCCTGTCCAGTTCTTTTTATTTTGGGATTAGATGTTTTAAATAGTTTCATGGTGGTTTTATTAGAGTTTTAGGAGTGAAAGTAAATAAATATTGAGTATCTTGTTTCTGTCAACACTTTGACTTGAACATGGCTGTTAAACATTAATAAAGGATAATGTGAGGAGTCTTCATTTCTGTATGGTGACCCAGATATCACAAGCCATTTAAATGAATTTACTCGTTTCAACCCTTTCACAGGGCTGACTAATTTGGGTCTTGAAATCGTTACTTTCCTTTCTTGTCATACAAATTTTACTCTCATTTCAGCCTTTATCAAGAAATCTATTTCCAGCAGTTGGTGGGATGTTAGCATTTGTAATTTCATACAAAATTAATAGAACATAGATTTTAGGCAATGCATTTGTAATTTCGTACAGAATTAATAGAACATAGATTTTAGACAGTAGGAGGCTAATTTGCAAGTGGCAGGTGAGAAACACAGCTGTCCTAAGGAGATGCCAGGAATAGCAGAATATGTTCAGCTAATCCAGAGGCTGTGGCTTCCATGACCACACACCAGAGACAAAATTGAGGTCACTAAGAGCAGTTGCTGTTCTTTGTATGGTGAACCTTGAGCCGTGGTGGCAAATGGCACAGAAAGCCACTCTCTGAATCAGCATCTCCCAGTAAGCTGAGGGTAGCAGCATGTATGTCCACAAACTACAGTTAATGTTCCACAATTCCTTCCCTTCCTATTTTAGTACAAAACACAAAAACTTTGTGTGCTATTGCTGAGGAAAGAGAGCTGAAAAACAAATGCACTGTTTTTTCCAACTAGAGAATGCTGTTTTCCTGTTTCAGGATATGCCGTAGGAGTACCAGCTTTCTAATGGGACTGTACTTTGGTATCACCTGGGGAGCTTTGCAGAATTCTGATGCCCAGATTTCTGCCCTACCCCAGATTATTTACACTCAGGAAATAGGTGGCAGAGCTGAAAGTCCACTTCCAGGGTTCAAGGTAATGACCACACTGCCTCTACATTTAATTTGCAAATAGGTGATATCTTTATGAAAAAGAATCAAAATATAATAAAATTAATATAAAACTGAACAGAAATAGAAATCGCTGAGCACAGCACATGTCTGCCATCCTTTATCTTAAGTCTGAACTGCCCAAAGCTTGAAAAACAGAGAGTTTTGTAGTTTAGCTCCAAAACTCATTTGTGTACAAGGCCTGAACTGACCCAGTGTGAAGTCATGCATCACCACCTCCCCAGTATAAATATTCACAGTTTTTGTGGCACAAATATTAGGTTCCCCTACTTCTTGCAGTGGTGAACTCTGCTACATAATATATGGTATGAAAATCCAAAGAACTTTGTAACAAGTATTTCCTGCTCTTCACTCTTTGGGTACATTGTAAGGCTGGCACTTCGCTTCCCCTTTGAAGTTAGGTTTGACTATGTGACTTGATTTGGCCAAAGAAATGTAAGCAGATGTGTTCTTTGTCACTTCTGCATCAGAGTTTTAGGAGACAGTTTGCAGTTAGCAATTAGCTTTTGTTCTTTCCCTTTGCTACTCTGACCAGTGAGTGATGCTTCTGTCAGTCTCTGTTATGACAGCCTGGACCTGAAGAGATGGAGAGCGGAGCCCTCATCAACTTAGATTTTGGAGATATGCATTAGTGAAGCATAATCTGGTCTATCCTGACCAATGGAGTAGTATCAATCTGAAAAATTCTTAATTCCAAAACAAATCTGGCACCAAGGTTTTCAAATGAGATACTGTGGATCTTTATTTAAATACTGAAAGTTGAATGTTTTCCCCAAGAAAATTTGAACTGTGTTGGTGCTTTGAGCATAGCAATTTCCTGAAATTAGCAGAGTAGCATCTGGGCAATGTCCTCTGGACTGAGCTCTTCGAAGTCAGATTGTTTCATTTATCTTGCTAGCCTCAATGCCTGATATGAAGTGAGCCCTTGGTAATTAGTCATTGAAAAGAAATTGATGGCACAAAGACAAATAATATCTGGTGCTCGAGGCTCTGAGAGAGAGAACAAAAGAAGAATATAGGGCTTCCCTGGTGGTCCAGTGGGTAAGGACACTGCCTTGCAGTGCAAGGGGCGTCAGTTCGATCCCTGGCCTGGGAAGATCCCATGTGCCGTGGAGCGACTGGACCGATGTGTCTGACTACCGAGCTGGAGCTCTGGAGCGCATGCGCCCAGAGCCGGTGCTCTGCAGCGAGAGAGGCCACCGCGATGGGAGGCCCACATGGGCCAAAGAACAAAAATGGATGAAAATAAATAAATAAATGAAAGACCAATAGAAGTGTCCAAAAAAGAAAAAAAAAAGAATATATAAAACATGATGGCAAAAGTTATCTAGTTTATCTAGTTTACAGTTTTGCCTTGTTCAAATAATGAACTAGAGGCAGAGCAAATCTTGTTTGAAAGGACAATATACTGGCTCTAAGTTAAAGCTCATGGGTGGATGTCAAGATTAATTGAGGTAATTTGAACAAGTAAGCCTTTTAGCACAGAAATGGTTCATAGTTGTTTTAGTCACTAAGTCGTGTCCAACTCTTTGCGACCCCAAGGACTGCAGCCCACCAGGCTCCTCTGTCCATGGAATTCTCAAGGCAAGAATACTGGAGTGGGTTGCCATGCCCTCCTCCAGGGCATCTTCCCAACCCAGGGATTGAACCCACGTCTCCTGCATTGGCAGGGAAATTCTTTACCACTGAGCCACCAGGGAAGCCCTGGTTTATAGTTAGCCTGTAGTAAGTATAATATTAATTAAAAATATATTGGGAATTAAAATAGTAGTCAACAATGACCTACTGTATAGCGATAAATAAATCCAACTTGTAAAAAAAAATAGATAGCATTCCCCCTGAAACTGTACCAGAGAGGGCAAATTGGCTGATAAATATGGTTTTCAAACTGTGCTTTACTGTGTTCGATGAATTCTGAAGCACCTCTTTAATACCTCTAGGGTGACTTATCTCAGAGCCCTGGAGAGGGGAAGGGACAGCTGAGTGGGTAGGGCCTGAACCATCAACGCTCACCCCAACCTCAACAGCTCTACTTTGTAGCCATCATGGATTAGCTCTCACGTAGGACTTTGTTTGAAGAAAGAATCCTATAGATTAAAAAAAAAGCCTCGAGGGCTTCCCCTGGTGGTCCAGTGGGTAAGGACACCGCCTTGCAGTGCAAGGGGCACCGGTTCAATCCCTGGCCTGGGAAGATTCCAAGTGCCGCGGAGTGGCTGGACTGATGTGTCCAATTACCGAGCCAGAGCTCTGGAGCACGTGCACCCAGAGCCGGCACTCTGCAATGACAGACGCCACCACGATGGGAGGCCCACAGGAGCCAAAGAACAAAGACGGATGAAAATAGAGAAATGGAAGACCAATAGAAGTGGCCCGTCCTCTCCCCTCCCTCCCCAACCCGACCCCTGGCCAAAATAAATAAATAAATAAATCTTAAAAAAAAAAAAGCCTCGAAAGTCATTAGAATAAGGTGTATATATATATATATATATATATATATATATATATAGTATGTATAACTTTGCTAGTACACTTTGCTGTACACTAGAAACTAACACAATATTTTAAATCAACTATATTTTAATGAAAATAATATAATAAAAGAAAAATATATGTCAGAGAGACTTATAGCAGCTAGTGATGAAACCATAGGCTTTTTGGTAAATTTCAATTTAACATGAATGAATTAACAAATTATTCGTGGTGTCCTGGTTATCTGACTAGTTAAGATTTTAATGTAGCATCTTTGGGGGGCCGGGCGGGTTGGGGAGGGATAAGGGCAGGCGGGCCACTTCTATTGGTCTTTCATTTCTCTATTTTCATCCGTCTTTGTTCTTTGGCGTGTGGGCCTCCCATCACAGTGGTCTCTGTTGTCGCAGAGCACCGGCTCTGGGAGCATACGCTCCAGAGCTCTGGCTTGGTAATTGGACACATTGGTCCAGCCGCTCCACGGCATGTGGGATCTTCCCAGGCCAGGGATCGAACCAGCGCCCCTTGCACTGCAAGGCAGTGTCCTTACCCACTGGACCACCAGGGAAGCCCTAATGTAGCATTTTGACATAACATTTAAAAAAATATTTAATGCTCTAGCAATCATGAGCATATGAATCCTTAACAACACTTTCCTATGTTCTCACAAACCAAATAATAGACTTGGAAATATATAAGGTTACTTAAAAAGAATTTCCTCACGTAGGACTTTGTTTGAAGAAAGAATCCTATAGATTAAAAGCCTCGAGGGCTTCCCCTGGTAGTCCAGTGGGTAAGGACACCGCCTTGCAGTGCAAGGGGCACCGGTTCAATCCCTGGCCTGGGAAGATTCCAAGTGCCGCGGAGTGGCTGGACTGATGTGTCCAATTACCGAGCCAGAGCTCTGGAGCACGTGCACCCAGAGCCGGCACTCTGCAATGACAGACGCCACCACGATGGGAGGCCCACAGGAGCCAAAGAACAAAGACGGATGAAAATAGAGAAATGGAAGACCAATAGAAGTGGCCCGTCCTCTCCCCTCCCTCCCCAACCCGACCCCTGGCCAAAATAAATAAATAAATAAATCTTAAAAAAAAAAAAGCCTCGAAAGTCATTAGAATAAGGTGTATATATATATATATATATATATATATATATATATATAGTATGTATAACTTTGCTAGTACACTTTGCTGTACACTAGAAACTAACACAATATTTTAAATCAACTATATTTTAATGAAAATAATATAATAAAAGAAAAATATATGTCAGAGAGACTTATAGCAGCTAGTGATGAAACCATAGGCTTTTTGGTAAATTTCAATTTAACATGAATGAATTAACAAATTATTCGTGGTGTCCTGGTTATCTGACTAGTTAAGATTTTAATGTAGCATCTTTGGGGGGCCGGGCGGGTTGGGGAGGGATAAGGGCAGGCGGGCCACTTCTATTGGTCTTTCATTTCTCTATTTTCATCCGTCTTTGTTCTTTGGCGTGTGGGCCTCCCATCACAGTGGTCTCTGTTGTCGCAGAGCACCGGCTCTGGGAGCATACGCTCCAGAGCTCTGGCTTGGTAATTGGACACATTGGTCCAGCCGCTCCACGGCATGTGGGATCTTCCCAGGCCAGGGATCGAACCAGCGCCCCTTGCACTGCAAGGCAGTGTCCTTACCCACTGGACCACCAGGGAAGCCCTAATGTAGCATTTTGACATAACATTTAAAAAAATATTTAATGCTCTAGCAATCATGAGCATATGAATCCTTAACAACACTTTCCTATGTTCTCACAAACCAAATAATAGACTTGGAAATATATAAGGTTACTTATGAGAGCTCTGCTAAGATAGAATTTACTGAGATAGTACTTAAAGCTCCTAGAATCTTCTCCTTGGCTTGTGAATTAGTTCTCTGAAGAGCATTAGTATTCCACTTTAATGTGGAGTTAGAGAGTTTGAGAAAAGACTTGGAGACTATTTTTGAGGTCTCATTCATGTGATAAATGTGATGTCATTGAGTAAAGAAAGCTCAGTCTGACCTTTGAATTGTGTGGGCTGTGAGGGGTGTGTGTGTGTACAAGATGGCAGTCCTCTCATGCACTGACTGATCCGTCAGGTCTCATAAGAAGAGAGAGAGCTACTCATCCTTCCACACTGTTGGTACTTCAAAGATTCCTGTAACTGGAAGCCCTTGTGGGGAAAACAAAAAAGATACTTGAAACTCAGAGTATTTGTTCAGATGGGGAAGAATGGAGGGGGCAGCTTCAAACACTTAATCCAAGTTAGAACCTTGAAGGAGATGGCAAATTTCGAAAAACATATCAGATTATGTTGACATTTCTAGAGTGAACTCCGGAAAACGTGTGTACAGATGTGATGATGAAGAGTAGCCTGGGGAAGAATGCAATTTTTTCCTTTTCCTCCTATCCATGTGTCTGATTTCCAGGAGTCTTAAGTGAGAGCAATATTATTAAAAGTTTACTTGGGGCCAAGGACAGGTTCAGCAAGGACTGTGGTTGGCCTTGGACCATGATCATCTTGTGCAAAAAGATTGAAATGTAATTCACATATGAAATTCACCCTTTTAAAGTGTCCAATTCAGTGGTGCTTAATATGTTCACAAGATCGTTCCTGGGCACTAAGCCGCATATGCCCAGTGGGTGAGTGAGGCCTGCTTTCATGAATAGTCTAGCTACTGGTCAGTGTTTCAGGGGGCACCAGGGCCTGTGGGAGCCTTATTCCCCTAAGGGGAGCTTTAAGAGAATAACAGGATGCTGACTCCTTCATCAGGCTGAGCTTAGTGCTTTTATTGCTTGAAGCTACAAAATCGACACTTCTTGGTACATCAAGATAGGAGTATTAAATCACAGCTGGAGCGTACAAGGGAAGTCGTGTTTATCAGGGTAACCACCTCCTCCAATTTATCGCAGATGCTGTAGTTTGCATCCCAGGGGAGCAAAACCTAATCTGCCTTCCCCAGAGCCCAGTTGTAATCTTTGAAAGGCAGTGGGAACTAGCAGTGCTCCAGCCATTGCCTGTTTTCTCCTCCCATTGTAGGAAGTAGATGCTTGAGATTGCAGCCATTACTCAAAGCTCAAAAAAGTGCATTTGAAAGGCCTTGGTGTCTTGCATTTCTTCCTGTCCTAGAGACTCTAGGAGGGGAAAGTTAGCCCCCAAGATGTATTGGTAGCCATCACCCTACCCACATCATACAGCATCTCCTCTGATACCAACACCTCTCTTGTGGATGGCTGCCCTGGCCAAGGGGGTTGGGACTTCCTGCTTGAGGATGGCTGGAAAATGAATAGATCCAGGTGGGGACCTTCAGCAGCATCAGCATTGCCCAGAAATTTCTTAGAAATGCAAACTTTCAGGTTCCACCAAAATCAGAACCTGAGAGTGATGTCCAGCAAGCTGTTTTCTTTCTTTCGTTTTTTTAGAACAAACTCTCCAGGAGATTCTTTTGCAAATTAGAATTTGAAATGCAGTGAAAAGACCATGATCAGGTGGAGCTTGGAGTGCAAGATAGAATGAGATGGGGCTTTCCCTGGTGATCCAGTGGGTAAGGACACCGCCTTGCAGTGCAAGGGGCGCCAGTTCGATCCCTGGCCTGGGAAGATCCCACGTGCTGCGGAGCGGCTGGACCGATGTGTCCAATTACCGAGCCGGAGCTCTGGAGCGCATGCGCCCAGAGCCGGCGCTCTGCAACGACAGATGCCACCACGATGGGAGGCCCACAGGAGCCAAAGAACAAAGACGGATGAAAATAGAGAAATGAGAGACCAATAGAAGTGGCCCGCCCGCTCCCCTCCCTCCCCAACCTGACCCCCGCCCAATAAATAAATAAATAAATAAATCTAAAAAAAAAAAAAAAGAATGAGATGGCTTTGTGAACTGGTGCAAAACCAACAAAAAGAAATTAGATGGTATGAATTGAAACGTCTGAAATTTGCATATACTATATACATGCCCACAAATATGCACCCACTGTATCATTTTCATTTAGGTTTAAAGTGAATAAGACTTCCTCTTCTATCTGCCTTGGGTATTTCATCGTTTTTGTAAATTTTCTTCATTTAGTCTTCAATCTGCCTTCCCAGAGCCCAGTTGTATTTGGAACTAGCAGTGCTCCAGCCATTGCCTGTTTTCTCCCATTGTAGGAAGTAGATGCTTGAGATTGCAGCCATTACTCAAAGCTCAAAAAAGTGCATTTGAAAGGCCTTGGTGTCTTGCATTTCTTCCTGTCCTAGAGACTCTAGGAGGGGAAAGTTAGCCCCCAAGATGTATTGGTAGCCATCACCCTACCCACATCATACAGCATCTCCTCTGATACCAACACCTCTCTTGTGGATGGCTGCCCTGGCCAAGGGGGTTGGGACTTCCTGCTTGAGGATGGCTGGAAAATGAATAGATCCAGGTGGGGACCTTCAGCAGCATCAGCATTGCCCAGAAATTTCTTAGAAATGCAAACTTTCAGGTTCCACCAAAATCAGAACCTGAGAGTGATGTCCAGCAAGCTGTTTTCTTTCGTTTTTTTAGAACAAACTCTCCAGGAGATTCTTTTGCAAATTAGAATTTGAAATGCAGTGAAAAGACCATGATCAGGTGGAGCTTGGAGTGCAAGATAGAATGAGATGGGGCTTTCCCTGGTGATCCAGTGGGTAAGGACACCGCCTTGCAGTGCAAGGGGCGCCAGTTCGATCCCTGGCCTGGGAAGATCCCACGTGCTGCGGAGCGGCTGGACCGATGTGTCCAATTACCGAGCCGGAGCTCTGGAGCGCATGCGCCCAGAGCCGGCGCTCTGCAACGACAGATGCCACCACGATGGGAGGCCCACAGGAGCCAAAGAACAAAGACGGATGAAAATAGAGAAATGAGAGACCAATAGAAGTGGCCCGCTCCTCTCCCTCCCTAACCTGACCCCCGCCCAATAAATAAATAAATAAATAAATCTAAAAAAAAAAAAAAAGAATGAGATGGCTTTGTGAACTGGTGCAAAACCAACAAAAAGAAATTAGATGGTATGAATTGAAACGTCTGAAATTTGCATATACTATATACATGCCCACAAATATGCACCCACTGTATCATTTTCATTTAGGTTTAAAGTGAATAAGACTTCCTCTCTTCTATCTGCCTTGGGTATTTCATCGTTTTTTGTAAATATCCTTCTTCCTTCAAGAAGCACTTTATTGTTAACTTCATTGCAATTAGATTAAGAAAAAAATAGTGGAGAGAGTGTAGAAAGAACAGGAACCTTTTTGGGATCCTGGGATTTAGGAGTCAAAGATTCTTAACCATAGTATTGTTTAAAACTTTTACCCAGATTTCTCTTGTCAAATAAAAACCATATCTGGATTTAGGTAAGGAAGGGCCTTTATTCAAAAGGATTATTGTAGTAAGTGGAGGGGTCCATTATATTAGGGAGAGAGAAGTTAGTAATAAAGAGAACAATCTGACTATAAGATCTCAAAGGCCAGGGAGAAAAGAATTTTCTTATATAAGAACAGGTAAATAAGGCTAGAAAGTATTTAGATATTGGAGAGAGGGATGCTCAAGCAGTATGTTACAATGGTTGAACAGGGGGAAATGTCTTTCCTTGGGGTCATCTGATTTTCTGGATGGGTCAGTAAGAAGGGGTTGGCATTCTGATGCTGTTAGCGAGCATCTTGTCCAGACTGGTCAGTGGTATAGCCTGTCTAGTTATTTATGGCAGTGAAGGGGAATGTAGAGTGTCATGTCTGACATTGTCCTAGGTAAACGCACAAGTCTTACAGAAGTCATATGAGGAAGCCATATTAAGTAAGTTATTCTCTGGAAAACAAAAGTATGGAGGTGTTTCTTAACCTTTGCTGTTTTCCTAGCTCCCGCATCTCAGATAAAGTCTAATATTGTCACTTTATGTGACTGGAACATTTTAAAACATAAACCTCAGAACTTCATGCCACAACTAAGACCCAGTGGAGCCAAATAAATAAATTAAAAAGCAAACAAAAAAAGCCTCTTAGCATGTATTTAATAAAGCAGTTCTGTTTAATACAAAACACACTTGTTGACTTTTGCTCCATTAACTGATGCATTTTATAGTGAAAGAGATTTGGCTTTTTTGAATAAATGCTGAATTCCTCTTTTAAGAGAAGAATCACTAACCAAACTTATTAAACACGTGCAAATACATACTGTGGACTTTTAAAAAGTGCTTTGAGGTTAGATAGAATGGAGTGAGCTATTTGAAGCTGGATGGAGGAGTTGCAACTGAAAAGGCTATTACATTATTTTTCCCATGTCAGTAAATCTGGTGTACACCAATATGGGACTTTGGTGAACAAAGAAATACTAGGAAGTCATTAATTACAGTAATGAGAACAGTGTGGCTAAGAGGGTGTTCACAGGTTGTCCCATTAGCACCTCCTAAAAATAATCTTCCTGGGTGAAATGGGGGTTTTTTATATGAAAACCTTAATAATTTAAATTGAGAAGAACAACTAAGAGCAGGGGAATTTTTAAGTGGAGTTGAGAGAGGAAAAAAGGTTAATTTTTTTTTAACACCACATCTTTCAGTGCTGTGGTCCACTATGACTATCAGCTGATGACAATTTCAATAAAACAATGCAGATCCTTTTAAATATCATTTTGGATTCTTGCCATAGTGTTCTACAGTTTGAACTGTTGTTTGCTATCATTCTATCTTTCATTGTAAGATCATAAATTCTTTGTAGGAACTGCTAATTTCCATTGAAAATTTGTTCTTAACCTTGTTGGTGTCCTTGCAGGCTTTTTAACAGGATAGGAACCTCTGGTGGCCTAGATAGTAAGGAATCTGCCTGTAGTGAGGGAGACCTGGGTTTGATCCTTGAGTTGGGAAGATGTCCTGGAGAGGGAAATGGCATAGTATTCTTGCCTGGGAAATTCTGTGGAAAGAGGAACCTGGGGGATTACAGCCCATGGAGTTGCAAAAGAGTTGAACATGACTGAGCAAATAACACTCTCACTTTTTTCTTTCATAGAAAAGTCTTACCACCAAAGAGGCGATACAGCTCCACCTAAACAACCACAGTGATGGCATTAACAAGAAAATAATTTATTAAGAATCAGCTAGACCCTGTCTTAGGCAGTGAAAAAAATAATTCTTATATTGGGGCCCCATAAAATGTAGGCTGTCTACATGGACCAGTCACGGTCCCAAATCTAAACTTAAGTAAGCATGTGCTTACAGGAAATGCCTCATGGCCAAGGAAACCTCGTGCCAATCACAGACCTCCAACTCAGCTTTAACCAGCGTTATACATTTTATTTCATTTAAACTTCACAACCTATTTAATGGATATTGTTTTACTCCACAGATGGCAAAACTGAATTTCCAAAAGGTTAGTCTCAGTCTTATCACTACAGTACAGGACACTTCTAAAACACATGGTAAAGAAAGGGGTCCCCTTTTGAGCCCAGATTTCTGAAGGACAGATAAGGGGTCAGGGAGGGGGTGAAGATAGGGCTGATCTTCTGAGCTTCTCTCAGCTATGGGCCTTAGTGACTTCACATTTTAGGCTCATCTTTGCTAAGTTGCAGAATCAATTCTGACAGAGTTAGGCCCTATGGAAATGGTTATAGGATTCAGTATGTGTGTGCGTGCTAAGTTGCTTCAGTCATGTCCAACTCTTTGTGACCCTTTGGACTGTAGCCCACCAGGCTTTTCTGTCCATGGGATTTCCCAGGCAAGACTACTGCAGCAGGTTGCCATGCCCTCCTCCAGGGTGTGTTTTCAGCCCAGGGATTGAACCCGTATCTCCTGTGTCTCCTGCATTGGCAGGCGGGTTCTTTACTACTAGCGCCATTTGGGAAACCCACAGGGTTCAGGATACTCTACATCAAACCATGGTACCTCAGCAAATTGAATTTTTAAACAGAAGGAATTTAAGAAAGGGCAGGTGCAGGAAGGTCTCTTCCCTTCCCCTGAGGCCAGTTAGAAGACAGTTATGTGATGTCCATTGACAGATGAATGGCAAAAGAAGCTGTGGTACATATAAACCATGAAATATTACTCAGCCATAAAAAGAAATGCATTTGAGTCAGTTCTAATGAGGTAGCTGAATCTAGAACCTATTATACAGAGTGAAGTAAGTTAGAAAGAGAAAGATAAATATTGTATATTGACACATATATATGGAATCTAGAAAGATTGTACTGATAAATGTATCTGCAGAGCAGCAATGGAGAAATAGACAGAGAATAGACTTAGGGACACTGGTGTGAGGGAGGGGAATATGCAGTGGGACTAAGGGAACTCAAACAGGAGCTCTATGGTGACCTGGAGGGGTGGGATGGGGAGGGAGATGGGAGGGAGATTCAAGAGTGAGGGGACATACGTAATACCTATGGTGGATTCAGTTTGATATGTGGCAGTAAACAACAAAACTGTAAAAAATTAAAAAAACAAAACTTTACTAAAGAACAACAAGAAGAAACAATAGTGCAGCCAATGGCACCTGGCGTGGTCCTGCTTCCTCCTCGGGGATGTGCATAACAATTTGATACATATCTGAGGAATATAGCCCAGGAACATAGCCCAGCCCCTCCCCTAGGTGGAGGATGGTAACTTCAGGGTGTGCTCAAGCAAGTTCATCTCAAACTGGTTGGAACCCGAAGGCTGATAATTGAGATTCCAGAAATGCCACTCTTATCTCGCCATCAATCAGAGGAGGGTTACACACTGTAGCCCTCCCCTGAGATTTTGCCTATAAAACTTTCTTCCCTGAAACCATTGAAGAGAGTTCATGTTTTTGAGCACAAGCCACCTGTTCTCCTTGCATGGCCTTTGCAATAAACCTTTCTGTGCTCCACACTCTGTTTTGGTTTGTTTGAACTCTCTGTTGGGCACAGGAACTTAGGTTTGACAATATTTCTTCATGTCTTAATTTCCTTATGAAAGCTCTGAGATCACATAAAACATGAATGTGAGTGTTTTTCTCTTATTAATATGTCTTTTGATATGATAGCCATAGGTAAGAACCTAGAAGGATAGAAGGAAAAGATATTTTTCTTCCCATGCATTGGCTCATGCCATCTGAAAGATGTGCTCTAGAATTCTTACTATGCACCATGGGCTTGATCGCTGATGTGACCACAAAGCTTCTACCCTCCCCAGCTCTCTGTATGCATAGAACTCATTTCCCAGTTCTGCTCCATGTCCTAAGCCTGCCATTTTCTGCACTGAGACTGGAGGCTGCCCTAACTCTATATTGTATTTCTTGCTTTCCAAAAGATAATATTATAATACATTCAATTAAAGATGCACATGAGTTTCAAAGAGAGGAGGACCGCTTTAGAGAACATTAGCTGCTCAAAAATCACATAAAGCCATTATATTAGAAGATGCTGAATATAATAACAAGAGCTCACTTTACTGTTAGTATAGTTAGATTGACCCTTAGTGAAATTAATGGATGCTGTGGTCCTGTGGTACATGTATGCACATCTTAAATTAGTCTGTACTGTGACCTAGCTCTTCCTTGCTTGTGGACAGTTCCTCTTTTATCACTTTGCTTTCTTTTATGTAGAAAACTCTTTGAAACATTCTTCTGTACCAGTTTTAAATAGCATCTTTGTTCTCCTTTTCATCTTTGGCCTTTCAGAAAATATACTTAGAATATTTCAAGAGCATTAGAAAAATTTTTTCCAAGTTAAAGTTGTGAACTGAGGTTGAATTGTTGCCAAAGAAGGCAGGCTGGCTCCTAACATATGTTCTAGGATCTGGCCCTCAGGTTTGGATTTTCAGAAACTGTAACTGTATGGTACTCAGAGTCAATCAGCCTTAAATATAGCCTAACGATAGTCACAAGAGACTGGTTTATTGTCAGAGTCATGATTTATTTGTTCACAGTGAGAAATCCAGTTTGCAAAAAGACTAGAAAGCCTGTTGTATCTGGTATTATATTTTTTCCCTTACAGAAAAGCTGTGGTTGTTGGCAAGCCAGAGAAATGGAACAATAAAAAGGTAGATGAATGCACTGGCTAGTGTCATCTTCCTCTAGATCCCTCGACTATTAGCAACTTCCTTCATAGAACCTATTAAAGGATAATTTTTAACAAAATGTAAAATCGTGATTCATACAAATATAAACCACACATGTAAAATATCTTATGTAACTCATGAATTAAATGAGGGTCCCAGAAAGATGTTACAATCAGTTTAATGTAGCACTAGTGAACTACTGATATGTATGAGGTAAAGAAATGTTGAAGTGATTTACAAATGGACACAAAGTTGGCTTATTTTCAAGAGATGTGGTTGAGGGAGTCAACTGCCACCAGACAATTTGTTTGCATGTCTGTAGGCAAGAATTATTTTACATTGGTGTTATCTACAGTTACTGTTGTAAAATAGCTCAAAGAAAATGATAGGCTAGAATCAGATAACCCAGAAAGTTTTGCTCTACACAGTGTATAGCTTTCCCATTGGAGATACCCAGTAATCTTTTTCGCTTTTTCCAGATTTTCTTGTAAACTTGTTGACATCTTTTGATGGACAGTCATTATCTTGGAAGATCAGTTGTAGAAATTATTTATCCTGGCCTTTATGATGCAGTGGAAGGGAAATATCAAGCTTCTTATGTATGGGGTGGGTAATTTCATACTCTAACAAGTGGGATTCCTTCCCTTCATGTTACTTCATACTCCAAAATAATTTTATTGTATGTATTTTAATCAGGAAGAAGACTCATCAATAACTTACCTCAGTGTCCAAAAAAGATATTGTATCTGCTTGTTTACATCAGTTCACATGCTACCAAAGGTGTTGTCATTTACCACATTTTCCTCTCATTGTCTGATTCCGTAAATGTTTTGTTCCTTCAAGAGTCCCTGAGCTGTCTGGCCGAATGAGTCCAGCAAAGCATCCTCTGGTTTCATCGTTGTTGTTGGGAATAGAAATTAGCATTCTTGTGCTTGTGCATGGTTCTTGTCTGTTACTTTCCAGTCTCTCAGCATCTTAAATGTAAAATAAAAACCGAACAGTACATGAATACAAAAGAAAATGATGTTTGCTGTTTTTACCCCAGTATGGAACTTGAATAGTACCTTGATTTGATTGTTATTTAGAAGCAACCTCCTTATGTTCCATATTCTTGCAAGGCAAGTTCTTTCCAAGGGGGCAACAATAGTTTTCTTATATCTTGTTGATGAGAAAACTAAGCAGTTTGTCTAAGAAAAGAAATAGAAAATTTTATTCAAGTGAAATTGAGGATTATAACCTTAAAACAGCATTTCAGAAAGTTCAGAGAACTGTTCTACCTATTAGGAATCAAAGCACAGATACGTAGATTTTTGAGACAGGGCTATGCATTAAATGATTAATTATTGACAGTTTACACAATCTAGTAGATCATGGGTCATCATGGGCTCTTATAAGATAAAGAAAAAAGGTGATCTTTTAAGGAGTTGTCTTATTGGCGCTAGGAAAATGTAGCCCTTTATGTCTGAGCAGGTGTTTCTGCTGATGGGAAGGTTTGGTAGATGCCTAATGCAGATACACATTGCACAGTAGAGGGGAGAGAGGGGACCAAAGGGAAGAGAAATTTCTTTCTGTTTGAATTTGTTGACTAAAAAAAATGTACAACCTAAAAGTTGAGTGTAAGATCTCGACGCAGCAAGAGACAGGCAAATCGGCCAAATTATAAGAAAAGTTAAGTTTTATTGGGATCTTGCTCCCGGGCGAGGTTCACAGGTCCAAGAGGTAGGCCAGTGAAGTCGCACCCAGAGGCGGGGTAAGGGGCTTTTATCTACTCAGTGTAAAGTCAGGGGAGGGGTAAAGTCTTGCTCCTGCACAGAGCATTTTCTTTGTTTGAGTTGTACTGGGTCTGGTGGGAGAATTCCAGATGCAGCTGGCACCAGTGATGAATCAGCGGGAAATCTTCTGAGACTACTGCCTCCTGGAATGGCTTGGCCCCATGGGCCTCCATCGACCTAACACTGAGGATTACGTTTTGTTTGGTGGACTTTCTCAGGACACAGATACCTCTGAGGAGCTGCTCTGAAGAGGTCAGAGGAGGAGGAGGAATTATAGGAGTTTGCAACAAAGACCTGGTAGTCAGAAGATCAAAAGATGATTGTTAATGAAAGGAAACCAGGTATCTCAAGTTAATGAATTTAACACTTTTTTTTTTTTTTTTGGTATGGGAAGATGCAGGAGTCTGGGCTCACTGAAGTCATGCTTTTGATATGCACTTTCTCTAGAGCCAGTTTCCTGTTCTTTCTCCTCCTGAGCCCCCTCAGGGTAAACCATTGAGGGTGGCCACAGTGGCTTGATGGCTGCAACATCCTTGGTTTACTGACACAGTGGGCAACGTTTTTCATTCACAGATTTTTCTTGTCTTGCTGTAAAATATGAAATTTATTTCACAGTCTCTCACAATATTGTCATACTTCCTCAACTCTATATTTATATTTAGTACATCATGGGCTCTTATAAGATAAAGAAAAAAGGTGATCTTTTAAGGAGTTGTCTTATTGGCGCTAGGAAAATGTAGCCCTTTATGTCTGAGCAGGTGTTTCTGCTGATGGGAAGGTTTGGTAGATGCCTAATGCAGATACACATTGCACAGTAGAGGGGAGAGAGGGGCCCAAAAGGGGAAGAGAAATTTCTTTCTGTTTGAATTTGTTGACTAAAAAAAATGTACAACCTAAAAGTTGAGTGTAAGATCTCGACGCAGCAAGAGACAGGCAAATCGGCCAAATTATAAGAAAAGTTAAGTTTTATTGGGATCTTGCTCCCGGGCGAGGTTCACAGGTCCAAGAGGTAGGCCAGTGAAGTCGCACCCAGAGGCGGGGTAAGGGGCTTTTATCTACTCAGTGTAAAGTCAGGGGAGGGGTAAAGTCTTGCTCCTGCACAGAGCATTTTCTTTGTTTGAGTTGTACTGGGTCTGGTGGGAGAATTCCAGATGCAGCTGGCACCAGTGATGAATCAGCGGGAAATCTTCTGAGACTACTGCCTCCTGGAATGGCTTGGCCCCATGGGCCTCCATCGACCTAACACTGAGGATTACGTTTTGTTTGGTGGACTTTCTCAGGACACAGATACCTCTGAGGAGCTGCTCTGAAGAGGTCAGAGGAGGAGGAGGAATTATAGGAGTTTGCAACAAAGACCTGGTAGTCAGAAGATCAAAAGATGATTGTTAATGAAAGGAAACCAGGTATCTCAAGTTAATGAATTTAACACTTTTTTTTTTTTTTTTGGTATGGGAAGATGCAGGAGTCTGGGCTCACTGAAGTCATGCTTTTGATATGCACTTTCTCTAGAGCCAGTTTCCTGTTCTTTCTCCTCCTGAGCCCCCTCAGGGTAAACCATTGAGGGTGGCCACAGTGGCTTGATGGCTGCAACATCCTTGGTTTACTGACACAGTGGGCAACGTTTTTCATTCACAGATTTTTCTTGTCTTGCTGTAAAATATGAAATTTATTTCACAGTCTCTCACAATATTGTCATACTTCCTCAACTCTATATTTTATATTTAGTGACTCAGTCAGGGTGTGTTTTCTAAGCCCTGTGCTTGAAAAAAGACGTCTAAGACACGAATTCTGCCCCAAAAGACTTAAAACTGAGTGAAAACATACAAAGTTGGAGGGAAAGAAGCTTTTATACAAAGAGTAGAATGAAACCTTTTCTATGCCTTGGACACATTTGCATCTAATCATAATAATATGTTATTTTAGCCTTAACTTGTCTCAATTTACCATGGCAGTGTGTTGAAAAGATAGCATGGATATGTAAAAATTGATCTGTAATTTCAGAATGCTTTAACGAAATTTTAATTTTTCAGGAATCTACTATTTTCTAAAGCACAAGTAACACCAGCTAAGTTGAATTTGGCTTTCTTTCTCTTGTTTCTTTCCAGTAATGCCAAGTGACAATTCCTTTGATTCACACACTCTTGCTTTGATCCATAATCCTTCTGAATGCTTCATCCCTTACATCTCCACGTTATTTTTAAGAATCTAGCTTGTATGAATACAGCTGATTTTTTTCAAGTAGGATAGATTAAATATTCTGTGTGCCCACACTTATTTGGATCACGCTGGAGGATTCCCTTCTAATTGTGATCATTTCAGGCCCCACTTCTCTAGCCATCAAAAAAGTGAGTAGCTTAGGAGTGAGTTTTAGTCATTTATTTGGGTTTCTTTTATGCTTTTCATGGCAAAACGTAATAATGATTTAAAAAAAGAAGTGTGATTTCTATCCTGTAATTTGTACAAAGCCAAGACTTTAGATGTGAATGTATCTCATTCATGTGGGGCTTTTTCCCATTTCATTGCCTTCAGAAATTGGAGAGACTGCCTCCCGCCACTCCTATTACTGTTGAAAATGTACAACATCATGGACTGGTTTTACAAGGACAGCGCTGTTAAATGGGGATGTATAGTCTAACAGATACATTTCTTAGTTTAGCTTTAGAGTCACAATTTACTGTCTCAATTAGAACTTTGCCTCCCAAGAGTCCCTGAATGACTTATTTGCACAATGCACTCACAGCAATAATCATTTGAATTTGTAAATTTCCGGTGCCTTGAGCTCTTACCATGGGCCCTGATCATTTGCATTTTTACAGTGAACACCTGGTCTTGCAATGCCTCAGGACCAGACACTGATCTTGCAGACTCAGGAATGGAGGGGAAGCACTCCAACTTCCTTCAGCTTAGACCCAGACTGACGGGAGCCTGGGATACACGGACAAGTGTCTGACTCCTGGGCAATGTGGTTTCTTTAAGGAAGCTGAAGAATGGCAGCTGGAGTGGCTTTGTTCATTGCAGATGCTACAGTCATTGACCTCTTGGTTTCCTCTCATAAATGGAAGAGTCACAGGAATCTTCAATGAGATACATGGCCAGTATCTAGAATTGTGTGTCCTCTTTTTTCTCTTTGACCAGTTAGGTCCAGCAACTTTTTCTACTCCATCTTCTCTGCTCTTGCATTCTCTTTTCCTGTGACCAGCTGGGGACCCCTTGACCACCACTCCCCAACCCTTTGTTTTTGAACCTTGGGTCTAGTTCACAGTGAAAGCTACTGTTTCATGCCAGGCACTGTACTCATACTTGCAACAGCCCAATGAGATGCTAACATTTTTTTCCTCTTCCCTCTTTTTGCATGATAAGGTAACCAAGGCACAGAGAGGTTAAGTAACTTATCCAAAGTTAAACATGGGTAATGAGTGGCAAAGAAGATTCAAATCCAGGCAACCTGGCTCCAGCACCTCTATTTTAACCAACAAGCCACTCTCATTCACTTAAGCTACATGCCATCTCTGCCCCATCTTTCTCAGTTTATTTTCAAATATTGAGGCTAAATAAAGTTTAGTCTCTCCTTTCTGTATCACATTCATTCCATTTCAGATATTCTTTCAACTGATGTATACTCCCTTTGTAACTATGAATGGGAGTTCCCTGGAGGTGGTATTAGCTTTTTTCTTAGTCGTTATAGGGAAGTGATTATAAAAGGTCATAGGTAGTGCTGAGGAAGACAAGATATCCATGAGTTTGTCATCAGGGAGAAAGAGGATGCTGGTCGAGGGTTATTAAGATTCTAAATGACCTTAAACTCTTTGTAGGGGGTTGTTTGGCAACTTGGAAATTGGGTTCAAGTTTAAAGTTGCCTTGACAAATGGCAGTAACCATCAGATTCAAATAGCTGAGAGCCTAAGGCTATCTTGATAAAAAAAAAAAAAAAAAAAAACACCCACTGATAAATTTGTGTGAAGTGTTGTGGTATGTGAAAGGCTGGCTAAGTTTGGTATTAGAGAGATGCAGAAAGCCTCCAATCTGTATGATTTAATAAAACATCGTTATTTAAAAATATGTAATACATCAATTCATTCTTGCTAGCCAAAGTAATTAGCTTACTAGACTTAGAGGATCACTTTTACCACTTCTCACCTTCATTTCTGTCTCTTCCCACTCCCACAGACCCTCACTGGAATATCCAAAGGAGAGTTAGTCTGAGTTACAGTAATAGACTGTTAATTGTAAGTTCTTTTTCCACTCACAGATCCAATAGCTATGATATTTGGGGGTTTCTAGATACTGTAGCAAAGTACCCAAGTATCCAAGTAGCAAGTATCCAAGTTACACAGGTATAACTTGGTATATTGAGAGAAACCTTACTAGTTTTATGATGCCTGTTGGAACCAAGAGAGCAGGCAGTCTGGGTCTCTAGCATAGGTCAAAGACATATACTATTCTGAAAGTATATAACAAATCTCTACTTCATTTCTCTTTCAACTCAGTAACCTTTGCCCTCTTGTCACTATAACAGTCTTCATCTGGTAATAAACAGTGTTTATCAGGATAGTCTGAAGAGGAGAGCTTTCCCTGGTATCTTGATTTTCTCTTCCTGGGGTCCATTGGGTGACCTGCTCTTCTTACCGGCCCTTGGACTTGCCTTCCTAGATGCAGTCTGATGCTGCCACATCATGTGCTACCTTTTTGATCACTTTTGCCCCAGCAAGAGTATACTCCTTTGTAACTATGAATGGGAGTTCCCTGGAGGTGGTATTAGCTTTTTTCTTAGTCGTTATAGGGAAGTGATTATAAAAGGTCATAGGTAGTGCTGAGGAAGACAAGATATCCATGAGTTTGTCATCAGGGAGAAAGAGGATGCTGGTCGAGGGTTATTAAGATTCTAAATGACCTTAAACTCTTTGTAGGGGGTTGTTTGGCAACTTGGAAATTGGGTTCAAGTTTAAAGTTGCCTTGACAAATGGCAGTAACCATCAGATTCAAATAGCTGAGAGCCTAAGGCTATCTTGATAAAAAAAAAAAAAAAAAAAAACACCCACTGATAAATTTGTGTGAAGTGTTGTGGTATGTGAAAGGCTGGCTAAGTTTGGTATTAGAGAGATGCAGAAAGCCTCCAATCTGTATGATTTAATAAAACATCGTTATTTAAAAATATGTAATACATCAATTCATTCTTGCTAGCCAAAGTAATTAGCTTACTAGACTTAGAGGATCACTTTTACCACTTCTCACCTTCATTTCTGTCTCTTCCCACTCCCACAGACCCTCACTGGAATATCCAAAGGAGAGTTAGTCTGAGTTACAGTAATAGACTGTTAATTGTAAGTTTTTTTTCCACTCACAGATCCAATAGCTATGATATTTGGGGGTTTCTAGATACTGTAGCAAAGTACCCAAGTATCCAAGTAGCAAGTATCCAAGTTACACAGGTATAACTTGGTATATTGAGAGAAACCTTACTAGTTTTATGATGCCTGTTGGAACCAAGAGAGCAGGCAGTCTGGGTCTCTAGCATAGGTCAAAGACATATACTATTCTGAAAGTATATAACAAATCTCTACTTCATTTCTCTTTCAACTCAGTAACCTTTGCCCTCTTGTCACTATAACAGTCTTCATCTGGTAATAAACAGTGTTTATCAGGATAGTCTGAAGAGGAGAGCTTTCCCTGGTATCTTGATTTTCTCTTCCTGGGGTCCATTGGGTGACCTGCTCTTCTTACCGGCCCTTGGACTTGCCTTCCTAGATGCAGTCTGATGCTGCCACATCATGTGCTACCTTTTTGATCACTTTTGCCTCTCCATTGCTAAGAGTCCACATACTTTGATCAAGGTAAATGCCTAAGCACACTGGCTGCCTGTAAAACAGGAGAGATGTGGAGTCAGCCACATCTCAATCATAAAAATTAACTAATAGTGCTCTGTGCAGATGATCTGCAAGATGTCACTGTTCTTCATAGAGAAGAGCTATATAAGAACCACCAAGGGAACAGAAAGAGTAGGTGTCAGGAGGAAAATTTCTGCTGACCGCAAATCTCTGCCACTTTGGCTGGGTGAAATGATTTTTCCCAGAAGGTTTCGGTGATTGCCTAAAGCACTTGCTGGTTTTGCTAATGTGGTTTGACCTCACTGGGGCTCTTATCACAAATGCCTGTTATTTATCTCATACTACACAGCTGAGACAGAGAATTTGTTCCCAGCCAAGAATCTCAGAAATTGGATAATCATCCTTTGGCTCAATCCAATTCTGTTTTATTGTCTCCTGGTTTAAGCTTCCCCTGCAAATAAATATAGTATTGATCTGGTAGTCAGTATGTGTAAGTTGGAAATTGTTCTTCCCTTCTTCTACATCATGTGTGTGTCTCACATGATTTCAGACGGCTGAATTTGTCAGTTTTTCAACTGAGCTTCCTAGATTTCTACAGATTTGTCCCCGTTTTTTTTCAACTGAGCTGAATGCATCTTAGCAAAGTACCCAAGTATCCAAGTAGAAGTATCCAAGTTACACAGGTATAACTTGGTATATTGAGAGAAACCTTACTAGTTTTATGATGCCTGTTGGAACCAAGAGAGCAGGCAGTCTGGGTCTCTAGCATAGGTCAAAGACATATACTATTCTGAAAGTATATAACAAATCTCTACTTCATTTCTCTTTCAACTCAGTAACCTTTGCCCTCTTGTCACTATAACAGTCTTCATCTGGTAATAAACAGTGTTTATCAGGATAGTCTGAAGAGGAGAGCTTTCCCTGGTATCTTGATTTTCTCTTCCTGGGGTCCATTGGGTGACCTGCTCTTCTTACCGGCCCTTGGACTTGCCTTCCTAGATGCAGTCTGATGCTGCCACATCATGTGCTACCTTTTTGATCACTTTTGCCTCTCCATTGCTAAGAGTCCACATACTTTGATCAAGGTAAATGCCTAAGCACACTGGCTGCCTGTAAAACAGGAGAGATGTGGAGTCAGCCACATCTCAATCATAAAAATTAACTAATAGTGCTCTGTGCAGATGATCTGCAAGATGTCACTGTTCTTCATAGAGAAGAGCTATATAAGAACCACCAAGGGAACAGAAAGAGTAGGTGTCAGGAGGAAAATTTCTGCTGACCGCAAATCTCTGCCACTTTGGCTGGGTGAAATGATTTTTCCCAGAAGGTTTCGGTGATTGCCTAAAGCACTTGCTGGTTTTGCTAATGTGGTTTGACCTCACTGGGGCTCTTATCACAAATGCCTGTTATTTATCTCATACTACACAGCTGAGACAGAGAATTTGTTCCCAGCCAAGAATCTCAGAAATTGGATAATCATCCTTTGGCTCAATCCAATTCTGTTTTATTGTCTCCTGGTTTAAGCTTCCCCTGCAAATAAATATAGTATTGATCTGGTAGTCAGTATGTGTAAGTTGGAAATTGTTCTTCCCTTCTTCTACATCATGTGTGTGTCTCACATGATTTCTGACGGCTGAATTTGTCAGTTTTTTCAACTGAGCTTCCTAGATTTCTACAGGTTATGATCTGATCCCCAGCATTTCTTTATTTCCTTCCTTTCTGGAATCTATGAGTCACTGAATGCATCTTAGCTATGGACCAGTCAGCCATGGAGATTCTTCCTCCAAAATCAGAATCTGAGTTGCTGCTTTTCATGCCCCATATTTTGTTACAGCCAAGGAAACATGCTTCCTTTTCTTGCAGCAAAGCTTTTGAACTGCAAGATTCCATACAACACATTATCTGTGACCTGGCTCTTTCCTTTAGCTGATTATTATCTGATTTTTATTGGTAGAACACAACTCCAGAGTTATTACAATAATATAATTATATTACTTATGTAGAAACATATGCATATATAAAATTTAACAGTGTAATAGAAGAGAGTGTGAGCTGGTCAATCACAATGTCTGTATCTCAATCATTTATATTCTAGCACCTTAAAAGTACCAGCTCATAGTTGGAACTCAGTAAATGCTTTCATTAAAGTGAGTAAATAACTGATGGGATAAAAGAATGAATGACTTTGCACTAGACTTTTCATGTTAGTATGTGCCTAGTACCTTAACATGTCAATTGTCTTCTGAACATTTATTCCACCCTCCTTCAAGGGAACTAGCAGTAGTGCATTCAATACAAGGATTGGGGGTACTCCAGCTCTGGAGGTAATTCCTGACTGGTTAGTCCCAGTGTTAGGTACTAAAAAAGACACACTATTTTAGGATCTGCTTCCCTGGTGGCTCATATGGTAAAGAATCTGCCTGCAGTATAGGAGATCAGGGTTCAATCCCTGGGTCAGCAAGATCCCCTGGAGAAGGGAATGGCTACCCACTTCAGTATTCTTGCCTGGAGAATTCCATGGAGAGAGGAGCCTGGTAGGCTATAGTCCACGGAGTTATAAAGAGTCAGACACAGCTGAGTGACTAACACTTTGGCTTTTCAAGAAAAAATGAGGACAAACCCTGATTTAACTATATGTATCAATTGTAAAATGTATTTTTATCAATACTTCAGAGATATTACAATATGAAAATATTCTTTTATAATAGAGCCAGTATAATGAGTTTGTTCTATCAGAATGAAGCTCAGGACTTTTCTTTGATAGTTTGGGGAAGAGATGGACCTCCTCTCAAGTGGAAATGAGGAAGCAAGTAGCTATGATCTTCAGCCTTTTTATTTCCTTCCTTTCTGGATCTATGGAAATGCATCTTAGCTATGGACCAGTTGGAGATTCTTCCTCCAAAATCAGAATCTGAGTTGCTGCTTTTCATGCCCCATATTTTGTTACAGCCAAGGAAACATGCTTCCTTTTCTTGCAGCAAAGCTTTTGAACTGCAAGATTCCATACAACACATTATCTGTGACCTGGCTCTTTCCTTTAGCTGATTATTATCTGATTTTTATTGGTAGAACACAACTCCAGAGTTATTACAATAATATAATTATATTACTTATGTAGAAACATATGCATATATAAAATTTAACAGTGTAATAGAAGAGAGTGTGAGCTGGTCAATCACAATGTCTGTATCTCAATCATTTATATTCTAGCACCTTAAAAGTACCAGCTCATAGTTGGAACTCAGTAAATGCTTTCATTAAAGTGAGTAAATAACTGATGGGATAAAAGAATGAATGACTTTGCACTAGACTTTTCATGTTAGTATGTGCCTAGTACCTTAACATGTCAATTGTCTTCTGAACATTTATTCCACCCTCCTTCAAGGGAACTAGCAGTAGTGCATTCAATACAAGGATTGGGGGTACTCCAGCTCTGGAGGTAATTCCTGACTGGTTAGTCCCAGTGTTAGGTACTAAAAAAGACACACTATTTTAGGATCTGCTTCCCTGGTGGCTCATATGGTAAAGAATCTGCCTGCAGTATAGGAGATCAGGGTTCAATCCCTGGGTCAGCAAGATCCCCTGGAGAAGGGAATGGCTACCCACTTCAGTATTCTTGCCTGGAGAATTCCATGGAGAGAGGAGCCTGGTAGGCTATAGTCCACGGAGTTATAAAGAGTCAGACACAGCTGAGTGACTAACACTTTGGCTTTTCAAGAAAAAATGAGGACAAACCCTGATTTAACTATATGTATCAATTGTAAAATGTATTTTTATCAATACTTCAGAGATATTACAATATGAAAAATATTCTTTTTATAATAGAGCCAGTATAATGAGTTTGTTCTATCAGAATGAAGCTCAGGACTTTTCTTTGATAGTTTGGGGAAGAGATGGACCTCCTCTCAAGTGGAAATGAGGAAGCAAGTAGCTATGAGAGTCCCTAGCCATTGACATCCTAGAACTCTGAGGGAGGCCGGCCCCAGATGTGGTCAGCAGTTGCAACAGAAGTGTGAAATGCTGAAAAGAATCTGGGTTCTTGACCCTGTCCTGTCTTGGGAGTTTTCAGTTATGTGGATTAATACATTTCCCTTTATCATTTAGGGTTTCCCTGATAGCTCAGATGCTAAAGAATCTGCGTACAATAAAGGAGACTGGGTTCTATCCTTGGGTTGGGAAGAGCCCCTGAAAGAGGAAATGTCAAACCATTCCAGTTTTTTTGCCCAGAGAATTCCATGGATTAGAGGAGCCCAGTGGGCTGCAGTTCATGGGGTCCTAAAAGAGTCAGACATGACTAACTAACACTTTATCATTTAAGCCAGTTCCAGTTGTATTTTAAAAAATTGGAACCTAAAGCATCCTGAATATGACCTTTAATAAAGGATACTGACTCGGAAAGGACAGACATACAGTTCAGTTCAGTTCAGTTCAGTCACTCAGTCCTGTCCAGCTCTTTGTGACCCCATGGACTGCAGCACGTCAGGCTTTCCTGTCCTTCACCATCTCCCAGAGCTTGCTCAAACTCATGTCCACTGATTCAGTGATGCCATCCAACCATCTTGTCCTCTTTCATCCCATAATCCTTCTGCCTTATGACAGACCATGCACTGGACAGCAATTAGTATTGCAAGGGAAGAAATTCAAACCATAATGCAGTATAGAATGTGGATGAAAGAGCCACATGAAAGGGGAGTAAAGTGTTCCTTCTGTGTTCTCTCTAGTGAGATTCTCAGACCACATTTAGTTCCTCCTCTCGAGTTCACTTAGGACTTTTCGATAGAATTCAATAGGAGTCTTGCAGGGAGAGATTGTGAGAAAATACATTGTAATTACGCAGTTAAAAAAAAAAAAAAGTAGTAATGAAGAAGCACGATAGTAGGAAACTTTGGGCTAGAGTCAGATACCTGAGTTCAAATCCTGTCTTTGTTGCTCAGTCCTGAGACCTCAGGCACATTGCCTGTTCGCCCTTTTTACTTTCTTCATCTGCTAAATGGTAGGAAAAGAGTCCCTGCCCTTTGTGATGTTAAGAGAATTAGCAGAGATTAATTCAGAGAAAGCACATATAGAATGCCTTACAGATGCTAGTCATTAATATTCAAAAAATTTAGAAACATTTACAATTATATGCCATATCTGTAAGAGAGAGTAATCAAGTGGCCTTAGCCTTGTGGATATTTAAGAATACTTTATATTAAAGCTCAAAGATTTAGATTGATTAATAAAAGGAAAAACTTTTGCCAGTAGAAGCTGACAGACGTTAAGATTAGATAGCAGACAAGTAAAATTCTTCCCTGCCTTGATTCAGTCAAGTCCTCTCTGGAGCTATCCCAGCACAGCATTCTGAAATGAAGGCTTGACTTTGCTTCCCTCTCCTATGGGGTCGTGCCCTTGGGGGTCTTTTATTCGTTAAGCACTAGAATTTGGTAGCTTTATTTTTCCACGTTGCCCAGTAACTGCCACTTTACTGCTTCACTTTCTCTGTCCTTTTTCCTCCTCTTGTTGAAAGAAACAACAACCGTGTCTATTAATTCAGGCTCCCATCTATAGCTAGGAATACAGAAATCATTGTAATTTTTGAAAACATTTGGTTTTACTTAAATGTATTCTGTAAAATGTTGTGTTTCTAAGATGAGGGGTATTGCTTGAATCAGAGACCAGAGCCATCTAATTGTGCATGTCCTACTGAAGGTGGAGGCCAGGTGCTGCTATACATCCATCTCCAGGTGCTGCTAGATATAGAGCTTCCCTGGACAAATTGTAGGCCTTGCTATAGCCAGGGCATCACCCAGGGTCTGCTAGAAATGCTCCTCTACCCCTTCACTTACGGAACAAGAATCAGCATTGTTAACAAGGACCTGCAGTGGTTCTGACAGTGAGAGAAGCTGTGGTCTTCAAGCACATCTGGACAAAAATGGAGAACTGATGGTAAAGCTCACCTAATTGGAAGAAAGCTCTTGTGTGATTTTTTACTGGTAAATTTTCATTCTGTTTTCTCCGTCTTTTGTGTTATTCTCCTTTGTAATTAAGAGAGAAAGCTAACCACTTCCTAAGAAAGAAGCTGGAAGGATAAAACTATGTTAGTGGAAATGAATGCTATAGAACACTAGAGAATAGGCAGTAAAACTTGTCTGCCAAAGAAAGCTCACAGGCTGTAAGATTGGTGGTTAATGAATTGTTAATGAGGAGAATCAGAACTCAGTCCAACTATGATCGACAATGATCAAAAGTTCCTTAGATGCAAAGGAATTTGGCTTGATAGACTCTCAGCACAGCTCAAAGGGGTAGGCGTAGAGATGAGTTCCAGGAGGGATGGAAGCTGGGAGTCAGACTTGAACTAGACATCTGAAGCAGTTTAAAGTGGAACACGAGTCAACCTGGAGGTGAAGGATTTGCTGAGAGAAAAGGTCAAAGAGATGGAGGGTGGCTAATGGACTAGGAAAGTGCAAAGGTAAAGGTCCAAAATCAGTCATCAGAAACCAGGAGATTGGTGGTAGCTGGATGGTGGTAAAAGTCATGTGGGAGGTATGGAGGGCAGCCCTCTGAATAGCTTTGCTAATGAGGATCTCTTTCTGAGCCAGCCAGGCGCTGTTGTTAAGTGCAGGACGTTGAGTCCTGTGTGTGGTTCGCCTGGAATCTAGGCTGTCATTAAGTGGGAGTTCCTGGCTGGAGTGAGGAGAGAGGGTCACAGAAAGAAAAAGCTGCTGAGAGGGAGCTTTTGACCCAGGCCAACCACTGACGTGTGGGTGACAGTGGGGCAAGACTGGGCGGGAAAGATGAAGTCCACATGGTCAGAAAGTCTAGAGCAGGAAAGGTTAATGGGGAAACTCCGGTTTCCCCACTGCACCAGGCTAAGGAGTAGGTCTCCTGAAGGGTTGCTAGGAGGCAGGAAAACCACACAAGGTCATCAGCTCAGGTCAAGAAGGTAAGCGGAGTCAGATGAATGAGCCTGTTGTCTTGGGATGCTGAGATTTGACTGTTGGTTCTTTGGTCTGTCAGAGTCTGATAAGGCATGGATAACCCTGAGCATAAATCACATCACAAAGGAGGGCAGAGACTTGCAGAGAACAAGAGTAGATGCCTCACGTTTGTGAGGCCTGTGTTTCCACTTAGAGCTTTCAGCTGTTAAAGTCTCCATCCAAAGAAAGTGATGCCATTCTGAATATAGGACAAAGCGTGCTCTCGAGAAAAGTTGCAGGTATTGCAGTCGGACCTATTGGTGCATTGGAAAATTATCTTTGAGTTTTAGTTTCTGTTTCCTAAAATCAAGAAAAGTGCTGCCTCCTTTGCAGACTAGTTGGGAAGGTTTAAAACATGTAGAAAATCTAACTCAGTAGCACCATGCACATAACGAGGCCTTGATAAGATCCAAGTAAATAGCTATGAGGCAAGAAAGCATCCATAGTGCTACCCGAGCCTTCTACCTACTGCTTCCTCATTCTGGACATTTCCTTCCTCTTTGCACTGAGGATACTAAATTTGGGGATTTACTGCACAAAGAAGATTTTTGTCTATCTCAAGAGGTGAGCCTATGGCAAAGTGCAAAGGTAAAGGTCCAAAATCAGTCATCAGAAACCAGGAGATTGGTGGTAGCTGGATGGTGGTAAAAGTCATGTGGGAGGTATGGAGGGCAGCCCTCTGAATAGCTTTGCTAATGAGGATCTCTTTCTGAGCCAGCCAGGCGCTGTTGTTAAGTGCAGGACGTTGAGTCCTGTGTGTGGTTCGCCTGGAATCTAGGCTGTCATTAAGTGGGAGTTCCTGGCTGGAGTGAGGAGAGAGGGTCACAGAAAGAAAAAGCTGCTGAGAGGGAGCTTTTGACCCAGGCCAACCACTGACGTGTGGGTGACAGTGGGGCAAGACTGGGCGGGAAAGATGAAGTCCACATGGTCAGAAAGTCTAGAGCAGGAAAGGTTAATGGGGAAACTCCGGTTTCCCCACTGCACCAGGCTAAGGAGTAGGTCTCCTGAAGGGTTGCTAGGAGGCAGGAAAACCACACAAGGTCATCAGCTCAGGTCAAGAAGGTAAGCGGAGTCAGATGAATGAGCCTGTTGTCTTGGGATGCTGAGATTTGACTGTTGGTTCTTTGGTCTGTCAGAGTCTGATAAGGCATGGATAACCCTGAGCATAAATCACATCACAAAGGAGGGCAGAGACTTGCAGAGAACAAGAGTAGATGCCTCACGTTTGTGAGGCCTGTGTTTCCACTTAGAGCTTTCAGCTGTTAAAGTCTCCATCCAAAGAAAGTGATGCCATTCTGAATATAGGACAAAGCGTGCTCTCGAGAAAAGTTGCAGGTATTGCAGTCGGACCTATTGGTGCATTGGAAAATTATCTTTGAGTTTTAGTTTCTGTTTCCTAAAATCAAGAAAAGTGCTGCCTCCTTTGCAGACTAGTTGGGAAGGTTTAAAACATGTAGAAAATCTAACTCAGTAGCACCATGCACATAACGAGGCCTTGATAAGATCCAAGTAAATAGCTATGAGGCAAGAAAGCATCCATAGTGCTACCCGAGCCTTCTACCTACTGCTTCCTCATTCTGGACATTTCCTTCCTCTTTTTGCACTGAGGGATACTAAATTTGGGGGCATTTACTGCACAAAGAAGATGATAATTCTGTTTCTGGTGGGTAATGGATGAGGATGGACTTCCCCAGTGGCTCAGCAGAAAGAATCGACCTACAGTACTGTAGGAGACCCCCGTTCGATCTCTGGGTCAGGAAGCTCCCCAAGAGGAGGACATGGAAGCCCTCTCCAAAATTATTGCCATAGAGAATCTCATGGACAGAGGAGCCTGATGGGCTACAGTCCATGGGGTCACAAAGAGTCAGACAATAAACATGCATGAATGAGGGCAAATGTAATTTCTGATTAAAAATATGATTGATAGAAAATTGAACTCTACCTAGAAGCTGTGCACTGTACAGCCTTACTCTGCCTACTTCCCTGCTGCTGGGCAGAGAGCCTGGAAGGACATAAGTCTTTGGTGTGAGCCCAGAAAATCCATGTCTGTAAAGTGCTGGCCAGTTTCTAAAGAGCTGCTGGTTATGTGGTGAATTAAATGAAGGTGGTAGATGGGTATAGGTGAGTCCCCTGCCCTTTCCATTTAAATAAAAATCTCTAAAACACAGCATTCTTGACTACACATCCTTTTTCAGGTAAGCTGTGACCTTGATCAGCAAACCAATTTTTATTTAAATGAAAAAGGAAACCTACTTTTTGGCCAGGGCCATAAATCTGGTTGAACACTTTGAATGTGTTAATTACTACTGTCAAGGGAATTGGGAGACATAGCTTTAAATATTAGATCAGTTGACCAAATACAATATGTTTCCTCAGATCACATACTTCTGTTGTGTATCAAACAAGCCCATCACTATTCAAGTTGTTGCCTAAAGAGAATTACCAATGACTAGCCAATTTAAGAGATTAACCTGTTTCAAAAAGACCCTGAATGGCTGTGATTCAGCATCTTTATTAGATTGAGTTTATTTCCTCCTTTTTTGCCATGACTCATCAGCTTTAATGGGACCAGTTCTGTTGTCATTTGCACTTTATTTTGTCCTTTCTTTTGGATTGCATCAGATTTTTATTTTAACTTTCCATCTCACGGAATCATATTTATCACAGAGGATTTTTTCTTGTCAAACAAACCACCAAACAAGACAAAACAGGATAAATCCTGGTCCGTGGAAATGGTAGCAAACCATACTTGACTATGAAACAAATAGTGTGTTTTTTCTCGTATGTAAGGAATAAAAAATGTCAAGAAGGCATTTAGGTCGATAAATTTTGCTGCTGCTTCTTATTAAAAAGTAGCTGGAATCGTAGAAAACAAACTCTGAGCAAATGGCTGCATTCGTGTAAATTTGCTTTTCAGAGTATTCTGGCATGATCCTGCATCTCAGAAATAGAACTTTGGTTACATTGGAATCAAGGACATCTGTCAGCCCTTGTGTTTTTGTTCTCTGGGGCTCTGATGGACACTCAGAACACTCTAATGTCATCAGAGCTTCTCATTGGTTTTTATTCCTTGAAAACCTCTTCAAGGCTGATATCCTTCCCTGTGATTCAAAAGGGTAGGATGTGTTAAATGGTGATAAGTGGAGAAGTTAGAAGAGAATTCTACCCATGAATACTGCAGCATAGCTACTTGAGCAAGATTGAGCTATCTAGGGCATTGTGCTTCTTTAAGAAAAAAAAAACAAACAAACAAACAAAATATATTTGAAATTGAAGACCAGTTCAAGGAATATATGCTATCCATCTTTAAGAGGAATAAAAAGAAATCCTTTTGGTAAGTACTGCAGGAGACATCTAAACTGAATCACTGAAGTAATGAAATGGTTATTATGAGCAACATAAGTCAGGGTAGCTAGGAAAAATGGAATCTTAATGAGTAGAGTGTGTTTGTAGAGAATAAATCACACCCCACAAATACAAAAATTTGTTTTGAAACAATTAGAGAACTAGGGTACAAAAAGGAATGTCTTTAAGATTGAAAAAAATTGCTTCCAGTTTTGTTGAAATGCAGTTGACCAAAACTGTATATATAAAGTATACAACATATTTTGATATGCATTGTGAGATTATTACCATAATCAGGCTAGTTAATACACGCATCAGTTCACATAGTTACCATTTGTGTGTGTATGTGTGTGTGTGGTGAGAATATTTAAAAATTTACTATTAGTAAATTTCAAGTACTGTACAGTACAGTATTGTTAACCTGTTATCAGCCTGCTGTTCATTTGATCTCCAGTACGTATTTATCCTGCCTAGCTGAAAGTTCGTACCTTTGAGCAACATTTCCCCATTTCCCCCTGTGTCCTAGCCCCTGGTAATATCATTCTATGGTCTGCTTTTATGAATTCAACTTTTTTATATTTCATATAGACATGAACTCATGCAGGATTTATCTTACTTATCTGGCTTATTTTACTTAGCATAATGTCCTCTCTGTTTATATTGTCACATATGGCAAAATTTCCTTTTTTTTTTTTCCTTTTGAGTCATTACACGTTGACTCACTTGCAATTTTTTTTTACTTTGTTTTTAACCTATTTTTTTAAATTTTGGCCTCTTTTATTGATTTTTTATATATTTATGTTTCATACATCTTTATTCTTTGGCCTGTGTGGGCCTCCCGTTGCAGTGGCCTCTCTCGTTGCAGAGTACTGGCTCTGGGCTCATGTGCTCCAGAGCGCTGGCTCATAATTGGACACACCAGTCCAGCTGCTCTGCAGCACGTGGAATCTTCCCAGGCCAGGGATCGAACAGATGCCCCTTGTACTGCAAGATGGACTCTTTACCCACTGGGCCACCAGGGAAGCCCTCCTTTTTTAAGGCTGAATAATATTCTATTGTATATACAGTTCACCCTGAACAATGTGGGGATTGGGGAGCTGATACCTGCACAGTTGAAAATACAGATATAACTTTTGACTCCCCTCAAAATTTAACTATTAATATTGTACCACAGAGCCTTACCAACAACATAAACATTCATTAACACATATTTTGTGTTACAAAATACACACACACACACACACACACACACACACATACTCTATTCTTAGAATAAACTAGAGAAAAGTAAATGTTAAGAAAATTATAAGCAAGACTTCCTTGGTCATCCAGCAGTTAGACTTCACACTACCACTGTAGGGGGCACCAGTGCAGTCCCTGGTCAGGGAACTAAGATCCCACATGCTGCGTGGCAAAAAAGAAAGAAAGAAAAAAAATCATAAGGAAGAGAAAGTAATTTTCACTATTGTACTGTATTTATCAATAGAGTGAGCTTACATCTCTGTTTACAAAATGAATTGTCAATACCTATGTCAGAATTGTCTTACCGCTACAAATACTTTAGATGTTATATGTATTACTAATACTAGACATCAAAATGAAAAAATGTGAAAATTCATATTTATTTACAGGTGTGATGATCAGTAATGAAGACACCAATGTGTTTGCTTTGTGGTCCTTTTATGCAGATTCAACTTTTTATATTTCATATAGACATGAACTTGAACTCACTTTTTTTGCATAATGTCCTCTCTGTTTATATTGTCACATATGGCAAAATTTCCTTTTTTTTTTTTCCTTTTGAGTCATTACACGTTGACTCACTTGCAATTTTTTTTTACTTTGTTTTTAACCTATTTTTTTAAATTTTGGCCTCTTTTATTGATTTTTTATATATTTATGTTTCATACATCTTTATTCTTTGGCCTGTGTGGGCCTCCCGTTGCAGTGGCCTCTGTTGTCGCAGAGCACTGGCTCTGGGCGCATGCGCTCCAGAGCGCTGGCTCATAATTGGACACACCAGTCCAGCTGCTCTGCAGCACGTGGAATCTTCCCAGGCCAGGGATCGAACAGATGCCCCTTGTACTGCAAGATGGACTCTTTACCCACTGGGCCACCAGGGAAGCCCTCCTTTTTTAAGGCTGAATAATATTCTATTGTATATACAGTTCACCCTGAACAATGTGGGGATTGGGGAGCTGATACCTGCACAGTTGAAAATACAGATATAACTTTTGACTCCCCTCAAAATTTAACTATTAATATTGTACCACAGAGCCTTACCAACAACATAAACATTCATTAACACATATTTTGTGTTACAAAATACACACACACACACACACACACACACACACATACTCTATTCTTAGAATAAACTAGAGAAAAGTAAATGTTAAGAAAATTATAAGCAAGACTTCCTTGGTCATCCAGCAGTTAGACTTCACACTACCACTGTAGGGGGCACCAGTGCAGTCCCTGGTCAGGGAACTAAGATCCCACATGCTGCGTGGCAAAAAAGAAAGAAAGAAAAAAAATCATAAGGAAGAGAAAGTAATTTTCACTATTGTACTGTATTTATCAATAGAGTGAGCTTACATCTCTGTTTACAAAATGAATTGTCAATACCTATGTCAGAATTGTCTTACCGCTACAAATACTTTAGATGTTATATGTATTACTAATACTAGACATCAAAATGAAAAAATGTGAAAATTCATATTTATTTACAGGTGTGATGATCAGTAATGAAGACACCAATGTGTTTGCTTTGTGGTTGCCATGTGCAATTGATGTGATTGCTTTGATAGGGTCACACTGTACACTAATGAATGAATTCTTATGACATTTTTGTGCCATATACAGTATGTCATATTTATAACAGTATTGAAAACAGTTACATTTTTTCAATTTTTATTTTAGTTTTTACTTTTACAGAGTTTTGTTGTTTATAGATATGTATGATCCCAGATTAGTCATATGTATATCTTCCCCATCCCACCCCTCCAGACTTTAAAAAATACTTGTGATAATAGGCTGATACATGAAAGAGACAGACATACTTTGCAAAATGTAATTCTTTGAAAGTTACAAAACAGTGAGAAAACTAACATTTAATTTTATATTAAATGCCACCTTTTAACCATATAAGGAAAGATGATCCCCTTCAATATAATCTTGCGCATGATACTTTACATGTATTTTTTTGTATGTTTATTGAAAAAAAATCAGCAAATAGGTAGATTAATGAAACTTCAAACTTGTGTTGTTCAAGAAACAACTGTGTGTATGTATGTATCATGTTTTCTTTATCCATTCAACTGTCAACTAGCACTTAGGTTATTTTCATATCTTGGCCTTTTCAAGATCTTAATTCACATTAAGGTTGGTGCTTTTTCTTGAAGCTCTCTATATAAAACTGCTGTATTTTCTCCTCTCTATAGCGCACCCTGCCAGTATCTCACCCTAGAATAAGTCCCTCTTTGTTCTCAGAGTACCTTATTTTTGATAGCACTAAGCACCTGGATAATTCTTACTTATTTTGAAAATGAATTATGGTGAAACATGCCAATACCAGGAGGGTGGGAATCATTGTAGGGTCACCTTAGAGTCTTTGTGTCACAGATTCTAATCCTTAACAACATTTCAAAATAATATGATTTCATCAGCTAATTATCATATAAAACAAGGAGCCAGACCGTTACTGTTACCTGTGCAGATCCCATGCCTTTGAACCTATTTTATCTTTTTCTCAAAACACAAATGATAAAATATCTCAATAAAAGGCCATGTAGGTGCATACTGCAGCAGACATCAAAATGAAAAATGTGAAAATTCATATTTATTTACAGGTGTAAAAAGGCCTGTTTGCTTTGTGGTTGCCATGTGCAATTGATGTGATTGCTTTGATAGGGTCACACTGTACACTAATGAATGAATTCTTATGACATTTTTGTGCCATATACAGTATGTCATATTTATAACAGTATTGAAAACAGTTACATTTTTTCAATTTTTATTTTAGTTTTTACTTTTACAGAGTTTTGTTGTTTATAGATATGTATGATCCCAGATTAGTCATATGTATATCTTCCCCATCCCACCCCTCCAGACTTTAAAAAATACTTGTGATAATAGGCTGATACATGAAAGAGACAGACATACTTTGCAAAAATGTAATTCTTTGAAAGTTACAAAACAGTGAGAAAACTAACATTTAATTTTATATTAAATGCCACCTTTTAACCATATAAGGAAAGATGATCCCCTTCAATATAATCTTGCGCATGATACTTTACATGTATTTTTTTGTATGTTTATTGAAAAAAAATCAGCAAATAGGTAGATTAATGAAACTTCAAACTTGTGTTGTTCAAGAAACAACTGTGTGTATGTATGTATCATGTTTTCTTTATCCATTCAACTGTCAACTAGCACTTAGGTTATTTTCATATCTTGGCCTTTTCAAGATCTTAATTCACATTAAGGTTGGTGCTTTTTCTTGAAGCTCTCTATATAAAACTGCTGTATTTTCTCCTCTCTATAGCGCACCCTGCCAGTATCTCACCCTAGAATAAGTCCCTCTTTGTTCTCAGAGTACCTTATTTTTGATAGCACTAAGCACCTGGATAATTCTTACTTATTTTGAAAATGAATTATGGTGAAACATGCCAATACCAGGAGGGTGGGAATCATTGTAGGGTCACCTTAGAGTCTTTGTGTCACAGATTCTAATCCTTAACAACATTTCAAAATAATATGATTTCATCAGCTAATTATCATATAAAACAAGGAGCCAGACCGTTACTGTTACCTGTGCAGATCCCATGCCTTTGAACCTATTTTATCTTTTTCTCAAAACACAAATGATAAAATATCTCAATAAAAGGCCATGTAGGTGCATACTGCAGCAGAATTGCTAACTTTGTACCTGTATTCCAACCACAGACAGGGATTTAAATTTAGACATTAATTGCAGTTGAATTGACTATCAAAGTCAAGCTTACAGATAGTGATTGCTTCTAAAAGTTCCACCCTTCTTACATCATCTTGAACCCGAAATATTTCTTCTTTGCTTTGAACAATAGCAAAATTGATTTCCTTTACATTTTAGTCATTTACCTTACATTCATCTGATACCATTTAGAAATTTGCTCCTCTAAACAGGAAAAGAGACAAACATACCTTTGACATCAATAAGGTATGCATCTCAGTTGAGATGCATTATATTAATACGAACTTAGAGGTGATTTGGGGTTTGCTTGCCCGGATTTCAAAGAGTGGCAATTGAAATCGTGTTGAAGTTTTATTACAAGTACACTCACATCCAGATCACAGGGAACCATTTTATTTTAATATCTAGACTACTATTCAATGATTTAGAAGATAGATCTGCTCTAATTTTATTCAGTGTATTCTTTCTGAGTGCTATAATAGGCTTTTGTTTGCATGCAGGCACCTAATTAAGAGAAGGGGAAAAAAAAATCCGTTGTTAAAATCAGCTGGGAATAATCAGAATGATCACTCTGAGGCTTATAAATATTCCATGAGCAATGTGGGTACATCCGTAATATGTCACTGTTTTCCAGTTCCACTTAAAACTTTTTGTTCTAAAAGTCTCCAAGCCCAGGAGGAGACTGGTGGTTTAAATTCTTAATCATAAGAGAAGCTCACAAGCTTTCTACTTGCAGAGATTTGGTTTATTTATGTATTTTCAAGGATTATTACAAAAACCAACACATTATTGCTGTTGCCACATGTTTAGTCTCTCAGGATAGCAATCTAGTGTGGCTTACCCAGAGTCCTAAGGAGATGCTTGCATTTGGTGGGATATTTCGCCACCACCTGTGTTTTGCACCTTAATATTTTGATTGTCTTTTGTTGAGTTGCACTGCCTTTCTAGAATTTGGAGCACTGTGATATAATTACATAAATCTTCAAAAAGAAGTTAAGTGAGATCAGAGCTTTCATTGAAAAAATTTAGCTTGAATTCCTGAAAAGAGATACAAAGAGAAAATAAATCCATGGTGAAGAGATTTACTTAAAGGGAGAGAAAGATTCAAGCCTCAGTTGAGCTCTCTTTCTTTTTTTCTTACCCTGCCCATACTTGAATTATGTATTGCTTTCTCTTTGTCCCTACCCTCTCACATGCAGCCTCCTTTTTCATGTAATAGTTAGCTGGGGTACCTCCAGTAGCTGTAGCCCTATCCTAGTAGCATGGTGATTAAACAAATGGAGAAGATATGGGTTCCATTTCTTTCCCACAGGTTATAACCACATCAGGGGCTGTGTACTGGAGTTCTAATTGTGTGTCTAGACTGGGATTTCTCAACATTAATTCTTTGTTATGGAGGAGCTGTCCCAATCGTTGTAGGATGTTTAACAGAATCCCTGGTCTGCTCCCACAACACGTCAGCTATATTCTCCCTCCCGCCACCTCTAAGTTGTGATAACCAAAAATATTTCCAAACATTGACACATCCCTCACCCGGGAGGAGGGGGGCAAAATCCCTCCCAGTTGAGTCCTACTTATCTCAGGAAACCACTGGGAATGGAGATGGGAAGTACCCCCAAAAAACATAAGCAAAAATAGCATTCACTTAAAAATCAACATGTTCTCTGGACCAGTATATCTAGATATCTAGCTTGAGCTGGAGACATGTATTGTACAAGTCAGGGATCTAATATTAGCATTTTTACAAAAACAAGGCTCTGCTTCTTCTTATGTTTTTAAAAGTTATTTTTTCATTCCATCTTTTTTTGTGATGCAGTAATTTCAAAAGCCACAGTGGGTCTAAAGGAATATAGTTATTTGCCCTTTAATATCTTTTCAAATAGGTATTTGTGAATAAGGCTGAAGGCAAAGAATGTGATAATGTTTTGACTCCTTGCTAGAGAATATTTTCATGTGTAAATTTTTCCTCGATGACATAAGAACAAAAGCTCTTGACTGGAGTCCAATTCTGCTAATTATTTTGTGATGAGCAGGTTTCCTGTGTTGCTTTTGTTTTCTAAAGAGTGATATATATACTAACAGCAAATGCACAGGATAAAAGCCACAATCTGAGGCATTGAATTTAAGATGATTGGTATTTGCAAGGAAGGCCTGTCAACATAGACCAGCACTTCTCAGCTGGGTGATTTTGTCCCCCAGGAGACATTTGACAATATCTGGGGATTTTGATTTTCAAAACTGAGCTGAGTGAAGAGATGCTATTGGGCACAGATGCTGCTAAACAGCCTACAGTGCACAGCAGTCTTCTGTGGCAAAGAGTTCTCCAGCCCTAAATATCAGTAGTGCCAAGGTTGACAGAGCCTGGGATGGACATACAGGAAAGGAGAGCTTTGTCACGTAAGGTAGTTTGAAGGTCAGAGGAAAGTTATCCTCCCCGCCCCAGTTCCTCCCCTACTAGTTTATGGAGCTCATTCCCTTGAATCTAGCATTGGTTTTTTTCTCTTCTTTGAAAGGCTGATAGTTTTAGGAGATGTAAGATGTTAAGTTACTAAATACAGTGAGAACCCACAGATGGTTTGCTCTTCTGATGAGAAGATAGCAGGATAGGCACGTATAACAATAGTGTTTGGGTAGCACGTTCGAGAGTAGGAGAGGTCTTTAAAGTGAGGGAGAAGCTGCTAAGAGAGGCCGTGGAGTCTGTAAGGTGGAACTGTATTTGCTACTTCATCTCCTTGTGGTTGATTGTCTTTAGGAGTGTTCTTAAATTCATAGACACACAAATGGTAAACTGTGTTCTGTGTGTGTGTGTGTGTGCGCGCGCGCGCGTGTGTGTGTGTGTGTGTGCGTGTGTGCAGGGATTGTATTTTAGATTAATCCTAAAAGATGATTCCTATGCAAGGAGATTTCTGTGCTTACTAGTTCTCCAGAGAATGAGTGATAATGGCCAGTATTCATCCTGATAATTCCAGCACCCCAAGTTTACATTTAGGTCATGGAGTTCTAGAAGACATCAATTCTGTAGGAAGCTCTATGCTTAGTCCTTCACTCCAGTTTTGTATTTGTGTTCTTTCTTTTCATTCTTGAATATTTAATGCCATATGTCTCCTCTGAAGTTAACCCAGAATAATTTGAAATACTGGTATAACTTTAAAAAAATCCTTTTTCTCCAGCCCCCTTTCCACTTAACACTCCAAAATACTTGCAACAGTTCTCCTTTTTATCTCAGAACAGCTTGAATATGTGGTCTTTGGACCTTTTCTTTTCCCCCAGTGAGTATGTATTTTGTCTTTGTTCTGAAATGTGCTAAATTATAGTTCTTTACAATGAAGGTTGGATTTAATTAATAGAGTCAAACGTATCTGAAGATCAAAGATGATCATCAAGACTGTGGCACTTAGTGTGATACTTTAAAGCACCACTTCCCCTCAATTTTGGGTTCTCTGACATGTTTCTTTGCAGTGGCATACTATAACACTTTAATTTTTTTTTTCAGTCACAGATCAGCCTGGAAGAGGTCCCAGAGAAATGTAATTTTGTTATCCCGATCTTTCCCACTCTTGCCTGGATGCTGCTATCTTTATTTTCTTAGGTTTCCCATTTTAGGTGCCAGGGGACTGTAAATAGAGTTGTCTTAAACATTTCAAGTTTCTTTCCCCAGTAAATAGTCTACTTTTCTTGGAAAATACTCCTTCAGATTGAAAGATAGAGTATTGAAGACAGTGAATTCTTGTATGTTCTTTCACCACTTAGATATTTAAACATACAGTTGTTTGAAGTATTAAGAGAAGCTTTGTACTTTATTAAAATCTCACTGTGTCTGTCACTGCAAATTATTGTAGTTATCCTTCTTGATCATTAGAAGATATTTACCCAGTGGTGATATCAGCTTTTCTTCTGATTTGGCATCTGTCATAGCCAGGGACCTTCAGGGACTTGCACTAATTATGCAGGCAAAATTATTGACTCACGTGGTTAAACATCTACTCTTATAATGAGTACCAAATTGCATTTGAAATGTTCAGTACAGCAACTCTTATGTTCATTAAAATGTGGTTAGCAACTATTTATAATAGCCAGAACATAGAAGCAGCCCAAATATCCATCAACAAAGAAATGAATAAAGAAGATGTAGTGCATATATAGAATGGAATATTACTTAGCCATAGTAAGGAACAAAATACTGCCATTTGCTGTGACATGGATGGACCTAGAGATTGTCATACGAAGTGAAGTAAGTCAGAGAAAAACAAATACCATATGATATCACTTATATGTGGAATCTAAAAAAAAAGGTATAAATGAACTGAGTATAAAACAGAAGTAGAATCACAGATATAGAAAACAAGCTTTTGGTTACCAGGGGATAAGGCAGGGAGGGATGAATTGGGATATTGAGATTGACATATACACACTCCTCTAAGAACCTACTGTATAGCACAGGGAAATCTACTCAATACTCTTTAATAGCCTATATGAAAAACCAATTCTTAAAAAAGAGTGGAAATGTGTATAACTGATTCACTTTGCTGTACACCTAAACCTAACACAGCAGTGAAATCAACTATACTTAAATAGGTTTTTTTTTTTTTTTTTTTTTTTTAATGTGGCTGACATACTGGAGGCTGGCAGTGGTCTTCAATTAAATTTCAACTTTGGTAAATACATCTAGGCTGTTTTTCAGTATCTTTTGGCAATATTGATTTGAAAGTCTGTTATTGAGTTCTATTTCATAATAGGACTTTAAATTTTCTCCCAAATGTGCCAGGTATAAAGATTTAGTTATTTAGATACTGAATCTCCTTTATTTTTTTCTTTAAAGATAATACCTAGAAAATGCAATTCCATTAATTAGTGCATTGATTCTGGAATGTGATACACTGGCTCTTCGATAAATTAGGGAAGATGCTACATCTCTGTCAGATGACAGGGGAAAAATTGTTTCGTAAACTGAAAAACTACAAGAGTGTGCGTTAGCAGAAGATTCCTTCCTAGATGTCCTTTTGGCTCCTTCTCACAGCCTTTGTGGGAAAATAAGTAGAGATTGACAATCGTGTTCCCAGAGTGGTGGCAATTAGATTAAGAAAGTTTTCTGGGTAAGACATGACTGTGACTTTAGCAAGTGCATCTGTCATACGCCTTTCTTCCTTTTAGCCTGGCAATTGCTATAAACATTTAAAATATGTTCAAGAAATGAAACAAGATTCCTTCAGAGGAAAACAGTAATGCTCCCTCTTGTATACTTGTTGTTGCTATAAATTCTGAAACTTTTGAGGCCATAGGTGATGGTATGTTTATCTTTTTTCAGCCAGCACATATCGTAATGCCTGGTACATAGTAGGGGCTTGATCAATATGTATTGAACAAATGAAAACTTACCTTAGGGTGTCAACCAAATTTCCATTGCCTGTTTTGTCCAGCCATTCTGCAAAGAGTTTGGTTGGGGGGACAAGAAAATGTAGTCAAATTTCCTATAGTTCTGGCTTTCAAGGAAATTCCAAGATAGTTGGGAAAGTAAGATATACAAAAGTCACCACTTAACTAAAAGCTCCTGGAATATAGACTAAAAATGTCAGAAATGTGTAGTCCTTGCGGCTCTAAGAAGTCCAGGAAGGGTGATTGCTACATGAAAGAAAGGTGGCATAAAATACAGCTTCGTAGCTGAGGTGAAAAGAAATAGTGAATATTCTAAATGAGGTTGTTGAGGAGAAGCTTTTCTGTCTGAAAAAAGCTATGGCATAAAGGATTACTTCTTGGTACAAAACAGTGAAAGGATTAAACTACTTGGTAGTGTTTGGAAACATCTGCATTTGAAGCTGTAAAACTGTGTAATGGGAAGTCTTGTAGATTTCAAGATGAGATATGATATGAAGATGGTGTTTAAGAAAAGTTGCCTAGACTTAGACTTCAGGATAAATGGGAACCGAGCAAAACCAGACTCAGAAATATTGATCGGAATGTTGTTCCAGTAATACAGTTCTAATGAAGGCCTGTAAGAATATCTCCTTGGTATTTTGGATTTCAAAAGAGTCGAAGGTTAAACAGAAGGCAAAAATTGTCAAATTTCCTAACATGCATGTGTTAGCTATTGCTGCAGTAATGCTGTGTAACAGATCATGCCCAAATTTAGTGGTTTGTAACTAAAAGCATTTGGAGCTTCCCAAGTGACTCAGTGGTAAAGAGTCTGCCTGCCAAGTAAGAGATGTGGGTTCAATCCCTGGGTTGGGAAGATCACCTGGAGAAGGAAATGGCAACCTACTCCAGTATTCTTGTCTGGAGAATGAATCCCTTGGGCAGAGAAGCCTAGCCAGCTATAGTGCATGGGATTGCCGAGTCACACACAGTGACTACACCATCAGCAGCAACTAAAAGCATTTACTTTTCTTGCTCTTAAGTCTTTGGGTTGGCTAAAGTCACTCTTTTTAGTCTGCAACTTGGTGGGGCTTGGTTCCATGTTTTGGAGTCCAAAGACCAGGCTTTGAGCTCCAGGCTTCACATCTACAACATCGGTCTTTATGACCCAGGCTGAAGGGACACAGGCTACCTAGGGCCAGGTATACTTCAGGCTTCTATTAGAGGTATATTCCTTTGGTCAAAGTAAGACACATGACAGAACCCAAGTCTATGGGGCAGGGAGGCATACACTCCAAGTAGAAGGAAGGTTAACAGAATATTTTCTCAGCCATAATCCAGACTTTCAAAACTGATACAGTTTTCTTTTAAATGCATCTGGACAAGTCATTCAAGTGGTTCCCTACGGGTATAAAGGTCACACTTCTTAATAAACAGAGTTCTTTGTGGACTACTCACAGTCCCATCCTTGTTCTGTTAGGTTACCACATTTATCTTGCCTTCTGATTCCACTGACCTTTTGCAATTCACCATGAAATCCCATGTCTCCTTTTCACACCTTGTTCCTTTCGGCCCGGAATGCTCCTCTCTTCCTTTTAATCCTTCAAGTCTTGACCCAAATGTTGTCTTCTCTCAAAGGAATTTCTGACCTCCTTGAAAGACTGTGAGGGATATTGCTAATCTTCATTCCCTGATACTTTATGCATAGTTCTGTCACAACACCTATCACATTTAGTGCTGTGCCCTAGAGGCTGGCCATGTGTCTTACCCATCTATATCTCCCTCCTATGTTGACTAAATGAGGCTACAATAATGGTGATATCTTTAGAAGGAATTGGAAACTTGGGACACAGAACCAAAGATTTCCTTTGTTTTGTTTTTGTTGCTGTTTTTCCGTATGAGTGCATGAGGGATGAACAGATAGCCTGGCCAAGTAAGAGGAAATGTGGGATTTCAATCCCTGGGTTGGGAAGATCACCTGGAGAAGGAAATGGCAACCTACTCCAGTATTCTTGTCTGGAGAATGAATCCCTTGGGCAGAGAAGCCTAGCCAGCTATAGTGCATGGGATTGCCGAGTCACACACAGTGACTACACCATCAGCAGCAACTAAAAGCATTTACTTTTCTTGCTCTTAAGTCTTTGGGTTGGCTAAAGTCACTCTTTTTAGTCTGCAACTTGGTGGGGCTTGGTTCCATGTTTTGGAGTCCAAAGACCAGGCTTTGAGCTCCAGGCTTCACATCTACAACATCGGTCTTTATGACCCAGGCTGAAGGGACACAGGCTACCTAGGGCCAGGTATACTTCAGGCTTCTATTAGAGGTATATTCCTTTGGTCAAAGTAAGACACATGACAGAACCCAAGTCTATGGGGCAGAGAGGCATACACTCCAAGTAGAAGGAAGGTTAACAGAATATTTTCTCAGCCATAATCCAGACTTTCAAAACTGATACAGTTTTCTTTTAAATGCATCTGGACAAGTCATTCAAGTGGTTCCCTACGGGTATAAAGGTCACACTTCTTAATAAACAGAGTTCTTTGTGGACTACTCACAGTCCCATCCTTGTTCTGTTAGGTTACCACATTTATCTTGCCTTCTGATTCCACTGACCTTTTGCAATTCACCATGAAATCCCATGTCTCCTTTTCACACCTTGTTCCTTTCGGCCCGGAATGCTCCTCTCTTCCTTTTAATCCTTCAAGTCTTGACCCAAATGTTGTCTTCTCTCAAAGGAATTTCTGACCTCCTTGAAAGACTGTGAGGGATATTGCTAATCTTCATTCCCTGATACTTTATGCATAGTTCTGTCACAACACCTATCACATTTAGTGCTGTGCCCTAGAGGCTGGCCATGTGTCTTACCCATCTATATCTCCCTCCTATGTTGACTAAATGAGGCTACAATAATGGTGATATCTTTAGAAGGAATTGGAAACTTGGGACACAGAACCAAAGATTTCCTTTGTTTTGTTTTTGTTGCTGTTTTTCCGTATGAGTGCATGAGGGATGCGAAAGTGAAGAGTTTTCCTACTGGGTCTTTTCAGGTTTGAGGTGAGGTCAGGACATCCAGGTGGCTCTCCATAGCTCAAAGTCTAGGGCTAGAGCAAAGGTGAGAGGTCTAGAACAGAAAGTCTGACTTGGCAGCCATCTGTATTAACCTTCTACTGAAATCTTAATGATGGTAATATGGTCTTTTCTGCCTAATTTTCATCGAAAATCCTGATTTTGAAATTTCTGCCATAAAATGGGACCTTTAAAAAAGCCTTTGTGTGGACTTCCCTGGTGGTCCAGTGGGTAAGGACACCACCTTGCAGTGCAAGGGGTGCCAGTTCGATCCCTGGCCTGGGAAGATCCCACGTGCTGTGGAGCTGCTGAACCGATGTGTCCAACTACCGAGCTGGAGCTCTGGAGCGCATGTGCCCAGAGCTGGTGCCCTGCAACGAGAGAGGCCACTGTGATGGGAGGCCCACTCAGGCCAGAGAACAAAGATAAATAAATGAAAGATCAGTAGAAGTGGCCAGGAAAAAAAAAAAAAACAAAACCTTTTTGTGTTCGCTTCAGGAGCATATATACTAAAAACGTCTTTTTTTGTGTGGAAAATCCATACATCAAATATAAATCATAGAAAATATGTGATTGCTCGTACTGAAAGGAGAAATGATTGTTTCATCAACTTGACATATCCTACCTCCAAAACTTTCATTTCTTAGCATTGATTAAAAGTTATGCAAACTTTGAATGCTTCTTTAGGAAACAACTTATCTTTCCAAACAGCTTGCCTCCGAAACAGCTGCACAGCCACTTCAAAGAACTAGTTGACTAGTGCTTTTCTGTTTGTTTGGAAAAATGTTTTCCCTTTTTCCTTTTTTTAATAAAAAAGAGAAATCTGCTTGGTTTTAAAAATAGAGATGGCTCAAGATCCCTATCTAGATGGACTATGAGTCTATGTAATTTCATCTGTCTATGAGACACACAGTAAATAACAGTTGATTATCTGACTGCCACTTTGTAAAAATCTCTAGAAAGTACTTCCACCTGCTGCTTGTTAGAGAGGCCTTGGAAGATGCTCATCTGTGGAACCACACCACCTAACACAGCGCTTTATCCAGGGTACCCAGAGAGTACCTCTTCCCTTGTCCTCAAGGCTCCCTCGCGAGTTGCTATATTTGTCCATGGCTTGCTACTCAGTCAAAAGCAATAAAGACGTCGCTAGCTGTGCCAGATGAGTATAGAATAGTTCGGCTTGTTCTCTATGGTAAGTGTTCTAAAGAAACTCAAGGAAGAAAGAGATGCAGAAAACAGCCCAACTCCATAAATTAATATAGAGTTTGAATCATGAAATACTAACAATTAGATCAGAAGATTATCAAGTTGAAAAAAAAATTTTAAGCAACTGACAGAAGAATGTACATGAAGACAAATAATGTTCGGTGTCTTGCAGCCCTAAGAGGCCATTAAAGCCTGTCTGAAACCTGATGGGGCACAGTACGGAAGTCTCTGACAAATTCATCATAGCAAGATGAGTTCACACAGGCAGAGTGCCACGTGCACCTGGAACAGTCTCGTGGGGACTGGGTCTGTGTCTCCCACTGCTGATCACATCAGAGACTCCAAAGGCAGAAAGCAAGTCTGAATGGGAGATTACAGAGGAAGCAATTAGCAAATGGAGCACACCAGCTCCCCAACTAAAGATCTCTTCTTCAAATGATTATGAGCATCTGTGCCTGCTGTGGATGGCAATGTCTGTCTTTGGAGCCCATTAGTGATATTCAGAAAGTGGTAAAGATGAGCCTCTCTTTGTCAACACTCAGAGCACATCCTAAAAAGATGTTCTGTGCTTTGAATGGTCTTATGCTCTGTGAGAAAAATAACTCAACTTTTACTGACATTTAAAAGTCCATGTTTGAGAGTTGAGCTTGAAGTGATAAAATTATATGCCTCCTCAGATTTATTACTTTTGAATTACACTAAATCGTATGTTCCAATGATAATTTTAAAAACCCCACTTTACTTTTTATTTTTTCTTACCTAAATCTATTTGCTTGGTTTTAAAAATAGAGATGGCTCAAGATCCCTATCTAGATGGACTATGAGTCTATGTAATTTCATCTGTCTATGAGACACACAGTAAATAACAGTTGATTACGACTGCATTGCTTGTTAGGAGAGGCCTTGAAGATGCTCATCTGTGGAACCACACCACCTAACACAGCGCTTTATCCAGGGTACCCAGAGAGTACCTCTTCCCTTGTCCTCAAGGCTCCCTCGCGAGTTGCTATATTTGTCCATGGCTTGCTACTCAGTCAAAAGCAATAAAGACGTCGCTAGCTGTGCCAGATGAGTATAGAATAGTTCGGCTTGTTCTCTATGGTAAGTGTTCTAAAGAAACTCAAGGAAGAAAGAGATGCAGAAAACAGCCCAACTCCATAAATTAATATAGAGTTTGAATCATGAAATACTAACAATTAGATCAGAAGATTATCAAGTTGAAAAAAAAATTTTAAGCAACTGACAGAAGAATGTACATGAAGACAAATAATGTTCGGTGTCTTGCAGCCCTAAGAGGCCATTAAAGCCTGTCTGAAACCTGATGGGGCACAGTACGGAAGTCTCTGACAAATTCATCATAGCAAGATGAGTTCACACAGGCAGAGTGCCACGTGCACCTGGAACAGTCTCGTGGGGACTGGGTCTGTGTCTCCCACTGCTGATCACATCAGAGACTCCAAAGGCAGAAAGCAAGTCTGAATGGGAGATTACAGAGGAAGCAATTAGCAAATGGAGCACACCAGCTCCCCAACTAAAGATCTCTTCTTCAAATGATTATGAGCATCTGTGCCTGCTGTGGATGGCAATGTCTGTCTTTGGAGCCCATTAGTGATATTCAGAAAGTGGTAAAGATGAGCCTCTCTTTGTCAACACTCAGAGCACATCCTAAAAAGATGTTCTGTGCTTTGAATGGTCTTATGCTCTGTGAGAAAAATAACTCAACTTTTACTGACATTTAAAAGTCCATGTTTGAGAGTTGAGCTTGAAGTGATAAAATTATATGCCTCCTCAGATTTATTACTTTTGAATTACACTAAATCGTATGTTCCAATGATAATTTTAAAAACCCACTTTACTTTTTATCTTACCTACTTGAGTTCTTTTACTGTCTCTGCTCTGCCCTCTCTCTGCTCCTACCACATGAAATCTTCTCTGTAGGTTTTGATACAAGTTTGGGTTACTTTTCTCCAGTTAGTTTGGCATAGGGCAGAGCTGTGAAAATATCTGTGAAGATTTTGAGTTACATGGAGGTAAGGTGACAAAAAAGCCAAAGAAGTATATTTGAATTTCAGTTCTTATTTTAAAATATCCCCAGAACACTGGTTAGAATAATGCAGGAGAAATGAAAATAAGGTCCAGTAAGAGCCTTATAGGTATCTACTGGAGTTCCCTTGTGGCTCAGCCATTAAAGACTCTAGCTGCAGTGCAGGAGGCATAAGAAGCGTGGGTTCAATCCCTGGGTCGGGAAGATTCCCTGGAGAAGGGACTGGAAACCCACTTCAGTATTCTTGACTGGACAGTCCCATGGACAGAGGAGTCTTGTGGGCTAAAATTCATGGGGTCGCAAAGAGTTGGACATGACTGAGCAAATAATACTTTGAACTTTTTGAAGAGTCTAATAAAAGGCAACTTTGACATGAAGTTCAATATCATAATAGACCAAAACCAGATGACTTACTTGTAGAGAAATTGTCAAGCATAATGCTGAGTTCAGTTTCTTCTGAGCATCCTCTGCTCAGTCCTTCTTAACCACAGTAGCTGCCTTGGAGTGCAGTTCCTTGTCCAGAACGTTCTTCCATCTATTTCCTTCTTCAGATTACGTTCCCACTGTTAAGGACTGAGATTAGGTATTGCCTTCTCCTGGAAAGTCTTCCTAAACTGGATTAGGTATATTTTCTGTCTGTCTGTGCCCTTAGCACCCTTGAGATAGCTCCATTGTCATGATGAGGTATCATTCTTTCTGCATTTGTGAGGTCCTTACCAAGGAAATTGTGTCTTTTGCCTCTCGAACCCCTAGCTGCATGAAAGTTTGTCATATGAATGCTTCTGTAGATCTTATTTTTCTACTTGATACAATTTGTAACTGATTGTATGCATTTTTAAAGACTGACTTGGACCTTTGTTATAGGTTTTGTTTCTCTTGCCCCATGTGAATATTCATGCATTTAGCTGCAGGAATACAAATATGCTTGATAATCAAGTGCTATTAAGGACTCTACTGATTGGTTATGTAATAAATGGTATAGGCACTGCTTGCCTTTTTGAAGCAGAAGAATGACTTGAGGCTAAGAGTCCTTTCCACATGCACAGGACTCCCTGAGCCAGCAGCGACACTCAGTGAGCAGGCATTTGCGTTAGTTATGGTTGGCCAGGACACCTTCTATAATACAGACTGAAAGACAACCGTATCCACTGTATTATTCTTTATATTCCTCTGAGGTAGACCACATGCTGTTGTGCTGAGTTGGAAATGCAGGAGTTTCAGTTAGTTGTCTTTTCTGATGATTTACTTGAAAGTCACACACAAGCATAATCGAAAATATAGGAAGGTGATAGGTGATAAATAGTTTGCATTAAGAAAGAAGGCAACCTGGAGAAAGAAGAGACTATATAAATGACCATCTGTTTCTCAGATACTTTATGAGTATGGACAAATATTGATTTAGGAGAGCAGTGATGCCATATCATCTCTTAGAGGCCAGAGTGCCTGAAACACAGAGAAACCGTGTTATTATTAATAAAAAAAAAATCAAGCTATTAGAGAGGAGGGGGCAAGTCATCTGGTACACTCAGAATACGAATTTTCAATTTTGAATCTTTCCTCTGAGTTAAAGACTTGCTAAAATGATTTGAGCTGAAAAACTGATGCATTTTTATCTTTGTAATTAAATGAGACTTTTGGAATTCTTCCCTGTAAGTGAATTTTTCTGAATTGCCATTGAATTATCTCCCCATCATCTTTTCCCAAAGATTGTTGGTTTTGAATGAAGATTAACTTGCCATCCTTAGCAGAATAGAACCAATGCCTGGGCTTTCAGAAAATGTGATCTGGAGTGGTCCATGAATATGTCTGTAACCAGAATCTAGGGAGTAAAGAATTGTATCTGTAGCTGTCACTCTTTCCAGGAGCCAGCAAAGAATCCACTTAAAGCGAAAAACTAAGTGGCTCCTTGGATGCATTTTTAAAGACTGACTTGGACCTTTGTTATAGGTTTTGTTTCTCTTGCCCCATGTGAATATTCATGCATTTAGCTGCAGGAATACAAATATGCTTGATAATCAAGTGCTATTAAGGACTCTACTGATTGGTTATGTAATAAATGGTATAGGCACTGCTTGCCTTTTTGAAGCAGAAGAATGACTTGAGGCTAAGAGTCCTTTCCACATGCACAGGACTCCCTGAGCCAGCAGCGACACTCAGTGAGCAGGCATTTGCGTTAGTTATGGTTGGCCAGGACACCTTCTATAATACAGACTGAAAGACAACCGTATCCACTGTATTATTCTTTATATTCCTCTGAGGTAGACCACATGCTGTTGTGCTGAGTTGGAAATGCAGGAGTTTCAGTTAGTTGTCTTTTCTGATGATTTACTTGAAAGTCACACACAAGCATAATCGAAAATATAGGAAGGTGATAGGTGATAAATAGTTTGCATTAAGAAAGAAGGCAACCTGGAGAAAGAAGAGACTATATAAATGACCATCTGTTTCTCAGATACTTTATGAGTATGGACAAATATTGATTTAGGAGAGCAGTGATGCCATATCATCTCTTAGAGGCCAGAGTGCCTGAAACACAGAGAAACCGTGTTATTATTAATAAAAAAAAAATCAAGCTATTAGAGAGGAGGGGGCAAGTCATCTGGTACACTCAGAATACGAATTTTCAATTTTGAATCTTTCCTCTGAGTTAAAGACTTGCTAAAATGATTTGAGCTGAAAAACTGATGCATTTTTATCTTTGTAATTAAATGAGACTTTTGGAATTCTTCCCTGTAAGTGAATTTTTCTGAATTGCCATTGAATTATCTCCCCATCATCTTTTCCCAAAGATTGTTGGTTTTGAATGAAGATTAACTTGCCATCCTTAGCAGAATAGAACCAATGCCTGGGCTTTCAGAAAATGTGATCTGGAGTGGTCCATGAATATGTCTGTAACCAGAATCTAGGGAGTAAAGAATTGTATCTGTAGCTGTCACTCTTTCCAGGAGCCAGCAAAGAATCCACTGACATACAAAGACCCGCGTTAAACACAGCATTAAGTGGCTCCTTGGAGGCCTGTTCTCATAATACTAGAAAGGAAGATGCAAACTGTGGCCTCAGAGCTTTTGACTTCTTTCTGAGTGCATTTCATAGAGCATTTATTACCCAGATTTTGGACAATGAAGAATGTGTTTTAATTAGCTTTCTGTATCTCCAGTGAGTTCTTGGGCCCCTCACTCCCCTTTATGTGGCTTGAATGATACACAGAAGCAATAGGCTGCCTGCTTCTGCTCATGTGGGTATGGGAATCTGTTATCTTCTTAGATTTGTTCATAGGCAAACAGATTTGGTTGTGTATCAAGTCAGCAGTTCCAAGAAACTCAGTAGCGTTTCTCCTAGAATTATCTGTATAATCACAGGACAGTGAGATGGACTCATTTAAAGCAACTATGTAACATAAAAGCCAAGTAAAATTAAGTAATGTTAATAAGTCAAAAGTAATCATAGTACATTCTTATTCCTGTCTCCCTCATGCCCAGATTTTAAACCCTTAATCTAGATGCAATAGAGTTGATAATTGAGAGCCCTTGTTGGTGTTCATTGCTATATCCCCACTTACTAGAATTGTGCATGGTACACAGCAGGTGCTCAATAAATGAGGGAGAATAATTCCTTGGAAACTGGAGAAGGAATCCCCTATGGGATCAGCTCTACATTCATTCATTTATTCAACAGATCATTATTAAGACGTTACTATGTGTCTTATAGTATTAGGCACTGGGAATACAAGACTGAGTTCATTCATGAGTTTCTCAATCCTAGAGAGGTGGGATTTGGAACATGTAGACACATTGGCATATTATCTCTCTACTAAAGTTGCTATGATAGATGTGTATTTCAGTAGTCCCACTAACAGAGGGGGTGGAGATGGGAGCTTCTTTCCCCAAAACCCCAGGCCCTGAGACACACTGGGTAGAGTTTGAGTAAAATAAGCAGGGACTGAGTATGTGTTTACCACATATTCTACAAGACACATTGACATTAAGCTACTCTTATGAAGACCTCCGCCCCAGAAAATGTGATCTGGAGTGGTCCATGAATATGTCTGAAAAAAGGGGCATTAAGGGAAAATGGCCGCGTTAAACACAGCATTAAGTGGCTCCTTGGAGGCCTGTTCTCATAATACTAGAAAGGAAGATGCAAACTGTGGCCTCAGAGCTTTTGACTTCTTTCTGAGTGCATTTCATAGAGCATTTATTACCCAGATTTTGGACAATGAAGAATGTGTTTTAATTAGCTTTCTGTATCTCCAGTGAGTTCTTGGGCCCCTCACTCCCCTTTATGTGGCTTGAATGATACACAGAAGCAATAGGCTGCCTGCTTCTGCTCATGTGGGTATGGGAATCTGTTATCTTCTTAGATTTGTTCATAGGCAAACAGATTTGGTTGTGTATCAAGTCAGCAGTTCCAAGAAACTCAGTAGCGTTTCTCCTAGAATTATCTGTATAATCACAGGACAGTGAGATGGACTCATTTAAAGCAACTATGTAACATAAAAGCCAAGTAAAATTAAGTAATGTTAATAAGTCAAAAGTAATCATAGTACATTCTTATTCCTGTCTCCCTCATGCCCAGATTTTAAACCCTTAATCTAGATGCAATAGAGTTGATAATTGAGAGCCCTTGTTGGTGTTCATTGCTATATCCCCACTTACTAGAATTGTGCATGGTACACAGCAGGTGCTCAATAAATGAGGGAGAATAATTCCTTGGAAACTGGAGAAGGAATCCCCTATGGGATCAGCTCTACATTCATTCATTTATTCAACAGATCATTATTAAGACGTTACTATGTGTCTTATAGTATTAGGCACTGGGAATACAAGACTGAGTTCATTCATGAGTTTCTCAATCCTAGAGAGGTGGGATTTGGAACATGTAGACACATTGGCATATTATCTCTCTACTAAAGTTGCTATGATAGATGTGTATTTCAGTAGTCCCACTAACAGAGGGGGTGGAGATGGGAGCTTCTTTCCCCAAAACCCCAGGCCCTGAGACACACTGGGTAGAGTTTGAGTAAAATAAGCAGGGACTGAGTATGTGTTTACCACATATTCTACAAGACACATTGACATTAAGCTACTCTTATGAAGACCTCCCGCCCCCACCTGTTCTAGGAACTCAAACTCAAAAATCCCAATTGCAGTGGCTCATGAGCAGCAGCAGCATTGAGCTGAGTTATCCCCTGGAATTCCTACCTGTTGTAGCCCAAGATAGTGGAAGAGGGTCTGAGATCTGAAAGGACTGATTTGCTTTGCTTTACATCAGGCTTGATTTCTTAATCTGTAAAATAGGGATATAATAGGGATTAACTGAGACAGTCACTGGACTAAGGGAAGTGATCTATTGTAGCTTACTTAGAGTCAGGTACGTGTATACCCCTCAGTTTCATTCAGTTTGACAAATATATATTCAGATTTTACTGAGGAACTATTAGTTCCCATCCCCATTTGTCACCTGGTTCCTTTCCCTGTGCCTGTTTTACCTACCCGTCTTCATTCAAACAGACATCATTAACATGAAATGTACAATTTTTTTTTTTTAAGATTACATCTGAGTGTGGGTGTTTCAGGCACATGGATTCCTAGCATAATTACCTCACTTGAGGTTTCAGTCATGAATCTGTCCTATCCCTCCTTCCCCCTACCTCCTCAAGGCAGGATGGGCAAGGAGTGGCTTTTTCTCTCCTCATTTCCCTTTCCCTTGACTCTTAGTGCCGCCAGTGATAGGATGACTTGGGGAGCTTCTAAAAATGCCCCTGGCTCCCATCTTCAGCTGTACAATGGATCTGAGCCTTGATAGCAGATATGAAAAGCTCCAGAGAGTGACAGCCACTGCTGTATAAGAGCTCCATTTAGGTCTTGGTGGATGGAGGACGTCTTCCTGGAGCCAAGGTCTGCCAATGCGATTCTAGTGAACACTAATTCCAACCCAGAGTAGAATTCTGATTCAACTGGTACCTGGTGCTTGCTCAGTCAGTTTTGTGGAATGTGTGACTAGCAGTCTCCTTACTTTGAATATAATAATAGTATATTTAACAATTTTTTGGCCACACTGTGTGACATGAAGAAACTTTGTTCCCTGACCGGGATTTGAACCCATGCCTCTGGCAGTGGAAGCCCAGAGTCTTAATCACTGGACTGCCAGGTGCGTCCATATTTAACAATTGAGAATGTGGCCTCCAATTTGTATTGTCATTTTTAATTTCCCCACAGCACCCATGACACTTGTCTGGTTATGTTCACCATCAGGTCTGGCCCACACCACGCTATGAACCAGCATCTAATAAAGTAGATCCTCAGACCCTTATATTGTTTATCACCTTGATGTTGAACCACTTAAAAGTTTTACCCAAATTGGATTAGGTTACATTTCAAGCTACTTCTTTTTTTTTTTAAAGATTTATTTATTTATTTATTTTGATAGGGGTGAGGTGGGGAGGGAGGGGAGCAGGCGGGCCACTTCTATTGGTCTTTCATTTGTCTATTTTCATCCATCTTTGTTCTTTGGCCCGTGTGGGCCTCCCATCGCGGTGGCCTCTGTTGTCGCAGAGCACCTGCTCTGGGCGCATGCGCTCCAGAGCTCCGGCTCAGTAATTGGACACATCCGTCCAGCTGCTCTGCAGCACATGGGATCTTCCCAGGCCAGGGATCGAACCGGCACCGCTTGCAGTGCAAGGTGGTGTCCTTACCCACTGGACCACCAGGGAAGCCCCATTTCAAGCTTCTGATCATGTGTTTCTGCTTGCTGTCCATGATCTACACTTGTTCCTTTATTTCCATGGATACTCTCTGGCTCTGCTGCCTCTCACTGCCAGGGGAATATGTTCTGTCCAGTCCAACCTGGCCTCTTGACCTATGTACTAGGGCCAGATGTTCCTCTGTCCAGGGCCAAGAACCATGTTTGCTGACCTAGTCTGCCTGACTAGTGATAGGATGACTTGGGAGCTTCTAAAATGCCCTGGCTCCCATCTTCAGCTGTACAATGGATCTGAGCCTTGATAGCAGATATGAAAAGCTCCAGAGTGACAGCCACTGCTGTATAAGAGCTCCATTTAGGTCTTGGTGGATGGAGGACGTCTTCCTGGAGCCAAGGTCTGCCAATGCGATTCTAGTGAACACTAATTCCAACCCAGAGTAGAATTCTGATTCAACTGGTACCTGGTGCTTGCTCAGTCAGTTTTGTGGAATGTGTGACTAGCAGTCTCCTTACTTTGAATATAATAATAGTATATTTAACAATTTTTTGGCCACACTGTGTGACATGAAGAAACTTTGTTCCCTGACCGGGATTTGAACCCATGCCTCTGGCAGTGGAAGCCCAGAGTCTTAATCACTGGACTGCCAGGTGCGTCCATATTTAACAATTGAGAATGTGGCCTCCAATTTGTATTGTCATTTTTAATTTCCCCACAGCACCCATGACACTTGTCTGGTTATGTTCACCATCAGGTCTGGCCCACACCACGCTATGAACCAGCATCTAATAAAGTAGATCCTCAGACCCTTATATTGTTTATCACCTTGATGTTGAACCACTTAAAAGTTTTACCCAAATTGGATTAGGTTACATTTCAAGCTACTTCTTTTTTTTTTTAAAGATTTATTTATTTATTTATTTTGATAGGGGTGAGGTGGGGAGGGAGGGGAGCAGGCGGGCCACTTCTATTGGTCTTTCATTTGTCTATTTTCATCCATCTTTGTTCTTTGGCCCGTGTGGGCCTCCCATCGCGGTGGCCTCTGTTGTCGCAGAGCACCTGCTCTGGGCGCATGCGCTCCAGAGCTCCGGCTCAGTAATTGGACACATCCGTCCAGCTGCTCTGCAGCACATGGGATCTTCCCAGGCCAGGGATCGAACCGGCACCGCTTGCAGTGCAAGGTGGTGTCCTTACCCACTGGACCACCAGGGAAGCCCCATTTCAAGCTTCTGATCATGTGTTTCTGCTTGCTGTCCATGATCTACACTTGTTCCTTTATTTCCATGGATACTCTCTGGCTCTGCTGCCTCTCACTGCCAGGGGAATATGTTCTGTCCAGTCCAACCTGGCCTCTTGACCTATGTACTAGGGCCAGATGTTCCTCTGTCCAGGGGCCAAGAACCATGTTCTGCTGACCTAGCACTCTGCCTGACTTCTTCCTTATATATTGTTTAGATCCTTAAGCCCCATATATAACTTACATCACTATTTCCTGAAGTGTGGAGTACACCTTTAGCAATTTGGAGATGAATGATTTTAGTAACTGATTTGTAAACTTTTCAAGTTTCATCTATTAGCATTTACTCAGATCTTATCAAAATTCAGGTGATTTCCTAAATAACCTAAATAACACATGAATTATGCCTCACTTTTGTTCTTGAGAGTTAAGCCTAATAGTTTTTCCTCTATCTACCACCTAAACTGGAGCTTGTCACACACTGGTGTGCTTAAGAATCATCTGGAGGGCTAGTAAAACACAGATTGCTGGCCCCCATCCCCACAGATTCTGGGTCTGTATGTCTGGGATGGAGCCCAAGAACGTGCATTTCTAACATGTCAGGTTATGTTGATCCCCCCGATCTGATGGGCCGCACTTAGGGCAGTAGCACTGCCTGAAATCTTGGGTTGACAGTTTATATTTGAATGTCAACTTGACCATTATTGAGACTCCCCAGTGCAAAGAACTTGTCACAAGCTAATCATTTGCTTGGTTCTCTTTATTTTTACCATTATATATATTTTCCAGTCTAGACAGAGTCCATTTTATTTCTTATGTTTCCTTTAATCCCAATGTACCTGGAGATGCAGAGCCATTCTGTAGCATTTTATTGTCCTAGTTTTTATCCCGATGAGTCATCTTTTAACAGACATGTGAGCCTTCACTAAATGCATTATGTCATCTTTCTGAGCTCTGCAGAGAGAAGAATTGATATGCCTTTGGGTCTGATGTGAAATGATGGCATTACTGTGCCCATCCTGAAGCAGCTCTGACTTGGGAGGGTTCCCAGAAGTGTGACAGAAAACCCTGTGTCTGGTGCTGAGTGAGGAAGGGGTGTCTTGTGACCCTGTTACTCAAGCCTCCTCCTCCATGCTTGTGGGAGCAAGTCTGTCTCCTCCCAGGCTGCCACATTTAAAAGTGGGGTTTATTTTTAGAGAAAAATCATTAGTCATTAGACTTTTTTGAATTAAGAACATCTCTGGCTCTGCTGCCTCTCACTGCCAGGGGAATATGTTCTGTCCAGTCCAACCTGGCCTCTTGACTAGTGGCCAGATGTTCCTCTGTCCAGGGCCAAGAACCATGTTCTGCTGACCTAGCACTCTGCCTGACTTCTTCCTTATATATTGTTTAGATCCTTAAGCCCCATATATAACTTACATCACTATTTCCTGAAGTGTGGAGTACACCTTTAGCAATTTGGAGATGAATGATTTTAGTAACTGATTTGTAAACTTTTCAAGTTTCATCTATTAGCATTTACTCAGATCTTATCAAAATTCAGGTGATTTCCTAAATAACCTAAATAACACATGAATTATGCCTCACTTTTGTTCTTGAGAGTTAAGCCTAATAGTTTTTCCTCTATCTACCACCTAAACTGGAGCTTGTCACACACTGGTGTGCTTAAGAATCATCTGGAGGGCTAGTAAAACACAGATTGCTGGCCCCCATCCCCACAGATTCTGGGTCTGTATGTCTGGGATGGAGCCCAAGAACGTGCATTTCTAACATGTCAGGTTATGTTGATCCCCCCGATCTGATGGGCCGCACTTAGGGCAGTAGCACTGCCTGAAATCTTGGGTTGACAGTTTATATTTGAATGTCAACTTGACCATTATTGAGACTCCCCAGTGCAAAGAACTTGTCACAAGCTAATCATTTGCTTGGTTCTCTTTATTTTTACCATTATATATATTTTCCAGTCTAGACAGAGTCCATTTTATTTCTTATGTTTCCTTTAATCCCAATGTACCTGGAGATGCAGAGCCATTCTGTAGCATTTTATTGTCCTAGTTTTTATCCCGATGAGTCATCTTTTAACAGACATGTGAGCCTTCACTAAATGCATTATGTCATCTTTCTGAGCTCTGCAGAGAGAAGAATTGATATGCCTTTGGGTCTGATGTGAAATGATGGCATTACTGTGCCCATCCTGAAGCAGCTCTGACTTGGGAGGGTTCCCAGAAGTGTGACAGAAAACCCTGTGTCTGGTGCTGAGTGAGGAAGGGGTGTCTTGTGACCCTGTTACTCAAGCCTCCTCCTCCATGCTTGTGGGAGCAAGTCTGTCTCCTCCCAGGCTGCCACATTTAAAAGTGGGGTTTATTTTTAGAGAAAAAATCATTAGTCATTAGACTCTCTCATGCTTCTTTTTTCCCTTTGAGTAAAATTTAAGAACCTAAAGTTTATAAGAAAATTTTCAGTCTCTTAGAAGAAATAGCCTTGGTACAGTGAACCCCCCTTGCCTCTCTTCCAGACAAAGGCAGACCTCTCACAGGAGTCACCACTCTTGGTCCCTACATATAAATCAGCTTTATCTTTTAGCTTCATTTGAGAATCCACTGACGCTTTTGATTTCCTGATCCTTCAAACCTAGGATTTAAAAAATGAATTTTATCACATATTGAACATTTGCTTTTTAAGCCCATTATAAAGTCTCATAATGGAAATTGGCTCTTAGCAAAATGGCCCTCTGTCTTAGGTATGTACATGTTTTCACTTAATAACAGATGGATTTAATAGATATAATCTATATTAAAGCAGAAATAACTGAAAACAAGATTTCTCTGATATCTTTAAATTCAGGGTTTTCTCACAAAGACTTAACATCTTTCAATTGCCTTGGATTAAATAAATGTCATGTGGATAGTTTTACTACCAGAAAAGCCAGAAAAAAAGCCAGTCTTGTTTTTACTTAAGTTCTGTCTGTAAATCTGTATTTGAGAATGTCATTATTTTGAAGCATATCAAAAATTCGAAATCACCTGATGGCCAATAAGGCCCAGAATCTATATTTAATTGCATTTCTCCCTCCCTCCCTAAAGCTGTAACATGTTACTTTTACAGTTTAATCTGACTTAGTGAGACAGAAACCATCATTTTTAGGGCAGCAAGAAGTAGATTTTTGAAAAGAGGTATCAGTACCCCCCAAAGCAAGGAATTCTAATGTATGACAACTCACAGTCCAGTGGGTTTCTGTGGTCTTGAGGCTAGAGAAAGGGCTACATCATTATGAGGTAGCCAACTACAGCTCTTCAGCTTTGTTAAGGTGATAGAGAAAGTGCAGACAGAGGTTATGTGAGTCTTAGTTTTCTACCTCAGACCAGTGAGAAATTGTTTGACACACCTCTCACTGGAGGATGATCCTGTGTCCTCTGCACTTGTACCTGAGTGGGCTTGGCGATGGCCTGAGTGGTAGACTACAGTGGCATGCTGCTGTGCCAGGATCTGGGCCTGAACGTTAAAGGACATAAAACTTCTACTTCCTGTCTTTTGGAACACCCATTCTTGGAACCCAGCCTCCACACTTTGAGGAAGCCTAAACATCCCTGTGGAAAAGCTCACATGGAGAGGACTGAGGCCAGATTACTGCTGACACTAACTTCAGCCCTATGAATAAGCTGTGTTGGAGCTGGACTCCCCAGCTTCAGTAGAACTGCTCAGCTGCCACTATGTGGCTCAGAGACAGTCCTTCCTGCTAAATCCTGCCCACCTTACAGGTTCAGGAGCAAGATAAATGATTGTTGTTATTTTAAACTGCTGAGTTTTGAAGTCATCCTTATGCAGCAATAGATATCCAGGACAATTAGCATCTCCTTTTTTTCTACTCCTCATTTCTTCCCCAAGAGGCAGTTACTTCATGCCAGAGCCTTTCAGACAGACAGGGTCCCTGTCAGAATTTTCAAAACCCAGAATGCCCCTGGCTGTGCCTTCCCAGTTCTTTTCCCTGGCAGTGCTGTAGTCCAAAATGTTCTCTGTACCTTCCCCGCGCTCCTTTATTCACACAGTGCTGCCTTCTCTCCTTCAGAGCCCACTGATTACCCAAGTAATATGTTTGGGGTCAAGAGACAAGTAGCTGGAGATTTGCAACCTGCTGTTAGTCATCATACCGAGATAAAGCTTTTATCAAGGTTAAAAGCTGTTCAGTCTTCTATATCCTCCTTTAGGTGATAGAAATGTGCCCTTAAGGATATACCTAAAATCTATGATATGTTAAATTCTGATTAGGGATTGGTAATGGTCCGGTAAGAGTAAAGCTTGGCCTGTCAGGGACCACAGAATGGGACCGTCACCCTGAAAAGGGGGATGATGAGGATACTCACCACTGAGAAGAAGAAAGAGAAACATACTGAGAAGGAAATGGAGAAGGCATCAAAAAAACCTCACTTAGGTGGTTACCCTAGATAAGAAAGATTACTTCTGAATCACTACTTACAAGGCTCATGCTGAAACCTTACTATGATTAAAACTGATACTCCTTCTTGATGACATGGTGGGGCTTTCTTTGTGGCAGGTACTGTTCCAATATCCTGTTTAAATTAAGGTGAATGTTATTAGTATCCCTTACTTAGTCCTAAGAAAATCGAAGCATCGAGGGGAGAGGACACTTGACTACAATCACATGGCATGGCAGCGCATAACCAAGCTCAGAACCAGGATTCAATCATGGGGAGTCTGGCTCCATTATCTCTCACTGCTGACATCAGAACTCTAAGCACAGAGGCTTTGGTGAGCTTAGTTTGACTTCACAATACACTTTTAGTCTTCTTGGCTCATGTAGTGCAGCATGTCACACTGGCAGAGAGATGCTTCATCTTTTTAAAACATATTTTAATCTCAAATGTATCATATGTGCCTTTGTAGACTGCTTGAAGTCGTTCTCAGAAGACAGAGTAAAAATAAACGAATACACAAAGATAGGTTACAAAAGCAAATGAAAAAAGACAACAGAGTAGCTCTATGTAATAAGAATTAAAATTTTGGGGTCCAGCCCATCACTCAGCCAGCCCAGTGGCCTTTACAGGGATGAACCGGGAAACTAGGTCACATCTGCATTAGACATGTGTTCCTGAATTTATAGACATTCTAATAGACCTTATTACAGTAGCTTTAAAAATATTAATTTTGCCTTTTTTTAAAAAAAAAGTAGGTATAGGTGTTTTTTTGGTCTACAAACACTTATTGGTTGCCCACAAAGATTTGAATACATACTTGATGATAAATAGTTTGCCAGTAGGATAGCCTCCAGCTCAGAGAATGGCCTGCTTATATTGAAACCTTTCATTTGCATTAAATTGCATGCATAATTTAAGCTGACTCTAGCACCTCAAAGAGGCTCAAAAAGGAATCAATTTTTTCTCACTGGACAGAAATAAGTAGGCTCTCCATAACTGTAAAGAATATGACCCATTTCAGAAAAAGGGGTATTTCTTTAAAGAATCCTATTTGTGCATCAAAAATAATGTGGTTATCTAATATAAGTGCAAAGACATTACAAATACTATTTAAAAATTCATGAGTCTGGTGTTTAATGTATTCAAAGTAAAGTCAAAGGGTTTTTACAGGAAGACATAAAACAAATGTCTTGTATTCTCACCACTCTGCTTTTTTTCCAGTGTTTCATATTGGATGTATAAACAATCAATACTGAATAGTAAAGAGGTGTTGCTGAACAGATAATGGATTTGAATTAGATAAACTTGGCCTGGGCAGACTGAACATACTGTTGGGGCATATGATTCTTGCTTATGGCTTAATCTGATAGCTACTGATTTGAAGTCAATAGCTTTTAAGGTGTGGAATGAAAAAGAGAAGCTGCTTTTGTAGGGAGGATGAACAGAGCAGGGAGAGACAGTGTGACCAGCATGGGAAATGTACATTTCTCTATCTTCTGAAGTTTTGAAAAATAAATTTCCCTCCATTTTGGGAGGGGAGATTATTTTCTCTAAAGCTTTTTATGTATTAGTTAAGTTTTTAATTAAATTATTAGTATTTATTAATTTGAGTGGTGTGGGGATTGTTCCATGTGGCTTTTGGGATCTTAGTTGTCCAACCAAAGATTGAACCTGGGCCCTCAGCAGCGAGAGCAAAGAGTCCTTAACCACTGAACTGCCAGAGAATTCCCTAAATTTATTTTTGAAATAAAATTTTAAATTTAGCAGCATAAAAATATTTTAAATGTCTAGCTCTCATGAAAACAGTTGCAGTTCTGTAAAAATAAGCATGAGTTACCTGGGCCATGATTATTAATTTACTAGGTAGATACATGGACTTCTCTGGTGGCTCAGTGGTAAAGAATCCACCTGTATGTGGGAGAAGCAGTTTCGATCCTTGGGTCAGGAAGATCCCCTGGAGAAGGAAATGATAACCTATTCCAGTATTCTTGCCTCCAAAATCCCAAGGACGGAGGAGTCTGGTGGGCTATACTCCTTGGGGCTGCAAAGAGTCGGACATAAATGAATGATTGAACAATAATACAAGAACAGCACATACATATATATGTGTGTATGTATGTATGTGTGTGTGTATGTGTGTATATATATATATATATACTTTTAGTTTGGGTTCCATCAGCATCTTAGGTCATTTAAGGGGAAAGCAAGTAAACACACAGAGGCAGAATAAGGTAGCTCAGAGCCAGAAATCTGAAGATCTGGGTTTATAACCCATTTTTGTAGCTCTCTTTACTAACTGTGACCATAGGCAAAAGTCTGTTTATGTCTCAATTTCTCATGGTGTAAAATGTAGATATTGAGACCTACTTTCTCTGTGTCAGAAGGTTGTCTTGATAAGTAAATGAGAAATTTGGTGGAATAATGTTTGCAAAAAGAAAATTGATACACCTAAGCAGACACTATTAATTCCTTATAAACAGAAAATTCTTTTAAAATATTTATGATGTTACTGCTATATGTAGGGCAATATGCTAGGTCTCATGAAGATTAAACAAAATAAATCAGATATGGTTTCTATAGTTCATTCCAAAAACTTTATAGTAATTCAGGATCAAAATACTTGCTTTGATTAGCCAAGTGGAAAATATATAAGGGTTTGAGAGACAGACTGTTACAACTACTCAGCTCTGCAAAGGTACCCATAAACAATATGTAAAACAATCAACATGGCTCTATTGCAATACTTTATTTACAGTACATGCAATAGACCAGATTTTGTTCATGAGCTGTGGTTTACTGACACTGGGTCTAATCAGAGAGAAGATGTGCACATAAAACTATAATAATGCCCACAGAGTACTAGGTGTTGCAAACGAATTAGATGAAGAGTAAAGGGCATCATGTAGCTGAGATAAGAAAGTCTTCCAGGAGATTATAAATTTGACTTCGGCCTTGAAGGATGTGGTCATGGTTGGATTTGTAAGACGGAGGAAGACATTCCCAGCAGAAAAGATAGTCTAAGAAAAAGTATAAAGTGGAAACATGAAGGAGGTATTTCAAGAAGAACAGCAATTCATTTGGCAAATCTGTAGTGGTAGAGTTAGACGTGAGAATTCACAGGAGTGGGTGGAAGAATGGAAAAACATATATAACCATTTAAACATAAGCTATATTATTTCTGACCTCACCCCACCTCTTAACGAATACTAATTTTTAGGAAAGCATTTCTTCTATTTTTGGTTGGTTAGAACACTCCTACATGTTTCTATGTTGCAGAGTCATTGTGTGTATTTCTAAAGATATACAGCAACTTGTAATTATTCCCAAGGGTGGTGTGTCTCTCTTTGTGCTTTTATATGCATTCCTCATTAGTCAACAAAGAATTGCACATAAGTTGGTCACTATGAGACTAGAACCATGAGGAGCATTGCCTGAGTCAGAGAAGGAACTAACTCTAGAGCTGCGCTGTCCAACATGGTAGCCTCGTGTAGTTATTTAAATTTAAGTCAAATTTAAAATTCAGTTATTTAGTCATACTAGCCACATTTCAAGTGTGCAGTACCCACTTGGGTCTGGTGGCCACTGTATTAAATAGTGCAGATACAGACCATTTTCACCATTTCAGAAAGTTCTGTTGGACTGTGCTGCTCTTACGAGATAAGAAACCAAGCAACGATTATGCATTGATTTAGAGTCCTGGGGCTGGAGATTTGGGTGACAGTTATGATATTTAGTAACTGGCTCCATTAACAATACATCACTTTTTAAGTATTAGTTTTGTCACTTGTGATATGCAGTAATAATAGTACTTACCTTACAGGTGGTTATGAAGATAAAATGACGCATAGCTCTGTAGAAGCTGTAAAATACTACATAAATATATGACATTGCTGTTATTTCAATGATACCATCTCTGTACTTTTGGGCAATTTCTGTTATTTTTCTTGTTTGCTTCCATGTACAAAATCATGTCATTTGGAAATAGAGATAGTTTGACTTTTTCCTTCCCATTCTGGATGCCTTTTATTTAATTTTCTTGCCTAATTGTTCTGACAAGAATCACCAGTACAATGTTGAATAGAAAAATGGTTAGAGCAGACATTCATGTCTAATTTCTGATCTTAAGTGGAAAGTTTTCAGTCTTTCAACATTAAGTATGATGTTCTATGTATGTTATTTGTAGATGTCCCTTATCAGGTTGAGGAAGTTCCCTTCTTTTTAAAATTTATGTTAGAGTATTGTTGATTTTGGAGAAGGAAATGGCAGCCCACTTGATCTATGGGTAGATCCCATGGACCGAGAATCCTGGTGGGCTAGAGTCCATGAGGTTGCAAAGAGTCAGACATGACTTAGTGACTAAACAATAGCGACATAGTTGATTTACAATGTTGTGTAAGTTTCAACTGTACAGCAATATGGATCAGTTATACATATACATATATCCACTCTTTTTTTAGTTTATTTTCCCATATAAGTCTCTTGGAATATTGAGTACAGTTCCCTGTGCTATACAGCAGGTTCTTGTTAGTTATTTATTTTATACATCGTAGTGTATAGATGGCGATCACAATCTCCTAGTTCATCCCTCCCCACCCTTATCCACTGGTAATGTAAGTTTGTTTTATACACCCATAACTCTACCTCTGTTTTATAAGTAAATTCACTTGTACTTTTTCTTCAAGTCCCCTTCTTTCTAAGTGTCTGGAATTTTTAATTTTTTTTTGTTATCATGAAAGTGTGCTGTTCCTTTCTTACACCCTTCTGTTCATTCAATTTGCTTATCACCTTTTCTTTGTTCTTTCACTTATTTTGTTTTTCTCTCTTAGCTCTTTATAGATATGGAAACCAACTATGTGACTGACTGTACCTAACATCCCACCAAGGATTTTCTTTCCAGGAAGGTCAGACAAGAGTATATGGATGCGGGCTTCCCCTGGTGGTCCAGTGGGTAAGGACACCGCCTTGCAGTGTAAGGGGCGCTGGTTTGAGCCCTGGCCTGGGAAGATCCCACGTGCTGTGGAGCGGCTGGACTGATGTGTCCAATTACCGAGCCAGAGCTCTGGGGCGCATGCGCCCAGAACCAGCGCTCTGCGACGACTGAGGCCACCATGATGGGAGGCCCACAGGAGCCAAAGAACAGATGGATGAAAATAGAGAAATGAAAGACCAATAGAAGTGGGCCGCCCATCCCCCTCCCTCCCCACCCCACCCCTCAAAAGATAAATAAATAAAAAATAAATGTTTTTAAAAAAAGAGTATATGGATGCATTAAACAAATCCATGGCACCTACATTAAGGCTGCTACTAAAGAATCAATGCAGAATTCAAGTTCTACCACAGTGAAAATTGTTCTTTCTTGGCAGCAGAGCCCTATACCATTAATGTTTACTATCTGCTTATTTAGCCACACCGTGCAGCATGTGGCATCCTAGTTCCCTGACCATGGATGCAACTTGTGCTCCCCACAAGGGATGCACAAAGTCCTAACCACTGGACAACCAGGGAATCCCTGAGAGTTTTTTATAACTACAAATTTAGCAGTGTATTTCAGTGTTTCAAAGCCCATTTCTTCAGGAAAGGTAAACAGGTTTTATTGTGGCCTTCCTCCATTTTATCTTCAGCCTTCCCTTATTTTCTGCGTATTAGTCTGAAGAGCATTCAAGCCCCTTATATTCATGGACAAAGAGAGATGTTTATAGTCTCCCAAAGGTCTCACCATTGCAGGGTGCATGGTGAGCATCATCTCCAGGACCCTTAGGTATTATATTGCTCTTTATCCAGCTCGGTGTCAAACTTCTTTTGTTTTCATTGCAGTGCCAATTTGTTGACTCATATTTAATTTACTTGACCAGACTCTTTTCTCAAGCTCTGGTGATGTGAGTCCTGTTCTCTTAACTTATATCCATGGAAGACTAGGATCAGCTTCTTCATTGCCTGTCTCCACTTTCTGAGACACTGAGTATTTTTACAATTCCCTTTACCTCCTGGGTATCAGCCTTCACCTGGCTTCCACTTGACTCCAAAGAAACCTCACAAATTACTTACAGTAACATATGAGAAGCTACACGTGTGATCTTTTCCCAGAGAACAAACAATTAAAAACAGGATAGCCAGAAGAAGAATGGTCAGCAGCTTCTAGCATGGTGCCAGTGGACTCTGTCTCCTAGTCTTCCCTCACTTGTGTGATTCCCCTCCCTTGAGTGTGTAACTGACTTAGTGGCTTGCTTCTGTTTTCAAACAAGGGTGTGTGTGCTGCAACACAGAAAGGCAAACTCTTGACCGCAGTTGTTTGCAGCAAAGGAAGCGTTATGTAGCAACAGATAATTAATACCAGTGGACAATACATACTCCAAAGCAGTGACTTGCAAATGGTGAGCATCTAAATGTGCAGAGAGAGGAAGAGTGATATTTTGGACCAGAGGCTGTCCCTAGCTCTATCCCATGGAGACAAACAACTGCTTACTAAATATGAGGTCCTCCTTACTGGTAGCAGCTAAGAACCTTACAGTCCATAAAATCAACTATTCAGGATTTGCTTTGTTCAGCTTTCAATCACTAGTCCTGTGTGAACCTGACATAGGCCAAGATTATTCCTTTTTTTTCTTTATGATTTGACCCAGGTAAGTTGTCATTGACCTGCACCAGGTCTGTACTCATGCAGTTCTCCACCTTGTCAGGATTACATTAACTGCTTCTCTCGAGCTATAAGAGACATCCTCCAGCTTGGCACTATTAGGAAAATATTGTGTGAGTATACTCTTTAAGCCCATGACCTAAATCACAAAGAAAACATCCTTTTGGAACAGGCTTAATAAAGATCTTTGGTGACTCAGATGGTAAAGAACCTGCCTGCAAAGTGGGAGACCTAGGTTTGATTCCTGGTTTGGGAAGCTCCTCTGGAGAAGGGCTAGGCTCCCCATTCCAGTATTCTTGCCTGGAGAATTCCATGGGTCATCCATGGGGTCACAAAGAGTTGGACATGATCGAGTGACTTTCATCCTCCTTAATAAAGATCACATATTAGTGCTTCTTTGCGAATGATTCTCAAATCAGATATATTATTTAAAGTGTATTCTTATTTTCCTAGGTTTTTTTTTTTCTGAGAATCATGAACTGTGTTAATCATCAACCCAGGTCTCATTTTTCTCCTACATGTCCCCCAAGCCAAACATGGAAAAGTGTCTGCTCTGGTTTCCTCCCACCTTCAGCCAGAAGATGCCAGGCTCAGGCTTGGCTATCAACAGTGCAGCCATGCAGACAGGAAGCAGTGAAAAAAAAAAAAAAAAAACGCGGATTTTCTCTCCGCTTAAACAAGAGAAGAAACAACTGCTGCCCATGAGATACCACACTGCTGCCCCTCTCATTCGTGGTATTCATCATTCTGTTCTATGGGTAGTAAATGGCCTGTTTCTATAGCACAGAGATTTTACAGTACCAAGTCGATGCTGCCTAACATATAGTTATGAATTATTTTTTGTTTTATTTCTTTTTCTTTTTTTGCCTCTAAGTCATCGTTTTATTTTTCATCCACCTTTATTCTTTGGCCTGTGTGGGCCTCCCATTGCAGTGGGCTCTGAGCTGCAGATCACTGGCTTTGGGTGCATGTGCTCCAGAGCACTGGCTCATCATTGGACACACCGGCCCAGCCTTTCCTCGGCACGTGGGATCTTCCCAGGCAAGGGATCAAACTGGTGCACCTTGCACTGCAAGATGGACTGTTTATCCACTGGACCACCAGGGAAGCCCTAGTTATGAACTATTTGTAATGCTGGATTCCAGTTATGTGCGCTGGAAGCTCACATCCTCAAACTCAGAAGTTTGACAAGTCTGACTTGCATGATGGGATATAGGCATTCCTGTCTGCTCGGTGCCCAATTTGCAGAGAATTGAGCCAGATACTGTAGAAAGAAAACAAAAGACAGTATTCTTCCATCAGAGTTTTCAGTACTCTAAAGAGGAAAGAACAGAACTTTAAAAGTCTGTGGATAGAAAAAAAGTAGAAATGTGTACATACTTGATTGTGTGCATGTGTGGTATGGGTGTGGGTGTGTTGTTGTGAGGCACGCTCAGTGAAGCACCCAACGCAGCTTGTGGTAGATGGAAAAGGCTGGCGCCAGCGACCACCCACGAGGAACAAGGTTTCCTGCGAGGGCTCTGACTTGAGGCGAAGGGCAGTTTCTAAGAGCTGGTAGAATCAATGGTGCAAGACCCTCCCCTTTGATTGGAATTGGTACCCACACACCTGCACATTCCATTGTCTCAAGCAAAGATTAGTCCTACTGGAAAGGCCAGTCTTATGACCAAGAAACAGTGATCAAGAAAAACATACAATCACCATAACAACCTAGGGGGTACTATGATATCCCAGGGGCTTTCTATAACAGTTATGCATTCCTGCTCAGCATGATAGTCTAGGGGCTTTTTTGTGAGTCACAGACAGTTTCAGTATAGGTTACAATCAATAAAGATGAACAGAAAACAATCAATGCTAACAGAAAGCAATTTAGTCTAACAGGTGAGTCACTAACAGCTAACCTAGGAAAGAATCATTAAGTAGATCTAAGGAAATCATTTTTTATTATGTATTCCATTTTACAATTATGCATTCCCTTTTACAGTGTGTGCGTGTTGAGGGAATTCTAGAGAGAGAACTGTGCCAGAATGGCTGCCGAAAATATAGACCATCAAGGGCTCTGTGAGTTTACTGAGTGTACTGCTTCTGTTGAAGCAGTAACTGTATGAGGATGGAGAAATGGAATAAGGAATAGAGAGGTACATTTGTGATGATTAAGTTGTGAATCTCCCTCTATTTCCTGATAGGTAACAGTATAAAAGAATATTCTAGACAGTAGAGGAAAAATACCTTAGCTTAATGAAGGCTCTGTGGTTGGACCCCAAGATATGTAAGGAAAGGCATCAATACATGACTTTTCTCGACTGCATTTCTGTAACTAGCAGCAAGCACTGTGCTGGATTTTGAAAAAAGAAGAAAAATATCTTGGCTTCTTTTTCTAATTCCAAGAGATAGTTCAGATAAAGGGACTCATTTTCATGTGCACTAACCTTGACAAGATCATCATCTCCAAATTCAGGAATTTAAAAAAATATATGCCCCCACCTATGTTATGGTTCATTTCATAATAAGGGTTTTGGTGATCATCTCATTACACTGCCTCAATGTATGTTCTCTTATCAACTTGACCTTTTTCATCTTACCATTTATCAAAGCTTGTCATTATATATTTTTATAATTATTTCTTTCGTCTGTCACCAGATAGCTGATGTTTATTCCTCTCCCCTTTTTAAAACTGAGTAATAGTTTTAAAGTAATAGTTGTCATATAGCATTGTATAAGTTTAAGGTGTACAGTGTGTTGATTTGATATGTTTGTATATGGCAATGTGGTTGCCATCATAGCCTTAGGTAAATTTGGCATCATGTCACATAATTAGCATTTCTTTTGTGGTGAGAACATTTAAGATCTAATCTTAAAGCAACTTTGAAATGCATAGTGCAGTGTTGTCGTCTATACTCACCATGCTGTATGTTAGATCCCCAGAACTTACATTCTAACTGAAAGCGTGTGCTCTTTGAACAACATAGGTCATAAAAAGATGAACAGAAAACAATCAATGCTAACAGAAAGCAATTATGTATATCCATTTTAAGTAGATCTAAGGAAATCATTTTTATTATGTATTCCATTTTACAATTATGCATTCCTTTTACAGTGTGTGCGTGTTGAGGGAATTCTAGAGAGAGAACTGTGCCAGAATGGCTGCCGAAAATATAGACCATCAAGGGCTCTGTGAGTTTACTGAGTGTACTGCTTCTGTTGAAGCAGTAACTGTATGAGGATGGAGAAATGGAATAAGGAATAGAGAGGTACATTTGTGATGATTAAGTTGTGAATCTCCCTCTATTTCCTGATAGGTAACAGTATAAAAGAATATTCTAGACAGTAGAGGAAAAATACCTTAGCTTAATGAAGGCTCTGTGGTTGGACCCCAAGATATGTAAGGAAAGGCATCAATACATGACTTTTCTCGACTGCATTTCTGTAACTAGCAGCAAGCACTGTGCTGGATTTTGAAAAAAGAAGAAAAATATCTTGGCTTCTTTTTCTAATTCCAAGAGATAGTTCAGATAAAGGGACTCATTTTCATGTGCACTAACCTTGACAAGATCATCATCTCCAAATTCAGGAATTTAAAAAAATATATGCCCCCACCTATGTTATGGTTCATTTCATAATAAGGGTTTTGGTGATCATCTCATTACACTGCCTCAATGTATGTTCTCTTATCAACTTGACCTTTTTCATCTTACCATTTATCAAAGCTTGTCATTATATATTTTTATAATTATTTCTTTCGTCTGTCACCAGATAGCTGATGTTTATTCCTCTCCCCTTTTTAAAACTGAGTAATAGTTTTAAAGTAATAGTTGTCATATAGCATTGTATAAGTTTAAGGTGTACAGTGTGTTGATTTGATATGTTTGTATATGGCAATGTGGTTGCCATCATAGCCTTAGGTAAATTTTGCATCATGTCACATAATTAGCATTTCTTTTTTGTGGTGAGAACATTTAAGATCTAATCTTAAAGCAACTTTGAAATGCATAGTGCAGTGTTGTCGTCTATACTCACCATGCTGTATGTTAGATCCCCAGAACTTACTCATCTTCTAACTGAAAGCGTGTGCTCTTTGAACAACATCTCCCCATTTTAGCCCCTGGTAGACACTATTCTCATCTCTGTTTCTATGAGACCAGCTATTTTAGATTCCACATATAAGTGAGATCATAAAGTAATTTGGCTTTCTCTGTTGAATTTATCTCAGTTAGCACAACACCCTCAAGGTCCATCCATGTCGTTGCAAATGGAAGGATTTCCTTCTTTCTTATGGCTGAGTAATACCCATTGAGAGCTTCCCTGGTGGCTTAGACAATAACTCATGAGACTAGGGTTGGATTCCTGTGTGGTAAGATCCCCTGGAGAAGCAAAGGGCAGCCCTCTTCAGTGTTTTTGCCTGGAGAATCTCATGAACAGAGGAGCCTGGTTGACTACCATCCATGGGGTCACAGAGAGTTGGACATGACTAATTGATTTTTATTCTTTCTTCCTTTTTTTGTATATACCACAATTTCTTTATCCAGTCATCCACTGATGGATAGTTAGGTTGTCTTCATATCTTGGCTGTTATGACTAATGCCTCAGTGAACATGGGACAGCAGATATCTCTTAGATATCCTGTTTTTGTCTCCTTTGGATATACACCCAGAAGTGGAACTGCTGAGTCATATTGTGGTTATATGTTTAATTTCTGAGGAACCTCCTTACTGTTTTCCATAGTGGCTGCACCAATTTACATTCTTACCAACACCGTATGAGGATTCCCTTTTCTCCACATCCTTTCCAACACTTGTTATCTTTTGTCTTTCTGATGATGGCCATTCTAACAGATGTGAGGTCATATCTCATTATAATTTTAATTGTATTTCCCTGTTGATTAGTAGGGCAACCCAGGAGGCTCAGATGGTAAAGATTCTGACTGCAATATGGGAGACTCTGGTTCAATCCCTTTATTGGGTAGATCCCCCGGAGAAGGGAATGGATACTCACTCCAGTATTCCTTGAGCTTCCCCAGTGGCTCAGATGGAAAAGGATCTGCCTGCAATGATGATTCATCATGCTGAGCACCTTTTCGTGTATCTGTTGGTCATTTGCATGTATTTGGAAAAATATCTATTCTGTTTCTCTGCCCATTTTAACGTTGGATTATTTGTGACTTTTGTATTGAGCTGTGTGAGTTCTTTATATTTTGGATATTAAACCCTCATCAGATATATGCTTTGCACATATTTTCACCCATTCCCTAGGTTGCCCTTTCAATTTGTTGATTGTTTCTTTTGTTGTGTAGCAGCTTTTGAATTTGATGTAGTCTCAGTTGTTGATTTTTGCATGTTATTGCTCATTTATTCTATGTAAAATAACTCTTTTCTGTTTGGGGTAGAGAGTTTCCTTTCTAAAATATACATTTCCTGGACTCCTGTGCATTGATAACTGGTCATGTAATTATAGCTGGTCTTCTGAATGGATGATTAAGATGTACAATGAGGCTTCAGGGATGTTCTTTAAGATGGCAACAGATAGCTGACTTGGGTGGCTTTTGTCTGTCACATTCCCTCTTTTCCTGCTTAGAGCACAGTTACAATATTGGAAGCGAAGCAACCACTTTGCAAATATAAGGTAATAAACGTTATATGAAAGGCACATGCTATGCTGAGTGTGAGCAAAAAGACAGATGCAGCGTGGATTCCCCAGTGGCATCTCACAGCCGCCATACTCCTTTGGACTTTAGCACAAGAAAAATAACCACTTTGCTGATGTTCATTGTCTTTGTTTTCTGCAGTTTCTCTTGCAGTAGTGTAGAAGGATCAGCAAAGAAGGAATGATATTGACTATTTTACCTAGAGAAGAGAGCTGAGTTTTACTAGACTGCAATGTGAAATGAGGGAAAGTTATACCCCTTCCTGGGAACTTGTGATTGAAGAAGTCAGTAGCAGAAATTTGAGGGTGAAACCAAGAGAAAAGAGAGAAAAGTGTTCATTGAGTAAGTTAAGTCAAAAGAAATGGAAGGGAAGTTACAAGGGTCTGTGGGATATCTAATATGCCAGTTGTTAAGTGTGGTTGAGTTGGAGAGGCTCAGTGTGGTTTAGTATACTTATTGTGGTGCATTGAGCAGACCAGAGTGCATTAAATGTAGAGTGAATTGATTTTATAGAACTATCCTCTGCCACCTTTTTAGCAAAATAATGGCTAATACAACCCTGAAAATGTGATTCTCGGAAAAGCTTTTGGAAGGAAATTTCTTTACTGAGTCCTTTTCATCTATGTCAATTTTGATGTTTTATTTGGACAAATTTTGCGGGGGAAAAATCATTGTCCTGGATATTAAACCTCATCAGTTATGTTGCTTTTTTGGTCCCAATTTGTTGATTGTTTCTTTTGTTGTGTAGCAGCTTTTGAATTTGATGTAGTCTCAGTTGTTGATCTTTGCATGTTATTGCTCATTTATTCTATGTAAAATAACTCTTTTCTGTTTGGGGTAGAGAGTTTCCTTTCTAAAATATACATTTCCTGGACTCCTGTGCATTGATAACTGGTCATGTAATTATAGCTGGTCTTCTGAATGGATGATTAAGATGTACAATGAGGCTTCAGGGATGTTCTTTAAGATGGCAACAGATAGCTGACTTGGGTGGCTTTTGTCTGTCACATTCCCTCTTTTCCTGCTTAGAGCACAGTTACAATATTGGAAGCGAAGCAACCACTTTGCAAATATAAGGTAATAAACGTTATATGAAAGGCACATGCTATGCTGAGTGTGAGCAAAAAGACAGATGCAGCGTGGATTCCCCAGTGGCATCTCACAGCCGCCATACTCCTTTGGACTTTAGCACAAGAAAAATAACCACTTTGCTGATGTTCATTGTCTTTGTTTTCTGCAGTTTCTCTTGCAGTAGTGTAGAAGGATCAGCAAAGAAGGAATGATATTGACTATTTTACCTAGAGAAGAGAGCTGAGTTTTACTAGACTGCAATGTGAAATGAGGGAAAGTTATACCCCTTCCTGGGAACTTGTGATTGAAGAAGTCAGTAGCAGAAATTTGAGGGTGAAACCAAGAGAAAAGAGAGAAAAGTGTTCATTGAGTAAGTTAAGTCAAAAGAAATGGAAGGGAAGTTACAAGGGTCTGTGGGATATCTAATATGCCAGTTGTTAAGTGTGGTTGAGTTGGAGAGGCTCAGTGTGGTTTAGTATACTTATTGTGGTGCATTGAGCAGACCAGAGTGCATTAAATGTAGAGTGAATTGATTTTATAGAACTATCCTCTGCCACCTTTTTAGCAAAATAATGGCTAATACAACCCTGAAAATGTGATTCTCCGGAAAAGCTTTTGGGGAAGGGAAATTTCTTTTACTGAGTCCTTTTCATCTATGTCATAGATTGCTTAGTATGCTTATTTGACTTTGAGAACTATAATTTTGGCCATTAGTCGAAGGAAGGCTCACCTCAAAAAATTATATTGAGCATTGTCCTCAAAAGATCAGCTATTTAGATCAATTTTTTCTACTTTTAAATATATAGACTACAGTACCCCCCAAAATAGAAAACTCTGCTTTTGGAAGGTGAAGCCAAAACATAGTGTGCGTTAAGTGCTTTACAACATGGCTCTCTCTCTTTCCTCTGGAAATATCTTCCCAAATGACTCCAATCGTGGACCTCAGATTTGTCCACACTAGGAAAAGGCACAGCCTTCTCACGAAGCGGGCCAGAGCCCCTCACTGGAGGCAAACTCTGGTCTCACTTCACTAGAACTTGCATCTGACCTCCTGAGCTTTACATGGTTCTTCTATTTTCTCCATTCACTAGGCTACTGTTCTCCTTAGAATAGTGCTTGCCCCATATACCAGTACTATTTATATCCTGCTTCTCACTGACTGACCTAGCTTTGGAATCCTTACTTGCCCTGATCTTTGATGATTGTGTGCACTTCATCACTGACTTGCCTTGTGGCTTCTGGTCCATTTCTTGCTCTGACTTGCAGTACTTGCTCACTCAACAGCAGATACCTTACCCTGTCTCTGCTTCTTTGGTTCCTTGGCTAGGCTCTTACAAGTTATTGAGTTCATTTACAGGGTTAAACGCTGAGAATCAGAAAGAGATGAACTGTGAGGTAGGAAATTCATATGACATATAACCTACACCTATCTCAACCATATGGGAGAAGCCAGACTTCCTGCCTGTGACCGTATTCATAGCATCCCTTTCTGAGTCAGGAACTGGTTAATCTCTGGTATCTGATTTTATGGGTAGGCTTCATTTGAGATGTCTGTATTTCAAGCCCCTATCAACACCTTCTCTCTTTTAAGATTTATCTCAGAATCAAATTCAGCCCTCATAGAAGAGCTCATTCAGGCTGAATAAATGGTGAATGTAGGGTCAAGGGTCTATTGTCCAAAATAAGGGAAAGGTTTATGGTACAACACTATTACTTTCTCTTATACTTTTTTTTTAAATTTTACTTTTTATTTTTACAGAGTTTTGTTGTTTATAGATATGTATAATCCCAGATTAGTCATATGTATATCACTGGACCCCTCCCTCTTCCACCCCTCCTCCGAGTTCCCCCCATCCCACCCCTCTAGGCCATCTCACCGCACCCTTGTGGGGTCTCCTATTACCACAGTGCACTGACAATAGCTATCTTTTTCACATATAATGGTATAAGTTTCCATGTTACTCCCTCTATGCCTCCTACCCATTGTTCATTCCCCACAATGTCTATATGTCTGTTCTCTATGTCTGTTTTTCCATCATCTCACTGCGTGTGTTATCATTACCATCTTACTAGATTCCATATATATGTGTTAGTATACTATACTTGTCTTTCTCTTTTTGACTTACTTCACATTTTAGGTTATAGATCCATCCACCTCATTAGGGCTGATTCTTCTACATTTCTTTTTACAGCTGAGAAGTACTCCATTGTCTATATGTACCAGATCTTTTTTATCCATTCATTCATTGATGGACATCTAGGTTGCTTCCGTGTTCTAGCTATTGTATAGAGAGCTGCAATGAACATTGGGGTACAGGTGCTTTTTTCAGTTTTGATTTCATCAGGGTATAAGCCTAATAGTGGGATTGCTGGGTCGAATGGAGCTTCTAGTTTTAGTTTTTTTTTTTTTTTTAAGATTTATTTATTTATTAATCTTGGAGGGGGTAGGGTGGGGAGGGAGGGGAGCAGGCGGGCTACTTCTATTGGTCTTTCATTTGTCCACTTTCATCCATCTTTGTTCTTTGGCCCATGTGGGCCTCCCATTGCGGCGGCCTCTGTTGTCACAGAGCACTGGCTCTGGGCGCATGTGCCCCAGAGCTCCGGCTCGGTAATTGGACACATCGGTCCAGCCGCTCCATGGCACGCGGGATCTTCCCAGGCCAGGGATCGAACTGGCGCCCCTTGCAGTGCAAGGTGGTGTCCTTACCCACTGGACCACCAGGGAAGCCCCTAGTTTTAGTTTTTTAAGGAATCTCCATACTGTCTTCCATAGCGGTTGTATCAATTTACATTCCTACCAAGCAAAGCAAGAGTGTTCCCTTTTCTCCGCACCCTCTCCCACATTTATTGTCTGTCGATTTGTGGATGATGGCCATTCTGACTGGTGTGAGGTGATATCTCATTGTAGTTTTAATTTGCATTTTTCTAATAATAAGTGAGGTTGAGCATCGTTTCATGTACTTTTTGGCCATCTGTATGTTCTCTTTGGAGAGGTGTCTGTTTAGGTCCTTTTCCCATTTTTTGATTGGGTTGTTCATTTTTCTGATGTTGAGTTGTCTGAGTTTCTTGTAGATTTTGGAGATTAATTCTTTGTCTGTTATTTCATTTGCTGTGATTTTCTCCCATTCTGTGGGTTGTCTCTTCAACTTTTTTGTAGTTTCTTTTACTGTACAAAATCTTTTAAGTTTCATTAGGTCCCACATGCTAATTTTTGTCTTCAACTCCACTATTCTAGTAGGTGAGTCAGAGAAGATCTTGCTTTGATTTCTGTCCTTGAGGGTTTTGCCTATATTCTCCTTTAAGAGTTCTGTGGTTTCTGGCCTTACATTTAGGTCTTTAATCCATTTTGAATTGATCTTTGTGTATGGTGTCAGGGAATGTTCCAACTTCATTTTTTCCCAGCACCATTTGTTGAAGAGGCTGTCTTTCTCCGATTTTATATTTTCGCTTCCTTTGTCAAAAATAAGGTACCCCAAAGTGTGTGGGTTTATCTCTGAGTTCTCTGTCTTGTTCCATTGGTCTACATTTCTGTTTTTGTGCCAGTACCATACTGTCTTAATGACTGTTGCTTTGGAGTATAGTCTGAAGTTAGGGAGACTGATCCCTCCAGCTCCGTTCTTCTTTCTCAGGATTGCTTGTGTTTCCATATGAACTGTGTTATTCTTTGGTCTAGTTCTGTGAAGAATGTCATTGGTAATTTGATAGCAATCACATTGAATCTGTAGATGATATTTGGTAGTAGGATCATTTTCAGAATATTGATTCTTCCGACCCAGGGATTGTCTCTCCATCTGTTTAAGTCTTCTTTGATTTCTTTCATTAATGTCTTGTAATTTTCAGTGTACAGTTCTTTTGTTTCTTTGGGTAGGTTTATTCCTAGATATTTTACTCTTTTGGTTGCAATGGTGAAGAGGATTGCCTCTTTGACTTCATTTTCTGATTTTTCGTTGTATATAGGAATGCCAGTGATTTCTGTGTATTGACTTTGTATCCCGCGACTTTGCTGAATTCGTTGATTAGCTCTAGTAGTTTTCTAATAGTGTCTTTGGGGTTTTCCATGTATAATATCATGTCATCTGTGAATAGAGAGAGTTTGACTTCTTCCTTTCCAATCTGGATTCCTTTTATTTATTTCTCTTCTCTTATTGCTGTTGCTAGAACTTCCAGGACTATGTTGAATAATAGTGGTGAAAGTGGACACTCCTGCCTTGTTCCTGATCTTAGAGGGAATGCTTTCATTTTTTCACCATTGAGGCTAATGTTTGCTGTGGGCTTCTCATATATGGCTTTCACTATGTTGAGATAGGTTCCTTCTATGCCCATTTTCTGAAGAGTTTTTATCATAAATGGGTGCTGTACTCTGTCAAAGACTTTTTCTGCATCTATTGAGATGATCATGTGATTTTTGTGTCTCAATTTGTTGATCTGGTGTATCACATTGATTGATTTGCAGATATTGAAGAATCCTTGCGTGCCTGGGATGAACCCGACTTGGTCATGATTTATGAGTTTTTTGATGTATTGTTGAATTCTGTTTGCTAGGATTTTGTTGAGGATTTTGGCATCTAAATTCATCAGTGAAATTGGTCTATAATTTTCTTTTTTTGTGTTGTCTTTACCTGGTTTTGGCATCAGGGTGATGGCAGCCTCATAGAATGTGTTTGGAAGTGTTCCTGTGCAATTTTTTGGAAGAGTTTTAGAAGGACAGGCATTACCTCTTCATTAAACGCTTGATAGAATTCACCCGTGAAGCCCTCTGGCCCTGGGCTTTTATTTTGGGGTAGATATTTGATCACAAAGTTGATTTCTGAGCTTGTGATTGGGTTGTTCATAATTTCTGTTTCTTCGTGGTTCAGTGTTGGAAGATTAATCTTCTCTAAGAAACTGTCCATTTCTTTCAGGTTGTCCAGTTTGTTGCCATATAGTTGTTCATAATAGTCTCTTATAATCCTTTGGATTTCTGCATTATCTGTTGTAATCTCTCCTTTTTCATTTTTGATTTTGTTGATCTGGGTCTTGTCTCTTTTCTTCTTGATGAGTCTGTCCAGTGTTTGTCAGTTTTTTTTTTTTTTTTTATCTTTTTGAAGAACCAGCTTTTCATTTTATTTATCTTTACTATCATTTGTTTCTGTTCTTTTTCATTTATTTCTGTTCTGATCTTTATGATTTCTCTTCTTCTGCTAACTTTGGGGTTTTTTTGTTCTTCTTTCTCAAGTTGTTTTAAGTATAGAGTTAGGTTGTCTGTTTGATATTTTTCTTGTTTCCTGAGGTAGGACTGTATTGCTATAAACTTCCCTATTAGGACTGCTTTCGTGGTATCCTATAGGTTTTGCACTGTTGTGTATTCATTGTCATTTTCCTCTATGAATTTTTTAATTTCTGCTTTGATTTGTTTGGTGATCAGTTTTTTTTTTGTTGTTGTTAGGTATGTGTTGTTTAATCTCCATGTGTTTGTGTTTTTAGCCATTTTTTTTTCCTGTAGTTGATCTCTAGTCTTATTGCATTGTGGTCAGAGAAGGTGGTTGATGTAATTTCAATTTTCTTGAATTGACTGAGGTTTGATTTGTGGCCCAAGATGTGATCTATCCTGGAGAATGTTCCATGAGCACTTGAGAAGAAAGTGTATTCTTCTGCTTTTGGATGGAAGGTCCTAAAGATATCCATGAGGTACATCTCTTCTAGTGTGACATTTAAGGCTTGTGTTTCTTTATTAATTTTCTGTTTGGATGATCTGTCAATTAGTGTGAAAGGAGTGTTAAAGTCTCCTACTATTATTGTGTTATTGTCGATGTCTTGTTTTATGTCTGAAGATGTTTGTCTTATGTATTGGGGTGCTTCTGTGTTGGGTGCATATGATTGCTATGTCTTCCTTTTGGATCGATCCCTTGATCATGATGTAGTGTCCTGCCTCGTGTCTTCTAATCTTCTTTATTTTGAGGTCTATTTTGTCTGATATGAGGATTGCTACTCCGGCTTTCTTTTGATTTCCATTTGCATGGAATATCTTTTTCCATCCTCTCACTTTCAGTCTATGAGTGTTTGTAGGTCTGAAGTGAGTTTCCTGTAGGCGGCATATGTATGGGTCATGTTTTTTAATCCATTCACCCACTCTATGCATTTTGGTTGGGGCATTTAGTCCATTTACATTCAAAGTAATTATTGATATGAATGTTCCTGTTGTCATCTTCTTAGATGTTTGGGGTTCATTTTGTAGGACTTCTCCTACTCCTATTTATTGGCAATATCAGACGCTTTAACACTTGCTGTAAGGCTGGTTTTGTGGTAAAAAATTCTTTTAGCTTTTGCATGTCTGTGAAGCTTTTGACTTCTCCGTCAATTCTGAATGAGATCCTTGCTGGGTAGAGAATTCTTGGTTGTGGGTTATTCTCTTTTAGCTGTTTCAATGTGTCCTGCCAGTCTCTCCTGGCCTGCAGCGTCTCTGCTGAGAGATCAGCAGTTAAACGTATGCAGTTTCCTTTGTAAGTTATTTGTTGTTTGTTCCTTTCTTCTTTAAGTATTCTGTCTTTATGTTTAGTTTGTGTTGGCTTGATTAGAATGTGCCTTCGTGTGTTTCTTCTGGGGTTTATCCTGTATGGAACTTTTTGTGCGTCTTGGACTTGGTTGACTATTTCCTTTCCCATGCTGGAGAAGTTTTCAACTGTAATCTCTTCAAGAATTTTTTCATAGCCTTTCTTTCCCTCTTCTTCTTCTGGGACCCCTATAATTCTAATGTTGGGGTGTTTGATATTGTCCCATAGGTCTCTAATGCTATCCTCAGTTCTTTTTATTCTTTGTGCTTTGTTCTGTTCTTCAGCACGTATTTCCACCATCTGTCTTCCAGCTCACTTATCCATTCTTCTGCCTCTGATACTCTACTGTTGAGTCCTTCTATAGTATTTTCAAGTTCAGCAATTGAGTTGTCTCTATTTGTTTATTTTTCATTTCTTGCATGTGTCTTCACAGTGCACTAATTTCTCTAATATTCTGTTTTTGGAGTTTTGGATCCTCGCTAGTATCGCTCTTCTGAATTCTTTTTCAGATTGTTTGTCTATGTCCTCTTCTGTCATTTGAGGTTGTGTTTCTCTGATTTGTTCCTTCATTGGTGCAGTGTTTCTCTGTCTCTTCATTTTTATGTTAATTTTTGTTTTTTTGTGTGTGTGTTGTGTGATTGAGGTCTTTTTCTCAGGCTTCATTGTTGAGTTCTCCATTCCTGTTGGTTTCTGTCCTTGTAGAAGGGTTCTATGGTTTATGTCTTAGGTGGAGTTGGGTCTCGTTTGCAAGTGAATAATCTCTAGTGTTGTGTGCTCTTTGATAGTGTAGGATCTTGGAGTCAGGTCTTCTACTCTCAGGTTCCTTGGTTTGGTTTCTGGCCAGGGAGTGTAGGCTCTATGTCTGGTTTGTTATGGTGTTTAGTGGAATTAGGTTAAATATAAACATATGAGGAACAAAAGGTGCATCCCTAGTAGATGGCAGTCATAAAATCATGCAAATATTTTCTAACATAATGGAAAAATATACATACATACACATCACTAAACAAAACTGAACAGTCTTAAAGGGATAAAGTATAGGAAATTTTTCGGGCAGACAGTGCAATCAAAGTTGGTACCTGGCTGTTAATGTCTAAGTTAATTAAAACACTGCCTGGAAAAGCAGATCCAGAACAGGGTCTGGGCTGGGGATATTGCAGTGAAAGCAGTTTTTAACTAAGATGTGTTGGGGTGAGAAGGAGGAGAGTGGATAGGTAATGAGAAGGAATAGATTCGTGTTGCAAGGATTTTGTGGGGTTAGTTAACAAAGATTAGTATGCAATAGAGTTTAGTACAGCTGGAAGAGAACAGTAGAGACAGCAAGCTAGGAAATATTTATAGAGAGGATGTTAGTAGATATAAAAAGATTTTACAGTTAGAGCATAGAGAGAGGAAACTGGTAAAAAATGAAAAATAAAAATAAATAAAAAACACAGAAATAAAAAAATTTAAAAAAATAAGAAAATACTGTCCCTGGTTTATATCTTCTCATCTGCGTGTGATGCTTATGTCTTAGGTTTTGGTGAGGATCAAGTTTAAGTTTGTAGCCAGGACCCTTGCAGAACCGGTTGCTCTGGTTTCTCCACAGTGTGTCTGTTTTGCTTTTAGCAGTTCTCTGTGTCAAAGGTCATGCGAACAGCACAGCTGACCCCTGCCTCTCTGCCCCTGATGCTGACTGGGGGCAAGTGCAGCAGGCGGTCCCTAGTCATGGGTGGAGGGCTCACCCTGGACTCTGTGCTGGAGTGGATTCCCCGGTTCTATTGCGTATCCCCTGGTAGCCTTCAATCTCTGCTTTTCTCCCTGTTTCTGTCATGGCCCTGCTGCTGGTGGCACTAGGCTTCTCGCCCCAGATGCCTGGCTTCTTTGCTGCAGCTCTGGGGCTGAGCAGACTTTTTTGATTTGCCAGGGCACCTGTCCCAGAACTCCCAGAGGCGGGACCAAGCCTCACTCTTTGCCCCAATCGCGGGCGGGAGCTTCCTTGTCCGGCTCGAGCAGGGCTTCTGGACTGCAACCCGCTGGAGATTTCCCTGTTCCATTTCCCATGCCCAGCTAGCATTCAGTCTCAGCTCACCTTCTAATGCCGGGTGTTCCAGTACTGTCACCAGGGGGATTCTCACACTGAGCGCTGCTTTCCATTGTCCTGGTGCACTTCCCATAGCTCTCTCCACCTGGTCTGATGTGAGAGCTGGGGGACATGAGCTCGGGAATGGGAGCTCAGGGAAAGTTCAGGCTGCCTGCTCTCTGTCCCTTATAGACCTGAGGACTTCTTTTGTCATCTAGAGGCTGGTTTATTGGTGTTGCTTCATTTCTTGATTAATTCTGGTGATTCTGTTGGGGAGCTGGTGAAATCCTCCTCTCTTTCCTCTGCCATCTTGGCCCTCCCCAAGGACCTCACTTATGCGTTTTTAAAATTGTTTTTATTGAGACTTTTACAATAAATTTATGATTTATTTATTTATTTTACTATGTTAGGTCTTAGTTGCACCATGTAGGATCTTTGTTATGCTGCATGGACTCTGTAGTTGTGGTGTGCAGGCTCATTGGTTGCAGTGCACAGTCTTAGCTGCTCTGCGGCATGTGGGATCTCAGTTCCCCAACCAGGGGTCGAACCTGTGCTGCCAGTACTGCAAGGTGGATTCCTAACAAAACAATTCCCCAAGGAATCCCTGATGGATTCCCCATCAGGGAAGTCCCAAGACTTACTTTTTTTAGGGCAGTTTTAGGTTCACAGCAAAATTGAGGGGAAAATATGGAGATTTTCCATATACCTCCTACCCCCAAACTTGTACAGCCTCCCCCATTATCAACATCTCCACCAGAGTACTACATTTATTAAAATTGATGAACCTACATCAATATATCATCATCACTGAAAGTCCACAGTTTGCATTTTTGTTCATTCTTGGTGTTGTACATTCTATGGATTTGGACAAATGTGTAATGACATGTATCCCTCATTATAATATCACACAGCATATTTTCTGCTACCCTAAAAATCCTCTCTGCTCTGCTTATTCATTCATTACTCCCCTTCTAACCCCTGGTGATCACTGATCTTTTTACTGTCTCCATAGTTTTGGTTTTGCTACAATGTCACATGGGTGGAATCATATAGCATGTAGCCTTCCTTTTCAGACTGCCTTCTTTCATTTAGTGATAATGCATTTAAGGTTCCTCCATTTCTTTCCATGGCTCCAAAATTCATTCCTTTTTAGCGCTGAATAATATTCCATTGTCTGAATGTCCCACAGCTCATCTATCCATTTATCTACTAAAGGACATCTTGATGGATTCCAAGTTTTGGCAATGATGAGTAAAGCTGCTATAAACATCTGTGTGTAGGTTTTGTGTAGACACACATTTTTACCTCTTGGGCAAATAATAAGGAGTTGGTTTATTGGATCATATGGCAATCATGTGTTCGACAGTATAAAACTGAACTGTCTTCCAAAGTGACTGTACTGTTTACATTCTCACCGTCAATGGAGGACTGTTCCTGTTACTCTACATCCTCATCAGGATTTGATGTGGTTGCTGTTCCAAATTTTGGCCGTCCTAATAGGTAAGAAGTGTTTTGTATGATTTTGTTTTGCTCTGTCTTGCTATTAATTTCCTGTGGACAGTGCTTTTATTGTTACTAGGGAATAGAAACTAAGGATTATGTGGTTCTCTATTGTTAGTTCAAATTCAGATCCGCAGATCCTAATCTTCTCTCAAATGTTTAAATGAAAAACAAAAGATAAAACCAATGGCTCAGTACACATAAAGTACTTTGGGAGGTATCTGGTGCAATATAAGCACTGTGTGCTGTTTGCTCTTATTTTAACTAAAAATCCATCTGCGTTCATGGAAACTGCTGGCAGCATGTATGTCACGAGCCTATTTGTTAGCACAGGAAACTTGCTGAGTTGAACTTTTTTTGGGTAGGTATACCCCACTCATTCCTTGGTAAACACAGACACACTCACACACACTCAAACCAGAGATTTTCAACACTGGGATTTCTGTCAGAAATGGACCTGAAGATGAAATAGTTGTGGATTCACTCAGCACCTTCTCTTCTCCCTTAAGCAGGAGCAGCTCACTCCTGGGTCATTGTGTGTGGTTAAATCACCATGGAGCTGGGCTGGAACACGGCACCCCAGGCCTTCTCACCTACGCTGGAGATATCATTAGCATCATTGTGCCTCTGAAAGCCCAGATCTATTTATCTCCTTGGTCATGTCCCTTAGGACTCAGACTCTGTCCTGTACTGATGCCTTTAATTACAGCATTCTTCACAGTTTTTCCCAGGTCAGGCAAGAGTCAGGTACCAACAACATATTTCTTCTTCTGTCAGTTCAGTTTGGGCTTTCAGGAGAGTATTCTGCTCAAACTCTTTTTAAGAGCTAATCAGAGCCCAAGGAACTCTTGGGCTCTGTGTGCAACTGTCTGGACTGCTGTGCTTCCCCCATCTGTTGCTTCCCCAACCACACTCATGGCCCTGATGCCACTATCGCTGTGCCTTGAAACCACCCAATCAACTCTCATTTTGTACTTTAGCCTGTTTGCTCTTACACACATAAGAAGTTCGGACTGCCCAAGTCATCCTTCATTTATTGGCGTCTCATCACCATACTGCTTACATGTCACAAGTCACCTCATTAGCAAGTGTGCCCCTGCTTCTAGAATTTTTAATTTCCAACCCTCGCCACATAGTACCCATCTGGTTTATTTTTCTAAATTAGTACTGCTTATAATTTCTTTCATTGTTTATTATCTGTCTCTTCCCACTAGAATATAATCTTCATGAAGGCACAGACTTTGTCTTGTCTGCCATGTTTTCCTAGTGCCAAGAACAGTGTGTGGCATGGGAGGAACTTGAAAGACAGTTGTTAAATAGCTCTCTACCAGTACTGGACACATGGTACTTGGGAAAATATGCATAGGACCTTTGTTCCTGAATCCATCTTCAGGAATTTGGTTCCATTCCTCCTTCGCAGCATGGACTCCCTTTACATTTCTGTTTAGGGTCTCTGAGCTTCGTTTGCCTTTTGCATTCTAATCATAACTACCATGATCATCTTCTTTAGGCTCCCGTGTCAGTCATATTTTTTTATTATTATTTAAGCAGTTGCTGAAGAGGTGCCTTTTCTCTTTTTCTCCTTTAAGCTTTTTTTTAGAGGGCGCTGGTGAAAAGGGTAGAGCTGGAACACTGCTTTCTTTTGAAAGTCACATAACTACCGACAAGCCACGAAGTTTGACTGTCTTCTGAAGATCTTATTTCTAGTTTCTTTCTACTAACACAGATAGATATGAATACCATTTGGTAATATTCCCTGCCATTTTCTTTCCCCTTCGATTTTCATTTCTTTTTTTTTTTTAAACCTTTATTTGACTTTTAACTTTTACAGAGCTTTGTTGTTTACAGATATGTATGTTCTTAGATTAGTCACATGTATATCCCCCCCTTCCCTCCCCTCCCGACCATCACACAGCACCCCTGAAGGATCCCCCCCCTCTCACAGAGCAATGACCATAGCTATTTTCTTCACCCATGATATTACAGGCCTTCATGCTACTTCCTTTACGCCTCTCACCCACTGTTCCTTCCCCACAATGTCCATATGTCCACTGTCCATGTCTGTCTTTCTGTCACTTCACTGCATGTGCCATCATCACCATCCTACTAGATTCCATATATATGTGTTAATATACTGTATTTGTCCTTCTCTTTCTGACTGACTTCACTTTTGATGATACGTTCTAGATCCAGCCACCTCATTAGGGCTGATTCTTCTGCATTTCTCTTTACAGCTGTGTAGTATTCCATTGTATATATGTACCAGAGCTTTTGGATCCATTCGTTCGTCGATGGACATCTAGGTTCCTTCCATGTTCTAGCTATTGTATAGAGAGCTGCAATGAACATTGGGGTACAGGTGCTTCTTTCAGTTTTGATTTCATCAGGGTATAAGCCTAAGAGTGGGATTGCTGGGTCATATGGTGCTTCTATTTTTAGTTTTTTAAGAAATCTCCAGACTGTCTTCCATAGAGGCTGTATCAATTTACACTCCCACCAGCAATGCAGGAGTGTTCCTTTTCTCGCAGCCTCTCCAGCATTTATTGTCTGTCGATTTGTGGATGATGGCCATTCTGACGGGTGTGAGGTGATATCTCATTGTAGTTTTGATTTGCATTTCTCTAATTATTAGTGAAGTTGAGCATCTTTCATGTGTTTTGGGCCATCTGTGTCATCGTTGGAGATGTCTGTTTCGATCACATATTTGGTAATTCGCTGCTGAAATGAGCTGGAACACTGCTTTCTTTGAAAGTCACATAACTACCGACAAGCCGAAGTTTGACTGTCTTCTGAAGATCTTATTTCTAGTTTCTTTCTACTAACACAGATAGATATGAATACCATTTGGTAATATTCCCTGCCATTTTCTTTCCCCTTCGATTTTCATTTCTTTTTTTTTTAAACCTTTATTTGACTTTTAACTTTTACAGAGCTTTGTTGTTTACAGATATGTATGTTCTTAGATTAGTCACATGTATATCCCCCCCTTCCCTCCCCTCCCGACCATCACACAGCACCCCTGAAGGATCCCCCCCCTCTCACAGAGCAATGACCATAGCTATTTTCTTCACCCATGATATTACAGGCCTTCATGCTACTTCCTTTACGCCTCTCACCCACTGTTCCTTCCCCACAATGTCCATATGTCCACTGTCCATGTCTGTCTTTCTGTCACTTCACTGCATGTGCCATCATCACCATCCTACTAGATTCCATATATATGTGTTAATATACTGTATTTGTCCTTCTCTTTCTGACTGACTTCACTTTTGATGATACGTTCTAGATCCAGCCACCTCATTAGGGCTGATTCTTCTGCATTTCTCTTTACAGCTGTGTAGTATTCCATTGTATATATGTACCAGAGCTTTTGGATCCATTCGTTCGTCGATGGACATCTAGGTTCCTTCCATGTTCTAGCTATTGTATAGAGAGCTGCAATGAACATTGGGGTACAGGTGCTTCTTTCAGTTTTGATTTCATCAGGGTATAAGCCTAAGAGTGGGATTGCTGGGTCATATGGTGCTTCTATTTTTAGTTTTTTAAGAAATCTCCAGACTGTCTTCCATAGAGGCTGTATCAATTTACACTCCCACCAGCAATGCAGGAGTGTTCCCTTTTCTCCGCAGCCTCTCCAGCATTTATTGTCTGTCGATTTGTGGATGATGGCCATTCTGACGGGTGTGAGGTGATATCTCATTGTAGTTTTGATTTGCATTTCTCTAATTATTAGTGAAGTTGAGCATCGTTTCATGTGCTTTTGGGCCATCTGTATGTCATCGTTGGAGAGGTGTCTGTTTAGGTCCTTTTCCCATTTTTTGATTGGGTTGTTCGTTTTTCCAGTGCTGAGTTGTCTGAGTTGCTTGTAGATTTTGGAGATTAATTCTTTGTCTGTTGTTTCATTTTCTATGATTTTCTCCCACTCTGTGGGCTGTCTGTTCAGCTTTTTTGTAATTTCTTTAGCTGTACAAAAGCTTTTAAGTTTCATTAGGTCCCACATGTTCATTTGTCTTTTTAGTTCCACTATTCTAGTAGGTGGGTCAGAGAAGATCTTGCTTTGATTGATGTCCTTGAGGGTTTTGCCTATATTCTCCTCTAAGAGTTTGATGGTTTCTGGCCTTACATTTAAGTCTTTAATCCATTTTGAGTTGATCTTTGTGTATGGTGTCAGGGAATGTTCCAACTTCATTTTTTGCATGTAGCTGTCCAATTTTCCCAGCACCACTTGTTGAAGAGGCTGTCTTTGTCCCATTTTATAGTTTCCCCTCCTTTGTCAAAAATAAGGTAGCCATAGGTGCGTGGGTTTATCTCCAGGTTCTCTATCTTGTTCCATTGGTCTACATTTCTGTTTTTGTGCCAGTACCATACTGTCTTGAGGACTGTTGCTTTGGAGTATAGTCTGAAGTTAGGGAGACTGAATCCTCCAGCTCCGTTTTTCTTTCTCAGGATTGCTTTGGCTATTCGAGGTCTTTTGTGTTTCCATATGAACTGTGTTATTCGTTGGTCTAGTTCTGTGAAGAATGTTATTGGAAGTTTGATAGGGATCACATTGAATCTATAGATGACATTTGGTAGTATGGTCATTTTCACAATATTGATTCTCCCGACCCAGGAACATGGAATATTTCTCCATCTGTTTAACTCTTCTTTAATGTCTCTCATGAGTGTCTTGTAATTTTCTGTGTACAGTTCTTTTGTTTCTTTGGGTAGGTTTATTCCTAGATATTTGATTCTTTTGGTTGCGATGGTGAAGGGGATTGCCTCTTTGATTTCATTTTCTGATTTTTCATTGTTTGTGTATAGGAATGCCAGTGATTTCTGTATATTGATTTTGTATCCTGCGACTTTGCTGAATTCGCTGATTAACTCTAGTAGTTTTGTAATAGTGTCTTTGGGATTTTCTATGTATAATATCATGTCATCTGCAAATACAGAGAGTTTGACTTCTTCTTTTCCAATCTGGATTCCTTTGATTTCTTTCTCTTCTCTTATTGCTGTTGCTAGAACTTCCAGGACTATGTTGAATAAGAGTGGTGAAAGTGGACACCCTTGTCTTGTTCCTGATCTTAGAGGGAATGCTTTGAGTTTTTCACCATTGAGGATAATGTTCGCTGTGGGCTTCTCATATATGGCTTTCACTATGTTAAGATAAGTTCCTTCTATGCCCATTTTTTGAAGAGTTTTTATCATAAATGGATGCTGTACTTTGTCAAAGGCTTTTTCTGCATCTATTGAGATGATCATGTGATTTTTGTCTTTCAATTTGTTGATATGATGTATCACATTGATTGATTTGCGGATGTTGAAGAATCCTTGCATGCCTGGGATGAACCCAACTTGATCGTGATGAATGAGCTTTTTGATGTGTTGTTGAATTCTGTTTGCTAGGATTTTGTTGAGGATTTTGGCATCTAGATTCATCAGTGAAATTGGCCTATAATTTTCTTTTTTTGTGATGTCTTTGCCTGGCTTTGGTATCAGGGTGATGGTGGCCTCATAGAATGTGTTTGGAAGTGTTCCTTCCTGGGCAATTTTTTGGAAGAGTTTTAGAAGGACAGGCATTAGCTCTTCTTTAAATGTTTGGTAGAATTCACTTGTGAAACCATCTGGCCCTGGGCTTTTATTTTTGGGTAGATTTTTGATCACAAGGTCGATTTCTGAGCTTGTGATTGGCTTGTTCATAGTTTCTATTTCTTCCTGGTTGAGTCTTGGGAGATTAATCTTCTCTAAGAAACTGTCCATTTCTTCCAGGTTGTCCAGTTTGTTGCCATAGAGTTGTTCATAATAGTCTCTTATAATCCTTTGGATTTCTGCATTATCCGTTGTAATCTCTCCTTTTTCATTTTTGATTTTGGTGATCTGGTTCTTCTCTCTCTTTTTCTTGATGAGTCTGGCCAGTGGTGTGTCGATTTTATTGACTTTTTCGAAGAACCAGCTTTTTGTTTTATTTATCTTTACTATTGTTTCTTTTGTTTCTTTCTCATTTATTTCTGTATATTGATTTTGTATCCTGCGACTTTGCTGAATTCGCTGATTAACTCTAGTAGTTTTGTAATAGTGTCTTTGGGATTTTCTATGTATAATATCATGTCATCTGCAAATAGAGAGAGTTTGACTTCTTCTTTTCCAATCTGGATTCCTTTGATTTCTTTCTCTTCTCTTATTGCTGTTGCTAGAACTTCCAGGACTATGTTGAATAAGAGTGGTGAAAGTGGACACCCTTGTCTTGTTCCTGATCTTAGAGGAAATGCTTTGAGTTTTTCACCATTGAGGATAATGTTCGCTGTGGGCTTCTCATATATGGCTTTCACTATGTTAAGATAAGTTCCTTCTATGCCCATTTTTTGAAGAGTTTTTATCATAAATGGATGCTGTACTTTGTCAAAGGCTTTTTCTGCATCTATTGAGATGATCATGTGATTTTTGTCTTTCAATTTGTTGATATGGTGTATCACATTGATTGATTTGCGGATGTTGAAGAATCCTTGCATGCCTGGGATGAACCCAACTTGATCGTGATGTATGAGTTTTTTGATGTGTTGTTGAATTCTGTTTGCTAGGATTTTGTTGAGGATTTTGGCATCTAGATTCATCAGTGAAATTGGCCTATAATTTTCTTTTTTTGTGATGTCTTTGCCTGGCTTTGGTATCAGGGTGATGGTGGCCTCATAGAATGTGTTTGGAAGTGTTCCTTCCTGGGCAATTTTTTGGAAGAGTTTTAGAAGGACAGGCATTAGCTCTTCTTTAAATGTTTGGTAGAATTCACTTGTGAAACCATCTGGCCCTGGGCTTTTATTTTTGGGTAGATTTTTGATCACAAGGTCGATTTCTGAGCTTGTGATTGGCTTGTTCATAGTTTCTATTTCTTCCTGGTTGAGTCTTGGGAGATTAATCTTCTCTAAGAAACTGTCCATTTCTTCCAGGTTGTCCAGTTTGTTGCCATAGAGTTGTTCATAATAGTCTCTTATAATCCTTTGGATTTCTGCATTATCCGTTGTAATCTCTCCTTTTTCATTTTTGATTTTGGTGATCTGGTTCTTCTCTCTCTTTTTCTTGATGAGTCTGGCCAGTGGTGTGTCGATTTTATTGACTTTTTCGAAGAACCAGCTTTTTGTTTTATTTATCTTTACTATTGTTTCTTTTGTTTCTTTTTCATTTATTTCTGCTCTGATCTTTATGATTTCCCTTCTTCTGCTGGCTTTGGGGTGTTTTTGTTCTTCTTTCTCCAGTTGTTTTAAGCGTAAGGTAAGGTCGTCTGTTTGAGATTTTCCTAGTTTCTTGAGGTGGGATTGTATTGCTATAAACTTCCCTCTTAGAACTGCTTTTGCAGTATCCCATAGGTTTTGCACTGTCGTGTGTTCATTGTCATTTTCTTCTAGGAATTTTTTTATTTCTCCTTTGATTTCCTCAATGATCAGTTGGTTTTTTAGGTATGTGTTGTTTAATCTCCATGTGTTTGTGTTTTTAGCGTTTTTTTTTCCTGTAGTTGATCTCTAGTCTCACTGCATTGTGGTCCGAGAAGATGGTTGATAGAATTTCAGTTTTCTTGAATTGACTGAGGTTTGATTTGTGGCCCAAGATGTGGTCTATCCTGGAGAATGTTCCGTGAGCACTTGAGAAGAAAGTGTATTCTTCTGCTTTTGGATGGAAAGTCCTAAAGATATCAATGAGGTCCATTTCTTCTAGTGTGGCATTTAAGGCTTGTGTTTCTTTATTAATTTTCTGTTTGGATGATCTGTCCATTGGTGTGAGAGGAGTGTTAAAGTCTCCTACTATGATTGTGTTACTGTCAATGTCTTCTTTTATGTCTGAAAGTGTTTGTCTTATGTATTGGGGTGCTCCTGCGTTGGGAGCATAGATATTTATGATTGTTATGTCTTCTTCTTGGATGGATCCCTTAATCATGATGTAGTGACCTGCCTTGTCTCTTAGAATCTTCTTTACTTTAAAATCTATTTTATCTGATATGAGGATTGCTACTCCAGCTTTCTTTTGATTTCCATTTGCATGGAATATGTTTTTCCAGCCTCTCACTTTCAGTCTATGAGTGTCTCTATGTCTGAAGTGATTTTCCTGGACTTCCAGGTGGTCCAGTTTGTTGCCAGAGTTGTTCATAATAGTCTCTTAGAATCCTTTGGACTTCTGCATTATCTGTTCTAATCTCTCGTTTTTCATTTTTGATTTTGTTGATCTGGTTTTTCTCTGTGTTTTTCTTGATGAGTCTGGCTAGTGGTTTGTCAATTTTATGAAGAACCAGCTTTTTGTTTTATTTATCTTTACTATTGTTTCTTTTGTTTCTTTTTCATTTATTTCTGCTCTGATCTTTATGATTTCTCTTCTTCTGCTGGCTTTGGGGTGTTTTTGTTCTTCTTTCTCCAGTTGTTTTAAGCGTAAGGTAAGGTCGTCTGTTTGAGATTTTCCTAGTTTCTTGAGGTGGGATTGTATTGCTATAAACTTCCCTCTTAGAACTGCTTTTGCAGTATCCCATAGGTTTTGCACTGTCGTGTGTTCATTGTCATTTTCTTCTAGGAATTTTTTTATTTCTCCTTTGATTTCCTCAATGATCAGTTGGTTTTTTAGGTATGTGTTGTTTAATCTCCATGTGTTTGTGTTTTTAGCGTTTTTTTTTCCTGTAGTTGATCTCTAGTCTCACTGCATTGTGGTCCGAGAAGATGGTTGATAGAATTTCAGTTTTCTTGAATTGACTGAGGTTTGATTTGTGGCCCAAGATGTGGTCTATCCTGGAGAATGTTCCGTGAGCACTTGAGAAGAAAGTGTATTCTTCTGCTTTTGGATGGAAAGTCCTAAAGATATCAATGAGGTCCATTTCTTCTAGTGTGGCATTTAAGGCTTGTGTTTCTTTATTAATTTTCTGTTTGGATGATCTGTCCATTGGTGTGAGAGGAGTGTTAAAGTCTCCTACTATGATTGTGTTACTGTCAATGTCTTCTTTTATGTCTGAAAGTGTTTGTCTTATGTATTGGGGTGCTCCTGCGTTGGGAGCATAGATATTTATGATTGTTATGTCTTCTTCTTGGATGGATCCCTTAATCATGATGTAGTGACCTGCCTTGTCTCTTAGAATCTTCTTTACTTTAAAATCTATTTTATCTGATATGAGGATTGCTACTCCAGCTTTCTTTTGATTTCCATTTGCATGGAATATCTTTTTCCAGCCTCTCACTTTCAGTCTATGAGTGTCTCTAGGTCTGAAATGAGTTTCCTGGAGGCAGCATATGTATGGGTCGTGTTTTTGGATCCATTCAGCCACTCTGTGTCTTTTGGTTGGGGCATTTAGTCCATTGACATTCAAAGTAATTATTGATACAAATGATCCTATTGTCATCTTCTTAGATGTTATGATGGGTTTGTTTCGTGGATCTTCTCCTTTTATACTTGTTTTCTATATAAGTCCCTTTAACACTTGTTGTAAGGCTGGTTTGGTGTGACTAAATTCTTTTAATTTTTGCTTGTCTGTAAAGCTTTTGATTTCTCCATCAATTTTGAATGAGATCCTTGCAGGGTAGAGGATTCTTGGTTGCAGATTATTCTCTTTCAGCCGTTTAAATGTGTCCTGCCATTCCCTTCTGGCCTGCAGAGTTTCTGTTGAAAGATCAGCTGTTAAACGGATGGGCTTTCCCTTGTATGTCACTAGTTGCTTTTCCCTTGCTGCTTTGAGAATTCTATCTTTGTGTTTAATTTGTGTTAACTTCATTAATATGTGTCTTGGTGTGTTTCTTCTCGGATTGATTCTGTATGGTACTCTTTGTGCTTCTTGGACTTGATTGACTATTTCTTTTCCCATGTTGGGGAAATTTTCAACTATAATCTCTTCAAAATTTTCTCATAGCCTTTCTTTTTTTCTTCTTCTTCTGGAACCCCTATAATTCGAATATTGGTGCGTTTGATATTATCCCAGAGGTCTCTGAGGCTGTCCTCTGCTCTTTTCATTCTTTGAGCTAGAGTCTGTTTTTCAGCAGTTACTTCCACCATTTTATCTTCCAGCTCACTTATCCGGTCTTCTGTCTCAGATACTCTGCTCTTGATTCCTTCTACAGTGTTTCAGTTCAGCAATTGAGTTGTTTGTCTCTGTTACTTTTTTGGTAAGTTCTTGTATTTCTTTATTCAGTGTGTTAGTTGTATCTTGCAATTTCTCTGAAATTCTGTTTTCAGTGTCTTTGATCATCTTTACTATCATTCTTCTGAAATCACTTTCAGAAAGTTTGTCCAAATTCTCTTCATTAATTTGATCTTGTGTGTTTGTGGATTGTTCCTTCGCTTGTGTGGTATTTCTCTGCCGTTTCATTGTTATTATTAATTTTTTAAAACTGACTGTTTGGGATTTCCTTTTCCCAGACTTTCAGTTACGTCTGTTGGTGTTTGTTGTTTGGATGGGGCTTCTATTCTGGGTGATGCTGGTGATTGGGTGATGTCAGGACTTGCATACAAGTGATTACCTTTGTTGGCGTTCTCACTTGTATACTGCTCTTTAGTGTTAGGCGTTCTCTAGTATTGTAGAGTTTTGGAGTCAGTGCACCCTCCTTAAAACCCCGGGGCTTGTTGCCTGACCAGGGAATGAAGATTTCACGGCTGGTTTGTTATGGCATTAAATGATATTAAAACATATATATGCAAATGAGAAACAGAAGGTATACCTTTGACAAATGGCAATTTAAAAATTATGCAAGTACTATCTAGCGTATTGAATTATACACATAAACATATACAGCTATAGCATAATCCAAGCATTCCAATCAAAAATACGGTACAATACGTTAGCATGGCAAATAGAGAAATCCAAGAATGATATCCACCAGTTAATAAGCAAACTAAGTAGAGTACCAATTGGAGAATAATGCTAGAGCAGGATCCCCATTGGGGATAAGGCAATGAGGACAGAACAGACTAAGAAATATAGTGGGGAAAGGGAAAAAGAGAAAGGGAGGATAGAAGAGAAATATAGAATAATATTGCAAAGTTAAATATAGGGAGATAAAGATTTGTATGTATTAGAATTTAGTGCTATAGGAAAGGAGCTTCAGAGAAAGCAAAGAATTATAGAGGAAGTAGTAGTACAAATGAAAATTATTAAAATTAAAAGATCTAAATTTTATAGAAAAATATAGAAAACAAAGCAAAATAATAGAAAAAAAAAAAAAAACCCACAGAACCTTAAAAGGCCAATGGGGAACCAGAAGTTTATACCAAAATAAAATGTGTGGTTTAAAAGGAAAAAGAAAAAAAAATTATGTAAACTTGAATATATTCAGTCTTACTGATAAGATTAGTAGCTTCAATAGAATTCAGTGAAGGAAATGAACACACCCACTCTCTCTCACACACACACACCAAAAAAAAAAAACAAAAAAAAAGCGGTGGGTGCACTGAGTGGGTTTGGAAAAAAGAGAAAAAAAAAAAATTGAAACAAAGTAATACAATACAAAAAATGAAATTTTAAAGTCCAGCAGTAACTCCAGCTTCAGACAAAACGTGAAAATAGTGTTTATGTTCTTCTGTCTCTTGCTGACTATTCAGGAATTATCAGTCTTTTTCTTGCCTCTGGCAGTGGTTGGATCTGAAGACCTCTTTGACTGCTTGTTTGTTTCAGCCTATTCCAGAATTAATAGGCCCGCCCATGCTGGCCATGGGAGTGTCTTAATCCAAATCCTTTTCTTGCTGGGTGGAGCTAAATTCCCTCCCTGTAGCTTGACCAGCAGCCCTGCAGTTTGACCAGCAGCCAAACTACAGTAGGGAAAATGGCGTCTGTCTCACAGAGGATTTATTCCCACACGCTCTATGGGAAGCACTTCCACAATAACCAAGCTTTTTCCAATTTCAAAAATACAGTAAATACCGTAAAAAAGCATAGGCAGAATAGAAATCCAAGAATGATATCCACCAGTTAATAAGCAAACTAAGTAGAGTACCAATTGGAGAATAATGCTAGAGCAGGATCCCCATTGGGGATAAGGCAATGAGGACAGAACAGACTAAGAAATATAGTGGGGAAAGGGAAAAAGAGAAAGGGAGGATAGAAGAGAAATATAGAATAATATTGCAAAGTTAAATATAGGAGATAAAGATATGTATATATTAGAATTTAGTGCTATAGGAAAGGAGCTTCAGAGAAAGCAAAGAATTAAACAGGAAGTATTAGTACAAATGAAACATTATTAAAAATTAAAATATCTAATTTTATAGAAAAATATAGAAAAACAAAGCAAAAATAATAAAAACAAACAAAACCCCACAGAACCTTAAAAGGCCAATGGGGAACCAGAAGTTTATACCAAAATAAAATGTGTGGTTTAAAAGGAAAAAGAAAAAAAAATTATGTAAACTTGAATATATTCAGTCTTACTGATAAGATTAGTAGCTTCAATAGAATTCAGTGAAGGAAATGAACACACCCACTCTCCCTCACACACACCCCCAAGGAAAAAGAAAAAAAAAAAAAGCGGTGGGTGCACTGAGTGGGTTTGGAAAAAGGAGAAAAAAAAAAAAATTGAAACAAAGTAATACAATACAAAAAATGAAATTTTAAAGTCCAGCAGTAACTCCAGCTTCAGACAAAACGTGAAAATAGTGTTTATGTTCTTCTGTCTCTTGCTGACTATTCAGGAATTATCAGTCTTTTTCTTGCCTCTGGCAGTGGTTGGATCTGAAGACCTCTTTGACTGCTTGTTTGTTTCAGCCTATTCCAGAATTAAAAGGCCCGCCCAGGCTGGCCCTGGGAGTTTCTTAATCCAAATCCCTTTTCTTGCTGGGTGGAGCTAAATTCCCTCCCTGTAGCTTGACCAGCAGCCCTGCAGTTTGACCAGCAGCCAAACTACAGTAGGGAAAATGGCGTCTGTCTCACAGAGGATTTATTCCCACACGCTCTATGGGAAGCACTTCCACAGTGCCCCCGACCCTGCTGCAGGCCACCGTCGACCCCCGCCACCGCGGGAGATGTCAGGTTACTCAGAGGTGAGTCTGGCTCAGTCTCATGCAGGATCACTATTCCTCTCTCCCTGATCACAGTGCGCAGAGACTTTCCAGTCCTCCTCGGGGGCTCTGTGATCGGGTTAATGGTAACCTCCTCCAAAGGGAACTGAGTGCCGTCCTTCCGAGGCCTGCTCAAGGGCACTTCTAGCTCAAGGGGCACCTGGACCCTCCAAAGCAGGTCTGGCTCAGTCCCTTGTGGGTGTCAGTGCTCCTCTCCCGGGTTTTGATCTGCAACAGGCTTTGCGGCTTTGGCCCGCCCAGCCTCTCAGGCGGGTATGAGGTTTGACTTTTAAAAGTGTGTTTGCGCCCCTCCTACCGTCTTGATGCGGCTTCTCCTTTGTTCTTCGATGTGGGGTGTCCTCTCTGTGATCAGATCCAACCTCCTTTCGTCGATGGTTTCCCTGGAACTCGTCGCAATTCAGGCGATTTTGCAGGAGAGATGAGTGCATGTCCTTCACGCTGCCATCTTAGCTCCACCCCCTATTTTCATTTCTTTTATCTGTAATCTACATTCTAGCTAAACTCTGGTTGTCTTTTTTCAGTCCTCACTGTAAAAGTTGAATTATAGCTATGATTTATTTATTGCTTGCAAAACATTCATCAATGTATGCATATATATGTGTGTGTATTTACATGCGTGAATATGCTTAAAAAGAAAAAAAAAATTGAAACAAAGTAATACAATACAAAAAATGAAATTTTAAAGTCCAGCAGTAACTCCAGCTTCAGACAAAACGTGAAAATAGTGTTTATGTTCTTCTGTCTCTTGCTGACTATTCAGGAATTATCAGTCTTTTCTTGCCTCTGGCAGTGGTTGGATCTGAAGACCTCTTTGACTGCTTGTTTGTTTCAGCCTATTCCAGAATTAAAAGGCCCGCCCAGGCTGGCCCTGGGAGTTTCTTAATCCAAATCCCTTTTCTTGCTGGGTGGAGCTAAATTCCCTCCCTGTAGCTTGACCAGCAGCCCTGCAGTTTGACCAGCAGCCAAACTACAGTAGGGAAAATGGCGTCTGTCTCACAGAGGATTTATTCCCACACGCTCTATGGGAAGCACTTCCACAGTGCCCCCGACCCTGCTGCAGGCCACCGTCGACCCCCGCCACCGCGGGAGATGTCAGGTTACTCAGAGGTGAGTCTGGCTCAGTCTCATGCAGGATCACTATTCCTCTCTCCCTGATCACAGTGCGCAGAGACTTTCCAGTCCTCCTCGGGGGCTCTGTGATCGGGTTAATGGTAACCTCCTCCAAAGGGAACTGAGTTCCGTCCTTCCGAGGCCTGCTCAAGGGCACTTCTAGCTCAAGGGGCACCTGGACCCTCCAAAGCAGGTCTGGCTCAGTCCCTTGTGGGTGTCAGTGCTCCTCTCCCGGGTTTTGATCTGCAACAGGCTTTGCGGCTTTGGCCCGCCCAGCCTCTCAGGCGGGTATGAGGTTTGACTTTTAAAAGTGTGTTTGCGCCCCTCCTACCGTCTTGATGCGGCTTCTCCTTTGTTCTTCGATGTGGGGTGTCCTCTCTGTGATCAGATCCAACCTCCTTTCGTCGATGGTTTCCCTGGAACTCGTCGCAATTCAGGCGATTTTGCAGGAGAGATGAGTGCATGTCCTTCTACGCTGCCATCTTAGCTCCACCCCCTATTTTCATTTCTTTTATCTGTAATCTACATTCTAGCTAAACTCTGGTTGTCTTTTTTCAGTCCTCACTGTAAAAGTTGAATTATAGCTATGATTTATTTATTGCTTGCAAAACATTCATCAATGTATGCATATATATGTGTGTGTATTTACATGCGTGAATATGCTTATACACACACACACACACACACACACACACACACACACACACCTGATACTGAAGTGTGTTATATAACTTTGGCCACCTGATACAGGGCCATCTCATGGAAAAAGCCCCTGACACTGGGAAAGATAGAGGGCAAAAGGAGAAGGGGGAGCCCTGTACGGCCAGGGAGGCACCAGTCGTCGTGCAGGGAGGAGGCTGAAGCTGCAGCTTGAGGGAGGCCCCGGCCCCTCTGCACCTGTGTCTGGTAGAGCCATTGTGAGACTAAGAGACTATCCTTCCTAGCTGCTGAGATAATTAAGAGTTTTGGCTGGACCTTTGAGCACACACTGAGACAGTGAGGAGCCAGACAAAAAGCACAGACTATGATGCTGAAGGAGATTAATATAGAACTTTGTGATTTGGCCCATGATACTCCAGCATAATGTTCTGCAGGCCCAGTTGGGGATGATATGTTTTATTGGCAAGCCACAATTATGGGATCTAATGACATCCCATAGCAAGGCGGTGTATTCTGTTTGATACTCATTTTCCTATAGACTGCTCCTTCAAATCACCTAAGGTTGTATTTACAACAAGAATTTATCATCCAAATATTACCAGTAATGGCAGCATTGGTCTTGATATTCCAAGATCACAGTGGTCTCCTGCTTAACTATTTCTAAAGTTCTTTTATTCATTTGTTCACTGCTATGTGATCCAAACCAAGATGACCCCATAGTGCCAGAGATTGCACAGAGATAAAACAGACAGAGATAAATACAACAGAATATCATAGAAATAGACTTAGAAGTATGCTATGTGATGCAACATTAAAGTCATAATAACCTGCATTATAGCTGGAATAAGCTTTAAATTACTGTTTTCTTTAAAAACAAATAGGAGAAGGGGAGGCTTCCCCTGGTGGTCCAGTGGATAAGGACACCGCCTTGCAGTGCAAGGGGCGCCAGTTTGATCCCTGGCCTGGGAAGATCCCATGTGCCTTGGAGCGGCTGGACTGATGTGTCCAATCACCGAAGCTCGGAGCCATGTGCCCAGAGATTTATTTATTGCTTGCAAAACATTCATCAATGTATGCATATATATGTGTGTGTATTTACATGCGTGAATATGCTTATACACACACACACACACACACACACACACACACACACACACCTGATACTGAAGTGTGTTATATAACTTTGGCCACCTGATACAGGGCCATCTCATGGAAAAAGCCCCTGACACTGGGAAAGATAGAGGGCAAAAGGAGAAGGGGGAGCCCTGTACGGCCAGGGAGGCACCAGTCGTCGTGCAGGGAGGAGGCTGAAGCTGCAGCTTGAGGGAGGCCCCGGCCCCTCTGCACCTGTGTCTGGTAGAGCCATTGTGAGACTAAGAGACTATCCTTCCTAGCTGCTGAGATAATTAAGAGTTTTGGCTGGACCTTTGAGCACACACTGAGACAGTGAGGAGCCAGACAAAAAGCACAGACTATGATGCTGAAGGAGATTAATATAGAACTTTGTGATTTGGCCCATGATACTCCAGCATAATGTTCTGCAGGCCCAGTTGGGGATGATATGTTTTATTGGCAAGCCACAATTATGGGATCTAATGACATCCCATAGCAAGGCGGTGTATTCTGTTTGATACTCATTTTCCTATAGACTGCTCCTTCAAATCACCTAAGGTTGTATTTACAACAAGAATTTATCATCCAAATATTACCAGTAATGGCAGCATTGGTCTTGATATTCCAAGATCACAGTGGTCTCCTGCTTAACTATTTCTAAAGTTCTTTTATTCATTTGTTCACTGCTATGTGATCCAAACCAAGATGACCCCATAGTGCCAGAGATTGCACAGAGATAAAACAGACAGAGATAAATACAACAGAATATCATAGAAATAGACTTAGAAGTATGCTATGTGATGCAACATTAAAGTCATAATAACCTGCATTATAGCTGGAATAAGCTTTAAATTACTGTTTTCTTTAAAAACAAATAGGAGAAGGGGAGGCTTCCCCTGGTGGTCCAGTGGATAAGGACACCGCCTTGCAGTGCAAGGGGCGCCAGTTTGATCCCTGGCCTGGGAAGATCCCATGTGCCTTGGAGCGGCTGGACTGATGTGTCCAATCACCGAGCCGGAGCTCTGGAGCGCATGTGCCCAGAGCCGGCGCTCTGTGATGACAGACGCCACCGCGATGGGAGGCCTACAGGAGCCAGAGAACAAAGACGGATGAAAATAGAGAAATGAAGGACCAATAGAAGTGGCCCGCCCACTCCCCTCCCTCCCCAACCTTGCCCTAAATAAATAAATAAAAAGGAGAAGGGGGACAACCGAGGATGAGATGGTTGGATGGCATCACTGACTCAATGAAGATGATTTTGAGCAAACTCTGCGAGATGATGAAGTGCAGGAAAGAGAAGCCTGGCATGCTGCAGTCCATGGGGTCACAAAGAATTGGGCACAACTTAGTGACTGAACAACAACACACACACCTTATGCCTGCACATGCATGCACACACACATTGTTTTACAGATGAGAAAACTGAGCTTCAGAGAGGCGAAATAACTTCAAGATCGCTCAGAAGGTGAAGACCAACTTCTCAATAGAAGAGGTTACCCTCCCTTACCTCTCATTTTCTGTTCAACCCATTTTAACCTACTCCATTTAAAGCTATTCCATTTAAAAGTTAAAGACTGTCAAATCTTGTCGATTTTTGTTCATTTAAAATTTTCATTATGAAATATTTCACATATATAGACAAAAGAGAAAATTATATCAGTAATACTCATATATTATCCTACATTTGCTTCAAACTTTTAAAAGAAGCAATCCATTACAGATCAGATGGTGTCTATTGTATGTATACTTTTCCCTGATCACATCGCCACTACTCACTCCCCAGATGTCACAACTTTCAAGAATTTTTAAAAATAATTACTATGCTTACTTTTACATTATTCCTAGGTACAATTGGATCTCTAAAATATATCTACTTAGTTTTAGATTTTTACAACAACTTTCATATATTTGTAGCAATTGCTTTTTTAAATCTCAACATTAGGTTTTGGGTTTTTTTCCCTTTTGATGGGAGCATCTCTCTTTTTCATTCATTTTAATTATTCACAGTATTCTGTTGTGTGAATATACCACAGTTTATTTACTTGGCCTCCTGCTGATATATAATTAGGCCTGTTCTATATTTTGGCATTTATAACTATAATGTCATTCTTCTGTTTTCATCTTTGCCATGTCTCAGCAACATTTTCCTTAGTTAGTCATTCTCTATTCTTATACACTTTTCTCTCTTGGTTCTGTAACACCCATAGTCTTTGTTTTTATCCTTTTCTGATCACTCCTTTTGAGTTTTCATTCTCATCCTACCCTCTTCTATTTAAACTAAAATTGGGAGTTTCCCCAGAACTTTACATCAAGCCATTCCTCTTGTCTCTCCCTCCCGCTTTGTTCCTATGTGGTATCATCTGTTTCTATGATTTTAAATATAGACTGACAGTACTCAAAGTGCCAAACTTAAGTTCAAACTTAAGACATCTTAGTTTATAGTAATAAAGGAACTTTTTATTATTCTGTCTCTACCGGTGGTGGACAGTTTCTAATATGGTTCCCAATGATCCTGCCTCCTTGTATTCATATCTGTTTGTCTCTTCCACTGAGTGTGGGCTACAACTAATGACTCGCTTCTGATAAGTAGAACAAAAATGATGGGGGCTTCCTTGGTGGTCCAGTGGGTAAGGACACCGCCTTGCAGTGCAAGGGGCGCTAGTTCGATCCCTGGCCTGGGAAGATCCCACGTGCCGCGGAGCGGCTGGACCGATGTGTCCAATTACCGAGCCGGAGCTCTGGAGCGCATACGCCCAGAGCCGGTGCTCTGTGACAACAGAGGCCGCCGCAATGGGAGGCCCACATGGGCCAAAGAACAAAGATGATGAAAGTGGACAAATAAAAGACCAATAGAAGTGGCCCGCCTGCTCCCCTCCCTCCCCACCTCACCCTGCCAAAATAAATAAATAAATAAATCTTTAAAAAAAAAATGATGGGATGTCACCTCTACTATTAGGTTACAGAAGACTGACTTCCATCTGTCTTGCATCCTCTCTGGCTCTCCTGGCTTTCTCACTCTGTGTTGTTGTATTTTGAACTGCTAGATGGAGTGGCCTACATGACTGAGAGTGGTCTCTTGCCAACAATCACTGAAGAACCGCATTCTACCAAAAAAGACATGAGCGTGAGCTTGGAGGTCATTCCTGCCATAGCTGAGCCTTAATATACCACAGTTTATTTACTTGGCCTCCTGCTGATATATAATTAGGCCTGTTCTATATTTTGGCATTTATAACTATAATGTCATTCTTCTGTTTTCATCTTTGCCATGTCTCAGCAACATTTTCCTTAGTTAGTCATTCTCTATTCTTATACACTTTTCTCTCTTGGTTCTGTAACACCCATAGTCTTTGTTTTTATCCTTTTCTGATCACTCCTTTTGAGTTTTCATTCTCATCCTACCCTCTTCTATTTAAACTAATATTGGGAGTTTCCCATGAATTTTACTTCACGCCATTCCTTTTGTCTCTCCCTCCCGCTTTGTTCCTATGTGGTATCATCTGTTTCTATGATTTTAAATATAGACTGACAGTACTCAAAGTGCCAAACTTAAGTTCAAACTTAAGACATCTTAGTTTATAGTAATAAAGGAACTTTTTATTATTCTGTCTCTACCGGTGGTGGACAGTTTCTAATATGGTTCCCAATGATCCTGCCTCCTTGTATTCATATCTGTTTGTCTCTTCCACTGAGTGTGGGCTACAACTAATGACTCGCTTCTGATAAGTAGAACAAAAATGATGGGGGCTTCCTTGGTGGTCCAGTGGGTAAGGACACCGCCTTGCAGTGCAAGGGGCGCTAGTTCGATCCCTGGCCTGGGAAGATCCCACGTGCTGCGAAGCGGCTGGACCCATGTGTCCAATTACCGAGCCGGAGCTCTGGAGCGCATACGCCCAGAGCCGGTGCTCTGTGACAACAGAGGCCGCCGCAATGGGAGGCCCACATGGGCCAAAGAACAAAGATGATGAAAGTGGACAAATAAAAGACCAATAGAAGTGGCCCGCCTGCTCCCCTCCCTCCCCACCTCACCCTGCCAAAATAAATAAATAAATAAATCTTTAAAAAAAAAATGATGGGATGTCACCTCTACTATTAGGTTACAGAAGACTGACTTCCATCTGTCTTGCATCCTCTCTGGCTCTCCTGGCTTTCTCACTCTGTGTTGTTGTATTTTGAACTGCTAGATGGAGTGGCCTACATGACTGAGAGTGGTCTCTTGCCAACAATCACTGAAGAACCGCATTCTACCAAAAAAGACATGAGCGTGAGCTTGGAGGTCATTCCTGCCATAGCTGAGCCTTGTGATGGCTGCAGCCACTGCCAGCACTGTGATTGCTTGAGTGCATTCTTACGAAAGAGCCCAAGAAGGAGGATCAGCTGAGCCACACTGGGATACCTGGCCCGCAAAAACAATGAGATAATACGTGTTTGTTGTTTTAAGCTTTTAACTTTTGGAATAATTTGTTACACAGTAGTGGACAACTAATACAAATCCTGTTCATGTCCTAGTGGTCCTCATATCAATAAGTCATCCTCTCGGTAACTCAGATTGTAAACTAGTCTACCTAGACTCATTCCTTTTTGTCATCATCTATAGAAACTCATTCATTAGTCTTGTAGCTTCTATCTTCAAAATACAGCATAAATATCTCTATTCCTATCTCCATCGACATATACTAAGCCAAGCAATCTTCATGTCTTGCCTTGAGGCAGAAAGAAGAGATCTTCGGATAGGCCTCTTAGGGCATGCTAAAGTTGTTTTATCTTCCTGCCCTTTTTGCCTTATTATTTGCCCATTTAATAGATTTTGATCACTGAGGTCCTTTTTTAGGTACTGGTGATGGTTATCAAAATTTAACATCATCCCTGGGTTAAGGAGCTTGCAAAGGAGACAAATATTAATCAAATTAACAGAAATGTTAACATTCTCTGAAAAAGGGAACTGTTTCTTTGAGAATAAGATCATAGTGTTGCCCATTGCACTTAGGATTTCTCAAAAAATTGATATTGAGGATTATTCTTGACCCAGAGGTGTTTTCCAACTTGTTTGAGGTAGAATTTTCCAGTGTGATGGGAAAGAACATGGTGGTTAATAAAGTTGTGCATGTGTCATTGTATTCAATCATCTGACTAATTATTCTCTTTCCTTCCTTAATCCCCCTCCTCATATATGGCTATTAGGGATGGGGCCTTAAATACCCGAAACTGTGACCAAATGTTCTTTACCCCTTCGCAATTAGAGTTAAAGCAAATTGTCAAGATTGCATTTTACCTAAGGAAAAAGGCATAATTTTTTCCTGTAATATGTAGGTTATGTATATATCATAGATCATGTCCTAATGTTAATGTGTAATGTTGTGGGATGTCTCTTTAAATGATTGCATCTTTTATTCTTTAGAATCATAAACACCCTTAGAATTAAAATGGGGACTTCTATGGTTTTTTGGATTTATTCTCCCATGTAGTATGGGAATTTGCCATATAACTTTCATAACCAGTGATATTCTAAGTTTTGAATAATCATTTCTAGGAATTGGCAACTACAAGCCAGCTCTTAATTGTTACAGAACTGAGATTTTTGTAACCTCTTGCATTGATTTGAATTCTACTTCCTTTTGATTTATGTCTTTTGGGCCTGTTTACATCTAGCAAAACTGGGTAATTCTAACATAGGGTTCATTGCTACTCTGTAAATTCATTTCATATTCAACTCCTCATGACGAAGGTTTTTTCCAATGGCTTGTAATTTTAGGTACTCAGAGTTAACTCAATTTGTTCTCATATCAGTCCATTGGATTCTTTATAGCAAGAGACAATGTTCAGATATTGAATTGTGAGAAGCTGTAATTTCCTCAGTCATATAGACATTTGATGTAATCATCTAATATGAGTGAACAATCTATGAGAGAAAAACTAGAATCAGCCTGAAACAATTCCTTCCTGTTACATGGAGTGTGACAGAGTGATCAGCAAGTACTATTTATGAAAGTTAGTCTAGCCCAAATAAAGGGAGCTTGCAAAGGAGACAAATATTAATCAAATTAACAGAAATGTTAACATTCTCTGAGGGAATTTTTAGAATGATCATAGTGTTGCCCATTGCACTTAGGATTTCTCAAAAAATTGATATTGAGGATTATTCTTGACCCAGAGGTGTTTTCCAACTTGTTTGAGGTAGAATTTTCCAGTGTGATGGGAAAGAACATGGTGGTTAATAAAGTTGTGCATGTGTCATTGTATTCAATCATCTGACTAATTATTCTCTTTCCTTCCTTAATCCCCCTCCTCATATATGGCTATTAGGGATGGGGCCTTAAATACCCGAAACTGTGACCAAATGTTCTTTACCCCTTCGCAATTAGAGTTAAAGCAAATTGTCAAGATTGCATTTTACCTAAGGAAAAAGGCATAATTTTTTCCTGTAATATGTAGGTTATGTATATATCATAGATCATGTCCTAATGTTAATGTGTAATGTTGTGGGATGTCTCTTTAAATGATTGCATCTTTTATTCTTTAGAATCATAAACACCCTTAGAATTAAAATGGGGACTTCTATGGTTTTTTGGATTTATTCTCCCATGTAGTATGGGAATTTGCCATATAACTTTCATAACCAGTGATATTCTAAGTTTTGAATAATCATTTCTAGGAATTGGCAACTACAAGCCAGCTCTTAATTGTTACAGAACTGAGATTTTTGTAACCTCTTGCATTGATTTGAATTCTACTTCCTTTTGATTTATGTCTTTTGGGCCTGTTTACATCTAGCAAAACTGGGTAATTCTAACATAGGGTTCATTGCTACTCTGTAAATTCATTTCATATTCAACTCCTCATGACGAAGGTTTTTTCCAATGGCTTGTAATTTTAGGTACTCAGAGTTAACTCAATTTGTTCTCATATCAGTCCATTGGATTCTTTATAGCAAGAGACAATGTTCAGATATTGAATTGTGAGAAGCTGTAATTTCCTCAGTCATATAGACATTTGATGTAATCATCTAATATGAGTGAACAATCTATGAGAGAAAAACTAGAATCAGCCTGAAACAATTCCTTCCTGTTACATGGAGTGTGACAGAGTGATCAGCAAGTACTATTTATGAAAGTTAGCACACATTCCTCAGTCCTAGCCTCTGAAAATAAATTTGCTGGGGTCTAAATGAGATAAGCAGTAAAAAGTAAGATAGTCCCAATGCAGAAAAACTCAAACAGAAACATCTCATCCTTTGCTTTTTATAAATTAGACTTTGTGATGCATTTATGGATATCTAATGCATTATTTTGAACTAAATTGTGCCTTCTTTTTCTAGCCAAAAGAAATATTAGTAAAGCTAATATCTGGTTAGTAAAGAAATATTAGTAAAGATAATATTAGTAAAGCTAATATGTTACCTGTACAGATAAAATCATTCCTGATTAATGGTCAGTGTAATCTTAAATGCGTAAGAATCATTTGCTTATAAACTATATAGTCTTTTTCTATTATTGGTATTTAAAAATTGGTCACATCTTTGAAGTTCCCTTAAGATGGAAAAATCAAACTTATTAAGTAGGTCACTGGTCTCCTTCTGTTGCCAAACATTGAATTTTATTTCTCATCATTAAAGATACAGTAGTTTTTAATACCTTCATAACAAATTGTCACAAACTTAGCTGATAGCTTTAAAAACATGCATTTTATATGAGCCATGAGTCTATGCATGCTTTAGCAGCAGTCTGTGCTCAGTGTCTCAGAAAGTTGAGAGTAAGATATTGGCTGGGGTGTATTTTTCTGGAGCTCAGGGTCCACTTGGCCATTCATGTGGTTGTTGACATGATTCAGCTCCATGTGGTTATATCACTGATGACCCCACTTTCTTCTTGGCTGTCAGCCTAGTGCTGCTCTCAGTGCCTAGAGACCCCTGAAGTTCCTTCCTGCTTGACTTTTTCATATTTCTTACTTTTTCAAAGTCATCAGGAGAAGCCCCCTGAGCTCTAGACTCCATTTGAAGGGCTCACCTTTTTGCTCAGGACAACCCAGGATAATCTCCCTTTTAATTAATTGAACATCACCTGATTAAAAGCTTTAATTACATCTGAAAACCCTTGATATATAATGTAATCTGATTGTGGGAGTAACTCTACCATCATATTCATAGATCATGTCCACATCTAAAGGAAATGAATTACATAGGAATTACATCTTTACAGTCCTCTAAGTAAGCTCGTTCAGTACCAGTGCCAGTACCATTAGCACAATACCCCACAATAAATAAAACACCCAAATACAGGATGATAGAGTAAACCTCCAAATGAGACCTTCTTCCACAGGTAAATCTGTTGGTGCTTAGGGTTCTTTCTAATTGCTTTGTTGCCTCTTGATTATGACCAACAACATGGAAAGCCTTATCTTGAGCTACTCAGTGAGGCCTCATTTCATGGTAATTGAAATCTCTCCAAGTTCAGCAGCACTTACTTAGACAGACAACAAGAACAGCATATATTTTCTATGGCAAATCTGAAAAACGACAGCAAACGATAGGCATTTAACCACTCCTTAGTTAAAGAGACATTCTAAGACATTCTAAGACAAAAGTGCATGAAAGATGTTAGAGGAAAGCACTATTCATTAGCGCTAGGAAGAAGAAGAAAGAAAAGGAAACAAAAAAATCAAGTTGGAGCTAGCCATTGACTTACTCAAGACAAGGAAAGAGAGAATGTTATTTGAAACAAAACAAAGGGGCAAGAAATGAAAGATCTATTCTGACAGTAGACACTTCCCTCTTAAGCTGAGCGCCTGTTATTCTACTTTTCTCCTGAAATCCTGAGCATATCCTTTTCTAAGATATATTAAGGGTGTCAATAATGCTTCTATAGATAAGTTTTGGTGAGAAACATTGATAATGTTTGTAAAGTACCTACCATAATACCTGACAAATAACAAATGCACATAATAAATGTTAACCTGTAGTGGTTGTAGAAGAAATAGTGTGATTGATCTACTGTGCAGTCTCCCTAGAGGGAAAACTATAAAGTACCAACACCAGTGTTCATGGTAATTTATGAAAGGACTGGGGAGAGGAAGAGCCAATATAGAAAAGCATGTTCTGACATGCCTGGTCAATTTTCAGTCACAGAAGTGGTTGTGCTTTCTTCCCAATTTTCAGTCACAGAAGTGGTTGTGCTTTCCTCCAGAAGGTCATTTTTATGATAGAAACAGAAGTAGACATCTATATGATGTCTGTCTGTCTGTATGTCTGCCTGTATGTCTGTATGATGAATGCTATTCAGAGCAAAATATTATTTATAAAAATATTTTGAAATTAAATCTGCAAAGGATATTTGGCAGATTAAGAAAGAATATGGGGGGATAGAGGAATATCAAAAACAAAAGCTCAAAATATTGAAGGTGACAGTGTTTCTCATGGTGAGTTTCCCACAAGACCAGTAGCAAGGTAGAAGTGATCAGTGTAGACAAAAAACTAGGAAGGTGAAAGCTGAGGAGTAATTTGCTTTCAATTAGTCTAACTCACTGATTTTCAACCAAGGGTGAGTTTGCCCCTCAGGAAGCATGTAGCAAAGTTTGGAGACATTTTTGTTTCTATTGACCTGAGGAGAAGAGAGGCAGTGCTTATGGTATCAAGTATGTAGCAGTCAGGGGTGCTGCTGAACATGCTACATTGCACAGGATGGACCTGGCCCTAAAGGGAAATGGTGTGAGCTTTTCAGGTGGCTCAATGGTAAAGAATCCTTCTGCCAATGCGCAAGACAGGGGTTCAATCCCTGGTTCAGAAACATCCCTTGGAGGAGGAAATATCAACCCACTCTAATATTCTTGCATGGAAAATCCCATGGACAGAGGAGCCTGATGTGCTGCAATCCATGGGGTGGCAAAGAGTCAGACACATCAAAGGGAGTGAGCATGCATGCAAAGGTAAACAGTGCCATGATGTAAACTTTGATGTAGGTATTTTAATTTTCTCATTGGTCCAAGCAAAACCAGCAAAAGATATATTCATGGATTCTGCTTAGCAGCACCATACCCCATGGAACCATAGAGTTATAATTCAGAATTTTGCTTTCTTACCTCTCTCAGAAGCCACAACTACAAATAAACATACAAAATATAACATGGTATTTGTGGTATTTAATAGAGGATATTGTTCGTGATCTACATGAGACATTTTATGTTAATTTCATTGCCATTGGAAAAAGAATACTCTTTGCTGAGGAATTTCCAGTTATTACCTATTCAACAAGATTCATATAATAAGTCTTTCTCTTTTTGATTTAGTAATCAGAAAATTTTGGGCAAAGCTAGAAGCTCAATTTGGATATTTGAGCATTTTTAAAAAAATTTATTTCTTTATTTTAAAGTTTTAACAGAGTTTTGTTGTTCACAGACATGCATGTTCCCAGATCAGTCATATGCATATCCCTGGTCCCCTTCCCCCCTCCCAGGCCCCCCATCCCATTTGAACCTAATTGCTGGAATAATCTTATCTTTCTTTTCGTTGGTTATGATTATATGCTTACATTTCCATTTAATTTACTAAACATATATGTGAATACACTTATTCATATATATAACTTTCTGATAATAAAGCCAAAAATCTGCCCTGCATTAAGGAAAAGCACAAAGTGTTAAAGACCCCAGCTGCCGGTCAAGGAGACATGAGACACGGGTCCATTCCCTGGGCTGGGATGATCCCCCGGAGGACGGAATGGCAACCCGCTCCAGCATTCTTACCTGGAGAACGCCATGGACAGAGGAGCCTGGCGGCCTATGTAGTCCATAGGGTCACAAAGAGTCAGGCAGAACTGAAGCAACATAGCAGGCACACTTACAGATACGTCCTATTAAGTCTTTAACATCCTTAAAGCTTTTCACTAGGAAAGTGAGGTTTGTTGCAAAAATCTGAAGAGTGCAGTCATAGGAATAAAATACAGCTCCACCTCCCAGCCCGCGTCCTACCCCTTCTTCTCCCTATGATACTGCTACGTATGTATAACCTCTGGGTCTATGTACAAACAAGCATGGAACTATATTTATACACGCGCGCGCGCACACACACACACACATATTGTGTGTTAAAGGAATCATTCTGGGAAACTTATTTCCCTTGACAATGTATCATGGCTATTTATCTTGTCAGGATGTATAAATGTGTTCCATCCCTTTTCTTTTGTAGTTTTATGGTATTACAAGATAAGAATATAGCCAATTGAATCATTACTATAGATTATTTTTGTGAGAAATAGCTCCTCTTTTCAAACTCGAGTCATCTCTTCCAAGAGTATGGTCCGATCTCCGTTACAATCCTTTTTTGTTTGTTTTAATTTTTAGGTGGGGAAGGGGCCACTTCTATTGATCCTTCATTTATTTAGCTTCATTCTTTGGCCTGTGTGAGCCTCCCATCGCAGTGGCCTCTGTTGTCACAGAGCATTGGCTCTGGGCGCATGCGCTCCAGGGCTCCGACTCAGTAGTTGGACACATCGGTCCAGCCGCTCCGCGACACTTGGGATCTTCTCAGGCCAGGGATCGAACTGGCGCCCCTTGCACTGCAAGGCAGTGTCCTTACCCACTGGACCACCAGGGAAGCCCTACAGTCTTTTTTATAAAGACCGCCTCACGATCCCCTGGATACAGTCGGGGAAACGGAAGTGACATCGGTGGCTGGGGGGCGGGAGACCGGAAGCAGCGGGAGACCGGAAGTGGCAGGAGACCGGAAGCAGCGAGAGCGGTCGCAGTGAAGCCCAGAGGTAGTCACGGCACCGCGATGGAGGCAGCTGCCAAGCTGGAGGTGCTGGTAAAGACTATGGACTCTCAGATGCGGACCTTCACTGTGGGGGCCCAGACGAAGGTGAAGGAGTTCAAGGAGCACATTGCTGCCTCTGTCGGCATCCCCTCTGAGAAGCAAAGGCTTATCTACCTAGGACGAGATCTGCTGGATGATAAGAAGCTCCAAGAATATGAGGTTGGGGGCAAGGTTATTCACCTTGTGGAACGGGCTTCTCCTGAGGCCCAGCTCCCTGGCGGAGCATCTTCTGGGGCAGGATCGGCCTCGGCCGCCCCTGGTGGGGGACCCCTGGCTAGTGCGCCGGGGCCTGAGGCTGGCCAGGGTGACCAGAATGTGGACAGCCGTGTCATGGTTGGAGCCTTCAGCCTTTCTGGTGAGAGTGATGGCTCTGTCGTGAATGTTCAGGTCAGCATGGAACAAGCCCCAACTCAGAGTGAGCCACAAATGGGGCTGTTGATGGCTCAGGACCTGATCAGGGGCCTACAGTGCTTACTGTCCCAGATGGAGTGCCGAGGGGGAGCCCGGGCCCAGCAGAGTCAACTGTCTCCCCAGATGCCAGCTGTGGCCCCAGAACCGGGGGCCTCGACCTCTCAGACGTCAGAACCCGTGGAAAGAGAAGCACCTCCTCAGGAGCCCAGGGAGGCAGCAGTGGAGGAGTGTGGCCCTGCCCAGAGCCCAGAGTGCAGCCCATCTGGCCCAGCATTAGCAGGCCCAGTGCCTGCCCCGGAGACAGATGCACCCAGCCACCCTTCAGCTGCAGAGTACGTCAGGGTGCTTCAGGATCTGCAGCAGCTTGAGAGCCGCCTCCAGCCCTTTCTGCAGCGCTACTGTGAGGTTCTGGGCTCCGCCACCACCACAGACTACAGCCACCGCCCAGGGGGCTGTGAGGAGGACCAGCACTTGGTCAACTCAGTTGGGGAGAGCCTGCGGCTGCTGGGCGACACCTTCGTGGTGCTGTCTGACCTGCATTGCAGTCTGGCCCGTGCGCCCCCTCATCACCTGCGTGTGGTCCGGCCCACTTCTCGCTCCACTGCCCCTGTGGTGCTCCAGCACGTGGCCTTCCCCATCCGTATCAACATGCAGATCACTGTGACTGAGACAGAGGAAGAGACGGGGCCCTCCCCGACCTCAGGTGCAGAGGCACCTCCCGCTGGTGCTGAGCAGGCCTCGTCCCAAGCCCTCTCTTGCACCACCACGGAGGGGTCCTCTTCCACGGAGGGAGTTCCCCCGCCAGGGCCGGCTGCCCCTCCAACGGCCAGCTACCCGAGGGCCATCCACCGGAGCGTGGACCCCATGAATATCCAGGACTCGGGCGCACAGCCCGGTGGAGTTCTCAGTGCTCCCACGGGCCCCCTAGGACCCCCGGGGCATGGCCAGACCCTGGGCTCCAGCCTCACCCAGCTGCCCGTTCTGCCCGCTGCACACGTGCACTCCGTCACCCACCCGGTCCCTCGGCAGGACACGTTGGCAGCTGTTACCTCTGCGGCCGAAGGACAGCAGGCGCCCGGCCTCCCGACAGCTGCCCCCCAGGTGGTGATCGCCTGTCCCGCCCGTCCACAGGCTTGGCCCCCAGTCCTGGGGGCTGTGTCAGGTGCTGGTCTGTGGACCAGTGCCTCTTCAGCCCAGGTGAGGGGCGGCCTCATGGGACAGCTTCCTAGGCAGCCTGTCCCTGTGGCTCAGGGGCCCCCAAGAATGACTCCACCTCCAGCCCCTGCCACTGTGTCAGCCAGCGCTGGCACCAACAGCATGGCCACCACAGCTGGCCCTACCCCTGGGGGACCCACCCAGCCTCCACCTGCTGAAGCCTCTGCCTCCGATTTTCGGGTCTTTCACCTCCTGAGGCATCTGCTGGGGCCCACCGGGCCAGGGGCCAGAAGACCTGGTATGACTTTTCCCACCACTGCCATGGCGATGCCTGGGGTCCCCGTCTTTCTCCAGGGCACGAGGGACTTCTTGCCCGCAGTACAAACGGCTGCCCCACCTCCTCCACCGATTCCACCCCTACCACCCTCTCCAGCCCACGAGCATGGTGGCACTGGGGGGGCCTGGCAGCCTGGCTCCTGACAGCCTCTAGCTGGAATTGTTCACCCCAGCGGTGCAGGGGGTGGTGAGCACCCAGCTGCGCTCCCTGGGGGCTAGGGCCGGCAGCAGTGAGAGTCCCACTGCTTTCATACAGGACCTCAGGAGGTCCAACGACATCTTGGAGCCTGGGGCCAGTGGGGCGCTGGGCTTCTTCAGAGGCCTGCTCTCTCTCCTGCGCTGGAACTTGTCCGTGGTGGACGTGGTGATGCTGCTCCATGGGCGTTTCCAACCACTGCAGCGGCTCCAGCCCCAGCTGCGGTCTTTCTTCCACCGGCACTACCTGGGCGGTCAGGAGCCCACACCTGATAACATTCAGCGGGCAACCCACGCCTTGACCACGGGGCTCGAAGAGTACATGCGAGAGAGCTTTTCTGCAGTGCAGGTTCGGCCCGGTGTGGACATCGTCCAGACGAACCTGCACTTTCTCCAGGAGCAATTCAGTAGCATTGCTGCACATGTGATGCACGGCACAGACCGTGGATCTGGGGCCCGTTTGCTGGAGCTGTGTAACCAGGCCCTGTCTGAATGCCTGGCCCTGAACCTGCACTGCTTGGGAGGCCAGCAGATGCAGCTTGCTGCTGTCATCAATGACCAGATCCGTTGCATGTCTGATGGCATGAATCCGCCCTTGGTGAACTGGCTGACCGCCATGACGGGACTGAGCCTGCCGGTGATGCTGGAGCACACGCCTGTAGGCCCTGATGCCGTCCTCCGATACGTCCGCAGGGTTAGTGAGCCTCCCCAGACACTTCCTGACCAGTCGGTGGAAGTTCAGGGATCAGAGAGACCTTCCCTTGAGCCTCAGCGGGAGAATGCTTCCCCAGCCCCTGAAATGGCAGCGGAAGAGGCCATGTCCCAAGGTCCAGCTCCTTCTCCCGATGGGGGCTCCCAAGACGAGCAGGGTGGGACTTCCGCTGAGCCTTGGGCAGCCGAAGCCCCCCCAGGATGGGTCCCTGTAATCCAGCAGGACATTCAGAGCCAGCGGAAGGTGAAACCGCAGCCCGCCCTGAGCGAGGCCTACCTCAGTGGTGGGTCTGCTGAGAGACGCAAGAGAATGCAGTGTGGGGGCCCCCAGCTGCGTCTCTCAGAGGCCGTGAGCCAGGCGGCCGAGGCAGCCGGAGCGCAGCCCCTGACGAGCCCCGAGAGCCTGAGCCGGGCCCTGGAGGCACCAGGGGTTCAGGAGCACTACAGGCAGCAGCTCCGTGCTGACATACAGAAGCGACTACAGGAAGACCCCAACTACAGTCAGGAGCGCTTCCCCAAGGCCCGCCGGGCCTTTGCTGACGATCCCTAGCTCTTGGCTCCGTGGCCCTCCATCATCCGGGGACTCTTTCCCCTGATACGTCCTTCACCGAATTTAAAAAATAAAAAGTCAGATTTTTCTGGCCACACACAAAAAAAACCCACTTCAGCGGTACGTTGCAAGTTTGTTCCTATGCATCTTCTACATTTCTTGTTGAGTTTCCTCCTAGTTTTCTAGTATTTGTTTCTTCTTTTCCTTTGTGTAGGTGGGTGAATGAGTGGATGAATAGATGTTTGGACCATAGGTTGCTTGTTCAAAAGCCTTACCTTTCCTATTTATATTTTCCAGTTGATTTTTGGTGTTATATAGGAACACTGGTTTTCCCAGTTTTTCTGTCTCACCATGTTAGTGATTTTTGTTCTTTTTAATCGGTTGTTTTTTTGAACCACTAAAGCCTTTCATGTTGCAAGTTAGATCAGAATAGTATTCCAGAAATATCTGACAGTTTTATCTGTCATTTCCCAGTATGTATGCACTCTGTATTCTTTATTGCATTTGATAGGACTTCCTGTCCAATGTTGATTAGTCGAGATGAAGAAGTTGAGAGTATTCCTTTCTTCATGTCTTTATGGGAATGTGTCCAACATTTTTCCACTAAGAATGAAGTTTACTATATAGTTTCTTATAGACATGAATTAAGAAAGTTTACCGCCGTTTTTATATTATTTAGAGTTTTTTCCACACAGATATTCACATTTATCAAATGCTTTTTCTTATCTACTGAAATACTAATAATGCTCTTCTGCTTTAATAATCATATACTAAAATTCACTATATGATAACCAAATCTGCACCGTGACATTTGTTCAGCAAGGGAAGAATCCAGTGGTGGGTCTGCTGAGAGGCAAGAGAATGCAGTGTGGGCCCCCAGCTGCGTCTCTCAGAGGCCGTGAGCCAGGCGGCCGAGGCAGCCGGAGCGCAGCCCCTGACGAGCCCCGAGAGCCTGAGCCGGGCCCTGGAGGCACCAGGGGTTCAGGAGCACTACAGGCAGCAGCTCCGTGCTGACATACAGAAGCGACTACAGGAAGACCCCAACTACAGTCAGGAGCGCTTCCCCAAGGCCCGCCGGGCCTTTGCTGACGATCCCTAGCTCTTGGCTCCGTGGCCCTCCATCATCCGGGGACTCTTTCCCCTGATACGTCCTTCACCGAATTTAAAAAATAAAAAGTCAGATTTTTCTGGCCACACACAAAAAAAACCCACTTCAGCGGTACGTTGCAAGTTTGTTCCTATGCATCTTCTACATTTCTTGTTGAGTTTCCTCCTAGTTTTCTAGTATTTGTTTCTTCTTTTCCTTTGTGTAGGTGGGTGAATGAGTGGATGAATAGATGTTTGGACCATAGGTTGCTTGTTCAAAAGCCTTACCTTTCCTATTTATATTTTCCAGTTGATTTTTGGTGTTATATAGGAACACTGGTTTTCCCAGTTTTTCTGTCTCACCATGTTAGTGATTTTTGTTCTTTTTAATCGGTTGTTTTTTTGAACCACTAAAGCCTTTCATGTTGCAAGTTAGATCAGAATAGTATTCCAGAAATATCTGACAGTTTTATCTGTCATTTCCCAGTATGTATGCACTCTGTATTCTTTATTGCATTTGATAGGACTTCCTGTCCAATGTTGATTAGTCGAGATGAAGAAGTTGAGAGTATTCCTTTCTTCATGTCTTTATGGGAATGTGTCCAACATTTTTCCACTAAGAATGAAGTTTACTATATAGTTTCTTATAGACATGAATTAAGAAAGTTTCCCGCCGTTTCTATATTATTTAGAGTTTTTTTCCACACAGATATTCACATTTATCAAATGCTTTTTCTTATCTACTGAAATACTAATAATGCTCTTCTGCTTTAATAATCATATACTAAAATTCACTATATGATAACCAAATCTGCACCGTGACATTTGTTAATATTTTAATTCATAATTTTATATACAGTAATAAGTAGAAGGCATCCATATGTAATTTTCCTTATTTTGTGCTGCTTATTTTCAGAAATCGTTGACCTAGTAAAAAGTGAAATGTTCATTTTTGCTTCCACTCTATAGTACTTTTAAGTAATAGAAATATATGGTCTTTACATGTTTGTTAGTGTTTTCCTGTACAACCATCTATGCCATGAAATTCCCAGGCAGTCTAGTGGTTAGGACTTTTACTGCAGGGGACAGAGGTTTCATCCCTGGATGGGAAAGTAAGATCCTGAAAGCTGTGCAGTACAGTCAAGAAAATATATGTATGCTTTTATGAAGGTTGATTTTGACTACCCTTTCAAATTCTTTCGTTGTTGTTAGGCAATTCCCAATTGGCTTAATTTTTCAAATTTGTATTTTTGTCCAAAATTGTTTAGTTCATGTAGATTTTCAAATTTATTAGTGTTACATACTACAATGTGTATCTCATACTACAATGAGATACCACCTCACACCCGTCAGAATCTGCAGACAATAAATGCTGGAGAGGGTGCGGAGAAAAGGGAACCTCTTGCATTGCTGGTGGGAATGCAAATTGATACAGCCTCTATGGAAGACAGTCTGGAGATTTCTTAAAAAACTAAAAATAGAAGCACCCTGTGACCCAGCAGTCCCACTCTTAGGCTTATATCCTGATGAAATCAAAACTGAAAGAAACACCTGTATCCCAATGTTCATTGCAGCTCTCTATACAATAGCCAGAACTTGGAAGCAACCTAGATGTCCATCAATGAATGAATGGATAAAGAAGCTCTGGTACATATATACAATGGAATACTACACAGCTGTTAAAAGAAATGCAGAATAATCAGCCCTAATGAAGTGGCTGGCTCTAGAACCTATCATAAAAAGTGAAGTCAGTCAAAAAGAGAAAGACAAATACAGTATACTAACACACATATATGGAATCTAGTAGGATAGTCTTGATAACACATGCAGTGAACACATGGAAAAACAGACAGAGCATAGACATAGGGACATTGTGGGGAAGAAATAGGGAGGGGGAAGCATGGAGGGAGTAACATGGAAACCTGTACTGTTATGTGTGGGAAAGATAGCTATTGTCATTGTGCTAAGGGAATAGGAGTGCTTACAATGGCTTGGGACGATGGTCTGGTGGGTTGGGATGGGGTGAACTGGGGGGGTGGGGACCATGGATATGCATATGACTGATCTGGGAACATACATGTCTGTGAACTACAAAACTCTATAAAACCTTTAAAATAAAGAATAAAAAAAAAGAATTCAGTATAATTCCCATAATGATAGGTTGTGACACTGGACTTAGCCATTTCCATTATGGGGGGTGGGGGATATATATATATATTTACATATATGCTCCATTACTTTGCTTGAAGAAAAGGCTCTCTTCATAAGCAATTATTTGTACACTGACTTATAATGAAATCATATCATGCAAATGAAAAAAAAAAGAAAAAACTGAATGGATTTAGTTTTGTTTTGATAATGTCATCTGAATTCCATCCAGACTATTACATGTAAAAGATTTTCTTTATTATTGATGAAGGTCACTTTTGATATCATAATGCTCTTTTAGTATGTGCAACACACTATTGAATCTCGAATACTAGAGACTGATAAAAGATCAGGATGCATAATTAATTTAGCTTTCCCCCTATTTTTTACCAGTATGACAGATCATATGATAATTTGACCATCAGCTTAACTCAGACATTGTTTGTTCTAGATGCTTTATGTGTGCAATCTCATTTAGTCCTCTAAATAACCCCCTAAAGTAGGAAGTCACACTGACATTATGCTGGTGATTATATTTAGACTTCAGGGAGTATTGCATGTTCTCAACATTCCAGGCAAGTTTGTATCAGAGTTGGGGTTCAGACTGAATTCTGTGGTAACAGAAGAAAATTTACGAGACAGTATTGAATCAAAGAAAAAATCTCCTTTACTTATCTTTGGCTCTCCGGTTGGGACCCTGTAAATTAGACTGGGCAAATACAGATTAACAGGACAAAAACAAACAGGAGTTTATTAATATGTGACTTGTATACACAAGGGAGAACTCAGTTGTGAGTAACCCAAATAGGTGGTTAGAATTTGTGTTTAAATACCAACAAACCAGGCTTCTACATGGGTGAGGCAAGTTAAGGAAGGATGACCAGAGAAAGTATGGTAAACAAGGGTTGTTTAATAAGGTTTGTTCGGTAGATTTAATTTGGAACTTCTCTCTGATAGGTGTTGATAAGTGCCCTTAGCAACGGGTAAAGGAGAGGGAGACATCCCCATGAGTGGAAATTTCCTTTAGAAATGGACATTTCTGTCACAAAAGGAAAATTTAGTCCCTGTTTTTAGAGCTTGAACTGGCTCTCAGTGGCCTTTAGCTCAAAATAATCCATATATCAAAGAGGCATGTTTGAAGGTGGCATAATCTGGTACCTTTATGTATCTGGCACATATTCAAATCGTGATAGAATTTTTTAAGGATCTAGATAAATCAGTATTCTCAGAATATGCCTCCCTAAGCCCATTTCGAACCTGACAAGCACATGACCAGAAAATGTGTCTAATGAGTGGATTACTGGTCAGGTGTCTTTCTGAACTTGCATCAAAGTAGGTTGTTTTAAGTCTATTTACTCAAAATACTTGAATGTGAAAGTTTGGAGTTGTTAGTCATCGAAGTGAGGTGCAGAAGAATGACAAGTCAGGAATGGTGAGGCTAATCTATTTAGGAATAAGGAATCCATTGTCGACTTTATTCTGTGATTTCTCCAGTGCTTTAAAAAAAATAAAAAGTGAAAATAGGGCTTGCCTGGTGGTCCAGTGGTTAAGAATCTGCCTTTCAATGCAAGGGAAACTGGTTCAGTCCCTGGTCCAGGAAGATCCCATATGCCATGAGGCAGCTGAGCCTGTGCGCCACAACTCCTGCAGCCCACACACCCTGAAGCCCATGGTCTGCAACCAGGAGAAGCCATTGCTCTAGTACTGCAACTAGAGAGTAGCCCCCGCTCCCTTCAACTAGAGAAAGCCTGAACGCAGCAACAAAGACCCAAAACAGCCATAAATAGATATTTTTTTTAAAAAAGTGACAGTAGATCTTAAGAATTCCAGACAGGGCTTCCCTGGTGGTCCAGTGGGTAAGGACACTGCCTTGCAGTGCAAGGGGCGCTGGTTCAATCCCTGACCTGGGAAGATCCCACATGTCACAGTGCGGCCGGACCCATGTGTCCAACTACTGAGCCGGAGCTCTGGAGCACATGCGCCCAGAGCCGGTGCTCTGCGACAACAGAGGCCACTGCAATGGGAAACCCACAGGGGCCAAATAACAAAGCTGGATGAAAATAGATAAATGAAAGACCAATAGAAGTGGCCCGCCCGCCCCCCTCCCTCCCCAACCCACACCCCCCAAAAGATATGCTTTTAAAAAAAAAGAATTCCAGACAGTATATCCTGGGAAAAAAATTTATTCTAGGGCTTGATGTAGTAATTAGTAGGGCCCTTTAAAAACTGAAGAAAATGATCTTTGAAAAATGTCATGTTATTTGTATCAAAGAAAACATCATTTCACAGAAAATAAACTATACTTAAATAAAAATTGATTTAAATAAATTTCAAAAATTGAAAAAACATTTATTTCAATGGATTAGTCTGTTTTTAATACAGATTACTAAGACTTTTCTGTCTAGTTTAACAAATATGAGCTAATTAGTTGAGGAAGTTATAGGATTTGGACCCTGAAAGTTAGTAGTAAGCACACAAAATTCATTTGTTTTTTAAATGTGAGTGTGCATAATTAATAATCTCTTTTTACTAAATGAAGATTGAGCACTTAACATGAAGATAATTAGGCTTATGTAGTTTGTAAAAGGCCATAACGATTCCTATTTGCAAATACTGTTGAATTTTAAATCATTCTCAGTTGGCAAACTGAGTGGGTGTTGTGACATATAAGAAGCTAGTGAGTATTAGAAGGAAATAAAACATTAAACCCTTAAACAGCTTTCTGTGTGAACTCCAGGTATTCTGGTTTATCTCTTTCGAACAGAGCTATCCCTGGCCAGGCTCAGGTCCTGAGCTACCATGAGAAGCACGTAGCTGGAAATGCAGAGTGACTCATGGTGGCAGAAGACAAAGGGAGTGTGTCTTCAGCCAATGCCCGTGACTGGTAACAATTTCATATTGTAATCAAGGCAATCAAGGCTTGTTCAAATGCGTGTTTCAGGACCTGGGACAGTTCCATCCAAAAGGCACAGACTGGCAGGCTAGCTGTCCAGATGGATCAGGCCCTGATCACTTGATTCTGACACTCCTCTTTCCTCCCTCTCCACTTCCATACCTACTCTTGTGGCGGCATATTGAACGTGAGTATCTCTGCTCGCTTTGTCTATGTATAGCCGCAGCAGTCTACTACTGCAGCTGCTCTTGTTTCTGTTTTTGGCTTTGTGGTTCAAGGCTACTTTTGATGCTTATTTTAAACAAAATATTTCCTGAATACTAATATTACAACAGAAGACGGGACATAGATACAATTTATGGTTTGCCCTTGTTCTTATACCTTGAGAAATGGTTCTCTTTGTATCCCGGGGCCAAATAACAAAGCTGGATGAAAACAGAGAAATGAAAGACCAATAGAAGTGGCCCGGCCGCCCCCCCCCCCCCCCCAACCCACACCCCCCCCCCCAAAAAAGATATGCTTTTAAAAAAAAAGAATTCCAGACAGTATATCCTGGGAAAAAAATTTATTCTAGGGCTTGATGTAGTAATTAGTAGGGCCCTTTAAAAACTGAAGAAAATGATCTTTGAAAAATGTCATGTTATTTGTATCAAAGAAAACATCATTTCACAGAAAATAAACTATACTTAAATAAAAATTGATTTAAATAAATTTCAAAAATTGAAAAAACATTTATTTCAATGGATTAGTCTGTTTTTAATACAGATTACTAAGACTTTTCTGTCTAGTTTAACAAATATGAGCTAATTAGTTGAGGAAGTTATAGGATTTGGACCCTGAAAGTTAGTAGTAAGCACACAAAATTCATTTGTTTTTTAAATGTGAGTGTGCATAATTAATAATCTCTTTTTACTAAATGAAGATTGAGCACTTAACATGAAGATAATTAGGCTTATGTAGTTTGTAAAAGGCCATAACGATTCCTATTTGCAAATACTGTTGAATTTTAAATCATTCTCAGTTGGCAAACTGAGTGGGTGTTGTGACATATAAGAAGCTAGTGAGTATTAGAAGGAAATAAAACATTAAACCCTTAAACAGCTTTCTGTGTGAACTCCAGGTATTCTGGTTTATCTCTTTCGAACAGAGCTATCCCTGGCCAGGCTCAGGTCCTGAGCTACCATGAGAAGCACGTAGCTGGAAATGCAGAGTGACTCATGGTGGCAGAAGACAAAGGGAGTGTGTCTTCAGCCAATGCCCGTGACTGGTAACAATTTCATATTGTAATCAAGGCAATCAAGGCTTGTTCAAATGCGTGTTTCAGGACCTGGGACAGTTCCATCCAAAAGGCACAGACTGGCAGGCTAGCTGTCCAGATGGATCAGGCCCTGATCACTTGATTCTGACACTCCTCTTTCCTCCCTCTCCACTTCCATACCTACTCTTGTGGCGGCATATTGAACGTGAGTATCTCTGCTCGCTTTGTCTATGTATAGCCGCAGCAGTCTACCTACTGCAGCTGCTCTTGTTTCTGTTTTTGGCTTTGTGGTTCAAGGCTACTTTTGATGCTTATTTTAAACAAAATATTTCCTGAATACTAATATTACAACAGAAGACGGGGACATAGATACAATTTATGGTTTGCCCCTTGTTCTTATACCTTGAGAAATGGTTCTCTTTGTATCAAAGTAATTTTAATATTTAGTGTTTAATAATCTAGATTTGTACCCTGGGACTATATGAGAGATTATTCATTATTTTTCAGTCTATATAAATCTCATTTATGCTATATTTGTAGTCTTAAGCCCATTGTTAAGGTTTATAAATCAGCCACAGTTGTTCAAACATATAAATCTAACTAAATCTAACTATATTCCTTCCTTGGGAGCTATATTATGCAACAGCCATTGGGTTAAACTTGGAGATATTTCATGTGTTTTGGAAACTTAAATCATTTGGTTTGGGTCCAAGATTAACCTCCTAGAATAACAATATCCTTCAGAGAATTAAGTTTCAGCAAGTTTCCAATTTTGTTTCTTTTTCCTGCTATTTATATTAACTTAAAGAAATTAAATTTCCTTCCAAAGAATAATATCCACCCCAGATCCTTCTTTTAGGATGTCTGCTCAAGTCATCTTCTGTCCCTGAAATTTACACTATATAGTTTCAGGATCTTTATCCGTGTGTAAGAGCAAAATGATGAGACACAGATACCAGATTTGAAGAGGTGTTACCTAGGAAACAAATCAAATTCTAAGACTGTGTTTTCTATAATTGTCCATGATTGGAGATGAACCCTTGAAATTTAACTTCCTAGGAATTTGTCGTTTTTGTGAGCATGATGTGCACAGAAACAATTGAAATAATCAATTAAGCAAATACATTTGATGAGATATTCAGTGTTTCTTCTCTGCTTTTTGCGTTTTAAACAACTTGAGTTTTGTTTGACCTTTAACAAATGTAACTACTTGGGACTTGTTCACAGGGGATAAATTAATTTTGAAACATTTCGATTTTTTAATATTTGAGATGCTTGAAGAGCGGTAAAGATGTGGGATTCATATAGATAAACTAAAATAATGTTTTATTATAATTTTTAAAACTCGGGAGTTTTTTTTACAGAAGGAGCATAAAGGAAGCACTATTTGAGGGGAAGCACTATTGTAAAACTCAAACTCTAGTTCCTATAGTTTATAAATCTAGAAAACTTAAAAACTGAACAAAACAGTATAAAACACAGTCATAACAGCAGCACCAAGATTTCAAAGAAGCACTTGACTCCATGGCAAGTTTCTTGCACAGGGAACTTTTTTCACATAAGCTGGGAAGATGACCTCATATTCTCCCTTCCTCCACTGGCTTGCAGACATTGACCAGGTCCCAGAAATGCTCATGACCATTCAGGGCTGCCAGTGTTCACTCCTTCTAGCATTGGTCACTCAAAGTCAAGCACCAGGTGAAACATCTTTTATGTTAATAATTTCTAATATTCTTAATTCTGCTGTAGTTTTCACACACCTAAGTTACTAATCTGACAAGTCAAAATACTGCATCTTTTCCTGTTGCTTTCATAGTGAATGTTTTCATAGTGAACTATTTTAGGGAGTATAATATCCTTCCCCAAAAGAAGTCCATGTCCTAATCTGAATATGTTCTCTTAGATGCCATAAGGACTCTGAGTGTGATTAGGTCAAGGATTTTGAGTTGGGAGGATTATCTTCAATTATGTGGATAGAGCCAGTATATCCACAAAGGTCCTTATAAGAGAAAGGCATGAGGGTCATTCAGAGAAGGCAATGTGATGATAGAAGCAAGATACTTGAAGAGGTGTTACCTAGGAAACAAATCAAATTCTAAGACTGTGTTTTCTATAATTGTCCATGATTGGAGATGAACCCTTGAAATTTAACTTCCTAGGAATTTGTCGTTTTTGTGAGCATGATGTGCACAGAAACAATTGAAATAATCAATTAAGCAAATACATTTGATGAGATATTCAGTGTTTCTTCTCTGCTTTTTGCGTTTTAAACAACTTGAGTTTTGTTTGACCTTTAACAAATGTAACTACTTGGGACTTGTTCACAGGGGATAAATTAATTTTGAAACATTTCGATTTTTTAATATTTGAGATGCTTGAAGAGCGGTAAAGATGTGGGATTCATATAGATAAACTAAAATAATGTTTTATTATAATTTTTAAAACTCGGGAGTTTTTTTTACAGAAGGAGCATAAAGGAAGCACTATTTGAGGGGAAGCACTATTGTAAAACTCAAACTCTAGTTCCTATAGTTTATAAATCTAGAAAACTTAAAAACTGAACAAAACAGTATAAAACACAGTCATAACAGCAGCACCAAGATTTCAAAGAAGCACTTGACTCCATGGCAAGTTTCTTGCACAGGGAACTTTTTTCACATAAGCTGGGAAGATGACCTCATATTCTCCCTTCCTCCACTGGCTTGCAGACATTGACCAGGTCCCAGAAATGCTCATGACCATTCAGGGCTGCCAGTGTTCACTCCTTCTAGCATTGGTCACTCAAAGTCAAGCACCAGGTGAAACATCTTTTATGTTAATAATTTCTAATATTCTTAATTCTGCTGTAGTTTTCACACACCTAAGTTACTAATCTGACAAGTCAAAATACTGCATCTTTTCCTGTTGCTTTCATAGTGAATGTTTTCATAGTGAACTATTTTAGGGAGTATAATATCCTTCCCCAAAAGAAGTCCATGTCCTAATCTGAATATGTTCTCTTAGATGCCATAAGGACTCTGAGTGTGATTAGGTCAAGGATTTTGAGTTGGGAGGATTATCTTCAATTATGTGGATAGAGCCAGTATATCCACAAAGGTCCTTATAAGAGAAAGGCATGAGGGTCATTCAGAGAAGGCAATGTGATGATAGAAGCAAGACTGAGAGGGCGGGGGGCAGGGGGAGAGAAAGAACAAGAGAGAAAGAGATTGACTTTTTCTGATTATAATAACAAGCTCATATTTTTTGAAAAAAATGTCTTCTTCAGAGAAGTTTAAAGGGAGGAAGAAGCCATCACTTGGAGAACATAGCAGTCTTGCTGACGACTGATCCATGTTGAGACTTTCTGACCCTCAACCTTCCCTCAGTTTTTTCAGTCAAAGCCTAGTGAACATATTATGCATAATACACTTTAACTAAACTATGGAACTAGGCTGCTTAGTTTTCTAATCTTCCCTTTAACTGTGGGCTCTTGACTTTTCGGAAAACTCTAAACACAGAGTAAGTCCAAATCAATAATTGCTGAGCTCATTGATTAGTTGATTAATTGATGGAATGCCATTAAAATGTAGTACTCTATAAATATTCATTAAGTATCTAATGATAGATATTGAGTATTGTGTGACAGGCTCAGTCTCAGGCACTGTATAAAAAAGTCCCTGCCGCTGAGGTGTTTACATTAAAAGGAGATACATAGACAGCAAAGAAAAGCAAAACAAATAAATATACAGTGTTTCCAGCATTGACCAGTAGTTCAAGGAAAAATAAATGACATGTGAGACGGAGAGTGTTGGATGGGTGCTGTTTAAATAGGGAAGCAAGGAAGGCCACTCCAGTTGGGTGACATTTGAGTAGAACCTGAAGAAAAAGGAGGAAGTGAGCACTGTCAGTATCTCAGCTAGGAGTGAGAGCCCTGAACCAGGAGGATGTTTAGCATATTCAAAGAGATACAGAGAGGTATCTGTGGATAGGGGCAATTGGAGGACTGATGGCAGTGACAGGCTTCCCTGGTGGCTCAGATGGCAGAGTATGCCTGCAGTCCAGGAGACCTGGGTTCGATCCCTAGGTTGGGAAAATCCCCTGGAGGAGGGCATGGAAACCCAGTTCAGTGTTCTTGCTTGGGAGAATTCCCACAGACAGAGAAGCCTGGAAGGCTGCAGTCCATGGAGTTGCAAAGAGACACAACCAAGCGACTAAGCACAGCAGAGAGGCAGTTTGGGTCAGACCTGAGGGTCATGGCTAAAACTTGGACGTTCACCCTGAATGTGATGGGAAGCTTCTGGAGACATCATGATTTGATAGTCTAGAAGTATCATTCTGGCTGCCAAATGGAAATTAGGATGTAGGTGACAAAGGTAGAGGCAGAGAGAATAGGAGTGCAGGCTAGTAATAATGGTAGTTTAGAACCTAGTTGCTGTGGCCAAACTGGTGAGAAGTTGCTGTGTTATGGATGCATGTCTAAGAAAATACAAATTGAAGTTTCTCATGGATTGACTGTGAGATATAGGAAATTAATCTGGAGTTCTGAATAGAGGTCCAGTCTGATGACACAAATTTTGGCAAGGTCAGTGGATAGATGCAGTTTCAATCCAGGAGGTTTCATGAGTGCACCTAAGGGGAAAGCGTGCAACGTGAGGAAGTCTGGGCCCAGAGCACCCTGATGCTCGGAGGTAGAGGAAATTAAGAGGTTTAAGAGGGATTCACTGCAGTGGGGAGGAGAACCAAGTGTGGAGTCCCCAGAGTCTGTGAGGAAAACATTTAGAAGAACAGGGAGGGATCTGCATGTCAAGTCTGCAGATAAAATGACAAAGATGGGAGGGGAGTGTTGATTCTGGAAATTGACCACAGGGTGGTCACTGGTGTCCTTGGATGAACTGTTCGCATAGAATGATGGAGACAAAGACTTGACCACGCTGGGTCCAGAGAGAATGAGTAGGCAGGAAATGGAGACCCTAAGTGCAGGGAAAGATTTCTAGGAATTCAGCTGCAAGTGCAAATAAAAAATTTAGGCAGTAGCTTGAGGTGATGTGAGACCACAGGAAAGCTTTATTATTTATTTAGGCCACACCACGTGGTGTTCGGGATCTTGATTCTCTGAACAGGGATTGAACACAGAGCCCTGGCAGTGAGAATATTAACATGTGACACAGTATTATTTACTAAAGTAAAGATTTTGTTCAAATTTCACAAAATTTTATGTTAGTGTCCATCATTTATTTTAACCTTATTCAAGATTCTACATTGTAGTTAGTTGCATTGAACAGCTTTAGCAGCATGCAACAAAGTCTAATAAGTTCTCTTTTCATTTTTATTCTGTTACAAATATTTTCTAATTTTCATTGTTATGGTTCTTAAATACATCCATCATTTAAAAGTGGACATTTGATTTCCAAATATGTGGGTGTGTTTAAATGTCTTTGATTTAATTCCTCGTTTTGTTATTAATTTCTCATTTAAATACTTTCATCTCTGCAATCATTTTTTTTAGTATTTTAACTTTATTGAGGTGTTTTATGGCTGAGTTAAAGATCTCTCTTGGTCAATGTCACATTGCACTGGAAAATATGTGGGCTATTTTCAAATACCTTTTGATATTGATTTCTATCATAATTCCACAGTGATAAGTGAACAGACTCTGTATAATTTCAATACTTTTAGACCATGACATATTTTTACCTTATTTTATGGCCTTGGGTATATTCCAGTGTCTCCTGGTTTATAGTTCATGAGAACTTGAATAGAATTTGTATGCAGCTGTTGTGTGAAACTTGTATCAGTCTTAATTATCTTGAATTGGTTCATAGTGATTTTCAGGTCTACTATATCATTCTACTTTTCTATTCATTCTATTAATTTTTGAGAGTTTGATATTGACTCTCCAACTAAAAATCTTAATTTATCTACTTAAAAAATGATTGTAATATATGTGAAACTATACATAACTTTGTTCTGTATTTTGTGAGTCTCCAGTAAATGTATTAGCATACTTTCATAATTTGAAAAAAAAAAAGAAGAAGAAAGCAAAAAAGGGAGATGAGGCCCAAGGGGCCTGTGAAAAGCTTAACCTTACAAATGGTAAACGGACAGGTCAAATATTTTCATATATATATATATATATATATACACATTTACTGAAATATAATTGATTTACAATGTTATGGTAGTTTCAAGTGTATACCAAAGTGATTGAATTATACATATATATATATATATATATATATATATTCTTTTTTTAAAAAAAACTTTCATTTTATTTTACCTTTTACAGATTTCTGTTGTTTACAGATATGTATGGTCTCAGATTAGTCATATGTATATCCCCCCCGTCCCACCCCTCCAGATCATCATACAGTACCCCTGAAGGATCTTCTTTTCTCACAGAGTAATGGCTATAGCTATTTTCTTCACATATGATAGTAGGGCCTTCATGTTACTTCCTTTATGCCTCTCACCCACTGTTCCTTCCCCACAATGTCCATATGTCCACTGTCCATGTCTGTCTTTCCGTCACTTCACTGCGTGGGCCATCATCACCATCCTGCTAGATTCCATATATATGTGCTACTATATTGTACTTGTCCTTCTTTTTCTGACTAACTTCACTTTTTATGATAGGTTCTAGATCCAGCCACCTCATTAGGGCTGATTATTCTGCATTTCTTTTTACAGCTGTGTAGTATTCCATTGTCTATATGTACCAGAGCATTTTTACCCATTCATTCGTCAATGGGCATCTAGGTTGCTTCCAGGTTCTAGCTTTTGTATAGAGAGCTGCAATGAACATTGGGGTACAGGTGCTTCTTTCAGATTTAATTTCATCAGGGTATAAGCCTAAGAGTGAGATTGCTGGGTCATATGGTACTTCTATTTTTAGCTTTTTAAGAAATCTCCATACTGTCTTCCATAGAGGTTGTATCAATTTACATTCCCACCAGCAATGCAAGAGGGTTCCCTTTTCTCCGCACCCTCTCCAGCATTTGTTGTCTTTTTTTAAAATGATTGTAATATATGTGAAACTATACATAACTTTGTTCTGTATTTTGTGAGTCTCCAGTAAATGTATTAGCATACTTTCATAATTTGAAAAGAAAAAAAAAGAAAAAAAAGAAAGATGAGGCCCAAGGGGCATGTGAAAAGCTTAACCTTACAAATGGTAAACGGACAGGTCAAATATTTTCATATATATATATATATATATATACACATTTACTGAAATATAATTGATTTACAATGTTATGGTAGTTTCAAGTGTATACCAAAGTGATTGAATTATACATATATATATATATATATATATATATATTCTTTTTTTAAAAAAAACTTTCATTTTATTTTACCTTTTACAGATTTCTGTTGTTTACAGATATGTATGGTCTCAGATTAGTCATATGTATATCCCCCCCGTCCCACCCCTCCAGATCATCATACAGTACCCCTGAAGGATCTTCTTTTCTCACAGAGTAATGGCTATAGCTATTTTCTTCACATATGATAGTAGGGCCTTCATGTTACTTCCTTTATGCCTCTCACCCACTGTTCCTTCCCCACAATGTCCATATGTCCACTGTCCATGTCTGTCTTTCCGTCACTTCACTGCGTGGGCCATCATCACCATCCTGCTAGATTCCATATATATGTGCTACTATATTGTACTTGTCCTTCTTTTTCTGACTAACTTCACTTTTTATGATAGGTTCTAGATCCAGCCACCTCATTAGGGCTGATTATTCTGCATTTCTTTTTACAGCTGTGTAGTATTCCATTGTCTATATGTACCAGAGCATTTTTACCCATTCATTCGTCAATGGGCATCTAGGTTGCTTCCAGGTTCTAGCTTTTGTATAGAGAGCTGCAATGAACATTGGGGTACAGGTGCTTCTTTCAGATTTAATTTCATCAGGGTATAAGCCTAAGAGTGAGATTGCTGGGTCATATGGTACTTCTATTTTTAGCTTTTTAAGAAATCTCCATACTGTCTTCCATAGAGGTTGTATCAATTTACATTCCCACCAGCAATGCAAGAGGGTTCCCTTTTCTCCGCACCCTCTCCCGCATTTATTGTCTGTCGATTTGTGGATGATGGCCATTCTGACAGGTGTGAGGTGATATTTCATTATAGTTTTGATTTGCATTTCTCTAATAATAAGCGAGGTTAAGCATCGTTTCATGTGCTTTTGGGCCATCTGGATGTCCTCTTTGGAGAGGCGTCTCTTTAGATCTTTTTCCCATTTTTTGATTGGGTTGTTCGTTTTCCCCGTGCTGAGTTGTCTAAGTTGCTTGTAGATTTTGGAGATTAATTCTTTGTCTGTTGTTTCATTTGCTATGATTATTCTCCCATTCTGTGGGCTGTCTGTTCAGCTTTTTTGTAATTTCTTTTGCTGTACAAAATCTTTTAAGTTTCATTAGGTCCCACATATTCATTTTTCTTTTCAGTTCCGCTGTTCTAGTAGGTGGGTCAGAGAAGATCTTGCTTTGATTGATGTCCTTGAGGGTTTTGCCTATATTCTCCTCTAAGAGTTTGATGGTTTCTGGCCTTACATTTAGGTCTTTAATCCATTTTGAGTTGATCTTTGTGTATGGTGTCAGGGAATGTTCCAACTTCATGTTTTTGCATGTAGCTGTCCAATTTTCCCAGCACCACTTGTTGAAGAGGCTGTCTTTGTCCCATTTTATAGTTTCCCCTCCTTTGTCAAAAATAAGGTAGCCATAGGTGCATGGGTTTATCTCCAGGTTCTCTATCTTGTTCCATTGGTCTACATTTCTGTTTTTGTGCCAGTACCATACTGTCTTGAGGACTGTTGCTTTGGAGTATAGTCTGAAGTTGGGGAAGCTGAATCCTCCAGCTTCATTCTTCTTCCTCAGGATTGCTTTGGCTATTCGAGGTCTTTTGTGTTTCCATATGAACTGTGTTATTCTTTGGTCTAGTTCTGTGAATAATATCATTGCTAGTTTGATAGGGATCGCATTGAATCTCTAAATGACATTTGGTAGTATGGTCATTTTCACAATATTGATTCTTCCGACCCAGGAACATGGACTATCTCTCCATCTGTTTAAGTCTTCTTTAATTTCTTTCATGAGTGTCTTGTAATATTCAGTGTACAGTTCTTTTGTTTCTTTGGGTAGGTTTATTCCTAGATATTTTACTCTTTTGGTTGCAATGGTGAAGGGGATCGCCTCTTTGACTTCGTTTTCTGATTTTTTATTGTTCATGTATAGGAATGCCAGTGATTTCTGTATATTGATTTTGTATCCCGTGACTTTGCTGAATTCGCTGATTAGCTCTAGTAGTTTTGTAATAGTGTCTTTGGGATTTTCTATGTATAATATCATGTCATCTGTGAATAGAGAGAGTTTGACTTCTTCCTTTGCAATCTGGATTCCTTTTATTTCTTTCTCTTCTCTTATTGCTGTTGCTAGAACTTCCAGGACTATGTTGAATAGCAGTGGTGAAAGTCGACACCCCTGTCTTGTTCCTGATCTTAGAGGGAACGCTTTCAGTTTTTCCCCGTTGAGGCTAATGTTTGCTGTGGGCTTCTCATATATGGCTTTTATTATGTTGAGATAGGTTCCTTCTATGCACATTTTTTGAAGAGTTTTTATCATAAATGGATGTTGTACTTTGTCAAAGGCTTTTTCTGCATCTATTGAGATGATCATGTGATTTTTGTGTCTCAATTTGTTGATCTGGTGTATCACATTGATTGATTTGAGGATATTGAAGAATCCTTGCATGCCTGGGATGAACCCAACTTGATCATGGTGTATGAGTTTTTTGATGTGTCGTTGAATTCTGTTTGCTAGGATTTTGTTGAGGATCTTGGCATCTAAGTTCATCAGAGAAATCGGTCTGTAATTTTCCTTTTTTGTGTTGTCTTTGCCTGGTTTGGGTATCAGGGTGATGGTGGCCTCGTAGAATGTGTTTGGAAGTGTTCCTTCCTGTGCAATTCTTTGAAAGAGTTTTAGAAGGACAGGCATTAGCTCTTCTTTAAATGTTTGGTAGAATTTGGCTGTGAAGCCATCTGGCCGTGGGCTTTCATTTTGGGGTAGATTTTTAATCACAAATTCGATTTCTGAGCTTGTGATTGGATTGTTCAAAGTTTCTGTTTCTTCCTGGCTCAGTCTTGGGAGATTAATCTTCCCCAAGAAACTGTCCATTTCTTCCAGGTTTTCCAGTTGTTGCCATAGAGTTGTTCATAATAGTCTCTTAGAATCCTTTGGATTTCTGCATTATCTGTTGTAATCTCTCCTTTTTCATTTTTGATTTTGTTGATCTGGTTCTTCTCTCTTTCTTGATGAGTCTGGCCCGTGGCTTCTCAATTTTGTTTACCTTTTCAAAGAACCAGCTTTTTGTTTTATTTATCTTTACTATTGTTTCTTTCCTTTCTTTGTCATTTATTTCTGTTCTGATCTTTATGATTTCTCTTTTCCTGCTGACTTTAGGGTGTTTTTATTCTTCTTTCCTCAGTTGTTTTAAGCGTAGAGTTAGGTTGTCTGTTTGAGATTTTCCTAGTTTCTTAAATTGCTATAAACTTCCCTCTTAGAACTGCTTTTGCAGTATCCCATAGGTTTTGCACTGTCGTGTGTTCATTGTTGTTTTCTTCTAGGAATTGTTTTATTTCTCCTTTGATTTGCTCAGTAATCAGTTGGATTTTTAGGTATGTGTTGTTTAATCTCCATGTGTTTGTGCTTTTAGCGGTTTTTTTCCTGTAGTTGATCTCTAGTCTCGTTGCATTGTGGTCCGAGAAGGTGATTAATATAATTTCAATTTTCTTGAACTGACTGAGGTTTGATTTGTGGCCCAGGATGTGGTCTATCCTGGAGAATGTTCCATGAGCACTTGAGAAGAAAGTGTATTCTTCTGCTTTTGGATGGAAGGTCCTAAAGATATCTATAAGGTCCATCTCTTCTAGTGTGGCATTTAAGGCTTGTGTTTCTTCATTCTTTTTTCTGTTTTGATGATCTGTCCATTGGTATCAGGGTGATGGTGGCCTCGTAGAATGTGTTTGGAAGTGTTCCTTCCTGTGCAATTCTTTGAAAGAGTTTTAGAAGGACAGGCATTAGCTCTTCTTTAAATGTTTGGTAGAATTTGGCTGTGAAGCCATCTGGCCGTGGGCTTTCATTTTGGGGTAGATTTTTAATCACAAATTCGATTTCTGAGCTTGTGATTGGATTGTTCAAAGTTTCTGTTTCTTCCTGGCTCAGTCTTGGGAGATTAATCTTCCCCAAGAAACTGTCCATTTCTTCCAGGTTTTCCAGTTGTTGCCATAGAGTTGTTCATAATAGTCTCTTAGAATCCTTTGGATTTCTGCATTATCTGTTGTAATCTCTCCTTTTTCATTTTTGATTTTGTTGATCTGGTTCTTCTCTCTTTCTTGATGAGTCTGGCCCGTGGCTTCTCAATTTTGTTTACCTTTTCAAAGAACCAGCTTTTTGTTTTATTTATCTTTACTATTGTTTCTTTCCTTTCTTTTTCATTTATTTCTGTTCTGATCTTTATGATTTCTCTTTTCCTGCTGACTTTAGGGTGTTTTTATTCTTCTTTCCTCAGTTGTTTTAAGCGTAGAGTTAGGTTGTCTGTTTGAGATTTTCCTAGTTTCTTAAATTGCTATAAACTTCCCTCTTAGAACTGCTTTTGCAGTATCCCATAGGTTTTGCACTGTCGTGTGTTCATTGTTGTTTTCTTCTAGGAATTGTTTTATTTCTCCTTTGATTTGCTCAGTAATCAGTTGGATTTTTAGGTATGTGTTGTTTAATCTCCATGTGTTTGTGCTTTTAGCGGTTTTTTTCCTGTAGTTGATCTCTAGTCTCGTTGCATTGTGGTCCGAGAAGGTGATTAATATAATTTCAATTTTCTTGAACTGACTGAGGTTTGATTTGTGGCCCAGGATGTGGTCTATCCTGGAGAATGTTCCATGAGCACTTGAGAAGAAAGTGTATTCTTCTGCTTTTGGATGGAAGGTCCTAAAGATATCTATAAGGTCCATCTCTTCTAGTGTGGCATTTAAGGCTTGTGTTTCTTTATTAATTTTCTGTTTGGATGATCTGTCCATTGGTGTGAGAGGAGTGTTAAAGTCTCCTACTATGATTGTGTTAGTGTCAATGTCTTCTTTTATGTCTGAAAGTGTTTGTCTTATTTATTGGGGTGCTCCTGTGTTGGGTGCATAGATATTTATGATTGTTATGTCTTCCTCTTGGATGGATCCCTTGATCATGATGTAGCGCCTTGCCCTGTGTCTTCTAATCTTTATTTTGAGGTCTATTTTGTCTGATATGAGGATTGCTACTCCAGCTTTCTTTTGATTTCTGTTTGTATGGAATGTCTTTTTCCATCCTCTCACTTTCAATCTTTGAGTGTCTCTAGGTCTGAAGTGAGTTTCCTGGAGGCAGCATATGTATGTGTCATGTTTTTGAATCCATTCAGCCACTCTATGCATTTTGGTTGGGGCATTTAGTCCATTTACATTCAAAGTAATTATTGATACAAATGATCCTATTGTCATCTTCTTAGATGTTATGATGGCTTTGTTTTGTGGATCTTCTCCTTCTCTTATACTTGTTGTCTATATAAGTCCCTTTAATACTTGTTGTAAGGCTGGTTTGGTGTGACTAAATTCTTTTAGCTTTTGCATGTCTGTAAAGCTTTTGATTTCTCCATCAATTTTGAATGAGATCCTTGCAGGGTATGATTCTTGGTTGCAGATTATTCTCTTTTAGCCGTTTAAATGTGTCCTGCCATTCCCTTCTGGCCTGCAGAGTTTCTGTTGAAAGGTCAGCTGTTGAACGTATGGGCTTTCCCTTGTATGTCACTAGTTGCTTTTCCCTTGCTGCTTTGAGAATTCTGTCTTTGTGTTTCATTTTTGTTAGTTTCATTAATATGTGTCTTGGTGTGTTTCTTCTCAGGTTACTTCTGTATGGTACTCTTTGTTCTTCTTGTACTTGATTGACTTTTTAAGATTCTTTCCCACTATAGGTTATTACAGGACATTGAGTATAGGTCCCTGTGGTATATAATAGGCCATTGCTGGTGATGGGGGTATATATTTTAACAAAGAATTTTTTTTTTGCCACTTTTTGGTGTAGGCGGCATTTCAAAATACATAGTTTTGGTGCATAAAAAGAGAAAATTAGAAATGTCATAATTTTTATGGTTTAGAGGTTGTTTTATAGAAAACCCATATATGAACAACTATCTAATTGAGCAGTAGTTATTAATATCATGTCTAATTTGTTTAACTCCTTTTTTTAGAATGTTATGTTAAGGCCATGGTTCAAGGCTCCAACTCAGTATACTTCTGCTGGCTTTAAATATATTAGTGATTGTTCTGTAGTTGTGAATTGCATCTCTAAAGCGAGCCATATAAATAAAGGTTGGGGGAGCAGGAGCACATGGATTTTATTTATTGCAACAACCTTCTCACTACTGGGGAAAAAAACAGCAGGTCCAACAACTGTGCATCAGCACTATTAGCTCACATTAAAGATGGCCCTTTGGGCCAAAAACCGGATATATATTGTGGAACTGATATTGTCAATGTAATGAAACAGCTTTTTCAAAGATGAGATACAATTTAACTAAATCATTTTTAAAGTGCAAGCATTAGAGCTTCTTGGACATTTGCATTGCAAACCACTCTGTTTCTTCGTAGCCCTAGCCTGTCTTGGTCATTAAGACCATTCAGGGGAGTGAGCGTTTGGGGTTTATTTTGGAAAGTCAGTTTCTTGTCTTAGAAGATTACTTTGCAGTATTTTTGAGAGACTGGTTAAATTATCTACAGATTGCAGGTGACAGTAATAGGATGGTCAAGTAACCTGCCCAGAACCCATGAACAGAGCTGCTGGAATGGGTCTCCTTGGTATCAGTGAGACCTGGTTGAGATTTTCCTTTGGGAGTGGTAAACAGGCTTCACTGTTCCCTTCTGTCTCCCTTCCTCCCTGCCTCCTCTTTCCTCCCTTCTCCTTCCCTCCTTCCTTCCTACCATGCCTCTCAACCTCCTTTTTCTTTCCCTTCCTCCCCCTTTCTCTCTCTCCCTCCACCTCCTGCATCTTTCCTGCCTCCTTTCATCCCCTCTTTCTCTTCTCCCCTTCCTTCACACCTCCTTCTCCTTTGTAAATCCCACAAACCATGGTTATATATCCCCTGGATCCATGCAAGTGGGTTCACTAAGTTGCACATTACACAAATAAAAGCATCTGGTAGAACAGCTAATATCTTTATAGAACTTAACCCTTTATGAAGAAAATTTTGGCAGAAATTTTCCTTTAAAATGTTCCACAAACCTGTGCAAAAAGTACTTACCCTTATTAACTTACGATTTCATTCATTTGGCCTTAGAGAGGACAAGATGCTTACCCAGGGTTGCACGGACAGCAAGTGGTAATGCTGATAACAAAATCCAGGTCACATGGCTCCAAGACTCTTGCCCTAATACTACATAATCTCTGTTCCTCCTTGCCTCCTCATTAAGTGAAGGTAAACACAGTTGTGAGGCTGAGAGAGCCTGACAAAACACCCATGTTCCCCAGTTTCTCTTTCTCCATAAATTTTTGCTTAACAGAGTGGAGAAAACTGTTTTTAGTACTTCACTTCCACCCTTACCAGCCAAAGGAAGAACCTGTCAGGCAGGCATTTGACCCAGAAATGAGGGATAATACCAGCACTGGAGTTTCCATGAACGCTCTGTCTCCAGCAAACCTGAAATTCTGCAGTACTAAGACAGATGCTGTAAGTTTCCTACTACATCTGACATCATTCTTGTTAATATTTAGTCATGCTTCATAGTAGTATCCCTCTTGACTTATAGATGGGAACAGAACATTTCTATTTCTTTTCCTGATACTGATGTTGGAAACGAAGCTGTTTTTCATTCATTGTGTCTGGGAAATGCACACTCTATTAACAGAGTGGTAATTGAGAGATGGCTCAGTCCTCATGAAATATATTGCTCCTGAATTCTTTTCCATTTCCATCTCTGTTCCAATACTCATAAAGCATTTGTCTGGGGCTACAGCAATTATTTTGTCAGCCATACCCTAAAGTGTCACCATAATTAGGTAGATTGTGGAAGAACAAGGTTTATGGACTATGTAATTAATCTTGCCCACTGGTGTGCATTTTCTAGCATCCAACAACGCAGGGCTAATACTCACCAAACCTGCCTGACTTCCTCTCCTAAGTGTTGTGTAGTTCAAAGCACATTTGCAGAAAAGGTTGCAGTTAGCTACAAATGTGAACAATTAGAAATAATAGCGATTGGAATAGTCTTGTAACTCTGAAATAATATTTTACATTGTGAAAATAGTTCCTACATTTCAAAGATATAGATTACATTGCAATCAACACATATATCCATACAGTAAACATATTGAGTTTGTTTCCTACCAATACTTTTTTTAAAGGCAAGACAATATTATAGTTATAGATAAAGGCCTATGTCTCATTCCCCTCTCTTCTCTGGAGAAATAATTGGCATCCTGATGGTGTGTATTTCTACTAATTTCTTTTTTGGGGGGGGCATGGGTTGGGTAGGGAGGGAGGTGGGCGGGCCACTTCTATTGGTCTTTCATTTACCTATTTTCATCCACCTTTGTTCTTTGGCCCATGTGGGCCTCCCATCGCAGTGGCCTCTGTTGTCGCAGAGCACCGGCTCTGGGCACATGTGCTCCAGAGCTCTGGCTCGGTAATTGGACACATCAGTCCAACCGCTCCGCGGCACGTGGGATCTTCCCAGGCCAGGGATCGAACCGTCGCCCCTTGCACTGCAAGGCGGTGTCCTTACCCACTGGAGTTTCCATGAACGCTCTGTCTCCAGCAAACCTGAAATTCTGCAGTACTAAGACAGATGCTGTAAGTTTCCTACTACATCTGACATCATTCTTGTTAATATTTAGTCATGCTTCATAGTAGTATCCCTCTTGACTTATAGATGGGAACAGAACATTTCTATTTCTTTTCCTGATACTGATGTTGGAAACGAAGCTGTTTTTCATTCATTGTGTCTGGGAAATGCACACTCTATTAACAGAGTGGTAATTGAGAGATGGCTCAGTCCTCATGAAATATATTGCTCCTGAATTCTTTTCCATTTCCATCTCTGTTCCAATACTCATAAAGCATTTGTCTGGGGCTACAGCAATTATTTTGTCAGCCATACCCTAAAGTGTCACCATAATTAGGTAGATTGTGGAAGAACAAGGTTTATGGACTATGTAATTAATCTTGCCCACTGGTGTGCATTTTCTAGCATCCAACAACGCAGGGCTAATACTCACCAAACCTGCCTGACTTCCTCTCCTAAGTGTTGTGTAGTTCAAAGCACATTTGCAGAAAAGGTTGCAGTTAGCTACAAATGTGAACAATTAGAAATAATAGCGATTGGAATAGTCTTGTAACTCTGAAATAATATTTTACATTGTGAAAATAGTTCCTACATTTCAAAGATATAGATTACATTGCAATCAACACATATATCCATACAGTAAACATATTGAGTTTGTTTCCTACCAATACTTTTTTTAAAGGCAAGACAATATTATAGTTATAGATAAAGGCCTATGTCTCATTCCCCTCTCTTCTCTGGAGAAATAATTGGCATCCTGATGGTGTGTATTTCTACTAATTTCTTTTTTGGGGGGGGCATGGGTTGGGTAGGGAGGGAGGTGGGCGGGCCACTTCTATTGGTCTTTCATTTACCTATTTTCATCCACCTTTGTTCTTTGGCCCATGTGGGCCTCCCATCGCAGTGGCCTCTGTTGTCGCAGAGCACCGGCTCTGGGCACATGTGCTCCAGAGCTCTGGCTCGGTAATTGGACACATCAGTCCAACCGCTCCGCGGCACGTGGGATCTTCCCAGGCCAGGGATCGAACCGGCGCCCCTTGCACTGCAAGGTGGTGTCCTTACCCACTGGACCACCAGGGAAGCCCTCCTACTAATTTCTTATATTTTATTCCCTATCTTTCTTTATATATATATATATATATATATATATATATATATATATATATTCATACACCATATATTGTATCATATCAGGTATTTTTCAGAATGTATGTAAGTGGTTTTATACTGTATCCTTTTTCAGTGTGCCTTTTTCTCCCATTCAGCATCAAGTGTTTGCAGTTAATATTTAAATTGAACATGTAGGTCTGTTTTTTTTTTTTTTAAAGAGTTCATTATGTAAATATATGAAGATTTAGTTATGCAATGACTTCTTTCTTTTTCTCTTTGAGTTCTTTAAAAACTTTTTTGAATTTAAAATTTTTATTTATTTCTAATTGGAGAATAATTGCTTTACAATGTTGTGTTGGTTTATGCTGTACAACACTGTGAATCAGTCCTAAGTATACATCTGTCCCCTTTCTCTTGAGCCTCCCTCCCATCCCATCCTCCATCCCACTCCTCTAGGTTATCACAGAGCACCAAGTCTAGCTTCCTGTGTTATATAGCAGTTTCCCCCAGCTATGTATTTTGCATATGGTAATGTATATATTTCATTGCTACTCCTTCCACTCTTTCCTTCCCCCACTGTATTCACAAAGCTGTTCTCTACATCTATGTCTGTATTCTTTCACTGCAAATAGGTTCATCAATACTATTTTTCCAAATTACATATATATGCATTAGTATACAATCTGACTTATCCCACTCTGTATAACAGGTTCTAAGTTCATCTATCTCATTAGAACTGACTGAAATGCATCCCTTTTTATGGCTGAGTAATATAAGAGCCTCTTGATGAAGATGAAAGAGGAGAGTGGAAAAGCTGGCTGAAAGTTCAACATTCAAAAAACTAAGATCATGGCATCCGGTCCCATCACTTCATGGCAAATGGGCAAACCATGGAAACAGTGACAGACTTTATTTTCTTGGGTACCAAAGACACTGCGGATGGTAACTGCAGCCATGAAATTAAAAGGTGCTTGCTCCTTGAAAGAAAAGCCATGACAAGCCTAGACAGCATATTCAAAAGCAGAGATATCACTTTGCTGACAAAAGTCCACATAGTCAAAGCTTTGGTTTTCCCAGTAGTCATGTATGGATGTGAGAATTGGACCATAAAGAAGGCTGAGTGCTGAAGAATTGATGCCTCTGAACTGTGGTGCTGAAGAAGGCTCTTGAGAGTCCCTTGGACCTCAAGGAGATCCAACCAGTCCTAAAGGAAATCAACCCTGAATATTCATTGAAAGGACTGATGCTGAAGCTGAAGCTCAGATACTTTGGCCACCTGATGGCAAAGAGACAACTCACTGGAAAAGAGCCTGATGTTGGGGGAAAGAGCCTGATGAAGGCAAAAGGAGAAGAGGATGACAGAGGACAAGATGGTTGGATGGTGTCACTGACTCAATGGACATGAGTTTGAGCAAACTCCAGGAGATGGTGAAGGACAGGGAAGCCTGGCATGCTGCAGTCCATGGCATTGCAACAAGTCAGACATAGCTAAGTGACTGAGCTGAACTGAATATTCCATTGTATATATGTACCACATCTTCTTTATTCATTCATCTGTCGGTAGACATCTAGGTGGCTTCCATGACCTGGCTGCTGTAAATAGTGCATGCAGTCATTTCTCAATGGACGTTCATATTGCTCCCTGTATCTTTCCATTATAAACAACTTCATTGAACACTGTTGTACATCCTCCTTGCATAGATCTAGGAAAGTTTCTCCAGGGTCAAGCTCTGCAAATTTTTTCCTGTAGAGTTCCAGATAGTAAATATTGTCCACTTTATAGGCCAGAGGGCTTCTGTCACAACCACTGAACTCTGTTGTGGTAGCACGAAGGCGATCACAGTACATAAACCAGCAACGATGACTGTGTACCAAGCAAACAGTGTTTACAGATGCTGCCACGAATTTCACATCATTTTTATGTGTCATTATTATTCTTTTGACTTTTTTCCCTTCTTGTGAATGTTAGAAAAAAAATTGAGCTGTGGACATGAAAAAACAAGCCTTGGGCCTATTTGGCCCAAGTTACTCTTTGTTGACCCTCACTCACACTTGTTTTAGGTGAGCCCCACCTCCTGACTTTTTGTTTGTGTTTTCCCTCCAGTGCCCATCTCCCAGAATGGCCCCTTCCTCTCATTCTTCTGTGGCTCTTCTCTTGTTGTCTTATTAAATCCTGCTCCCAAGTCCCCACTTAGGTACAAATCACTAATACCTGCTTAGAGATTTTTCCAAATAATCAATGTCTTAATGTAAAGGGTAATTGAATAATATAAAATTTCAAGCCTCAATCAGTAAAATAAGAGATTTTTCTTAACTTCCTGAAATCAAGCAAGTTGGACTGCTGTAGACCTTCCTTACCATTGCAAGATAAATGAGATTACTCCTTCCACACAGCATATTATTGATTCAACATATGGTTCTTATATTCTATTAATGAGATTTGAGATAATAAGAGTGTGCAAGTGTTCCAAAAATGTATTACATGTTTTTCTAGCTTTTCTCCAGTGACAAGAGATTGAAACTATATTTGCTCTGCATGGGTCTTGCACCATGTCGAGTAACATAATTAAGATAATCTCTTTTAGGCTATAATTCTTGCAACAGTGTTCAGAGATATTTTTCTCCAAATGCTTTAAATTATGGTTTTTTGAAAGAGAAGTTCAGTGTTTGTAAAGGGAGGAAGGAGCTAGCAGCCTGTTTGGGAAGAGGATGGTAACCAATGATAAAGAAGCTGAAGAGTAGTAAGCTTGCAGAAGGCAGAGGCAATTTAGTTGGCCACGTTGCATCAGAAACTGAGGTGTGAGTTGATCTGATGCCTATGCAGGCTGTGATTCAAATCTGCCCTTGAACCCAGTAGTCAAGGATAGGATAGCTGCAACCTGGAAGTAGCCCTTGACTTTGCTTGAGCATAGAGTAAACTGGGCCCATGCTTCACTTTGCTCTTTTTTAGGGTGGAATTTATTAATACTATTGGCCACACCGTGGGGCATGCAGAATCCCTACCAGGGATGGAACCCGTGCTCCCTGCAGTAGAAGTGCAGAGTCTTAACTGCTAGGCCACGAAGGAAGTCCCAGAAATTATTATATTTATATGCCTATGCTTGTGGAGCATGTGAGATGAGAGGTGGCTGGAGATTAAAATATAGGGAGTTCTGGAGAGGAGAAACTTTGGAGCAACTACACTGGTAGTGATATGCAAGTTTGGGAGGCTACAGGCTTCCCTGGAACAACTCAGAGGCTGCCACCAGAGGTTTCAAAACGAGAGCAGGAAAAGGGATGCTGAGATATGGGAAGAAACCAAAGGCACCTTTCTGAGAATTCAAGAAGCAACTTTATTCCTGCCCACAAGGAAGGGAAGAATAACACACTTAGGGACCACAGAATGGAGAGAAGAAGAAATGGAAGTCTGAAGGGTGGGGAATGAGAACAGATCTAAAGAGGTTCTCTCCTCTTGGGTCACGGATGTTCTGGATGCCACCAGGCAACCTCAAGGCCTGAGTGCGCCAGGACTCTCCAGCCTGAGTTACAGAAGGAACGGAGAGAAGCACGGTCCGCTCAGCAGCCTAAACTGAAAGGTCTGAACAAGATACAAGTGTTCATGGTAAAAACTACATGAGGACCAGGGGAGAAGGAAACTGCTCCTTGCAGGGGAAGTTACCTGTAACAGAAGTGATCTGGAAGCCTTTAACCTTGTCTATATTTAATGTCTGTGTAAATTTCCTGGTGGTGGTGGCGATAATGAGGATGCTACTGGTGACTGTAAACGAGGACTTCCAAGGGAGGAGGGGCAAGACCTTACAGCTACACAGCAAATATAGAGCCAGCAGTGCTGAGAATTGAATTAAGAGTAGCTGTGCCTGGAAAGGGAAAACCTATATTAGTGACCCAGGGGTTTCATAAGACAGATCTTCAACACAGGTGCTGTTATTAGACATGGTTTTGAAATGGAGACTTGACAGTGCCTGCAATGCATGAGACACTTCACCAAAATTCTGCATTCTTCCCATGCAGTCCATCTAACTCACTGTTATTAAGAAAGCTAGGAAAGAAAGCGTCCTCTTCCTCCATGGACATAGTCTAGAAGAGGAGCTAGATAAAGAAACACATCTTGACAGTCCACTGGCACAGGTGCTGTGATAGGAGCCTGCTGTCAGGCTTTACTCCTAAAATTTCTCCTGCCCCTCTTTTCTGAAGCATTCCCTACCCCATGGTACACACCCATGTGGCAAGCGATTCCTTCCTCCTAGAGCCTACCATTGGCCAAAATAGGCGGGTTAGGAAGATTAGTTGAAAGCTCTGACAGTCTTCTTTCGTAAAACTCTATCATGTTATCAACAAAGCAATTATATCTATAAGGAAATAACAATTTTGACTATTATAGTAAAGTACTTGTAATCTGCCCAATGTTACATTTAAAAGAATGTGATTTCATCCTTTCATGTGTTAAAGCAAACACCATAGTACCTCTTTACTTTATCCTTCATTCATTTTACTGTCTTCAAAAAGTGAGGAAAAGGAGGCAGAGTCCGTTTAAAAAACTTGCCGAAGGAAACACAGCTAGTGATGGTCAAGAGTTGCAGATCTATATCTAATTCCACTAAAATACTGTAGTGCCACAGTGATGCCACAGGTGCCCTGGGTCTCTCTGCTGCCAGCCAGCCAGCATTGTGGGGAAGTTAACTTTCTTAGCCAGAAGTAAATGATAATTGCAGAGTGGCGAGTCACTTTTCAGTCTTTGTTGATAATAGCAAATTAGGGAGGTGAGAACCAAGATGGTGGAGGAATGAGGGGAAGATTCCACCAGCTCCCCAACAGAATCACCAGAACTAATCAAGAAATGAAACACCACCAACAAACCAGCCGCTAGATGACAGAAGAACTCCTTAGGTCTGCGAGGGTCGAAGAGGGAACAGCCAGAACTTTCCTGGAGCTACTGTTCTGAGAACCCTCTGTCCTAACCCCCACGCCAGACCAGACCGATGGAGAGTGCACCAGCAAGTGCCCTAAAAGGGGGCCTGAGTGGAGCCTCGGGGGAGAGAGGGCAGCGCTCAGCGTGAAAACTCCAAGAATCTGGCAGGATCATCGGCAGAAATTAAGACACTGCAAAGATAGGATACTGGAGCAGGGCCAGGCGGAACGCAATTGGGAAGTTCCCCGCGGAGTGCTGCCTAGAGACCTGGAGCCGGAAGGAAGCGCCCAGTGCGAAAATCACGCCACTTGGCTGGGCAAAAATCGTGACTTTCTGCCTGGCACCAGGTAAGTTCAAACACTCCTAGTGAGGGGCTTGCTGAACGGAGAGGGGAAGTCGCCCACGGATGGCAGACCAGGGACTGGACTTGAGCTGGACGGGAAAGTTTGTGCCCACCTTTGGGACTTGGACACGTAACTGAGAGTGCGTGTGTGCCAGCGGTGGAGGAGCCCGCGCACCCCAATAGCTACACCTGCAGTGGAGGAAGCCGGGAGAAGGGCAGGTATTGGAGGATACCGGCGGGTGCAAGGCAGAGCTGGGGCGCCCCCTCCAACACGGGACTGTGCACGCAGTGGCCCCCCACCCGATGGACTGGGATCAGCCCACCTTCCCGGCCAGCCCCTGAGCTTGCAGCAAAGCGCTAAAAACAAAAACAGAAACAGAAACCATAGCAATCGGTGCTGTAAGGGAAAGGTTACATCATCAAGACAACACCATCTAGAGCAGATTGGCTTCCACCAGACAGATGAGAGGATAAAAACCAGGGACAGTATTTAACTTTTTTTGGTTTGTTTATTTGTTGTGGATGGTTCTGTTTATTTGATTGATCGGTCAGGTTTATGGGATTTTTTGGTTTTGTTTTGTTTTGTCTCTTCTTACTAAGTTTTTCTTCCCTTTTTAATTTTTAATTTCTTTTTTTGATTTTTAATTTTTTTTTTGTTTTTAATTTTAATTCTTGGAAACGTCTAATTTTCTTTCCCCTTTGCCACTGCTTCCTCCCTCTATGTTCTAAATGTAAAACGTTCTCCTATCTACCACTATCCTCTAGATAAATATTTCCTACCTTCCTGTCTCCATTATTCTCTTCCAGCTGCACTAAACAATACAACACACTAATCTTGGCTGCGTAACCCTATAAAATCCTTCCAAGACGAATCTATTCCTTCTCATTACCCATATACTCTCCTCCTCCTCCCCCCCAACACATGTCTTAGCTAAAAATTGCTTTCAGTGAAATAGTCCAAGCCAGGACCTTGCCCCGGATCTATTTTTCCAGGCACTCGTTTAGTTAATTCAGAGCTTAACGGGCAAGTATCATCTTTGATTGCGTCGTTTGCCAGAAAAATTTCCTGTGCTTTATCTCTGTAAGACTGGTTAGATGTGGTTATTGCTGTGTATGTATGTATATCTTATGACTATGTTAGAAAACATCTGCATGCTTTTATGACTGTCACCCATTAGGGACACACCTCTTGCTCCTCAGATGCTAGTATTTGAACTAATATCATGGAACACCATAGCAAACCAGACATAGAGCCTACACCCCCTGACCAATCATCAAACCAAGGATCCTTGGAGTGGAAGCCCTGACTCCAAGACCCCACACCATCAAAGAACATACAACACTAGAGATTATTCACCTGTAAACAAGACCTAACACCACCCAAGACACAAACCACTGAACCCTTCTAGAAGGACAGAAACCCAAAGGAAGGGAGAATTCAACCAAGAAGCCTGGTGGGGAAAAGAACTCCATACACACAGACACCCACAAAGAAACAAAAGCTAACCTAATAATGAAATGACAGAGAAACACTGCACAAATGAAGGACCAAGCTAGAGAGACACAGCTTCAAATGACAGAGGAGGAGATAGACAAATTATCTGAAAGAGAATTCAGAAAAGCTATACTAATGAGGATGCAAAACACCGAAAACAGAATATTAGAGGAAATTAGTGCATTGAGAAGAGACATGCAAGAAATGAAAAATAAGCAAATGGAGACAACTAACTCAATTGCTGAACTCAAAAATACTATAGAAGGTCTCAACAGTAGAGTATGAGAGGCAGAAGAATGGACAAGTGAGCTGGAAGACAGAATGGTGGAAATAAGTGCTGAAGAACAGAACAAAGCCCAAAGAATTAAAAGAACTGAGGATAGCATCAGAGACCTATGGGATAATATCAAATGCACCAACATTAGAATTATAGGAGTTCCAGAGGAAGAAGAGGGGAAGAAAGGCTATGAAAAAAGTCTTGAAGAGGTTATAGTTGAAAACTTCCCCAGCATGGGAAAGGAAATAATCAACCAAGTCCAAGAAGCACAAAGAGTTCCATACAGGATAAACCCCAGAAGAAACACACGAAGGCACATTCTAATCAAACTAACACAGACTAAATATAAAAACAGATTACTAAAAGCAGCTAGGAGCAAACAACAAATAACATATAAAGGAAACCCCATACGTCTAACTGCGGATCTTTCAACAGAAACCCTGCAGGCCAGAAGAGAATGGCAAGACACATTTAAACGGCTAAAAGAGAATAACCTCCAACCAAGAATTCTCTACCCAGCAAGAATCTCATTCAGAATTGATGGTGAAATCAAAACCTTCACAGACAAACAAAAACTAAAAGAATTCTGTACCAGAAAACCAGCCCTACAACAAGTGTTAAAGGGCCTGATATAGCCAATAAATACAAGAGTAGGAGAAGTTCTACAAATCAAACCCCAAACTTCTAAGAAGATGACAATAGGAACATTCATATCAATAATTACTTTGAATGTAAATGGATTAAATGCTCCAACCAAACGACACAGGCTGGCTGAATGGATCCAGAAACATGACACATATATATGCTGTTCACAAGAGACCCACTTCAGACCTAGAGACACTCATAGACTGAAAGTGAGAGGCTGGAAAAAGATATTCCATGCAAATGGAAATCAAAAGAAAGCTGGAGTAGCAATCCTCATATCAGAGGAAATTAGTGCATTGAGAAGAGACATGCAAGAAATGAAAAATAAGCAAATGGAGACAACTAACTCAATTGCTGAACTCAAAAATACTATAGAAGGTCTCAACAGTAGAGTATGAGAGGCAGAAGAATGGACAAGTGAGCTGGAAGACAGAATGGTGGAAATAAGTGCTGAAGAACAGAACAAAGCCCAAAGAATTAAAAGAACTGAGGATAGCATCAGAGACCTATGGGATAATATCAAATGCACCAACATTAGAATTATAGGAGTTCCAGAGGAAGAAGAGGGGAAGAAAGGCTATGAAAAAAGTCTTGAAGAGGTTATAGTTGAAAACTTCCCCAGCATGGGAAAGGAAATAATCAACCAAGTCCAAGAAGCACAAAGAGTTCCATACAGGATAAACCCCAGAAGAAACACACGAAGGCACATTCTAATCAAACTAACACAGACTAAATATAAAAACAGATTACTAAAAGCAGCTAGGAGCAAACAACAAATAACATATAAAGGAAACCCCATACGTCTAACTGCGGATCTTTCAACAGAAACCCTGCAGGCCAGAAGAGAATGGCAAGACACATTTAAACGGCTAAAAGAGAATAACCTCCAACCAAGAATTCTCTACCCAGCAAGAATCTCATTCAGAATTGATGGTGAAATCAAAACCTTCACAGACAAACAAAAACTAAAAGAATTCTGTACCAGAAAACCAGCCCTACAACAAGTGTTAAAGGGCCTGATATAGCCAATAAATACAAGAGTAGGAGAAGTTCTACAAATCAAACCCCAAACTTCTAAGAAGATGACAATAGGAACATTCATATCAATAATTACTTTGAATGTAAATGGATTAAATGCTCCAACCAAACGACACAGGCTGGCTGAATGGATCCAGAAACATGACACATATATATGCTGTTCACAAGAGACCCACTTCAGACCTAGAGACACTCATAGACTGAAAGTGAGAGGCTGGAAAAAGATATTCCATGCAAATGGAAATCAAAAGAAAGCTGGAGTAGCAATCCTCATATCAGACAAAATAGATTTTAAAGTAAAGAAGATTCTAAGAGACAAGGCAGGTCACTACATCATGATTAAGGGATCTATCCAAGAGGATTACATACAGACACCATCAAACTCTTAGAGGAGAATATAGGCAAAACCCTCAAGGACATCAATCAAAGCAAGATCTTCTCTGACCCATCTACTAAAATAGTGGAACTGAAAAGAAAAGTGAACATGTGGAACCTCATGAAACTTAAAAGCTTTTGTACGGCAAAAGAAATTACAAAAAAGCTGAACAGACAGCCCACAGCGTGGGAGAAAATCATAGCAAATGAAACAACAGACAAAGAATTAATCTCCAAAATCTACAAGCAACTCAGACAACTCAGCACGGGGAAAACGAACAACCCAATCAAAAAATGGGAAAAAGATCTAAAGAGACGCCTCTCCAAAGAGGACATCCAGATGGCCCAAAAACACATGAAACGATGCTTAACCTCGCTTATTATTAGAGAAATGCAAATTAAAACCACAGTGAGATACCACCTCACACCCGTCAGAATGGCCATCATCAACAAATCGACAGAAAACAAATGCTGGAGAGGGTGCGGAGAAAAGGGAACCCTCTTGCATTGCTGGTGGGAATGTAAATTGATACAACCTCTATGGAAGACAATATGGAGATTTCTTAAAAAACTAAAAATAGAAGCACCCTATAACCCAGCAATCCCACTATTAGGCCTATATCCTGATGAAATCAAAACTGAAAGAGGCACCTGTATCCCAATGTTCATTGCAGCTCTCTATACAATAGCCAGAACATGGAAGCAGCCTAGATGTCCATCGACGAATGAATGGATCCAGAAGCTCTGGTACATATATACAGTGGAATACTACTCAGCTGTTAAAAGAAATGCAGAAGACTCAGTCCTAATGAGGTGGCTGGATCTAGAACCTATCATAAAAAGTGAAATAAGTCAAAAAGAGAAAGACAGGTATGGTATACTAACTCATATATATGGAATCTAATAAGATGGTCATGATAACACACGCAGTGAACTCATGAAAAAACAGAGAATAGACATAAAGACATTGTGGAGACCGGACAGTGGGAGGGAGGCATGGAGGGAATAACATGGAAACCTATACTGTCATGTGTGGAAAAGATAGCTATTGTCATTGTGCTAGGGGAATAGGAGTACCTACAACCACTTGGGGCGATGGTCTGGAGGGATGGGAGGGGGAGAACTGGGTGGGTGGAGGGTCCAGGGATATGCATATGAATGATCTGGGAATATACATGTTGTTGAACAACAAAACTCTGTAAAATCTTTAAAATAAAGGAAAAAAGTACAAAATAATAATAAAAAAAGAAATATATGCAAATGGGAAAGAATAGAAAATCCAGAGGTGAAACCATGTACCTATGGTCACCTAATCTATTACAAAAAAGGCAAGAATATACAATAGAGAAGAGACAGCCTCTTCAATAGTGCTGCTGGGAAGAAACTGGACAACTATATGTAGAAGAATGAAATCAGAACATTTTCAAATACCATACACAAAAATAAACTCGAAATGGGGTAAAGACCTAAATGTAAGACCAGACACTATAAACTCTTAGAGAAAAACATAGGCAGAACACCCTTAGGCATAAATTGCAGCAAGATCTTTTTTGACGTACTGCCTAGAATAATGACAAGAAAAACAAAAATAAACAAATGGGACCTAATTAAACTTAAAAGCTTTTGCACAGCAAAGAAAATCATAAACAAGATGAAAAAGCAACCCTCAAAATGGACAGAAAAAAAAAAATAGAGGATTACATAAGTCATGAATATCTACGCACCCAACACAGGGACACCTCAATACATAAGACAGATACTTTCAGACATAAAAGAAGAAATCAATAATAGCACAGTAATAGTAGGAGACTTTAACACTCCTCTCACACCAATGGACAGATCATCCAAACAGAAAATTAATAAAGAAACACAAGCCTTAAATGCCACACTAGAAAAGATGGACCTCATCGATATCTTTAGGATGTTCTATCCAAAAGCAGAAGAATACACTTTCTTCTCAAGTGCTCATGGAACATTCTCCAAGATAGAGCACATCTTGGGCCGTAAATCAAACCTCAGTCAATTCAAGAAAACCGAAATTATATCAACCATCTTCTCGGACCACAATGCAATGAGACTAGAGATCAACTACAGGAAAAAAAAAACCTAAAAACACAAAAACATGGAGATTAAACAACACATACCTAAAAAAACCAACTATTACTGAGCAAATCAAAGGAGAAATTAAAAAATTCCTAGAAGAAAATGACAATGAACATACAACCGTGCAAAACCTATGGGTTACCGCAAAAGCAGTTCTAAGAGGGAAATTTAGGAAAATATAAAGCAGATGACGTAACCCTCCGCTTAAAACAATTGGAGAATGAAGAACGAAAACACCCCAAAGCCAACAGAAGAAGAGAAATCCTAACGCTCAGAGGAGAAATAAATTAGAAAGAAATGAAAGAAACTATAGTAAAGCTAAATAAAACAAAAAACTGGTTCTTTGAAAAGGTAAACAAAATTGAGAAGCCATGGGCCAGACTCATCAAGAAAGAGAGAAGAACCAGATCAACAAAATCAAAAATGAAAAAGGAGAGATTACAACAGATAATGCAGAAATCCAAAGGATTCTAAGAGACTATTATGAACAACTCTATGGCAACAAACTGGAAAACCTGGAAGAAATGGACAGTTTCTTAGAGAAAAACATAGGCAGAACACCCTTAGGCATAAATTGCAGCAAGATCTTTTTTGACGTACTGCCTAGAATAATGACAAGAAAAACAAAAATAAACAAATGGGACCTAATTAAACTTAAAAGCTTTTGCACAGCAAAGAAAATCATAAACAAGATGAAAAAGCAACCCTCAAAATGGACAGAAAAAAAAAAATAGAGGATTACATAAGTCATGAATATCTACGCACCCAACACAGGGACACCTCAATACATAAGACAGATACTTTCAGACATAAAAGAAGAAATCAATAATAGCACAGTAATAGTAGGAGACTTTAACACTCCTCTCACACCAATGGACAGATCATCCAAACAGAAAATTAATAAAGAAACACAAGCCTTAAATGCCACACTAGAAAAGATGGACCTCATCGATATCTTTAGGATGTTCTATCCAAAAGCAGAAGAATACACTTTCTTCTCAAGTGCTCATGGAACATTCTCCAAGATAGAGCACATCTTGGGCCGTAAATCAAACCTCAGTCAATTCAAGAAAACCGAAATTATATCAACCATCTTCTCGGACCACAATGCAATGAGACTAGAGATCAACTACAGGAAAAAAAAAACCTAAAAACACAAAAACATGGAGATTAAACAACACATACCTAAAAAAACCAACTATTACTGAGCAAATCAAAGGAGAAATTAAAAAATTCCTAGAAGAAAATGACAATGAACATACAACCGTGCAAAACCTATGGGTTACCGCAAAAGCAGTTCTAAGAGGGAAATTTAGGAAAATATAAAGCAGATGACGTAACCCTCCGCTTAAAACAATTGGAGAATGAAGAACGAAAACACCCCAAAGCCAACAGAAGAAGAGAAATCCTAACGCTCAGAGGAGAAATAAATTAGAAAGAAATGAAAGAAACTATAGTAAAGCTAAATAAAACAAAAAACTGGTTCTTTGAAAAGGTAAACAAAATTGAGAAGCCATGGGCCAGACTCATCAAGAAAGAGAGAAGAACCAGATCAACAAAATCAAAAATGAAAAAGGAGAGATTACAACAGATAATGCAGAAATCCAAAGGATTCTAAGAGACTATTATGAACAACTCTATGGCAACAAACTGGAAAACCTGGAAGAAATGGACAGTTTCTTGGGGAAGATTAATCTCCCAAGACTGAGCCAGGAAGAAACAGAAACTTTGAACAATCCAATCACAAGCTCAGAAATCGAATTTGTGATTAAAAATCTACCCCAAAATGAAAGCCCACGGCCAGATGGCTTCACAGCCAAATTCTACCAAACATTTAAAGAAGAGCTAATGCCTGTCCTTCTAAAACTCTTTCAAAGAATTGCACAGGAAGGAACACTTCCAAACACATTCTACGAGGCCACCATCACCCTGATACCCAAACCAGGCAAAGACAACACAAAAAAGGAAAATTACAGACCGATTTCTCTGATGAACTTAGATGCCAAGATCCTCAACAAAATCCTAGCAAACAGAATTCAACGACACATCAAAAAACTCATACACCATGATCAAGTTGGGTTCATCCCAGGCATGCAAGGATTCTTCAATATCCTCAAATCAATCAATGTGATACACCAGATCAACAAATTGAGACACAAAAATCACATGATCATCTCAATAGATGCAGAAAAAGCCTTTGACAAAGTACAACATCCATTTATGATAAAAACTCTTCAAAAAATGTGCATAGAAGGAACCTATCTCAACATAATAAAAGCCATATATGAGAAGCCCACAGCAAACATTAGCCTCAACGGGGAAAAACTGAAAGCGTTCCCTCTAAGATCAGGAACAAGACAGGGGTGTCGACTTTCACCACTGCTATTCAACATAGTCCTGGAAGTTCTAGCAACAGCAATAAGAGAAGAGAAAGAAATAAAAGGAATCCAGATTGCAAAGGAAGAAGTCAAACTCTCTCTATTCACAGACGATATGATATTATACATAGAAAATCCCAAAGACCCTATTACAAAGCTACTAGAGCTAATCAACAAATTCAGCAAAGTCGCAGGATACAAAGTCAACACACAGAAATCACTGGCATTCCTATACACAGACAACGAAAAGTCAGAAAATGAAATCAAAGAGGCAATCCCCTTCACCATTGCAACCAAAAGAGTAAAATATCTAGGAATAAACCTACCCAAAGAAACAAAAGAACTGTACACAGAAAATGCAGAAATCCAAAGGATTCTAAGAGACTATTATGAACAACTCTATGGCAACAAACTGGAAAACCTGGAAGAAATGGACAGTTTCTTGGGGAAGATTAATCTCCCAAGACTGAGCCAGGAAGAAACAGAAACTTTGAACAATCCAATCACAAGCTCAGAAATCGAATTTGTGATTAAAAATCTACCCCAAAAGGAAAGCCCACGGCCAGATGGCTTCACAGCCAAATTCTACCAAACATTTAAAGAAGAGCTAATGCCTGTCCTTCTAAAACTCTTTCAAAGAATTGCACAGGAAGGAACACTTCCAAACACATTCTACGAGGCCACCATCACCCTGATACCCAAACCAGGCAAAGACAACACAAAAAAGGAAAATTACAGACCGATTTCTCTGATGAACTTAGATGCCAAGATCCTCAACAAAATCCTAGCAAACAGAATTCAACGACACATCAAAAAACTCATACACCATGATCAAGTTGGGTTCATCCCAGGCATGCAAGGATTCTTCAATATCCTCAAATCAATCAATGTGATACACCAGATCAACAAATTGAGACACAAAAATCACATGATCATCTCAATAGATGCAGAAAAAGCCTTTGACAAAGTACAACATCCATTTATGATAAAAACTCTTCAAAAAATGTGCATAGAAGGAACCTATCTCAACATAATAAAAGCCATATATGAGAAGCCCACAGCAAACATTAGCCTCAACGGGGAAAAACTGAAAGCGTTCCCTCTAAGATCAGGAACAAGACAGGGGTGTCGACTTTCACCACTGCTATTCAACATAGTCCTGGAAGTTCTAGCAACAGCAATAAGAGAAGAGAAAGAAATAAAAGGAATCCAGATTGCAAAGGAAGAAGTCAAACTCTCTCTATTCACAGACGATATGATATTATACATAGAAAATCCCAAAGACCCTATTACAAAGCTACTAGAGCTAATCAACAAATTCAGCAAAGTCGCAGGATACAAAGTCAACACACAGAAATCACTGGCATTCCTATACACAGACAACGAAAAGTCAGAAAATGAAATCAAAGAGGCAATCCCCTTCACCATTGCAACCAAAAGAGTAAAATATCTAGGAATAAACCTACCCAAAGAAACAAAAGAACTGTACACAGAAAATTGCAAGACACTCATGAAAGAAATCAAAGAAGACTTAAACAGATGGAGAGATAGTCCATGTTCCTGGGTCGGAAGAATCAATATTGTGAAAATGACCACACTACCAAATATCATCTACAGATTCAATGCAATACCTATTCAACTACCATTGACATTTTTCACAGAATTAGACCAAAGAATAACACAGTTCATATGGAAACACAAAAGACCTCGAATAGCCAAAGCAATCCTGAGAAAGAAAAACGGAGCTGGAGGATTCAGTCTCCCTAACTTCAGACTATACTCCAAAGCAACAGTCCTCAAGACAGTATGGTACTGGCACAAAAACAGAAATGTAGACCAATGGAACAAGATAGAGAACCTGGAGATAAACCCACGCACCTATGGCTACCTTATTTTTGACAAAGGAGGGGAAACTATAAAATGGGACAAAGACAGCCTCTTCAACAAGTGGTGCTGGGAAAATTGGACAGCTACATGCAAAAACATGAAGTTGGAACATTCCCTGACACCATACACAAAGATCAACTCAAAATGGATTAAAGACCTAAATGTAAGGCCAGAAACCATCAAACTCTTAGAGGAGAATATAGGCAAAACCCTCAAGGACATCAATCAAAGCAAGATCTTCTCTGACCCACCTACTAGAATAGCGGAACTGAAAAGAAAAATGAATATGTGGGACCTAATGAAACTTAAAAGATTTTGTACAGCAAAAGAAATTACAAAAAATCTGAATAAACACCCCACAGAGTGGGAGAAAATCATAGCAAATAAAATAACAGACAAAGAATTAATCTCCAAAATCTACAAGCAACTCAGACAACTCAGCACAGGAAAAACGAACAACCCAATCAAAAAATGGGAAAAAGATCTAAAGAGACGCCTCTCCAAATAGGACATACAGATGGCCCAAAAGCACATGAAACAATGCTTAACCTCGCTTATTATTAGAGAAATGCAAATCAAAACTACAATGAGATATCACCTCACACCTGTCAGAATGGCCATCATCCACAAATCGACAGACAATAAATGCGGGAGAGGGTGTGGAGAAAAGGGAACCCTCTTGCATTGCTGGTGGGAATGTAAATTGATACAGCCTCTATGGAAGACAGTATGGAGATTCCTTAAAAATTGCAAGACACTCATGAAAGAAATCAAAGAAGACTTAAACAGATGGAGAGATAGTCCATGTTCCTGGGTCGGAAGAATCAATATTGTGAAAATGACCACACTACCAAATATCATCTACAGATTCAATGCAATACCTATTCAACTACCATTGACATTTTTCACAGAATTAGACCAAAGAATAACACAGTTCATATGGAAACACAAAAGACCTCGAATAGCCAAAGCAATCCTGAGAAAGAAAAACGGAGCTGGAGGATTCAGTCTCCCTAACTTCAGACTATACTCCAAAGCAACAGTCCTCAAGACAGTATGGTACTGGCACAAAAACAGAAATGTAGACCAATGGAACAAGATAGAGAACCTGGAGATAAACCCACGCACCTATGGCTACCTTATTTTTGACAAAGGAGGGGAAACTATAAAATGGGACAAAGACAGCCTCTTCAACAAGTGGTGCTGGGAAAATTGGACAGCTACATGCAAAAACATGAAGTTGGAACATTCCCTGACACCATACACAAAGATCAACTCAAAATGGATTAAAGACCTAAATGTAAGGCCAGAAACCATCAAACTCTTAGAGGAGAATATAGGCAAAACCCTCAAGGACATCAATCAAAGCAAGATCTTCTCTGACCCACCTACTAGAATAGCGGAACTGAAAAGAAAAATGAATATGTGGGACCTAATGAAACTTAAAAGATTTTGTACAGCAAAAGAAATTACAAAAAATCTGAATAAACACCCCACAGAGTGGGAGAAAATCATAGCAAATAAAATAACAGACAAAGAATTAATCTCCAAAATCTACAAGCAACTCAGACAACTCAGCACAGGAAAAACGAACAACCCAATCAAAAAATGGGAAAAAGATCTAAAGAGACGCCTCTCCAAATAGGACATACAGATGGCCCAAAAGCACATGAAACAATGCTTAACCTCGCTTATTATTAGAGAAATGCAAATCAAAACTACAATGAGATATCACCTCACACCTGTCAGAATGGCCATCATCCACAAATCGACAGACAATAAATGCGGGAGAGGGTGTGGAGAAAAGGGAACCCTCTTGCATTGCTGGTGGGAATGTAAATTGATACAGCCTCTATGGAAGACAGTATGGAGATTCCTTAAAAAACTAAAAATAGAAGCACCATATGACCCAGGAATCCCACTACTAGGCCTATATCCTGATGGAATCAAAACTAAAAGAAGCACCTGTATCCCAATGTTCATTGCAGCTCTCTATACAATAGCCAGAACCTGAAAGCAGCCTAGATGTCCATCGACAAATGAATGGATACAGAAGCCCTGGTACATGTAGACAATGGAATACTACACAGCCGTAAAAAGAAATGCAGAAAAATCAGCCCTAATGAGGTGGCTGGATCTAGAACCTATCATAAAAAGTGAAGTCAGTCAAAAAGAGAAAGACAAATACAGTATACTAACACACATATATGGAATCTAGTAGGACGGTCTTGATAACACACGCAGGGAACTCATGGAAAAACAGACAGAGCATAGACATAGGGACATTGTGGGGAAGAAATAGGGAGGGGGAGACATGGAGGGAGTAACATGGAAACCTATAGTGTTATGTGTGGAAAAGATAGCTATTGTCCTTGTGCTAAGGGAATAGGAGTGCTCACAATGGCATGGGGCGTTGTTCCGGAGGGGTGGGATGGGGGGCACTGGCGGGTGGGGACCATGGATATGCATATGACTGATCTGGGAACATACATATCTGTGAACAACAAAACTCTGTAAAACCTTTAAAATAAAGAATTATATAAAAAAAAAAAAGCCAATTAGCCAGTGACCACAGTGGTTGCTGAATTAATTTGCCAGGACTGAACTGAGCTGCCCATGGGTATTGATTGCAAAGAGCACTGGAAGGTTGCATCTAAAATGGCAAAATAAGACATTTCCCACATGGCTAGTCCTCTCCTTTCCCTACCCCATTGTTAGTAGTACTTTAACTCAAAATTCTGGCCTCTACTTTGTAATAAATATTTCAGAAAATTATTCTCTGAGGTTTTTTGAAACTGTGGTTTGTCTTTTTAAAAAACATCGCTGCAAGGAATGTTTCTCATTGCTTTCTTTCCTACACTGTATTAGAAACAGACACTTGGGGTAGAGAACTAAGAATATTGCTAAGTTCTGTAGGAGGCTGGCTACACTGTATTTAACACATGAATAAAGTATTTTGGTTCCTCCTCTCTGTCTCCTTTACCCTGTATAGAGTAACAGCAGGTACCATTTTCCATTGGCAAGTTAGTAGTCCTTAGATAGAGTGATACTGGGGAAACACATCAGCTGCCGCTTAAATTCTTGAGAGAGAGAGAGAAGGCAGGTGTGTGGAGCCTCCTGACCTGTTGTCAGGATTCCTAAGACAGCTTACTGTCTCAAGACAGAAATCTTATCTAAAAGATTCTAAAAATTACCCTCAAAGCAAAAGTCCATTTGTCAGAAGAGAGGGTGGTTGAGGAAGAACTCCTCTTAGCAGCTTAAGAATTCATGTTAAAAAGTGAGAATGATCAAATAGACCCCTGCCATTCTCATTTTGTCCTGGAAAGTTCACACTTCCCCTTGGCAGCCCATGAAGATCAAGGACCCTTGAGGCATTGCAATGGAAGGTCCTCTGATTTTTCTTCCTTTGTAGAGAGAAAGTTTCCCCCTTTTTGGTCTTCTCGTAGGTGACCTTTCCTTAGCACTTGGCACTTGACTCTGACTGCCCTTGCATCTAAAAACTCCTTGTTCGAATTCCTTGAAATGGCTCTATATTCATTTGCTTCCTGCTTACTAAATAGACCTTTTTTCTGCATTCTTTCTCTCTCCCGTAAATCTGGGCTCATCCTTTTTCATCCACATTGCCTCCAGCCTTAGATAAGTTCCTATCACCTCATGTGTGTTATCTCAATAAACATTCTAATCGCTGCCCCTGCCTCTAGCTCTCTTGTAGTCACACAGTGTATCGTTTTTCTTCTTAATTTATTTCCTCAGCGCTGCAGCAGCCTTTTCTTCCCATTCTGTTTTTCTTTATTAATTCATTTTTTCTTATGATTTTCTCAAGCCCATTTTCTTTCATATTCATCAGGATTTCAGTCATTTAAAATGTTCTTTTGTTTACTTGGATAAATCTTCCTCTGATTATTCTCGTCACTGGTTTTCTCCATCCAAAATTGATCTTTACAGCACTTTTGTTTAGATCCCACCATTTGCTATGTGTGCGTGTGTGCATGTATGTTCATGCGTGTCACACGCTTTGAATTGGGACAGTTCTATTTCCGTCCATCTTTTTCCCTACTAAGGGTCACTGACAGTGTTTCCTTGATTCACTTCTACTTTTACCTGAACTCTATTAGAATCTTCCTCCTGGAACTCTAGATGGAGAACTGGGTGCTGCTGTTTATTAATCTATGTTCGGTCCTTCTAAGGGCAGGAGGTGAGATATGGGATTTTTGTAGCTGGAAATGGAGAATTTCATCTCCTTGAAATCGTGGCAGCTTACTGTCTCAAGACAGAAATCTTATCTAAAAGATTCTAAAAATTACCCTCAAAGCAAAAGTCCATTTGTCAGAAGAGAGGGTGGTTGAGGAAGAACTCCTCTTAGCAGCTTAAGAATTCATGTTAAAAAGTGAGAATGATCAAATAGACCCCTGCCATTCTCATTTTGTCCTGGAAAGTTCACACTTCCCCTTGGCAGCCCATGAAGATCAAGGACCCTTGAGGCATTGCAATGGAAGGTCCTCTGATTTTTCTTCCTTTGTAGAGAGAAAGTTTCCCCCTTTTTGGTCTTCTCGTAGGTGACCTTTCCTTAGCACTTGGCACTTGACTCTGACTGCCCTTGCATCTAAAAACTCCTTGTTCGAATTCCTTGAAATGGCTCTATATTCATTTGCTTCCTGCTTACTAAATAGACCTTTTTTCTGCATTCTTTCTCTCTCCCCTAAATCTGGGCTCATCCTTTTTCATCCACATTGCCTCCAGCCTTAGATAAGTTCCTATCACCTCATGTGTGTTATCTCAATAAACATTCTAATCGCTGCCCCTGCCTCTAGCTCTCTTGTAGTCACACAGTGTATCGTTTTTCTTCTTAATTTATTTCCTCAGCGCTGCAGCAGCCTTTTCTTCCCATTCTGTTTTTCTTTATTAATTCATTTTTTCTTATGATTTTCTCAAGCCCATTTTCTTTCATATTCATCAGGATTTCAGTCATTTAAAATGTTCTTTTGTTTACTTGGATAAATCTTCCTCTGATTATTCTCGTCACTGGTTTTCTCCATCCAAAATTGATCTTTACAGCACTTTTGTTTAGATCCCACCATTTGCTATGTGTGCGTGTGTGCATGTATGTTCATGCGTGTGCACACGCTTTGAATTGGGACAGTTCTATTTCCGTCCATCTTTTTCCCTACTAAGGGTCACTGACAGTGTTTCCTTGATTCACTTCTACTTTTACCTGAACTCTATTAGAATCTTCCTCCTGGAACTCTAGATGGAGAACTGGGTGCTGCTGTTTATTAATCTATGTTCGGTCCTTCTAAGGGCAGGAGGTGAGATATGGGATTTTTGTAGCTGGAAATGGAGAATTTCATCTCCTTGAAATCGCCCTGCCTGCATAGTGAAACTCCACCAAGGGTTCACAACAAGGAAGCTTAATTTTTTGAGGCCAGCAGGATAATGTCTTACTCCAGTCTTCTATGACAGTTTTATATAGTGTAGCATAATCATGAGAATAATATCCCATCAACTTGTCCATATTCTATCAGTTAAAAGCAAGTAACACCCTTTGAATAAAGAGCACCAAGCTCCAGATGCAGTACATTCCCACAGTTGGGCAACTAATTGAAAGGTGGGCTGATTTCACAGCCCACAGGCAAAAACCTAATTTGGGTTGGGTGAGTTCTCAAATGGAAGGATCCATCCTAGGAAATCACATCAAAATATGCTGCTAATGTCTAGGCAGGCTTTCTCAACTAGAACACTATTGACATTTGCAGCTAGATAATTACTGTTGGAGGCTGTTCTGTGCATTGTAGGGTGTTTGCCAGCATCCTTGGTCTCTTCTCATGAGATGCCGATGGCAACTGCCTACCCCTACCACCAGCCCCAGGTTGTGTCAACTGAAAATATCTCCAGATATTGCCAAAAGTGTCCCTTGGTAAGGGGAGCATAACCAACCCCTGTTGTGATCCACTAAACTAGGGTCTTTCCCCAGGTTTCCATTAAGGAGTCAGTGGGCATCTCCCGAATGCAATAAAATCCATGCAGTGTAATTTCATAGAAACGAAATTAGGATGAAATTGGTATGAACACAGCTGTGAGTCTATCCAGCTGCATTATAACTAATGATATAAGGCATAGACATTCAGAGTCTTGCTTCAGGCCACTGAAGAGTTTCTAAAAGGTTCCAGTCATAGTTTGGACTAGCTTCTCTATGCTCAGGTCTCTTCATCTGTAAAATAAGCTGTATTTTCACATCTCTGTAAACTATGGGTATTGAAATCATGGAAATGGTACTTTGATTTGAAAAGTGCTATTGCATCCGTTGAACACTTCCCCCTCAACAATGTACCTGGCAGTTGAAATATCTGTATTTACCATTTGCAGTCTCGGGATATTTCTTTGAACTAAAGAAAGAATGAAACTTCACAACTTATATAATTAAACTATAATAAAAACTCTTGTGAAAGATACAGTTTGCTCATTGAATCTCTGCACATGATCTATTTTCCAAACATTTGTTTATGTCCCCATCTTTGAACTTTAAGACTCCAATTTTCTAGCCATTCAAGTGAGAATAAAATGTAAACAACTGAGCTTCCCCTGGTGGTCCAGTGGGTAAGGAAACCGCCGCCTTGCAGTGCAAGGGACGCCGGTTCCAGCGCTGGCCTGGGAAGATCCCACATGGACCGATGTGTCCAATTACCGAGCCGGAGCTCTGGAGCGCATGCGCCCAGAGCCGGTGCTCTGCAATGACAGACGCCACCGCGATGGGAGGCCCACAGGAGCCAAAGAACAAAGACGGATGAACATAGAGAAACGAAAGACCAACAGAAGTGACCCGCCTGCTCCCCTCCCTCCCCAACCCGACCCCCGCCCAAAATAAATAAATAAATAAATCTTTTTTAAAAAAAAAATGTAAACAACTGGAAATGAAAGTCCTCAGATACAGGTTTGGCAGTCCATTAGGAATTGTGATTTGTGTAGATGACCCCATAAATCTAAATTATTGGCACTCATGAAAGATTATTTCCACTCATTTTGTTTTATTATGTAATATTTTTCATTCAAGCTGAAGTAGTATTAAGCCCTGCTGGTTCTACAGATATAACCTGATGATTTAATTTACTTTGTGAGAATCTGTGGCTTTAAACCCACCTCTTCATGTCATTCTGTTATTGGCAGTGTTAGTTGAAATATATTCCACAACCAGCTTCTTAGAATAGAGAAAACCTATTAATAATCCATGACAATGATATAAATTGGCCAGCAACATATCTCTTTACATTCTAGAGTTAAATGCAGAGTAAAATCGAAGACATAGTGTACTTTAATGTGTCTTTTGAATCATTAGCACATTGATATAGAAATTAAGTTCTTACATTTTGAAGTGTCACTGAACTCTTGGAGATCAGGTACCACATCCTTTCAATCAGCGAGGAGTGAAAGTCTGTCAGTCGTGTCCGATTCTTTGCGACCCATGGATGAGCCATGAAATTCTTCAGGAAGAGTACTGGAGTGAGTTGCTTTGCCTTTCTCCAGAGGATCTTCTCAACCCAGGGATCGAACCCAGGTCTCCCACAGTACAAGTGGATTCTTTACCAGCTGAGCTACAAGGTTGCTTTATTCTCTGAGTGCAGCTAGAATGATAACCTCCTCCCTAATGAGGAGAGAACGATCATATTATTTACCAGCTATGCCTCGCTTTTCCTTCCCCTCCACAAGTTAGCAAGCTCTATTTCTTGCTTCACATCAGCTATCCAAGTGACAAATTCACTACTTCTGGCTTTAATATCTAGAATGGCCATAGATTGTTTGCCCAGAGCAGTCCTGGTTTCCATGTGTTTTTCGGTGCCATTATCCTCACAACCTCCACTTACTCTCAGAAGCATTCTGATGTGGACAACATACAGGTCCTCCTCCTCCTCCTCCTCCTCCCTTCTGACAGAGTGCGGGGCAAGGTGCTCCATGTTTCTTTTGAGGCGGTATCACCACAGATGTCCACCAGGGAGTGCTCATGTTTCTGCTTTACATTCCTCAGCCAAAGAAGGTTTGCTTTTTGTTTTTTTTTTCTTCTGGCAGAGTGTAAGAAAAAGAGAAGCTAACCCGTGGATATCTGTGAGGAGATGTCATATGGGCACAGTGGCCTCACTAGCACTTCAAAAACTTGGAAGCCAAAAATAAAAACTCTGTCTATACTAAAAACACCAGAAAATATCAGACCCTGAAGAAGGAATAGAAACCAGTTATTGCTAAGAGAAGAATAAAATAAGAGGAAGCATCTAGAATTCTAGAAACTATTTATGGTGTGATTATTTGGGAATTATAATTCAAAGAGAATATACAAGCACTTCCCTTTCAGTAGTGATTACAGCTGCTTTTCTAGGTAATTGTACAAGGTCAAGGCAGTATCATCCTAGATTTCTTAAACAATCCTGCTAAAACAATGCAAAACTGAATTATTTCTTTATAAAGGCATATATATTGCATTTTATTACTTTCTGAAGATGTGTCAGACTCAACTCCTGTGAATTATTTACCTATTTGCTTGCCTTGCCTCCCATTTAAATGGCTGCTTATTTAAAGTTACCCACAGGAAACTTTATCATGGCAAATCTTTCCTAGTTTTCTCACACTGGTTCTTTTCATGAGCTAAACCCCTTAGACAGAGTGGGCTTGCACATGATCAAAAGGTGAAGTTGTTCTGGTCGACCGGGGCCTGCTGCCTGGTTCCCTCACACAGTAAGAGCACAGAGGATGAGAATAAGCTTTCCTTTGTTGGGTTTATTTTTATCTTGCCGGTAGATATAACCTGGGTGTCGTAACTTGCTTAAGGTTAATGCTGACAACATTTTCCTTCCCTCTAGAATAATGATATCTCTCTTTTTAAAAAAAATTTTCCCAAAAGCAATACTGTTGGAGAATGTAGAGTATAATACAAGCAGCGTGGTCTTGGTCGGGCAAGCTTCATGCTTTCTCTGAGTAGTGAACTTGTCACTACTGGTGATTTCTCTTTTTCAAGGCTTGTTTCTCAGCTGTGAATTTGCCCAGTATCTACTTCTAAGTACTTAACAGAGAGGAAGAGGCTCACAGGTTTAGGAACAGTCTGAGAAGGAACGGCACAGCTGCCCGAAACCTTTCCCACGCCCGAAGTCACTTGAATTGCTGCTTTTAGAATGCCAGTTTCTTAATTCTTTCAGTATAATTTTAGATTCTAGTGGGGAGGGAGAAAAATGCAACTGTGGACTTATGCTTTTCATTTTTTATTACATTTGAAATCCCCTCATATCACTAGAACTGACAGAGGCTACCTTTGAAAATTTCATCAGTATTCTTCACTGTGTATGAGACAAATTTCCTCGTTCCTGTGAAATTTATGATGCGAGGAAGGAGCCACCATAAATATTCTTCCCTCTCACTGTGACATTATTCAGACAGTGGGTGAGTTATACTTGTGAAATTACCTGATGCAGCCCGATGCATGATGTTTTTTATTTGTTTCTTCCAGGAATCAAACACAAGTTTTCTAGAGGAGATTAATTAATTGTTAGAGCAAAATGAGTCTTTAACCACATGGAATGATATTATGAGATGCAGTTAATTCCTTATTCATTGTTTGTTGTTTCTTTGAGAACAGCTAATTGATTTATATGTGGTTTTGTGTGTGTGCATTCTGAAGCACACTTCCTTTTGCAGAAAGTGTGTATTTCAGAGTGAGGAAATATATGAAAATCTCACATAATTACTGTGCTCTGAGGGAGTGATGGGGAGTGGGATGTTAATACTTAGTTTTATTTTTGATCATCAAAAGAGAGCTAGACATCTTTGTGGCTCACTCTCTAAAATAATAAACAAGTTCTGACATATCAGAAAAACAAATAAACAATGGGTTTATAATTTTCTTACCTCTCCACTGTGAATGAAAGCAGAATGGCATAATGGGTCCTTAAATGAATCTTCTTCTGGCATAGGAAACTTACAGAAGAGAGAAGCCTCACTGGGTGAAAGCTTTGGAAAGACTAGTGGCTTTAGCATGAGATAACCTTGTGTGTAGGAGCTTCCACAGTGGCTCAGCAGTAAAGAATCTGCCTGCACTACAGGAGATGCGGGAGCCATGGGTTCAGTCCCTGGATTCAGCTGATGCCCTGGAGGAGGGCATGGCAACCCACTCCAGTATTCTTGCCTGGAGAATCCCATGGACAGAGGAACCTGGTGGGTTATTGTCCATGCAGTCACAAAAGGTCAGACCCGACTGAAATCCAGCTCAGCACACCCTTGTGTGTGAAGGACTCTGTGGCAGGCAGATTCTGATAGAAGAATGTACAAATTGGCAACATAAGAGCCTTTAAGACAAATGCACGTAGGATACCTTGAATTTAGGTAGAGCCAGAAGAAAGTTGGGGAAAAGTTTTGCTGTTTGGATATCATCAGGGGATCACAAATAATGAACGAATAGAAAATTAAAAACAGTGTGGATTAAATGCTTATGGTCTTCGCCCAGTATATTTAATCCTCTGTGCAGGGATAAAAGAAATCATGAGACAGTGGGTGAGTTATACTTGTGAAATTACCTGATGCAGCCCGATGCATGATGTTTTTTATTTGTTTCTTCCAGGAATCAAACACAAGTTTTCTAGAGGAGATTAATTAATTGTTAGAGCAAAATGAGTCTTTAACCACATGGAATGATATTATGAGATGCAGTTAATTCCTTATTCATTGTTTGTTGTTTCTTTGAGAACAGCTAATTGATTTATATGTGGTTTTGTGTGTGTGCATTCTGAAGCACACTTCCTTTTGCAGAAAGTGTGTATTTCAGAGTGAGGAAATATATGAAAATCTCACATAATTACTGTGCTCTGAGGGAGTGATGGGGAGTGGGATGTTAATACTTAGTTTTATTTTTGATCATCAAAAGAGAGCTAGACATCTTTGTGGCTCACTCTCTAAAATAATAAACAAGTTCTGACATATCAGAAAAACAAATAAACAATGGGTTTATAATTTTCTTACCTCTCCACTGTGAATGAAAGCAGAATGGCATAATGGGTCCTTAAATGAATCTTCTTCTGGCATAGGAAACTTACAGAAGAGAGAAGCCTCACTGGGTGAAAGCTTTGGAAAGACTAGTGGCTTTAGCATGAGATAACCTTGTGTGTAGGAGCTTCCACAGTGGCTCAGCAGTAAAGAATCTGCCTGCACTACAGGAGATGCGGGAGCCATGGGTTCAGTCCCTGGATTCAGCTGATGCCCTGGAGGAGGGCATGGCAACCCACTCCAGTATTCTTGCCTGGAGAATCCCATGGACAGAGGAACCTGGTGGGTTATTGTCCATGCAGTCACAAAAGGTCAGACCCGACTGAAATCCAGCTCAGCACACCCTTGTGTGTGAAGGACTCTGTGGCAGGCAGATTCTGATAGAAGAATGTACAAATTGGCAACATAAGAGCCTTTAAGACAAATGCACGTAGGATACCTTGAATTTAGGTAGAGCCAGAAGAAAGTTGGGGAAAAGTTTTGCTGTTTGGATATCATCAGGGGATCACAAATAATGAACGAATAGAAAATTAAAAACAGTGTGGATTAAATGCTTATGGTCTTCGCCCAGTATATTTAATCCTCTGTGCAGGGGATAAAAGAAATCATGAGATAGTAATCTAAATTAAATAATTAACTCTGTTAATGGTGTTTACTAATGTCCCATAATAGCAGATATACCACCAGATGGTAAATTTTACCCAGTAAATGTAGCTTCAAAGTGCTCAATTAACACAAAATCTTCTTGTGGGTCTACAATACAACAATTACTGCCCTAAACATGTGCATTTCAATTCTTAAGAGTTGAAACATAGTTTAAATGTGTGGATAGGTTAATTTTTTATAGAAATTAGTGTGCGTCTTTTTGGTTTTTCCTTTTGTTTGTTTGTTTTGGCTGCACTGCATAGCTTGTGGGATCTTGTAATTCCCCAACTAAAGATCAAACTCCAGCCCTCAGCAGTGAAAGCACAGAGTCCCAACCACTGGACCAGCAGGGAATTCTCTGGTAGACATCTTTTGAATATTGAAAAAAATTAATTGATGTCTTTTATGAATAATCACCCCTTTATTAATTTGGTAAAAAGAATTTATACATTGGAATGCATAGTGTTAGCTATTATTCCTAATTTTTTACCTTTTAAAAGTTATTTGCGGGCTTCCCTGATGGTCCAGTGGGGGCTTCCCTGATGGTCCAGTGGGTAAGGACACCGCCTCGCAGTGCAAGGGGCGCTGGTTCGATCCCTGGCCTGGGAAGATCCCACATGCCACGGAGCAGCTGGACCGATGTGTCCAATTACCGAGCTGGAGCTCTGGAGCGCATGCGCCCAGAGCTGGTGCTCTGCGACAACAGAGGCCACTGCGATGGGAGGCCCACACGGGCCGAAGAACACAGACAGATGAAAATAGATACATGAAAGACCAAGAGAAGTGGCCTGCCTGCCCCACTCCCTCCCCACCCCACCCCACCCAAACAAACAAACAAACAAAAAAGTTATTTGCAAGCAATAAAATTACAGAGGAGAAAAGAAAGCACCCTGAAAAAACTCATTATAGTAGAATAACTTCTCCTATAACTATTACCGTTTACAGATTTTCTGTTGGAGTACATTCTCATCATTTGTGTGTGTGTGTGTGTGTGTGTGTGTGTGTGTGTGTGTGTGTGTGTCTTTGCTCTCTGAGTTGTTATCCTGTGAAATTTCATGCACACACAGAAACACAGACACTGAAAAGTGGAAGAGGAAATGACTCTTTAATCTGGGATTATAAATATCTGTAAACAACAAAACTTTGCAAAAGCAGAAAAGCAAAATAAAAAAAATGGCAAGAAAAAAAGAAATGCCATATGCTTATCTTCCTTTTGTAGATGAAGGAACTTGCTTAACTTTGCTTTGCTCAGTTTTTTTTCTGTTTTGTTTTGTTCTATAGCAGTTAATAAATCTGAGAATACATCTGGAAAAATCTGGAAAAATTCTGAAGTTTTTGAGTGGACAGATGACAGGGTTATTAATGTCTAACCTACTAGAGATTAACGGGAAATTTCTAGTAAAGCTCTGGAGAAATAAGATAGTTTGGCTGTTTGAGGAATGAACCTCTTTGAAAGATGGGACAAAGAGAGGGAGGTTTGAGTGGGATGTGACTTGAGGGGCCCTGAAAATTCAGGCAAATCCTGAGGGCACTGTATTTGTTTTCTTTTTTCTCCAGCTTTATTGACATGTAATTGGCATTTTACAATGTATAAGTTAAACATGAACAATATGTTGATACATTAATATATCACCAAGGGATTGCCATTAACTCATCTCATCACATACTCACCATTTCTGTTGTGCTGAGAAAATTTAAGATAACCCTCTTAGTAACTTCTGAGTATATTATGTAGTATTATTAGCTCTAATCCCTATCCTACACAATAGATCCCCAGAATTTACTGATCTTATAACTAAAAGTTTGCACCCTTTGTCCAATATCTTGACATTTCTCCTCCCCCTCCCCCCAAGCCCCTAGTAACCACCAACCACTCTGCTCTTTTCTCTGACATCGGCTTTTCTTGGTTCCACATGTAAGTGATATCATGCAGTATTTGTCTTTCTCTGCCTTACTTCACTTAGCATAGTTCTCAAGTTTCATCCTGTTTGTCACAAATGGTAGGATTCCTTCTTTCTTATGACTGGATAATAGTCCATTATGCAGGCACACATTGTTTTATTGCACTTTGCTTTATTGTGCTTTGCAGTTTTTGTGGGTTTTTTGGTTTTTTTTTTTTTTTTTATAAATTGAGGGTTTGTGACAACCCTGCATTAAGCAGGTCTACTGGCACGATTTTTTCCAACAGCATTTGCTCACTTCTTATGTCTCTATCATATTTTGGTAATTAGTATAATATTTCATACTTTTTCATTATTATTGTATTGTTATCTATGATCAGTGCTCTTTAATGTTACTAATGTAATTGTTTTGGCATTTTTTTAGAAATAAAGTATTTTTCTTTTTACATTTATTTTTAGTTTAAGTATAATTGATTTATAATGTTGTATTAGTTCCTGGCGTACAGCAAAGTGATTTAGTTATACATATGTATGCATTATTTTTCATAGTCTTTTTCATTATGGTTTATTACAGGATACTGACTATAGTTCCCTCTGCTGTATGGTAGGACTTTGTTGTTTTATCCTTTTGTTTTATGGGGGTTTTCTGGCCACACCCCATCTCTTGTAGGATCTTAGTTCCCTGAGAGAGATTGAACATGGGGCACAGCAGTGACAATGCCAAATCCTAAGCACTGGACTACCAGGGTATTCCCTATTCATTCTATTTATAATAGTTTGCATCTGCTAATCCCAAACTCCCAATCCATCCCTCCCCCACCCACCTGCCCCCTGCTCTCTGTGTCTGTGAATCTCTTTGTTTCATTTGTGTCATACTTTAGATTTCGCATATAAGTGATATCATACAATATTTGGCTCTTTCTGGTTTACTTCACTCAGCATAATCATCTCTAGGTCCATCAATGGTGGTGTAAAAGGCATTATTTCGTTCTTTACTATGTCTAAATAGTATTCTGTTGTAGACATATGTACTACATCTTCTTTATCTGTCTATTAATGGACATTTAGGTTGCTTCCATGTCTTGGCTGTTAGCAATAAAGTATTTTTGATTAAGATATGTACATTTTAAAAGACGTAATGCTATTGCACACTTAGACGATTACAAAAGAGTGTAAACATAGCTTTTATATGCTGTGGGAAACAAAAACATTTGTATGACTTACTTTATTGTGATATTTGCTTTGTTACAATGATCTGGAGTCAAACCCACAGTATCTCCAAGGCATATCTATTTGTAGGCTTCCTTGGTGGCTCAGTGATAAAGAATTTGCCTGCCAGTGCAGGAGACATGGATTCGATCCCTGGGTTGAGAAGATCCCTTGGAGGAAGAAATGACAACCTGCTCCTGTATTCTTGTCTGGGAAATCCCATGGACAGAGGAGCCTGGCAGGCTAGTCCATGGGGTCTCAAAGAGTTCAGCAGGACTTAGCAACTAAGCAACAACAAAAGCCTCCTTGTATGTGTATGTATATATGTGTATATATATATATGCATCTTCTTTATTGATTCATCTGTTGTGGATGGACAATTAGGTTGTTTCCATACATTGGCTATTGTGAATAACGCTTCATTAAATATGGGTGTGCAAATATCTCTTTGAGATACTATTTCCATTCCCTATGGATATATGTTTAGTAGGGGATTGCTGGATCATATGGTAGTTCTATTTTTAATTTTTTTTATTTTTAATTTTTTTTATTTTTAATTTTTTTTATTTTTAATTTTTTGAGAAACCTCCACACAGTTCTCCATAGTGACTGCACCAATTTACATTCTCACCAGCAGTGTGTAGGATTCCCTTTTATTCACATCCTCACCAATACTTGTTATCTCTTGTCTTTTCCAAGAGAGTCATTCTAACAGATGTGAGGTCATATCTGATTGTGGTCTTGATATGTATTTCCCCTACAACTTGTCATGTCAAGAACCTTTTCATGTACCTGTTGACCATTTATATGTATCTTTAGACAAATGTCCATTCAGGTCTTTTGCTCAGTTTTAACGTGGTCTATTTGTTTTTTGCTTATTGAGTTGTATGATTTGTTTTTATATTTTGGTTATTAACCCCTAATCAGGTATACAAATTACAAATTGTTCTCCCATTCTACAGATTGCCTTTTCATTTGTTGATAGCCTTTTTGCTGTGCATAACTTTTTAGTCGTGTGTATTTACTGATGTAGTCCTACTTATTTTTTCTTTTGTTGCCTGTGCTTTCGGTGTCATATCTAGGAAATTGCTGCCAAAGATAAAGATCAAGGAAATTTTCTCCTATGCTTTTCTCTAGGAATTTTGTAGTTTCAGGTCACATGTTTGTCTTTAATCCATTCCAAGTTAATTGAGTGCTATAAGATACGAGTCCAACTTCATTCTTCTACATGTGCTTATCCAATTTCTCATCACTATTTATTGAAGAGATGCTCCTTTCCTCATCCAGTATTTTTGGCCTCATTATCAAATATTAGTTGATCATGTATGCAAGGGTTTATTATTGGCTCTCAATTCTGTTTCATTTGCTTATGTGTCTGTTTTTATACCAATATCACACTATTTTGATTACTATAGCTTTGTAGTATGGTTTGAAATCAGGGAATGTGACACCCCAGCCTTATTCTTCTTTCTCAAGGTTACTTCAGCTGTTTCAGGATCTTTTGTGACTATACAAATTTTAGGATTTTTAAAAATTTCTGTGGAAAATGTTAGTGGAATTTTTATAGGGATCTCATTGAATCTATAGATGCCTTTGGGTATTAAAAGCATTTTAACAATATTAATTCTCCTGATACATGAACTTCGGATATGTTTCCATTTGTGTCCTCAGTTTCTTTTATCAGAATTTTCAGTGTGCAAATCTTTTATCTCCTTGGTTAAATTTATTCCTAAGTATTTGATTTTTTGATGCTGCTGTGAATGGTCTTTTTAAAATTCCTTTGTTGTTAGTGTATAACAATGCAGCTGTTTTCTGTGTGTTGATTTTTGTATCCTGAACTTTGCTGAATTCATTGATTAGTTCTATCAGGTTTTTGGTGAAATCTTTAGGGTTTTTTACACATAAGATCATAGCATCTGCAAACAAGCATAATTTTATTCCTCCTTTGACTGTTCGGATGCCTTTATTTCTTTTTATTTTTTGTTAAGTTTTATTGGGGGCATAATCCGAATTGCAGCCCAGGAGGCAGCATCTCAGATGGCTCTGAGAGACTGCTCCAAAAAGGCAGCCAAGGATAATCAATACATGAGGATTTTGGTGAAGGAGGAGTTCAAATGCCATTAAGCAAAGAGTTTTATTTTACAAATGGTTTTCTGTCAGTCATGAGGATATGATGTCTTCCTGAAGGAATTTAACGCTTCTCTAGGTGTGGGGAGATGCAAGGATTGAGATAGTAAAATCTGTTCCTAAAACCATTTGACTATCTAAAGACCAGCCCCACCAGATTCCTAGGAGCACAGAGTGCTTCGCCCCACCCTTATTTCCTTCAGTGGAAAGCAGCAGCTCCCAACAGCACAGCGTTCAATCTCTGCAGAGGCAGATTGTGAATGTCCTTGTGGTTCAGTCACTGGCAATGTAACTGGTAAATGCCAATTTGTAGTTGACATGCCCCTACCCCCCTTGTAGTCATAAGTCTGACCATACTTTGGAGGGCATTTCATGACCATTTTGTCCCATGTTGCTGGGAAGGCTCATTCCCAGTTCTAAAGAAAGTTTTGTTGATAGGCCACTCAATATGCTATTATGGACTAGGTCTTAATGGTCAAAGTTATCTGGACACCTGTCTTCTAGTTATGGTCCAGGAAAGTATTCTCTCTTGTTGCATCTTCCCATATCTAGAGTTACATTATTATAATCATTGATCACGTATTTAGTTATATACTTGATCAGCTATTTTAAGTCTAGTCATGATGAAGGCTCAGTCATAATACTTGGCAATACAAGAAACAATATAAGATCTCACCTGAATATTCTGAATAGGACTTCCAATAAAGTACTGAGTAGAAGTGAAGAGAGTGGGTGCCCTTGTCTTGCTCCTGGTCTTGGAAGGAAAGCTTTCAACATTTCATCATTGAATATAATATTAGCTGTGGGTTTGTCATATATGGCCTTTATTATATTGAAATCTGTGTCTTCTATGGGCTTGCCCAGTGACTCAGCAGTTAAGAATCCACCTGCAATTGAGGAGACGTGGGTTCAATCCCTGGGTCAGGAAGATCCCCTGAAGTAGGGTGTGGTAACCCACTCCAGTATTCTTGCCAGGAAAATCCCATGGATAGAGGAGCCTGGCAGGCTATGTTCCATGGGGTCACACAGAGTCGGACACAACTGAAGTGATTAAATATGTGTCTTCTATACCTAATCTGTTCACATTCTTTATCATGAAAGATGGTGAATTTTTTTAAATTCTTTTTCTATTTCTACTAAGGTATATATTTTTTTTTCTTTCATTCTATTAATTGTATTTATTGATTTGAATGTGTTGAATCATCCTTGCATCCCAAGGGTAAATCACACTTGATCATGGTATGTGATTCTTTTAATGTACTGCTGAGTTCAATTTGCTATTGTTTTGTTGAGAATTTTTGCATTTATATTAATCTGGCCTATCTGTAATTTTTTTTCTCGTAGTGTCTTTGAAAGGTATTTCGCGTGGCAAGGACGAGTGGGACCAGGTTAGAGCAGAGACAACTCAGGCCATTTATTGGGACAACGCTCCTGGGCGAGATTCACATGGTCCCAAGAGGCAGGGCCAGTGAATTCGCGCCCAGGCATGGGGTGGGGAGGTTTTTATAGCCTGGCAGTGGAAAATTTTGGCGGGCAGATTTTGCGGGCAGTTTTTGCGGGCAGTGAGCGGGGCAGGGCGAAGTCTTGCATCAGCCACATTCGGGGTGGCGGGAAGCTTTCACGGGCAGTTAGCAGGGAGGGGATTCTTATCACCGGCCCGATGCCCCGGGGAGGGGGTTTCTTATCACTGGGCTTCTGCAACCAGTGAAGTTAGCCCACTGTCCCAGCAACCCAACAGTCTTTATCTGACTTTGCTATCAGGATAATTGTTAGCTTTATTAAATAAGTTTTGGGGTGTTTCCTCCTCTTCAGTTTCTTGGAAGAATTTGTAAAAGATTGGCTTTAATTCTTCTTTAAATGATTGGTAAGGCTTCCCTGGTGGTCCAGTGGCTAAGACTCTGTGTTCCCAATGCAGGGGGCCAGGGTTCTATCCCTCATCAGGGACACATGCCCCAACTAAATGTTCACATGCTAAAGTTCACCTGCCGCAACTAAGACCTGGTGTGGCCAGATAAATAAATAAATAAAAAAGATTTGCTAAATGTTTGGTAGAATTCACCAGTGAAATCATCTGGTCTTGGGCTTTTTTGTTTTGGGAAAGTTGGTTCTTGTTTTTTTCTTTTTTTTTTTATTCATTCAATTTCCTTGTTTCCAGTATTGGTCTGTTCAAAGTTTCTTTCTTCATGATTCAGTCTTGATAGGCTGTGTATTTCCAGGAATTTATCCATTTCTTCTAAATTATCCAGTTTACTGACATATAATTGTTCATTAATAGTCTCTCATGACCTTTTGTATTTATGTAGTATCAGTTGCAATGTCTGCTTTTTCATTTCTGATCTTGAATCATCCCTTTTTTTCTGAGTTAGGCTGGCTAAAGATTTCTCAATTTTTTTTATTTTTTATTTTTGAAAAAGCTCTTCTTTTTGCTGATCTTTCTAATGTTTCACTTATTTCTGCTCTAATATTTCTTATTTTATTCCTTCTGCTACCTTTGGACCTAGTTTGTTCTTTTTTTTTCTAGTTGCTTGAGGTGTAAAGGTTGGGTGTTTGAGATGTTTCTCTTAATGTAAACATTTACAACTATAAAATTCCATCTTAGAACTGCTTTTGCAACATCCAATAGGTTTTATGTTTTAAGACTTTTAATTTTAGGGGGTATAGCTGATTAACAATGCTGTGATAGTTTCAAGTGTACAGCCATATGTATACATGTATCCATTATCCCCCAAATTCCCCTCTCAGCCCAGTTGCCACATAAGATTAAGCAGAGTTCCATGTACTATACAATGTGTCTTCTTTGCTTCTCCATTTTGAATATAGCAGTGAGTACAAGTCTGCCCCAAACTCCCTATCTCTTTCCTCCATCCTTCTCCCAACCCCTGCCCCACAACCTTAAGTTTCTTCTCCAAGTGTGTGAGTCTGTTTCTGTTTTGTAAGTTCATTTGTATCATTTCTTTTTAGATTCCATATATAAGGGATGTCATATGACATTTCTCCTATCCCACAGGTTTTAATATGTTGTATTTCCATTTTCATTTGTCGCAAGCTATTTCTTGAGTTTTCTTTGGATTTCTTCTTTAACTCTTGGTTATTCAGGTGGAGCATGTGATTTAATTTCAATGTATTCATGAATTTTTCAGCTTTCCTCCTGTTAAAGTATATTTGTTTTCTGTTGTTGTGTAACAACTTACCACAAACTTAGTGGCTTAAAACAATACACATGTAGTATCTCACAATTTCTGTGGATCTCGAGTCTAGGTGTAGCTGAGCTGGTTCCTCTGCTCATTGTTTCATCAGCGCATCAGCTGGGTTGCCTGACTTGGCCGAGTTCCTCTTCCAAACCCATCCAATTGTTGACAGAATTGTTTCTTGGTACTGTGTAACTAAGGTCCCCAAATTTCTTACTGCTGCCAGCAGGGGCCACTCTCACAGAGGCTGCTTGCATTCCTTGCCATGAGCACATCTCACAACACGGCAGCTTACTTCTTCACGGCCGACAAGGGAGAGTATCTCACTCCAACCTGCTAAGATTGAATCTTACTCAATCATCACTTTTGCCCTGTAACATAACTGGAAGGAGTGACATCTCACAATCTTTGCCGCATTCTATTGGTTAGAAACAAGTCATAAGTCCTACTTGTGCCCAGGAGGGGATTATGCAAACGTGTGACTCTTCGAGGGTCACCTTATGTCCATCAAAAGCACCAAGGGCCTATGGATGGGAGGTGGGGATGAGCAGTGAGGGGCTAAGAGGCTAGGGGAAAATCAAAAAGAGGGGAGAAGTTCAGAAGTTAGCCCCACAGGCTTTCCAGGCCAACTTCCCCTCTTTCATAACTGAACTCAGTTCTGTGCTGCTCTGCAGCTTGTATTTAATGCACAACTTTATGCACTCAGCGCTCTCCTCTTAGAATTCCTTGCTCATTGTTGTTATCACCCAGGGTCAGCATCGAGATTCAGGAGGCCTCCCAGGTAGACGGATTTGTTTACCCAGGCTGGGTTATGTAATACTTTGGCCTCTTTTGTAGCTTCACCTCCTTCTGGCATCAGTATGCACTAAGCAGGGAAGAGATACAAAAGCCTTGTTCAAGGAGAAACAAAAAATACCCACATCGTTAATTTAAACATGTTTTCCTTGAATACAAAATATAGATTTTTTTTTTTTGGCCTTCAAAATGACAAGGCAAAAAAATTGCTACTTGTAAAATTTTTCTCTTTCTCTCCCCAAAGCATGGTAACAGTTCTATAGCACAATGTACCATGTAATTACTAACCAAGTAGTAGGTTATGATTCTCCTGTTCAGCTACAAAAATTAGCACATACATATAGTCTAAAAGAAACAATTGGCTACAAAGAAAATTAAGAAATGTGTCCTCTCCTTTTTGTTTCCTGTCAGGTTGTCATGGAGAAGTGTGTGTATGGTGAACTCCTGGGGCCTTTGCTACAGGCATACATCTTTTTTTATATTCTGAGGATGGTCAGCTGCCCTAGGAGAGGGTTAACTATGGGCCTTTCCCATGGAGTCTGCTAATTCTTAGCCAACAGAGGAGACAGGAATACAACTGGGATCCAGGGGTTCTGGGACCATGCTCCTGCCTTAACTGAATTGGCTGCGTGGTGTCAGACGCACAGCTTGACTCTTTAGCATCTATTTTCTTGCTTGTGAAGTTCTTTCCAATTCTCAAGTGCTGAGCTCTGTATAAAGAATGATATGTTCTAGTGTGTTTAATAAAAGACTTGAGGTGGTGAACTGATCCAAAGAATGAAAGGGCTTGTGGCAGTGTGAACAGAAAAATGGTTCTTATGGATTATCAATTGCTCTCGCCAGGGAATGGTGACTTTTGTTATCTACATACTATGTACAAAACAAAAAGCAGTGCATGGAAATAAAGGGGAATATTGGTAATTTACTCCTTTTTCAATCAACCAAAATAATTGTAACTTGACATGGAAGAACAGTCCACCTATTGAAGAGGGCATATATTTTAATCACATAACTCAATGAATTTTTACAAATTGAACACATTCACCAACACTCAGGTTAAAAAATAGTGTATTAGCAGTCTTCTCTGAGAAGATCCACTCATACTCCCTTCTGCAAGAATAACCATTTTCATAACTTCTAACAGCGTAGGCTTGTTTCACTAGGTTTCGACTGACTTCCTTTCACTCAACCTTGTTAAATTAATCGAAATTGATGAGAGTATTATATCATATTCCATTAGAAAAAATATAGATGTTTCTTTAAGCATTCTACTATCCATCTGCATTTAGGTGGTTTCCAGCTTTTGGCTCTTTTGAATGGTGTTACTATGAGTAATCTAATACTTAGCTTTGAATGAACTTGTGTATGCTTTTCTGTGGCGAATAAACCAAAGAATGGAATTGCTGAGTCGTGGGATGTGCTTTTATTTGAAATTTTATAGATATTGCTAAACAGTTTTACAAAATAGTTGTTATCAGTCTCTGTTCCCATCCAGCGTGCATGAGAGTTCCAATGGCTCTACTCTGTGCTCTCCATCTTTTTTGTTTGAGACATTCTGATGATTTAGTCATGATAGCAACGCAAGATTTTAATATGTATTTCCCTGACAATTCATGTAGTTGAGTATTTTCTCATGTGTTTGTTGGCCATTTGGATAAACTCTTGTGGAGTATTTGCTAAAGCTTTTCACCCATTTAACCATTATATTGTTTGCTTCTTCATTGATTTATAGAATTATATGTATATATTTCTATCTATTTGTCTGAGTCCTTTTTTCTTTTGTTGCGTTGTTAAGTTATTCTAATTGCAGCATAATGTAGTGCCTACACATACAAGTTCTGGGAGTGAGACTACATGAACTTAAATGCTGCCTCTACCACTTATTAGAAATGTGACAATGGACAAGTTTCTTAATCTTTGCAACCCTCAATTTCCTTACCTTTAAGTTGATTTCATAGTACTTTCTACCTAATGTGCTCCATTGCTCAATCATGTCTGACTCTTCACAGCACCACGGACAGTAGCTCTTCAGGCTCCTCTGTCCATGGCATTTCCCAGGCAAGAATACTGGAGTGGGTTGCCATTTCCTTTTCCAGGGTTCTGCCTCATAGGGTTGTGTGGATGCATGATTAATTTGTGAGTCCTTTATTAAACATATGCTCTGTTACCAATATAATTGTTAATTCATTAGTGAGTTTGGTGCCTACTACAAGCTCCTCTGAACATAGGGCAACAGGAGATATACAAGACAACTGCAAGGTAAGGTCATTGCTGCAAGTCATTTAACATTTGGTGAGGAAACAAGGCAGCCACATGAGATGCAGTGGGTGTGGGATAAAAAGCCTTGTTGAGACATGAAGTCCTCTGAACCCTTCTGGGATTTGAAGAAGTAGTCTGGAGAGCATGCCAGGGTCATAAGAAGAAAAGAAGTACTTATGCTGTTACCTGTAGAATAAATGGGAATTGGAGAAGCTGAAACAACCCTAACACATGCTGGTAGGCAGGCAAGAATTTCATTTGCTCTGGTCCAGTTAGACTCCAGGTCTAGTCACAGTGGAGGACTTGTGATGGGCTTGTGTACATACCGGTCCACCTGAAGGTGTATCATTACCTGAAAGCCTTCCTTTATAGGAATTTAAAACTAAGACAAGTAAGGAGACAAGTAAACAAGAAAGCATAGCCTTTATTTTTTTTTTTAACTTTTATTTATTTATTTTTGGCTGTGCTGGATCTTTGTTGATGTGTGGGTTTAGCTGCTCTGCGGTATGTGGGATCTTCCCAGATCAGGGATTGAACCTGTGTCTCCTGCATTGGCAGATGGGTTCTTATCCACTGAGCCACAAGGGAAGGCCCAGCATAGCCTTTCTTAATCTGAAGTGACCAGAAAGTACATAAAGCCTCAATCAATTTTATTACAAATTTGTATTTCTCTTCCTGGTTTTCCATCAGATACTTTAAGGTCATATTTTTTAAAGGCCTTGGATTCTCTCCCTTCTTTGAAATTAGCTCTTCAAATGTTAGTGAGAGATGATTGAAGGAGAGGGATTAATAAGTTTACTGAGACATGAGAGATTTTATTCTTTTCTGGGCAGATTTTATTGGTATATATTTAAAAGGTAATATCACCATGCTTTCTTTATTTCCCCTTGAAGAGTATTATAATGGCAAACACGTATTGAGTGCCTACAACATTCACAGAACTGTTCTGAGCACATCCCATGTCTTTATTCATTTAATCCTCACAATAGTTCTGGGAGTTTGGCACCATTATCATTAGCCTTACTGACAGATTAGGAAGGTGAAGCACCAGAAGGTTCAAGGACCTTGCTGCAAAATGTACTAGTGATAAGTAGCTAAATTAGGATTTAAAAACAAGCAACCTGACTCCAGAGTCTATCTGTACTGTAAACCAAGGATCCACAGCATTGTCTGCAAAAGGCTGGATAGTAAATGTTTTTGGCTCGACGGGCTATACAGTCTCTGCCACAACTACTCAAGTCAGCATTTGTAACATGAAAGGAAGCGTAGAAAATACGTAAATAATGAACATGTCTGGTTTTGGCAAAATTTTATTTATAAAAGCAAGGGATAGATTGGACTTAATGGACCATGATTTGCAGGGGCTTTCCAAGTGGCACTAGTGGTTAAGAACCCACCTGCTGGGCTTCCCTGGTAGCTCAGTGGTGAAGAGTTTGCCTGCCAATGCAGGAGACACGGGTTCAATCCCTGATCTGGGAAGATCTCACATGCTGCAGAACAATGAAGCCTGTGAGTCACAACTATGGAGCCTGTGCTTTAGGGCCTTGGAGCCACAACTGTTGAGCCCATGGGCCGCAACTATTGAAGCCCGTATGCCCTAGGGCCCGAGTTCCACAACAAGAGAAGTCATCGCAACAAGAAACCTGCTCACCTCAACTCGAGAGTAGCCCCCACTCCCTGCAACTAGAGAAGAACCTGTGGCAGCAGTGAAAACCCAGAATAGCCAAAAAATAAATAAGTAAATAATTTTTAAAAAAGAAAAAAGAATCCACCTGCTAATGCAGGAGACAAAAAGATGTGGGCTCAATCCTTGGGTTGGGAAGACCCCGTGGAGGAGGGTATGGCAACCTACTCCAGTCTTCTTGCCTGAAGAATCCCATGGAGAGAGGTGCCTGGCGGGCTGCAGTCCATAGCGTCACAGAGAATCGAACATGACTGAAGTGACTTAGCACATATGCAAGCACCATGATTTGCCAACTTCTGCTGTAAACTACACAGCACAAAGATAAATAAGGATATGTGTACAAATGTTTCAGTCAGATCTGCTTTTTACTGCTTTCTATTTCCTATTTCCTGGTCAGGTATCTATGTTTCTCTACTTGGGGTGATTGTTCCTCGCTAGGAATAGTTGGCAATGTCTATAGACACTTTTGTTTATCACAGCTGGGGGGGTTACTGTTTATCCAGTCTGTACAGGCCATGGATGATGTAGACAATGTATAGGGTAGCCCCCCACAGTAAAGAATTATGTGACCCTGAATGTCAACTGTGCCAATTTGAGAAACCCTCAACTAGTCGAATCAATTCATCTTTCATCCTGTAGAATGTCTCTTCTGTTTCTCTCAGCACGATGCTACTCTTCTCTCTTACTTCCCCCTAGGACCGTAGGTATTGATAGCTCAACCCCTGCAAATAATAGCAATGTTGATGGTGGTGGCAGTAGTGGTGGCTGACATGTACTGAGCAACCATCATGGACTGGATAATTGTACATATAATGTGGCACTCTTAAAATATCCTGTTTGAGTCTAAAATAAGTTCATAAAGTAGGTATTGTGATTTTGTTTCTTCACTAAGAAGTACAAATGACTATAGGCAAAGCCTGGTTCACTCCTGGTTCCTCTCTGCCTCATTCTTACAATGAATTAGATCCTTGGACATAGGACTTCAAGATTTGGACAGCCTCCATTGAGTGAGTACCAGCTGTGTTGAGAAAACAGTGCTAGATTTGTGTCTTCAGGTTTTATTTGTAAAGTTTCTTTTCTAACCATCATTAACTTGAAAATAGCTTTTGTGAATGTCTAGGATTGAAAAATTGATGTTTGCCTCCTCTTTCCACATCAGGAAATAAGGTCAATGGTCAGCCCTATGCCTTCTCGGTTGATAATAGCTTTTTGCCTTCCATTAGTACATGCAGGCATTTTCCCTTTCCATTGCTTTACCTCCTGCTTAACTCGCCTTGGGATGGAGCTCCTGCTGACCAGAAAGGGAGTAACCTGTGGACACAGGTTGAAAAGGGAATGAGAGCTGAAGAGCAGAGAAAATATGAACTCAGGAGGAGGCCATAAGCATGAGATTAGAGCAACAGCCCAAAGGCCAAACAGGAAAGGCAGGATTGCCTGAGGCTCATGAGCCTCACTCCCATCTCACTGTGCTGCCTTAGTTGTGACCAATCATCCAATAAACATTCATTGAGTCCCATGCTGCACACCTGGCAGGCTTCTAGGTGGGGGGACACAGCAGTGTTAAGACAGATAAAAGCACCAACTTAAAGAGCCTGTGAAGTGAAAATAGCTTAGCGTATAAGGCAAGAAGCATTATGGAGAATAATAAATCAGCAATGAGCCTGGGGAGTGCTGGAAGGGAGACTGTAGGTTGCCAGTAGGTTGCCAGTAAAGTCTGCTTGTGAAGGTGAGTTTTGGCAAATTTGGAGGTGAGGGAGCAAGTCATTGGGATATCTAGGGGAACAGTTCCAGAAGAGGGAGCTCCAAGGGTTTAGACCCTGAGGATGAACAGTCCATGGTAAATTGGAGGAGCAGAATGGAGGCTGGAATGAGGCAGGGAGAGAGGTCAGGGAACTGAGGGAAGAAAAGACCAGCCAGTATACTATCTAAAATAAGTTCATAAAGTAGGTATTGTGATTTTGTTTCTTCACTAAGAAGTACAAATGACTATAGGCAAAGCCTGGTTCACTCCTGGTTCCTCTCTGCCTCATTCTTACAATGAATTAGATCCTTGGACATAGGACTTCAAGATTTGGACAGCCTCCATTGAGTGAGTACCAGCTGTGTTGAGAAAACAGTGCTAGATTTGTGTCTTCAGGTTTTATTTGTAAAGTTTCTTTTCTAACCATCATTAACTTGAAAATAGCTTTTGTGAATGTCTAGGATTGAAAAATTGATGTTTGCCTCCTCTTTCCACATCAGGAAATAAGGTCAATGGTCAGCCCTATGCCTTCTCGGTTGATAATAGCTTTTTGCCTTCCATTAGTACATGCAGGCATTTTCCCTTTCCATTGCTTTACCTCCTGCTTAACTCGCCTTGGGATGGAGCTCCTGCTGACCAGAAAGGGAGTAACCTGTGGACACAGGTTGAAAAGGGAATGAGAGCTGAAGAGCAGAGAAAATATGAACTCAGGAGGAGGCCATAAGCATGAGATTAGAGCAACAGCCCAAAGGCCAAACAGGAAAGGCAGGATTGCCTGAGGCTCATGAGCCTCACTCCCATCTCACTGTGCTGCCTTAGTTGTGACCAATCATCCAATAAACATTCATTGAGTCCCATGCTGCACACCTGGCAGGCTTCTAGGTGGGGGGACACAGCAGTGTTAAGACAGATAAAAGCACCAACTTAAAGAGCCTGTGAAGTGAAAATAGCTTAGCGTATAAGGCAAGAAGCATTATGGAGAATAATAAATCAGCAATGAGCCTGGGGAGTGCTGGAAGGGAGACTGTAGGTTGCCAGTAGGTTGCCAGTAAAGTCTGCTTGTGAAGGTGAGTTTTGGCAAATTTGGAGGTGAGGGAGCAAGTCATTGGGATATCTAGGGGAACAGTTCCAGAAGAGGGAGCTCCAAGGGTTTAGACCCTGAGGATGAACAGTCCATGGTAAATTGGAGGAGCAGAATGGAGGCTGGAATGAGGCAGGGAGAGAGGTCAGGGAACTGAGGGAAGAAAAGACCAGCCAGTATACTATCTATAGGTCATGGGAGGATTTTTTGTTCACTTTCTGTTATAGTTTATTATAGGATACTGGATATAGTTCCCTGTGCTGTGCAATAGGACCTTGTTGTTGATTCATCCTATGTATACTAGTTTGTATCTGCTTATCCCAAACTCCTTATTTATCTCTCCTCACTCCTTCCCCTTTTGGTAACCATAAGTTTGTTTTCTATGTCCATGAGTCTGTTTCCATTTGGTAAATAAGTTCATTTGTATTATTTTTTTAGATTCTACATATAAGTGATATCATATCATATTTGTCTGACTTACTTGATTAGTGTGATCATCTTTAGGTCCATCCATGTTGCTATAAGTGGCATTATTTCATTCTTTTTTTAATTTTTTTATTCTGTTTTATATATGTACCCCATCTTCTTCATCCATTCATTTGTCAATGTACATTTAGGATTGTGGCTCTTACTTCAGGCAAGATGGAGAATCATTTGGAGTTGTTATGAGCAGAGGAATGATAAGAGCTCCATTCATTGAAAAGTGGATCCTTCTGGATGCTGAGTTGGGAATGCCCATTTCATGGGAAGGGAAGTATCTAATTATATCAATGTCTTTATCCTCTGAGGCTCTTTTCTCTAGTTTCCCTGAAGCCAGAGGATAATCACCTGTCCTGTATGAGGGTCTATTTGGAACTTAGAACAGTGATCTTGATCCAAATCTCAAGACCAGAAGAGATATTAACAACCCTCTCATCCTATGCTCCCATTTTCCTGGTAAAAAAAGCACCAACTTAAAGAGCCTGTGAAGTGAAAATAGCTTAGCGTATAAGGCAAGAAGCATTATGGAGAATAATAAATCAGCAATGAGCCTGGGGAGTGCTGGAAGGGAGACTGTAGGTTGCCAGTAGGTTGCCAGTAAAGTCTGCTTGTGAAGGTGAGTTTTGGCAAATTTGGAGGTGAGGGAGCAAGTCATTGGGATATCTAGGGGAACAGTTCCAGAAGAGGGAGCTCCAAGGGTTTAGACCCTGAGGATGAACAGTCCATGGTAAATTGGAGGAGCAGAATGGAGGCTGGAATGAGGCAGGGAGAGAGGTCAGGGAACTGAGGGAAGAAAAGACCAGCCAGTATACTATCTATAGGTCATGGGAGGATTTTTTGTTCACTTTCTGTTATAGTTTATTATAGGATACTGGATATAGTTCCCTGTGCTGTGCAATAGGACCTTGTTGTTGATTCATCCTATGTATACTAGTTTGTATCTGCTTATCCCAAACTCCTTATTTATCTCTCCTCACTCCTTCCCCTTTTGGTAACCATAAGTTTGTTTTCTATGTCCATGAGTCTGTTTCCATTTGGTAAATAAGTTCATTTGTATTATTTTTTTAGATTCTACATATAAGTGATATCATATCATATTTGTCTGACTTACTTGATTAGTGTGATCATCTTTAGGTCCATCCATGTTGCTATAAGTGGCATTATTTCATTCTTTTTTTAATTTTTTTATTCTGTTTTATATATGTACCCCATCTTCTTCATCCATTCATTTGTCAATGTACATTTAGGATTGTGGCTCTTACTTCAGGCAAGATGGAGAATCATTTGGAGTTGTTATGAGCAGAGGAATGATAAGAGCTCCATTCATTGAAAAGTGGATCCTTCTGGATGCTGAGTTGGGAATGCCCATTTCATGGGAAGGGAAGTATCTAATTATATCAATGTCTTTATCCTCTGAGGCTCTTTTCTCTAGTTTCCCTGAAGCCAGAGGATAATCACCTGTCCTGTATGAGGGTCTATTTGGAACTTAGAACAGTGATCTTGATCCAAATCTCAAGACCAGAAGAGATATTAACAACCCTCTCATCCTATGCTCCCATTTTCCTGGTAAACAAACCAAGGACATTTTATTGCTATTGAATGTTTACTGGTAGCCCACAATCTACCCAGCTTTGCAGTAGTTGCAGACAAAAACTTGACAAAAAAGTCTACCAGATGAACAAATTGGGAGTTCTGAAAGGGCATATGTAGTATAATAGAGATGTGCTTGGTACTTTTGAGGTATAGAGAAGAGACACCCAGCTTACCCTAGAAATCAGAGGAGGCCTCCTGGGCAAGGGAACCAGAAATAAGTGTCCTTTTGAAATTCTGTGCTGGGGTTTCCGTCCAGGTAGCTCCCCTGCCTCATCTGTCTAGTCCCCTCCTCTCTACAACATGGTGTCTTCTAGGAGGCAGAAAACTACCTTCATGTGACAAGAACTCCTAAATGCAGGGAGTTTATGCTCCAGTTTCTTAGAGAAAAGGCAACTCAAAAGTTGAAATTGGTCCTGTCATTCCTGTGACAGAATTATAGGTTGACAGAAATAGTAAAGAGACTTCACAGATTGTAATTCTTTGACTCTACAGACGTTCTCCGTCACAGTGGTCATCACCTCCTGGCATTTAGACTTGGTTTTCTGAGGGTAATAGGGCTACTTGTGATACTAATCAATATACTGCTATTTCAGAAAGCCTCCCAAAGAACAGGAGAGTGGCAATTTAATAAATGCAACGAGAAATACAAATCAGCTGCCCTGTTCTTGACTTTTTTTTGTAAAATTTTGGCCTCTTTTATTGGTCCTTCATTTATTTATTTTCATCCATCTTAATTCTTTGCCTGTGTGGGCCTCCCATCGCAGTGGCCTCTCTCGTTGCAGAGCACCGGCTCTGGGTGCATGTGCTTCAGAGCGCTGGCTCCTAACTGGACACACTGGTCCAGCCGCTCTGCAGCATGTGGGATCTTCCCAGGCCAGGGATTGAACCGCTGCCGAGTGCACTGCAAGGCAGACTCTTTACCCACGGGACCACCAGAGAAGCCCTGTTCTTGACTTTTTTATTCCCATCTGAGTACCTCAAGCAGTGTATTGGCATGGAGAGAAGAGCCTGGCAGGCTACACCTTTCCACATTCACCCAGTATATCCCCAGTTCCAGAGGCTCAACACTGAGCTCACCACCATTTCCCAGACATGCCAGTCAATGAGCTGCCCATCTTGACCTTACCTGTGGCCAAGTCTAGCTCATCTGTTAAACTGACTTCATACCTGGAGTTGGGTCTGGACATGTTAAGGCCCATGAGTCAAATTACTGCCAGCAGTCATCACCCTGTGAGTGTGGATATATTACTTGACAATTCTGTGCCCATTTTCCCCATGTATAGCACAGGCATAACCAGAGTGCTTGTCTTCTAGGCTTGTTGCATAGATTAAATGGAAAAAATATGGAAAAATATTTAGAAAAATTATTCTGGGGCCAGGCTGTCTGGGTTCAAATCCCAGTTCACCACTTTGTTGCTGTGAATCATTGTCTATGCTTCAGTCTCAATTCGTGTTACCTATCGTAATAATTATTGGGACAATATGATGAGTTTAAAGGGACATGCCATGGGGCTTCCCTGGTGGCTCAGTGGTAAAGAATCTGCTTGCAAGTGTAGGAGATAGGGGTTCAGTCCCTGATCTGGGAAGATCCCACATGCCCGAGGAGCAACTAAGCCCTTGTGATGTAAATATTGAACCTGCACTCTAGAGTCCAGGAGCTGCAACTACTGAGGTCATATGTCACAACTGTTGACGCCCACATACCCTAGAGTCCATGCTGCACAACAAGAGAAGCCACCACCATGAGAAGCTTGTGCATTGCAACTAGCGAGCAGCCCACTTGCAACTAGAGAAAACCCTGGGCAGCAACAAAGACCCCCTACAACCCACAGTAAAATAAAATAAAGAGCTAAAGAACTAAAGAGCCTCTTTATGAGGCTGAAAGAGTAGAGTGAAAAAGCTGGCTTAAAACTCAGTATGCAACAGCAATAAGAGAAGAGGAAGAAATAAAAGGAATCCAGATTGGAAAGGAAGAAGTCAAGCTCTCTCTTTTTGCAGACGACATGATATTACACATAGAAAAACCCAAAGACACTATTACAAAGCTACTAGAACTAATCAACGAATTCAGCAAAGTCTCAGGATACAAAATCAATATACAGAAATCACTGGCATTCCTATACACAACAACGAAAAATCAGAAAATGAAATCAAAGAGGCAATCCCTTACACCATTGCAACCAAAAGAGTAAAATATCTAGGAATAAACCTACCCAAAGAAACAAAAGAACTGTACACTGAAAATTACAAGACACTCATGAAAGAAATTAAAGAAGACTTAAACAGATGGAGAGATAGTCCATGTTCCTGGGTCGGAAGAATCAATATTGTGAAAATGACCATACTACCAAATGTCACTTAGAGATTCAATGCGATCCCTATCAAACTAGCAATGATATTATTCACAGAACTAGACCAAAGAATAACACAGTTCATATGGAAACACAAAAGACCTCAAATAGCCAAAGCAATCCTGAGGAAGAAGAATGGAGCTGGAGGATTCAGCTTCCCCAACTTCAGACTATACTCCAAAGCAACAGTCCTCAAGACAGTATGGTACTGGCACAAAAACAGAAATGTAGACCAATGGAACAAGATAGAGAACCCGGAGATAAACCCACGCACCTATGGCTACCTTATTTTTGACAAAGGAGGCGAACATATAAAATGGGACAAAGACAGCCTCTTCAACAAATGGTGCTGGGAAAAAATGAAGTTGGAACATTCCCTGACACCATACACAAAGATCAACTCAAAATGGATTAAAGACCTAAATGTAAGACCAGAAACCACAGAACTCTTAAAGGAGAATATAGGCAAAACCCTCAAGGACAGAAATCAAAGCAAGATCTTCTCTGACTCACCTACTAGAATAGTGGAGTTGAAGACAAAAATTAGCATGTGGGACCTAATGAAACTTAAAAGATTTTGTACAGCAAAAGAAATTACAAAAAAGCTGAACAGACAGCCCACAGAATGGGAGAAAGTCATAGCAAATGAAACAACAGACAAAGAATTAATCTCCAAAATCTACAAGCAACTCAGACAACTCAGCACTGGAAAAATGAACAACCCAATCAAAAAATGGGAAAAAGACCTAAATAGACATCTCACCGAAGAGGACATACAGATGGCCAAAAGCACATGAAACGATGCCTAACCTCACTTATTATTAGAGAAATGCAAATCAAAACTATAATGAGATATCACCTCACACCCGTCAGAATGGCCATCATCCACAAATCGACAGACAATAAATGCGGGAGAGGGTGCGGAGAAAAGGGAACCCTCTTGCATTGCTGGTGGGAATGTAAATTGATACAACCGCTATGGAAGACAGTCTGGAGATTTCTTAAAAAACTAAAACTAGAAGCACCATACGACCCAGCAATCCCACTCTTAGGCTAATACCCTGATGAAATCAAAACTGAAAAAGTCACCTGTACCCTAATGTTCACTGCAGCTCTCTATACAATAGCTAGAACATGGAAGCAACCTGGATGTCCATCGATGAATGAATGGATAAAGAAGCTCTGGTGCATATATACGATGGAATACTACTCAGCTATAAAAAGAAATGCAGAAGACTCAGTCCTAATGAGGTGGCTGGCTCTAGAACCTATCATAAAAAGTGAAGTCAGTCAAAAAGAGAAGGACAAATACAGTATACTAACACATATATATGGAATCTAGTAAAAGGGTAATGATAACACACGCAGTGAACCCATGAAAAAACAGAGAATAGACATATGGACATTGTGGGGAATGAACAGTGGGTGGGAGGCATAGAGGGAGTAACATGGAAACATATACTATCATGTGTGAAAAAGATAGCTATTGTCGTTGCACTAAGGGAATAGGAGTACTTACAATGGCTTGGTGCGATGGCCTGGAGGGGCGGGATGGGGGGGACTGGGAGGGGGGAGGGGACCAGGGATGTGCATATGACTGATCTGGAAACATGCATGTCTGTGAACAACAAAACTCTGTAAAAACTTTAAAATAAAGAAATTAAAAAAAAAACTCAGTATGAAAAAAACTAAGATCATGGCATCTGGTCCCATAATTTCATGACAAATAGATGGGAAAAAAGGAAGGAGTGACAGATATTTATTTCCTTGGACTCCAAAATCACTGTGGATGGTGATTGCAGCCATGCAATTAAAAGACACTTGTTCCTTGGTAGGAACTGTCTATGACAAACCTAGACAGTGTATTAAAAAGCAAAGATAGCACTTTGCTGACAAAGGTCCATATAGTCAAAGCCTTGGTTTTTCCAATAGTTCTATGTGGATGTGAGGGTTGGACCATAAAGAAGGCTGAGGACTGAGGAATTGGTGCTTTCAAATTGTGGTGCTGGAGAAGACTCTTGAGAGTCCCTTGAACTGCAAAGAGATAAAGCTAATTAATCCTAAAGGAAATCAGCCCTGAATATTGACTGAGAGGACTGCTGATAAACTTGAAGCTCCAATACTTTAGCCGCCTGATGTGAAGCGCTAACTTATAGGGAAGGACCGTGATGCTGAGAAAGATTTAAGGCAGAAGGAGAAAGGGGCAGCTGAGGATGAAATAGTTAGTTAGCACCACCAACACAATGGACATGAATTTCAGCAAACTCTGGGAGATAGTGAAGTACAGGGGATCCTGGAGTGCTGAAGTCCATGAGATCACAAAAAATCAGGCATGACTCATCGACTGAACAACAACAACAAACACGTAAAATTGCTTTGGAAAAGATAAGCAATGTCTGTCAAATTCAGGCTCCCAGTACTGGAAGTAAATTCCAGAATCGTCTTGTCTAGAGATGAGCAAACTGCAACCTGTGAACTGAATCTGGCCCACTGCCTGTATTTTCTCAGCCCACAAGCAGAAAATATCAGAAAAAAAATCAGAAGAATATTTCACGACATGTGAAGATGATATGAAATTCAGATTTCAGGGTCCATAAATGCAGGGGGTTTTTAGGCAGGTTTTTAAAAAAACAAACAAACAAAAACAGCCATGTTCATTTATTTATACCTTATCTGTGACTCTCTTTTTGATACAGTGGCTGAGTTAAATAGTTACCATGAATCCTGGGTCGGGAAGTTCCCCTGGAGATAGGATAGGCTATCCACTCCAGTATTCTTGGGCTTCCCTGGTGACTCAGATGGTAGAGAATCTGCCTGCAATGCGGGAGACCTGTATTTTTGCCTGGAGAATTCCATGGTTTGTCCATGGGTTCCAAAGAGTCAGACACGACTGAGTGACTTTCACTTTCATGGAAACTGTAGACCAAAAACCCGGCAATGTTTACTCTCTGGCCCTTTACAGAAAATTGTCTGCTGACCCTGTCTAATCCAGCACAAAAGTCACCAGCTTGAATACTTTTTGTGGTGGCAAGCTCGCTTACTGTATTAAGTCACCTGTTCTGTTGTCTGAGGAAGTTATCCACACAGAGAAGTCCTCTTCCTTGTCATCTCTCCCTGTTGATCCTAATTCTTCCCTCTGGTTGATGCTTCATCCACTTAACTATGCTTAGTCACACACCATCCATTTTCTCTTGTCTAGCTTAGCATCCCTACATCTCTTGACTATGATTTCATTATTTTCAGACCCCTCACCATCCAGATAACCTTCCTGTGGAAGGACGTGTAGGCTAAGCCCACCTTTACCTGCTTTCCCTAAGTCTGTCACTCCTTCTGTAAGTCTCTGTGCTCATAATGAATGACTCAAGGCTTGCCTTCCTCATACTTTACAAGCATCACAAGGACAAGAACCTTGTTTTCCTTTTTGTATTTTCCTATATTTCCTCTACCAGGCATGGCATCTGACACTACTGGCTCAATTATTTGTTGATGGTTGTTGAATGACTACTCTGTAATATACCTCTTAAAATATTACCTTCAATAGTGTATGTAGTACTCCAAATGTCAGTTGGATTCTACAGTTCAGTTACTACTGCCCATTACTGTAATATTCTTTTTGTAAATAAATCTTACATCTCATTCACATGGAAATTGTTGGCATGGAAAACCCATCAACCTCTATTTTATTGAGGTATAGTTGATTTACAGTATTATATAAGTTTCAGGTGTACAACATAGTGACTCACAGTTTTCAAAGGTTATACTCCATTTGTACTTATTATAAAGTATTGGCTATATTCCCTGTGCTGTATGGTATCCTTGTAGCTTATTTATTTTATACAGAGTAGTTGCTTCTCTTTCTCTCTCTCTCTCTTTGGCTGGGCTGCATAGCTTGTGAGATCTTAGTTCCCTGACGAGGGATTGAACCTGGAGCCTTGCAGTGAAAGTGCTCAGTCCTAACCTGTGGACCACCAGGGAATTTCCACTAGCTTGCATCTCTTTATCCTCTGCCTCTATTTGTTTCGCCTATTTTCCCTCTTCCCAATGGTAACTACTAATTTGTTCTCTATATTCATGAGTCTATATTTGTTGTATTCACTGGTTTGCTTTGGGATTTTTGCATTTCACATATAAATGATATACTATATTTGTCTTTCTCTTTCTGACTTAGCGTAAACCATCCAAGTCCATGTATGTCATTGCATATGACAAAATTTCATTAATTTTTGAGACTTAGTAATATTCCATTGTATATATATCTCCACATCTTCTTTATTCCTTCATCTGTTGATGGGCACTTAGATTGCTTCCATATCTTCTGTGTAGCATTTTGGATTAATGTTTTTAAAAATTTTTTTTTTTTTTTTGTCTTTTAGGGGGTGGAGTGGGGAGGGAGGGGGACAGGCAGGTCACTTCTATTGGTCTTTCATTTCTCTATTTTTCATCCGTCTTTGTTCTTTGGCTCCTGTGGGCCTCCCATTGCGGTGGCCTCTGTCGTCACAGAGCATCGGCTCTGGGCGCACGTGCCCCAGAACTCCGGCTCAGTAATTGGACACATCAGTCCAGCCGCTCCGCAGCACGTGGGATCTTCCCAGGCCAGGGATTGAACCGGCGCCTCTTGCACTGCAAGGCGGTGTCCCTACCCACTGGACCACCAGGGGAAGCCCATGGATTAATGTTTTAATTTTCTTTGGATATATATTCATCAGTGGAATCGCTGAATCGTGTGGTAGTTCTATTTTCAGTTTTTTGAGGAACTTCTATACTGTTTTTCTCAGAGACTGCACCAATTTACATCCCACCAATTTCTTTTAAATAAGTGGCTATTGAAGGTGGATTTCCTTCGTTCTGTTCATGTGAACTATACTTACTGAACTTTTACAGTATACTATTGTTATTTAATTTTATTTGTTTCAACATTTTGTTCTAACTTACTGAGAAACTTTTTTTTTTTAAAGATTTATTTATTTATTTATTTTGGGCGGGGGTCGGGTTGGGGACGGGCAGGCCACTTCTATTGGTCTTTCATTTCTCTATTTTCATCCGTCTTTGTTCTTTGGCTCCTGTGGGCCTCCCATCGCGGTGGCGTCTGTCGTTGCAGAGCGCCAGCTCTGGGCACATGCACTCCAGGGCTCCAGCTCAGTAGTTGGACACATTGGTCCAGCCATTCCATGGCACATGCAATCTTCCCAGGCCAGGGATCGAACCGGCGCCCCTTGCACTGCAAGATGGGGTCCTTACCCACTGGACCACCAAGGAAGCCCAAGCATTAATGTTTTAATTTTCTTTGGATATATATTCATCAGTGGAATCGCTGAATCGTGTGGTAGTTCTATTTTCAGTTTTTTGAGGAACTTCTATACTGTTTTTCTCAGAGACTGCACCAATTTACATCCCACCAATTTCTTTTAAATAAGTGGCTATTGAAGGTGGATTTCCTTCGTTCTGTTCATGTGAACTATACTTACTGAACTTTTACAGTATACTATTGTTATTTAATTTTATTTGTTTCAACATTTTGTTCTAACTTACTGAGAAACTTTTTTTTTTTAAAGATTTATTTATTTATTTATTTTGGGCGGGGGTCGGGTTGGGGAGGGAGGGGAGCAGGCGGGCCACTTCTATTGGTCTTTCATTTCTCTATTTTCATCCGTCTTTGTTCTTTGGCTCCTGTGGGCCTCCCATCGCGGTGGCGTCTGTCGTTGCAGAGCGCCAGCTCTGGGCACATGCGCTCCAGATCTCCGGCTCAGTAGTTGGACACATTGGTCCAGCCACTCCGCGGCATGTGGGATCTTCCCAGGCCAGGGATCGAACCGGCGCCCCTTGCACTGCAAGGTGGTGTCCTTACCCACTGGACCACCAAGGGAAGCCCAAGAGAAACTTTTTAATCTTCACTCTATTATGCATTATCTTTTCTGCCCCTCATATCCTTGAGTAGCTAACAAATTGAATGAGGAGTCAGTGTCTTCAGTGATGTTGACAACAGGATGCTCCTGTGGCAAGTCAATAGAATCTTGCCTCCATCTTGATCAAAATTCATTAGTCAAACACTTTGTGTAACCAAAATGAATGGAAAATGGAACATTAAAAAAAACCACTTTATGTAGTATGCATTTGACAGGAGCTATTAGAATCAAAGCCTAGGCCAAAAGAAGTGAAGAGAATTGGGAACAGAATAGAAAGGGGAACTCTTTGAGGTGTGAAGGCTTTGAATACTTCTGAATCATCCAGAGAGTAGCTACCACCTAGTCTACTAAAGTGAAGGATTGCCTTCTAATTGATATGCACATGTATGAATGAGTAAATTGATCTGATATTCCATTACATGTCACAGTAGCAATTAAATCATAACCTGTAAAACTTAATATCGTCATTCTCTCTCTCAGTCTCATTAATTTTGAAAATGCAGAGACTGTTGGAATGGAAAAAATCATAGAGGTATGGACATATATCTCTTAGTATTCAGACCTTCATTTTCAAGTCTGATAAATACAAAGACAGTTGATGCTTACCAGCCAAGTTTCTAGCCTGGCAGGTGCACCTCAGTTTCCATTCATAAAATGCTTTATCTAGACCTAGACAAAGTATGCTTTTAATGAGATGTAAATTACATACCATAAAGTCGACCCATTTGAAGTGGATAATTCAGTGGTTTTAGTTTATTGATGGCATTGTGCAGCTGTCACCAGGCCCCCAGAAGAAACTCAGTACTCACTAGCTGTTCCTTCCTGGACCTGCCTCTCATATGTACCTTCAGTCCTAGCTAATCCACGCTGTAGCATGTATCAGTACTTATTTTTATTTCTGAGTAGCATTCCATTGTATGAAAATAATATCACATTTTGTTTATCTGTTTACCAGTTAATGAACATTTCAACTGTATTCAATTTTGGGCTGTTATGAATAATGCTGTTATTGGGCAACAAGCTTTTGAGTGGAGTACATTCTCATTCTTCTGAGTAGATGCCTTAGCATAGAATTGCTGGATATTATGATTCATTATGTTAAACTTTAAAAAAATTACCAACCTTCTTTCCAAGGTAGCTGTACCATTTTATCTCACCAGTGATGTATAATTTCTCTACATTTTGTCCAACATTTGTTATCTAGAGCTAGGTACTATTTTCATTGACACTAGAATGACATTTATTTGAGGACAGATTACTTTTTATTATATATTTCAGATAATTGAATTTCAGTTAGGAAGGCTGAAGATGATATAACTCTTGAAATTTTGTTCTAGATAAAAGTGTTAAAAACAGAATGAAAAGAAAAAATCTTTGAGGTGTGAAGGCTTTGAATACTTCTGAATCATCCAGAGAGTAGCTACCACCTAGTCTACTAAAGTGAAGGATTGCCTTCTAATTGATATGCACATGTATGAATGAGTAAATTGATCTGATATTCCATTACATGTCACAGTAGCAATTAAATCATAACCTGTAAAACTTAATATCGTCATTCTCTCTCTCAGTCTCATTAATTTTGAAAATGCAGAGACTGTTGGAATGGAAAAAATCATAGAGGTATGGACATATATCTCTTAGTATTCAGACCTTCATTTTCAAGTCTGATAAATACAAAGACAGTTGATGCTTACCAGCCAAGTTTCTAGCCTGGCAGGTGCACCTCAGTTTCCATTCATAAAATGCTTTATCTAGACCTAGACAAAGTATGCTTTTAATGAGATGTAAATTACATACCATAAAGTCGACCCATTTGAAGTGGATAATTCAGTGGTTTTAGTTTATTGATGGCATTGTGCAGCTGTCACCAGGCCCCCAGAAGAAACTCAGTACTCACTAGCTGTTCCTTCCTGGACCTGCCTCTCATATGTACCTTCAGTCCTAGCTAATCCACGCTGTAGCATGTATCAGTACTTATTTTTATTTCTGAGTAGCATTCCATTGTATGAAAATAATATCACATTTTGTTTATCTGTTTACCAGTTAATGAACATTTCAACTGTATTCAATTTTGGGCTGTTATGAATAATGCTGTTATTGGGCAACAAGCTTTTGAGTGGAGTACATTCTCATTCTTCTGAGTAGATGCCTTAGCATAGAATTGCTGGATATTATGATTCATTATGTTAAACTTTAAAAAAATTACCAACCTTCTTTCCAAGGTAGCTGTACCATTTTATCTCACCAGTGATGTATAATTTCTCTACATTTTGTCCAACATTTGTTATCTAGAGCTAGGTACTATTTTCATTGACACTAGAATGACATTTATTTGAGGACAGATTACTTTTTATTATATATTTCAGATAATTGAATTTCAGTTAGGGAAGGCTGAAGATGATATAACTCTTGAAAGATTCTTATTGCAAATTCTATGATCACTTAAAATGTGTTAAAAACAGAATGAAAAAGAAAAAAAATCATATATAAAATGTTGATTTGTAGAGCATTAATACAGATAATCATATCTGTTACAAGGAATGACAAATGGCATTTGGTACTATAAAAAACATGAGTTAGTGCATATGAGTTTGTGATGAATTCAGAGCTACAAAATAATGGGCTTCAATAAAAGGCGAGGCTATGAGTGTGTGCATGGTCCTTAAAGTAGAACAAAAGTGTTCTGACTAGATCTCACATGGATTTATCCTCCCCCGGGTTGTTTTTTTTTTTTTTTTCTGGACTGAATGTTAAGATAAATCCAGCATCAGATGGTTTATGTCTTAACCTACTACATTACAGTGAGGGTGAGTTTTCCCCCTAAGGGAACAGTTGGTAATGTCTGTAGACATTTTTTATTGTCACGACTGGGGGAAGGATGTTACTGACATCTAGTGGGTAGAGCCCAGGGCTGCTACTGCACATCCTTACACAGGCGGCTGCCTCAACAGTGATTTATCCAGCTCAAAGGGCCAATAGTGCTCAAGTGGAAAGCCTCTGCTTTAACCAGTGTTCCTAAAGGTGGAATAATTATAATCACTTGAAATGTTTGCTTCCAATTATTTTGCTTCCTGCAAACAGATGCCTTCATGTTATTCCCTGCCTCCACACATGGAGTCCTAAATCTTGGGGGAGGTGGGAGTGACGGCTGGGCTATGTATTTGTGATAACCATCTCCAGTTGATTCTGCTACTGTTTCTCAATTCCTTCTCTTTGCAACCCAAATGAAAACTGATGCTAGTTATGGGGGTGCCCAAAACTTGGCAAATGCCTGTGGCCCATCTTTAAAGGAACTGAATATTTAGCATAAATAGTTGCAAGAATAGATATCTTTTTATTCCCCTTTCTTGTTCTGTAAAGAATCAGTCATTCAAATCTTTTCTCTTTGACAGCACATTGGCTGTTTGGGACAAATCTCTGGGTTATCAAAGCCCAAACAGGAAAATGTTTTGTAGTGTTTTCCAGAAAACTCAGGTCAGTTATTTTTTTGCTCTTCATAGAATTCTTTCCTTGATTTTAGCCAGACCAGCTTCTCACTGAAATCATACCAGCAAACCCTTTTGAGACTATATATTTTACAAAATGAGCATGGGGCTTGGATTCTTGGTATGTTCTACTTGAGTTATTTGGGCATGGTGTGTGTTATGGAGCAATGTGTTTAGTTGAGCAGAATATCTCCTTTGAACTATAAATCTTGCTTTTAAATGACTGCAAAGGGTACTGTGTCAGTCACGACTAAGCACGGAGGAAGGAACACGAGCTCTGGGACAAATGGCCCTACATTCAGATCCCAGGCCTGTCACTTAGGAGCTGAGTGACCCAGGACAAGTTGCCTGAGCACTTTGAACACAATCTTCCTAATTGTAATTTGGGAATACTAGCTAGCTCAGAGGCAGACAGACTAGTACCCAAGAGCCAAATCTGGCTTGCTTTTATAAACATGTCCATTCATTTACATATTTGTGTATAGTTGCTTTTGTGTTACTGAGGCTGAGTTGAGTAGTTTCCAGAGAGACTGTAGGTCTACAAAACCTTAAGTATTTACGCTTTGGCCCTTTACAGAAAATGTTTGTCAGCCACAACTCTCAAAAATCTGATGGACTCGAATAGAGTCACTATGTGTAAATCTCATGTCATACAGAATCTTAGAAAGTATCAGCACATATTCCTTTCTACACCAAATAAAGTGTTTCTAACAACAATAATAATACTAGGGGCTTCCCCTGGTGGTCCAGTGGGTAAGGACACCGCCTTGCAGTGCAAGGGGTGCCGATTCGATCCCTGGCCTGGGAAGATTCCATGTGCCACAGAGCGGCTGGATTGATGTATCCAATTACCGAGCCGGAGCTCTGAGGCGCATGCGCCCAGAGCTGGCGCTCTGCGACGACAGAGGCCACCGCGATGGGAGGCCCACAGGAGCCAAAGAACAAAGACAGATGAAAATAGAGAAATGAAAGACCAATAGAAGTGGCCTGCCCATCCCCCTCCCTCCCCACTCCACCCCCCAAAAGATAAATAAATAAAAAATAAATATTAAAAAATAATAATAATACTAAAGCTAGGATTCATTCAACATCTAATGAGTATGTCCTTACATATAAGAAGAAATTTAATTTTTATAACATGCTAAATAGGTGTAATTCTTATTTTGTATATCAACAAGTGTAGTTGTAGAGAGATTAACTTTCTCCCGGTTATAGAACTAATTAGGAGGATTGGTAATAAAAATAGAGATATCATAGCTGTTTTGGTTTTTCTTTGTCCTTCTATTTAAACAACACTGTAAAACTTCTTTCAAGACAGTTTATGAAACATATACAAAAGTAGGTGATGGTTTAAGCAGGTGATGCTGTGTGTGCTCAGTCACACCTCTCTGCCATCCCATGAACTGTAGCCCACCAGGCTCCTGTGGCCATGGGATTCTCCCGGCAGGAATACTGGAGTGGGCTCAGCAGGTGAATAAGCCTCAAAGGCCAGACTGTAAATTTTTTTTTTTTGTAAATGTATTTTCAGGGTGTGCTATTGGTTGTTCTTTAAACACTTTTATATTTGTATTAACTTGTTGTTCTTCCATGTTCTCCATACTTGATCATCTCTCGTTTTTCCTCTTTAATCTCATGTTTCTTTCCTTCCACTTTGAAGTGCCCCTCCTTTTTTCTTAATTGAGAGAGTTTTGTAAAGGAGGGTAATGAGTATCCCCTGCATCTGTGAAGCCATAAAGCAGGTGGCTGAGAGGAGGAGCAGCTGAGTATTACCATGCAACTCTTCTGCAGCTAATTGTCACCAGTGCTGTTGATTCCGAAGAGTTGTTCATATTCATGAAACGCTCCATCCCCTAAAGACACGCTACTGACTTTATGGCTTGCTTTAGGATATGTCTCCCAGCCCTGAGGAGTATCTTTAAGGATAGAAAGCCAACTCTGTGATCATTTACGAAGTGTTGTGAGTAGGAAGGACATTCAACATCAGGGTGTGGACCTTTTTGTTCACTGGCATCTGGATGTACATTTCAGTGTATTGTAATTGGCATCTGGGAGTGTGTTTTCATGTATGGTCATCCAGTGTCTGGGCTCTTTCTGTAGTTGGCCATCCAGCATGTGGAGGTGTGTTTCCATAAATAATCACCCTGTCTCTGGGGGTGTGTTTCTATAGATGGTCAGCTGGGAGTGTGCCTCCATAAAGAGGCAGTCCTGTCAGGCTATTTGAGCACACTGTCATTATGGAAAAGTATTTCCTCCTCTACTGAACCTTCATTGCCTCTTCTATCTGTTGTTTCGAGTTTCTCCTCTCTGAAACTACCCAGAATAAAGCCTCATCTCTCCTCTATGTGGTTGCTCTTCAGAGTATTTGATAAGTCTTATCTCATCCTTGAAAGCCTTCATTTTTTCCGTGATCAAAATTGCGCAGCCCTTCAGATGTTTCTCCTAAGGTGAGAGTCTGACCCTTTATTATCTGGGGGTTGCTTATATTGATCTATTCTAGTGAATCAGGGTTTTTCTTTTCCAAGTGTAACTTTGTTTCTGATATCAAAGGTAACAAATATTAATTATAAAAACCGTGGACAATATATATCCTCAAAAGCAAGAAAGGAAGAACAGAATGAAGGGAGAAAGGGGCAAGAATCACCCCATTATTCCACTGACCAAATAAATACTTCAGAAACTGTAGTCCTTAATTTTCCAGTCTGTGTGTGTATGAGGGAACAGTGCGGTTTACCATAGTGTTCAAAAATGTTGCTCTTAATGACCACATTTCACTCAGTTGAACAGCTGCGCAGGAACTTGTCTGAGTCCTTTCTGACATCTGACTGACTGAGGCCATCCCCATGTCAAGTTGAACTCACCGGGAAGAGCCGCTGTGGGGCCGGCCCCTGCCGTGTGTTGTGTCTTTACTTCTCTTCTGAGACATGTAGATGTGGGTCTAGAAATTAACTTCCTTTTCTTAGTTCTCAATGTATTTCCTTAGCTTCAGAGCACACGTAACCTATCAGTCTGTACGGGACAGGTCTGTTTGCAAATGCAACTGGCTGACATATATAGCAATCACAGAGACTGAATAAATTCATATGTGAGGCACTCAGAAGACTGCCTGGTGCATAGTAAACACTCAATAAAGGTTCCTGTTTATTTATTTATTTCTCCAAATAAAGCAACTCAGGAGTTTAATAACTTGGCCAAACCATCACAGGTCAGGAGGGGCCCACTTGTAATAGATATTCCAGAATGGCCAAGCCGTGCTTGAGAATTTCCTTTACACCAACTCACTCTGGGCTTAGCAAACTGTCTATAAAGAGGCAAATAGTAAATATGTTAGACTTTGTGGCCTTGAGGTCTCTGTTGCTCCTGCTCACCTCTGCCATCATGAGACCAAAGCAGCCATGGACAGTACACTGAGGGCTGTGGCTGGGTTATAGCAAAACAGTTTTTACAAGGCCAGGAGGACATCAGACTGGAATTTTCAGGCCCCTGCCTCTTCCCTACCTTAGATAAAATAAGAAGACAGTACTTAACTATCTTCTGGTTCTTAATGCATATGTAAAGATAAATGTATTAGGAAGATATATGTTATCTACAAACCTAAAAACATGTTGAAAAATAACTCATCTATAGTCTACCACCCAACGATTACTAGAGTTTATGTTTTGGTGAATATTTGATAAACATTCTTCCAGTAAAAAGGTGTTCTTAATCTGTTCCCTTTGGAGGTCTCCCAGAGCCTTGTTTATTTGTGATTTCCTTAACACTAGGGCTTAATTATGGTCATTAGTGGGTGGGACTACCCACCATCTGGGTCTAGTACCTACGGCACTAAAGGCCAGGGAGAGGTGGCGGCATAGCATATTATAGGTTTCTGCTTTTCAGAGTTGGCTTTCCTCTTCATCGAATACCCAACTCCCTCATGTGATTGCCACACCAGGTGCTCCCAAACTCTTCAGTATCTGTGAGGCCTGGACTTGTTTTATCATGTGACACATTGGCTAAAACCTTTTAAACTATATCCCTTAAGTTTTATATTTGCATACATAAGTAGTTAGATTTCTGAATGATTTTAACAATTAATAGAGCTGCACACATGTGCATATCATTGCGATTGTCAGACAAATCTCTGAGAAATATTAACCACTGAGCTCTTACTATATACTGGACACCATGCTAAGCATTTTACATGTGTCCTTATGTTGAGTCCTTCCCAAACCTTATGATATAGATATACTGCTTTCATTTTACAGATGAGTAAATTAAGGCTTCTAGAGATTGAATTACTTGTTCCAGACAACAGGGACCAAGGATTTGAACTCGAGTCCAGTCTATAGACTCCTTTTAAAGTCCGTGTGAGTACTGTTATCTGTGGTGCTAATTATCCCCCTTCATTTTAGTCTCAGTGACCTTCTTTACTGTAGGGGAAGTGAAAACTCCAACGAGAATTACCTGTATCACTTGACAAGCAGACACACCTAAGGTGGTCATGTGCTGGTGAAGCCCCCTCCCCTTCATACTCAGGATTCCTTTCTTCAGGATCGCCATCCGGTTTTTCAGGGGAGAAAAGAAAAGCTGCCTCTTCTCTTCCGGAGGGTGCGGAGTTTTTGTCTCTCCTTTTGTGGATTGAAACATTACAGCTCTGCTTTGTTTGGCACTTGTTCCTCCAGTTATGGTGTTGGCACAGACCATCCCTGCAGCATCGTGTTACTCTCCTGTGCTAAAAATAACCGAGACCCTGACTGAGACTTCATATATAATTCATGGTTTTGATTTATTAATCTCTCCATTAAGCCAGAAAATGGCATTTTTGCTGGCTCCTTTCCAGTCTGCATTATCTTAGACATCGAGCATTTGCATTCACTTGAATACCCTTCGTGTGTGTGTGTGTGTGTATGTTGTGTATTTATTTGTGGTTTTAGTAACTTCAGAATCATCTCTGTGTATAACTTCCTTAATCTTTCACTTAACCCCTGACTTCAGGCTCATAACACAAAAGTAATGTCTGAAGGAAGCAAATAGCAAATGCTTGCTGATGATCATAAAAGATACAGAACCAGAAAGAAAAAGAGCTTTGCCTTTCTTATGTAGCCTTAAAGTTAAAGTTATATTCAGCAAGTGGTGAAGAGCAACACTTTGGAGTCAATTCGTTCATTCAGCATGTATTTGGTGAGCTCCTCCTGACCGCTAGGAGCATGTGGGATTCGGTACCCTGATGAGAGTGCTACCAGTAGTCGATCAACATGCATGCTACCCGATAAGTGTTTAAAGTAAATCAAAGTCCTTTCCCACTGCCATGTTCACGCCAGAGTTGGTTTCTCTCACCTGAGATTTTAAGAGAAGACATCTTGGGCTTCCCCTGGTGGTCCAGTGGGTAAGGACACCGCCTTGCAGCGCAAGGGGCGCCAGTTCGATCCCTGGCCTGGGAAGATCCCATATGCCACGGAGTAGCTGGACCGATGTGTTCAATTACCGAGCCGGAGCTCTGGAGCACACGCGCCCAGAGCCGGCACTCTGCGACAACAGAGGCCACCGTGATGGGAGGCCCACAGGAGCCAAAGAACAAAGACGGATGAAAATAGAGAAATGAAAGACCAATAGAAGTGGCCTGCCCGTCCCCCTCCCTCCCCACCCCACCCCCGAAAAGATAAATAATTAAAAAAAAAAAAAAAGACATCTTGAAAGGCATGAACATATTTTAGGTGTTTCTAAGTTTTCTGAGAACTATACCCTAAAGCATCACCTCACCTTCTTGGGTTTCACCCCCACCACTTGACCTTGGGTACAACCAGGTTCTTCAGAGCAGGAACGGAGGACATGATTATATCAGGTCAACAGATAAAGGAGGAAACCTACTCATCAGAGTCCTGATGTCCTGCTATCAGATTCTACCAGTGCATGCATATATCCAGAGAAATTGCCAATCTGTAGGTTTAAGAAAAGGGTGGGGCCTATAGCACTCCAGTCAGATTTCTGGCCTCTGGCCTTTTCTGGAGTTGAGGCAAGGAGCTCCTACTTTTCTTCTGAGGTTGCTTGCTAGTTTTCAGCAGGGCTCTCACACAGTACAGCTCAAGGGAGCCTTATTCATTAACAGTTAGGAAAACCTTGAACTACCAGTGGTCTTCTTTTCGATGTGAAGAGGAACTGCCTGAAAAGAAAACAGTGCAGAAGATAGCACTGCTTAGTACTTACTGTAATGGGTTCTCAACATCAGCTAAATCTTTGGATTAAAATGGGCTGAAAGTTAGTGATACTCCTGTAACTTCTTAGTTACCTGAGTGTCTTCGTTTCCTATCGCTTCTGTGACAAATTATCAGGAATGTAGTGACTTTTAAACAGCACATGTTCATTATCTTATAATTTGTAGATGAGAAGTGTAAAGTCTTTTCCGCCTCTTGAGGGCTGCCTGCCTTCCTTGGTTCATAGCTTCTCATCACTCTGACCTCTGCTTTGGCCATCACATCTTTCTTTGACTCTCCCCCACTCTTTTACCTTATAAGGCTCCTTGTGATTACTTTGGACCCACTGAGGTAATCTCAGATCATCACCCCACCTCAAAATCCTTGACTTAATCATATAAGCAGAAGTCCTCTTTGCCCTGTAAGGAGACATGTTTTCCAGTTCTGAGGATTAGGACATAGACATCTTTGGGGAGCTGCCACAATAAACAAATTCATTTCTTTTTTATTAAGGTTACTCTGAGTTGAAATACTGTTATTTGCAACTTAATGTCTTGAAAAATACTGTATTAAAGAAAATGAGATACAAGAGTAATTTAAGAATATTTTATATAGATATTTAGAATTACAAAGCATTTTTGCAAATATGAAAAAATTGTACAGAGAATATTAAATTATACATATAACTTTAAATGACTCCAATATTTTCCTGTCCTTTAATCTCTTTGTACCTTTTTAAAACACTTTTTTTCACTTTTGTTGTTACCATCTGGGAATTCTCTTTCACATACTCTTGTTCTCAGTCAAGTTCACCTTTAAAATATGTTCCTTCCTACAGCCTGTTATATGCTACAGAGACTTTCTGCAATATTTTTTCCTTCTGTTATTCGTTTTTCTTCTTTCCTCTCAACTGCCACTCTTCTTATTTTTCAGAATATTCATCTTTGCCTTTCTTCAATTTGAAGTGTTTTTCCTTGTTCACTGTTTCTGTGAATATTTTTTTTCTGTATGTGTTTAGGAGTAGGAAATAGGCTCAAGGCTTTTTTTTTTTAATTGAATGCTTCTGCTGTTCTAGAGAATGTTTTGTTATGATTCTCATGCCTTGTATCAAATAAACATGAATTCCCATTTCACAATAAATGAATAAATAAATCTCTCACTTCCAGAGTTGCTCTTATTCTTTGCTGTTTCTATGTAAATATTATAGCCTTATATTACTTTCCTGAAAAGCTTAGAAAAGGGTATTTTTAGTCCTTAAGTACTCATTCATATTTTAATCTCTTCTTTTTTAAATTGAAATATTCTTTCACCAGGGTGTTTTGAATATGAAGGGGAGAAAAAAGTTTTTCTTAACCCTCTCAGTGTCCCTTGCTGGACCTGAAAAGTTAACTGAGAAAGACAAATAAACAGGAGAAAGTCCTACTGATTGTGGTAAACTAGGGGAGCTCAGCAAGGCCTGTTGTTCAGATTCTTCTCAGCTTTTGAGGGATCAGGGTGTTACTTTCCTCGAAATGAGAGGAGAGGCCCCCTCACATGAGCATCGTAAAACGGATGAGGCCATAGTGGCCTTCCTGCTTCAGCCAAAGTTTGCTCAGATTCCTTCTGCTTAAACCTGTCAATCTGCCAAGGTGCTGAAATTTAGGGTAGTGTGTCCAAACTCCATCAAGTGCATTTTACAAGTTCTTTATTTACTCAGCGACATTTAACTGTAGTATCCATGGCAATTTAATGCAACAAATGATATTTCGTTTCTCATTGTAGTGGCATATGAGAAATAACTATTTTGTATTTTATTTGTAGTCACCATTTAGCCATCCTTAAAATAAACACAAATAACTCTGTTAACAGGTGATAACTAAATACAAAAGAACTTTAGAATATAGTCTTATTTTTCTTTAAGATTCTATGACCCCTTTCCAATTCTTGTACTGCTACATCCAAGGTTTATTTTTTTCTTTTTCCTTAATTCATGTCAATTTTTTTTTTTGCATATCTACAATGCCATAAAATGTTAGAGCAGAGTACATGGAACCATCTCGCAGCTGTGCTCACTTATTAGGTGTCTTTTCTGTTTTTATTTTGCTTTGTTTACACCATGAGCACTCTGGGTATAACCAGTCTTGAATTCATCTTTAAGTGATTCCTTGGAGTATGTCCCTATCGGTAGCATACCAAGTCAAGTAGGATGGTCAATTATCTCTAGTATACTTGTAGTACTGTCAGAATAAACACCTCAGAGACTAAGTAAGACTTTGATGGAAGGATGCTAGTACAAAGAAGCAAGAAGATGAGGTTATTCTCTGTCATATGAACAACAATTGAAGCAGTGGTTTAGTTGGTTTTTAATGAGCTGGGATCTGAGGGATTTCTGGGAGAAGAGATGAGATATATCTCCTTTGGAATAGTTGCTTCTGGTTTTTGAGATTCCCTTCTCTTTCTTAAGTGTCTCCTTGCTCCAGTGTCTTCCTCCTCCCCATGGTGCTGTACCCTTGACATTCTGTTTTTGCCCCATCCCTCTATTGCCTCCTATTCTGGCTTCATTCCCTAACTCTGAGTATCCTCCATTGCTGGCCCCTTCATTTTCTTCCTCATTTACTTCAGATGGTGCCTTTATGTCACACATAACCCAGTTGTGCTCTAGGCTTGCGGTAAACTCTTGATCCATTCCTTAGCCTGCTATCATTCCTACAATGTCTTCTCCCCACTGTCACTCCCGCTCCCTTGTTGTGAAACTTGATAGTTTATCACCTGGACAGTTTCAATTGATTCCTGAATGGTGTCCTCGCTCCCTGGCAATTTCAATCTCACTCTTCCCTTGCAAGCTGTGCTGGTCTACAGTAGTCATTTAAACATTTTGGAATCTTGATTTATGTACCTTGGCTCATGGATGAATACCCGCTGCTGCTGACATTTCATGTATATAGTAGTTTCCTTACTCTTTGAGTCTTTCCTTCTTATAACTTATCCCTCACCAGTATTCCTATTGTGACAAACAAGTCTGATCTTGTCACTCTCAAACTTTACTAACTTCAGTAGTTTTTCAGGGCCTGGAGGATAAAGTCTAAGCCCTTTGTTAGAATAGACCTTCAAGGCCAGTTCACGTTTCTCACCTCATCTTCTGCCATCAGCCCCAGTTCCATGTCCCCAGCCCCTTCACATGTAATATCATTTCCAAAACAGGTCAACCAAGCCCTTTCAACCTTCTGACTTTGCACATGATGATCTCTTTCTTTGCTGGACTTGCCAACCCCCAATGATTTTGTTTTCAAGATTCACTTTAAAGCATTTTTTAAAGAAGCCTTCCCAGCCTTCCCATGTGCGTGAACTCTCCCCGTGCTCCTGGGATTTTTAAATCTTGAGCAAATGAGTATGGGAACAAAGGCAATGAATAGTGTGTGGCCAAGACCATCTTGTGGTGCCTTCTGCTTGGTCCCCAGCCAGTCTTTCTCAATTAGGGTACCTCATTTAAGGCACAGAAATTGAAAAGGATTCGAGTGACAGATTTCTCAATTCTGCCAAATTTAGCCTATGACTAGTACTGTTTTAGATGCATAGAAGGAGTTAACTCACTCTACTGCATATATTGCATGCTATAGGGTGGTGGAACTTAATTTTCTCATGAAACTCAGGTTAGCAAGACTGCTACAGGGCAGCTTTGGATCTGCCAGATTTCTAAGCATCATTCTCTGAGTTGTCACTGATGCTGTGAGCCCCTGGCATTATGATCCATTCCTTTTGAGCCTGAGATAACTAGATTCAGTTTTGGTTGCTAACAAATAAGACCCTTCTCTTCTATAACAGCATCAGAAAGTATGTATTTATTGCTGTATATGTTTGTTGAATAATTCATTCAATGAATAACCTTTGAAATTCCCCCATTTTTTTTCTCTATACCACATCAGTTTTATTTGCGGCATCACTCTAAGTCTGTCCTTTCTTTACATTGCCACACCCACCACCCATGTCTAGGATTTTATTATCTCAACCCACATACCTGCTGTCATCTCCTTGCACTGCCCTTTACCTCTTTCATGCTCTCCCCTTAAGCGATACTGAAGCCAGGTCAATGTTTCCCCCACAGAGGACACATTATTGCTCCTCTTATAAATATCATGCCAACTGGTTTTGAAGGCCAGTTCACGTTTCTCACCTCATCTTCTGCCATCAGCCCCAGTTCCATGTCCCCAGCCCCTTCACATGTAATATCATTTCCAAAACAGGTCAACCAAGCCCTTTCAACCTTCTGACTTTGCACATGATGATCTCTTTCTTTGCTGGACTTGCCAACCCCCAATGATTTTGTTTTCAAGATTCACTTTAAAGCATTTTTTAAAGAAGCCTTCCCAGCCTTCCCATGTGCGTGAACTCTCCCCGTGCTCCTGGGATTTTTAAATCTTGAGCAAATGAGTATGGGAACAAAGGCAATGAATAGTGTGTGGCCAAGACCATCTTGTGGTGCCTTCTGCTTGGTCCCCAGCCAGTCTTTCTCAATTAGGGTACCTCATTTAAGGCACAGAAATTGAAAAGGATTCGAGTGACAGATTTCTCAATTCTGCCAAATTTAGCCTATGACTAGTACTGTTTTAGATGCATAGAAGGAGTTAACTCACTCTACTGCATATATTGCATGCTATAGGGTGGTGGAACTTAATTTTCTCATGAAACTCAGGTTAGCAAGACTGCTACAGGGCAGCTTTGGATCTGCCAGATTTCTAAGCATCATTCTCTGAGTTGTCACTGATGCTGTGAGCCCCTGGCATTATGATCCATTCCTTTTGAGCCTGAGATAACTAGATTCAGTTTTGGTTGCTAACAAATAAGACCCTTCTCTTCTATAACAGCATCAGAAAGTATGTATTTATTGCTGTATATGTTTGTTGAATAATTCATTCAATGAATAACCTTTGAAATTCCCCCATTTTTTTTTCTCTATACCACATCAGTTTTTATTTGCGGCATCACTCTAAGTCTGTCCTTTCTTTACATTGCCACACCCACCACCCATGTCTAGGATTTTATTATCTCAACCCACATACCTGCTGTCATCTCCTTGCACTGCCCTTTACCTCTTTCATGCTCTCCCCTTAAGCGATACTGAAGCCAGGTCAATGTTTCCCCCACAGAGGACACATTATTGCTCCTCTTATAAATATCATGCCAACTGGTTTTGAAGTTAGCCTCAGGAGCCTGGCATTCAAGGTCTCTTATGTTGTGGCTCCATAGTCTCCATCCAGCATGCTTCCTTCTCTCCGTGCAGAGATGGTGCTCTTCTGTACAGGCTCTTTGACTTGCGCTGTACCTCCCACCCTTCCCTCACTGTGGCCTATATTACTATGTACTTTATTTATTATTTTTTTTTGAAAGATTTATTTTTTATTTATTTATTTTGGGCGGGGGTCGGGTTGTGGAGGGAGGGGAGCAGGCAGGCCACTTCTATTGGTCTTTCATTTCTCTATGTTCATCCATCTTTGTTCTTTGGCTCCTGTGGGCCTCCCATCGCGGTGGTGTCTGTCGTTGCAGAGCGCGGGCTCTGGGCTCATGCACTCCAGAGCTCCGGCTCAGTAATTGGACACATCAGTCCAGCCACTCCGCAGCACGTGGGATCTTCCCAGGCCAGGGATCGAACCGGCGCCCCTTGCGCTGCAAGGTGGTGTCCTTACCCACTGGACCACCAGGGGAAGCCCTACTACGTACTTTAAAAATTCATTATCTGGGCTTCCCTTGTGGCTCAGTGGATAAGAACCCATCTGCCAATGCAGGAGACACAGGTTCGAGCCCTGATCTGGGAAGATCCCACATACCGCAGAGCAGCTAAACCCACACATCAACAAAGACCCAGCACAGTCAAAAATAAATTAATAAAAGTTTAAAAAAAAATTCATTATCAAGTCTTACCGGATGGTCCTTCCAATATGCATGTTCCAACAATTTTGTTTCCTGAACATAGTAAGTCATATTTATTACTTCTTTTTCTCCTGATATACCCTTTTTCTGTCCCCCACATCAGATTTCATCCAGATAAGTCTATGTTTCATGTTTAAAATATTCTTCCTCTCAATATACACACATATAGTGGTTAGGAAGAATAAGAAAACAGTAAATTACAGAATGTTCATTTTTTTTTTCTTAATTAGTATTGATTTCTAAAACCGCTTAGTACTACTTCAAAATCTACCTCCTCTCAAAAGCCTGCTTGACTCTCAAAATCTACCTAACCCACAGAGGACATTATTGCTCCTCTTATAAATATCATGCCAACTGGTTTTGAAGTTAGCCTCAGGAGCCTGGCATTCAAGGTCTCTTATGTTGTGGCTCCATAGTCTCCATCCAGCATGCTTCCTTCTCTCCGTGCAGAGATGGTGCTCTTCTGTACAGGCTCTTTGACTTGCGCTGTACCTCCCACCCTTCCCTCACTGTGGCCTATATTACTATGTACTTTATTTATTATTTTTTTTTGAAAGATTTATTTTTTATTTATTTATTTTGGGCGGGGGTCGGGTTGTGGAGGGAGGGGAGCAGGCAGGCCACTTCTATTGGTCTTTCATTTCTCTATGTTCATCCATCTTTGTTCTTTGGCTCCTGTGGGCCTCCCATCGCGGTGGTGTCTGTCGTTGCAGAGCGCGGGCTCTGGGCTCATGCACTCCAGAGCTCCGGCTCAGTAATTGGACACATCAGTCCAGCCACTCCGCAGCACGTGGGATCTTCCCAGGCCAGGGATCGAACCGGCGCCCCTTGCGCTGCAAGGTGGTGTCCTTACCCACTGGACCACCAGGGGAAGCCCTACTACGTACTTTAAAAATTCATTATCTGGGCTTCCCTTGTGGCTCAGTGGATAAGAACCCATCTGCCAATGCAGGAGACACAGGTTCGAGCCCTGATCTGGGAAGATCCCACATACCGCAGAGCAGCTAAACCCACACATCAACAAAGACCCAGCACAGTCAAAAATAAATTAATAAAAGTTTAAAAAAAAATTCATTATCAAGTCTTACCGGATGGTCCTTCCAATATGCATGTTCCAACAATTTTGTTTCCTGAACATAGTAAGTCATATTTATTACTTCTTTTTCTCCTGATATACCCTTTTTCTGTCCCCCACATCAGATTTCATCCAGATAAGTCTATGTTTCATGTTTAAAATATTCTTCCTCTCAATATACACACATATAGTGGTTAGGAAGAATAAGAAAACAGTAAATTACAGAATGTTCATTTTTTTTTTCTTAATTAGTATTGATTTCTAAAACCGCTTAGTACTACTTCAAAATCTACCTCCTCTCAAAAGCCTGCTTGACTCTCTTTAACCTAAATACTCACTCTTTCCTAACTTTCATTTTTACAGTCCATTATTGCCTTGTCCACATACTAGTAAGTGGAATTATCCACTGGAATTCTCTTCATCAAGAAGCATTAATTAACCTGTTAAATATGCACTTAAGTGGACAGCAAAGAACACAAGAAGTATTCCTACCCCACTTTCTTGCCCTTTTTAACACCAAATTATTGAATACTTTTTATTTAAAAAAAATATGAAGGTCCATATCAGGTCACTTCTGGCTATGAACAAATTTAGTAATGAGCAAAACCATTTCCAAGACACTGTTGGGGCATCAGCATTGTCATTGAAAACAGAAAGGCCTCTAGTGCATTAGAGACCATCTGCCACTGAGGAATAGAGGCGAGGCAGGGTTGGGTTGGATATCCAGGGCTGTGTCAAACTTGGAGCATCATGCCTGCCTTACCTAAGTCATCATTGGATGATGAAGACAATCTTGGCTAGGAATTGTTTGGTTGTAAGAGCTAGAAATCTCAAACTAACTCATGGTAAGAAGGGAGTTGTTGTACATTTGTACTATGCAATCACTCAGGCACAGAAGTTAGAAAGTGGCCAAGTTTCCTGAGAAAGGGAGAAGGGAAGATGCTAAGACTGAAAGTTCTTTTTCTCTCTTTAACTCTGTCAACCACCACGAGACCTCTCCCATTTCTGCTTTTCTTGGTCTCTGCTTTCCAAAGATGTTGACATCTTATAAAGGGCTCAAAGGTGCCCCATTCACATGACCTTACTGAGTTAATCCATCACCCATTGCTGACTGACTGCAGATTCTCAAGGGAGGGGATATGGCTAATCTTTGATATGATGAGTGACCTTGGGCCAAGTGTATATCCACAGGACTGTGGGAGTGGGGGCACACATTATAAAAATAAATACTTGGTTCTGTTCTTTCATCCAGATAAGTCTATGTTTCATGTTTAAAATATTCTTCCTCTCAATATACACACATATAGTGGTTAGGAAGAATAAGAAAACAGTAAATTACAGAATGTTCATTTTTTTTTTCTTAATTAGTATTGATTTCTAAAACCGCTTAGTACTACTTCAAAATCTACCTCCTCTCAAAAGCCTGCTTGACTCTCTTTAACCTAAATACTCACTCTTTCCTAACTTTCATTTTTACAGTCCATTATTGCCTTGTCCACATACTAGTAAGTGGAATTATCCACTGGAATTCTCTTCATCAAGAAGCATTAATTAACCTGTTAAATATGCACTTAAGTGGACAGCAAAGAACACAAGAAGTATTCCTACCCCACTTTCTTGCCCTTTTTAACACCAAATTATTGAATACTTTTTATTTAAAAAAAATATGAAGGTCCATATCAGGTCACTTCTGGCTATGAACAAATTTAGTAATGAGCAAAACCATTTCCAAGACACTGTTGGGGCATCAGCATTGTCATTGAAAACAGAAAGGCCTCTAGTGCATTAGAGACCATCTGCCACTGAGGAATAGAGGCGAGGCAGGGTTGGGTTGGATATCCAGGGCTGTGTCAAACTTGGAGCATCATGCCTGCCTTACCTAAGTCATCATTGGATGATGAAGACAATCTTGGCTAGGAATTGTTTGGTTGTAAGAGCTAGAAATCTCAAACTAACTCATGGTAAGAAGGGAGTTGTTGTACATTTGTACTATGCAATCACTCAGGCACAGAAGTTAGAAAGTGGCCAAGTTTCCTGAGAAAGGGAGAAGGGAAGATGCTAAGACTGAAAGTTCTTTTTCTCTCTTTAACTCTGTCAACCACCACGAGACCTCTCCCATTTCTGCTTTTCTTGGTCTCTGCTTTCCAAAGATGTTGACATCTTATAAAGGGCTCAAAGGTGCCCCATTCACATGACCTTACTGAGTTAATCCATCACCCATTGCTGACTGACTGCAGATTCTCAAGGGAGGGGATATGGCTAATCTTTGATATGATGAGTGACCTTGGGCCAAGTGTATATCCACAGGACTGTGGGAGTGGGGGCACACATTATAAAAATAAATACTTGGTTCTGTTCTTTCAAGGAAGCTTTGAATGAGTCACACATATGTCCAAAAGCTTCCACTCTAATAAAGTTCAGTGTTGTATGTGTATTTGAGAGTCTTCACTGAGTAACAGAAAAAAAGAATAAACACCCCATAGCTGTTTCTTTGTCTTCTAATTTAATAGCTAGTTCACTATGATATGGAAAAGGAATCATTAATTTAACCTTCAAATTGTCATGTTACTGATGCCATCAATAGAAAAATGAAGAAAAATTATGAACTAATTCTTACAATCATATATATCATGTATTACATGGTTAAAAATCAACCTTATTAGAAGTTCAGTGCAATTTTGGCCTACAAATTTAAAAGACCATATGGAAGAATTTGAAGGGGTCTAGATTGAAGACAAGAGGAGAAAAGGATGACAGAGGGTAAGACGGTCGGATGGTATCACTGACTCAATGGACATGAGTTTGAGCAAACTCCAAGATATGGTGAAGGACAGGGAAGCCTGGCATGCTGCAGTCCATAAGGTCATAAAGAGTCAAACATGACTAAGTGACTGAACAACCACAACGGAAAGCTAAGGAAATGATAAAAGAAATAAAATCACATGTGAGTTTCAAATTAAGGGGGGTGATAGCCTTATTTAGCCTGGAGAAGAGAAGACAGTGATGACATAAGAATTTCCCCAAACATATGAAGGTGAAACAGGGATATATTGAAATCACCTGTATTGCCCTGATATAATATGCACCAGAATATGGATTTTAATGATAACATAATCTCAATCTTTTAGGCTGCAGTGCTGTGTTTGGAGAAATTCATGGACTCTTTATTTATATATGATATATAAATGTATTTATAGGAGCAAATATGTGGTATCATACAGGAGTATAAATCAGAGGACTTTGTTGGGATTGCCCCAAGCTCTATGAGCCTGGGGTTAGTTTTGTAATACTTAGTAGAAAGGAAAGACAGAAGTAAAAAAACTTTTGTCATCATATTTTACTTAATGAATGAATCCGGATGTGGCTAAATGAATTGTGCTCTCTAAAGGGCATTCAAAGGAATCACTGGTCTCTGAATTTTCTTTTGTAGAGTGGGAATTATGAACTAAGGGTGAAAGTTCAATTTTCCTTTATATTGAAGCAAGCAAGTTTCTGAGTGACTAGTTTAGCAAAGAGAGATAAAGTGACCAGAAATGGGAAAACAATAATGGAAATTTAAGTTAGAGAAATTAAGAGACTTTCCTGTAAGTACTCTTAGTGTGAGTCATCTTTATCCACCCCCCTCCCTCAAGATTTCTCCAGAAAATCGTCACAAAATATTGGTCTCTGTTATTGAATCAGGGAGTTGGATGCATAGAAATTGCTAAGGATAGCCTCAAGGTAGGATTGGACAAGAGCTGAGGTCACCTGTGGAAGGTGTATTATACTCAGATCATCTGTATTTATCAACCCAGCAGTGAACTAAGTAGACATTTAAATGTAGTGTCATGACCGAGTAAGCATTTTAATCAATTGGAAGAAAACTCAAGGCTGGGATCTCAGGGAGTTTTCCTTTATGAGCTTGGATGAACAAATAAATTCTTTGTGCTTTAATTTTTCCTTCAAATGAAGATAATGTATACACCTCAACTACTTCAGTATACAGTAATCTATGAATACTTACAAGAAAATGTAGGCATTTCAGATCTCAACTCCTACCGCCCAATAGTAAGAACCACTGAGAACTGACCAAGCCTTGGGCACCGAGGCATTGGCTACCACTTCTACTTCAAATGTGGTTTGGGATCCTGAGAGTCCCCAAAACTCATTCAGGGGTATTGCAAGGTCAAATTTACTTTTATAATAATACTAGGGTTTTATTTTCTTTTTTCAGTCTCATTCTCTCATGAGTGTTCTGGTGAAGTTTTCTGGAGGCTACATGATGTTGTGATATCTCAACAGATTGAATGCAAAAGCAGATATGAGAATCCAGCTGGCTTCTCTAAGCCAGATCCTAAAGAAATTCAAAAATGTAAAGCAGTCCTACTCTTCCTATTAATTTTTTCTTTTGGAAATACAGTTATGTTTCATTTAAGATATTATTTGTGTTAACTTGTAATGGGCTTTTTGTTCTTATTTTAAAACAATAAGTGTTCATAAACACTTTTCAGTTTTTTAACATAGTAAATATCAATAGATATTTTTCATACAAACAAAAAATTTTGAGGGACTTCCCTGGAGATCCAATTGATTAAGAGACTGTGCTTCCACTGCAGAGGTCATTGGTTTGATCCCTGGTTAGAGAACTAAGATCCCACATGCTGCTTGGAGTGGTTAAAAAATATATTTTTGAGGTTATTCATTAATTTTAAAAGTATATTAAGAGTCCTCACACAGGGCTTCCCCTGGTGGTCCAGTGGGTAAGGACACCGCCTTGCAGTGCAAGGGGCGCCAATTCGATCCCTGGCCTGGGAAGATCCCACGTGCCGCGGAGCGGCTGGACTGATGTATCCAATTACCGAGCCGGAGCTCTGGAGCGCATGCGCCCAGAGCCGGCGCTCTGCAGCGACAGACGCCACCGTGATGGGAGGCCCACAGGAGCCAAAGAACAAAGACGGATAAAAATGGAGAAATGAAAGACCAATAGAAGTGGCCCGACCGCTCCCCTCCCTCCCCAACCCGACCCCCGCCCAAAATAAATAAATAAATAAATCTTTAAAAAAAAAAAGAGTCCTCACACAAAATGATTTGAGAACCACTTTGCCTTAGCCAAGTGACTTTGCATAAGCTGATCCATGCAGGTGCTAACTTTCCCTCCTTCTGCCATTGTCTTATGGAGGGTGATGGGACCCTGAGAAGAATCCCTCACAGAGTACACACATTTGGGAAACCTGTGAAACTGACACAAGCTGCTTCTGAACTGTGTGTGTGGTTCTGTTGGCAACATCATCTTATCCCAAGCCTCACAATGTATTTCATTCCTGTGCTGTATGGATTGTCTACAGTTACTCATCTCTGGGTCAGAAATTGATGGCATTTTATGCTGAAGGGAGGGTCCTGGAGAAGATCTGGACTTGGCAAGAAAGCCTGGTCTTGTGTCATTAGCATCTGTGTGTCTTCCAGCATGTACATAGCTGGTGTTCCAGTGTCAGCCTCAGAATAGCTGTTATTGATGCTTATGACAGGTGAGACATCAGGCTTGTCAATTTAGATGTATTAAATCTCACAACACACTTGGGAGTTACATGTGATTATTATGGCAATTTTGTGTCAGAGGAAACTGAGTCACGCTATTTAGCTAAATTTGGTTAAGGTTTCACAGGTAGAAAGTAGCAAAAGTCAGATTCAAACATGCATGTTATTTGGTTCCAGGTTCTATGACGTTGACGTCTGTATGCTGTCACTCTCCCTGTGAACTTGATGGCTCCTGTTTTCTCTGCCAATGTACTGGAAAGGGTCGACTGCTAATGGCCAATCTAAACTTTATAGAAGATTCATCTAAAAGTAGTTCCTTTATATTCCAGTGCAAAGTGGGTTGGTTAGGGCTCCATATGGTCACTCAGAGATCCAGGATCTTTCCATCTTGGGTTCGATGCTTCTGTAGGCCCTTAGAGTTCTCTGTCTTTAATTAGTCAATAGGGAGAGTGGAAAACTTCCACTATATTCCAGAACTTCCACCTGTATTTCATGACCTTAAATCCCTCATATGGCTACCCCTAATGGTCAGAGATACTGGGAAATACGCTCTAGATGCCCAGAAGGGAAAAGGGAAGAGCTGAACAAATATGAGTACTCTAAAAAGTTTGATGTTTAGTAATAAAGATTAGAGTGAAGGAATATGCCCAGAGTCTGAGCTCACAGATCAACTGATACTTTGGAAGGTCTACCAATAATGTGATAGCCCTGACATGGAAGGTTGTTTTCTTTAACGCTCCAGGGCCCAGGTCCTCAGATATAAGTATATATGGGCCTGAGATTAACTATCAAAAACTTTAAAACAACACTAAAACTAAGCAGCCCATATAATCTCTTAGTGAAAACTATAATAGAAAAGACTTTATTTTCTTAGAACACTTCAGTGTCATGTTTCAGATTTTTTGTTTTAATTTAATTAATTAATTTATTTTTGGCCATTCTGGGTTTTCACTGCTGCCACAGGCTCTTCTCTAGTTGCAGGGAGTGGGGGCTATTCTCTAGTTGAGGTGAGCAGACTTCCTGTTGCAGTAACTTCTCTTGTTGCGGAACTTGGGCTCTAGGGCACATGGGCTTCAGTAGTTGTGGCTCACAGACTTAGTTGCTCCACAGCATGTGGGATCTTCCCGGATCAGGGATCGAACCTGTGTCTCCTGCATTGGGCAGGCAAACTCTTTACCGCTAAGCTACCAGGGAAGCCTCCTGTGTAGGCTTTTTAATGATGGTCATTCCGACCAATGTGAGGTGGCACTTCATGGTAGTTTTTATTTACATTTCTCTAATAATTAATGATATTTATCTCTTCTCATGTACCTGTTGGCCATTTGTGTATCTTCTTTGGAGAAATGTCTGTTTAGGTCTTCTGCCCATTTTCTGATTGAGTTTGTTTTTGTTGTTGTTGTTGTTATTGAGTTGTATGAGCTGTTTCCATATTTTGAACTTTAAGGCCTTTGGGTCTCATCGTTTGCAAATATTTTCTTCCAGTATGCAGGTTATCTTTTCATTTTATTTATGGTTTCCTTTGCTGTGCAGAAAATTACAAGTTTGATCAGGTCCCATTTGTTTATTATTGGTTTTATTTCCACCATCTTCATAGACTGACCTAAGAAAACACTGGTACCATTTATACCAGTGTTATCTCTTAGGCATTTTATATTGTCATGGCTACGTATGTATTCTCATGGTGTGTACATGCTAAGTTGCTTCAGTCATGTCTGACTCTTTGCAACTCTATTGACTGTAGCCCATCAGGCTCCTCTGTCCATAGGGTTCTCCAGGCAAAAATACTAGAGTGGGCTGCCATGCCCTTCTTCAGGGGATCTTCCTGACCCAGGGATCAAATCAGTGTCTCCTCCATTGGCAGGCAGATTCTTTACCACCAAGTCACCTGAGAAGCCCACTCTTGCTTTTAGTATTTGACAAGAAAGAGAATTTGAACTCTTTTCCAATAGGTCTGTTCTTTACATCAGGTGGCCAAAGTATTGGAGCTTCATGTTAAGCATCAGTCCTTCCAGTGAATATTCAGGGTTGATTTCTTTTAGAATTGACTGGTTTGATCTCTTTGCTGTCCGAGAGACTCTCAAGAGTCTTCTCCAGCACCACAGTTTGAAAGAATCAATTTTTTGGTGCTCAGCCTTCTCTCACATTCATACATGACTACCAGAAAAACCATAGCTCCGATTATACAGACCTTTTTTGGCAAAGTGATGTCTCTGCTTTTTAATACACTGTCTAGGTTTGTCATAGGTTTTTTTCCAAGGAGCAAGCATCTTTTAATGTTTTGGCTGTAGTCACCATCCACAGTGATTTTGGAGCCCAGTAAATTCAAATCTGTCACTGTTTCCACGTTTTCCCAATCTATTTGCCGTGAAGTGATGAGACTGAATGCCATGATCTTAGGTTTTTTAAATGTTTTTTCACTCTCCTCTTTCACTTTCATCAAGAGACTCTTTTAGAATTGACTTTTAGAATCGCTTTCTGTCATTAGAGTCATGTCATTGTTGGTATTTCTCCCAGCAATCTTGATTCCAGCTTTTGCTTTATCCAACCTGGCACATTGCTTGATGTACTCTGCATCTAAGTTAAATAAGCAGAGTGACAGTATACAGCCTTTCCCAGTTTTGAACCAGTCCATTGTTCCATGTCTGCTTCAAACTATTGCTTCTTGTCCTGCATACAGGCTTCCCAGGAGGCAGGTAAGGTGGTCTGGTATTCCCGTACCTTTCAGAATTTTCCACAGTTTATTGTGATCCACACAGTCAAAGGCTTTAGCATAGTCAATGAAGCAGAAGTAGATGTTTTTGGAGGGAATTCGCTTGCTTTTTCTATGATACAACAGATGTTAGCATCTTGATCTCTGTTTCCTCTGTCTTCTAAATTCAGCTTGTACATCTGGAAGTTCTTGGTTCACATACTGCTGAGATTGTCACAAAAACTAAGGGGCAACCTAGCTTAAAGGATTTTAAAAAATATATATTTATTTATTTTTATTTACTTATTTATATGGTTACATGAGTCTTAGTTGCTGCATATGGGATCTAGTTCCCCGACCAGGAATTGAACCCAAGCCCCCTTACACTGGGAGCATGAAGCCTTAGCCACTGGACCAAAGTCCCAGCTTAAAGGATTTTGAGCATTACCTTGCTAGCATGTGAAATGATCACAATTGTACAGCAGTTTGAACATTCTTTGACTTTGCCTTTCTTTGAGATTGGAATGAAAACACCTTTTCCAGTCCTGTGGCCACTGCTGAGTTTTCCAAATTTGCTGGCATATTGAGTGCAGCACTTTTACAGCATCATCTTTTACTATTTGAAGTAGCTCATCTGGAATTCCATCACCCCCACTAGCTTTGTGCCTAGTAATGCTTCCTAGAGCCCACTTGACTTCACATTCTAGGATGTGTGACTCTAGATGACTGACCATGCCATCGTGGCTATCCAGGTCACTAGGACCTATTTTCTATAGTTCTTCTGTGTATTCTTTTTTTTTTTTTTTTGGAGGGAGGTGGGGGAGGGAGTGGGCAGGTGGGCCACTTCAATTGGTCTTTCATTTCTCTATTTTCATCCATCTTTGTTCTTTGGCCCGTGTGGGCCTCCCATCGTGGTGGCCTCTATTGTCACAGAGCACCGGTTCCGGGCACATGCGCTCTAGAGTTCCGGCTCGGTAATTGAACACATCGGTCCAGCCGCTCCGCGGCTCGTGGGATCTTCCCAGGCCAGGGATCGAACTGGTGCCCCTTGCACTGCAAGGTGGTGTCCTTACCCACTGGACCACCAGGGAAGCCCCTTCTGTGTATTCTTGAATCCGAATAGGTTGTGTTAATTTTCTATGAAATTCTCCTGGATCCTCATAATCCTGAGATATCAGGCATCTGGAGTTAGAAGGATGCCCCTTAGGTTTTGTGACAATGGAAGGAAACCATATCTGCAAGACTTTCCAGGGATGGTACCAGAAAGAAAATAATCTCATTTTTGGCTAATCTCAAATAAACAGGAAATCCAAAGGACAGTACCCAAGATTACTTTTCTTATTGAACAATCTTTCCACTTTAATGGTCAGCCTCTGGTGGAAAGTTGAGAGTTTTTCCCTCTTTTGGCCCATCTTTCTTTCAACTTTCCACCTCTGGTTCCTTTCTGGAAACTTCCTGGCAAGCACTTTGGGGTCAAGTGAGTAGAGGCTGTCTTTCCCAACTCTGTTCTGGAAGGAATCCAGTGCATCCTTTCAGATGAAGTCCTCCACAGATGTAGCTTTACATCCTTCCATCTCTTCAGAGTGAAATGACAGAAGAAAAACTTTCGACGTGCTAACATTGATAGCCCCTCATGACAAACATTCAAATGCCATTAAGCTTAAGCAAAGAAAAAGAAAAGTACTCTTAAGAGTGAGGAGGCTAAGGATTGAATAGAGAGGGGCACAGAAAACTCTGCCTTACCGCACTGAACAGCCCTAAAGAATCCAACTTAGTGACCTTTCTCCATTCCCCATGTGTTTGTCCCCTCCCCAGAGTCCAAGGGCACTCCCAAGGCTAATGATTTGTGGAAGAATTCACATTGTTCCATATAGCAGTCCCTTAACAATTGTGATGGCATTTTGATAGATTACTTCTGGGCGATGGCAGACAGGGCCTCAGTAATAATACCTTGCAAGTGTAACATGTCTGTAATTAGACTGTCCTGTAATTAGGGAGCTGACAACTAAGCCACAGCTTGTCACTAGCCAGTGGCACAGCAGGACACGGGAAGAACCATAGAGAAGGACATCTGTCTGCCAGTTGATGGGGAGGATTCCCAGGAAAGTCAGAATGAATAACACAATAATAATAACAACAACAAGCCATAGAGAGGAGAAGATCACATTCGGTGATCAGAGATAAAGCTAGTACCTCAGAAAGAAAGGGATAATGGGTCTCCCTCCATCCTCCTGCTCTGAAGGGTGGTGTGGGAGAGATAGATTTTATCATCTCAGAAAACCAGCTACATAGCTTAGGATGAATCTGGAATTTTGGTGGTGACTCCAGGAAACGAGACAGAGGTCCAATATTACATATGTAGACTGGACCAATGGCTTGAAAACAAGCCCTCTGAGTAGTTCAGCAAGTCAGGGGGTGGGACAGGTTGAGTTGATTAAACTAAGCATTCTTCCTGAGATGTGAAGGAGCAAGTGGACCAGTCATCTCTGTCATTCCCCTAAATGTGCTTCTGCTGAATTCTTTGATGTTTTTCCTTTGGTTCCTCCCTTTTATGCCAGCTCCTGCACTCAGTGGACAAGTCCTGTCACCATCCCAGTGAGTAGAGGCTGTCTTTCCCAACTCTGTTCTGGAAGGAATCCAGTGCATCCTTTCAGATGAAGTCCTCCACAGATGTAGCTTTACATCCTTCCATCTCTTCAGAGTGAAATGACAGAAGAAAAACTTTCGACGTGCTAACATTGATAGCCCCTCATGACAAACATTCAAATGCCATTAAGCTTAAGCAAAGAAAAAGAAAAGTACTCTTAAGAGTGAGGAGGCTAAGGATTGAATAGAGAGGGGCACAGAAAACTCTGCCTTACCGCACTGAACAGCCCTAAAGAATCCAACTTAGTGACCTTTCTCCATTCCCCATGTGTTTGTCCCCTCCCCAGAGTCCAAGGGCACTCCCAAGGCTAATGATTTGTGGAAGAATTCACATTGTTCCATATAGCAGTCCCTTAACAATTGTGATGGCATTTTGATAGATTACTTCTGGGCGATGGCAGACAGGGCCTCAGTAATAATACCTTGCAAGTGTAACATGTCTGTAATTAGACTGTCCTGTAATTAGGGAGCTGACAACTAAGCCACAGCTTGTCACTAGCCAGTGGCACAGCAGGACACGGGAAGAACCATAGAGAAGGACATCTGTCTGCCAGTTGATGGGGAGGATTCCCAGGAAAGTCAGAATGAATAACACAATAATAATAACAACAACAAGCCATAGAGAGGAGAAGATCACATTCGGTGATCAGAGATAAAGCTAGTACCTCAGAAAGAAAGGGATAATGGGTCTCCCTCCATCCTCCTGCTCTGAAGGGTGGTGTGGGAGAGATAGATTTTATCATCTCAGAAAACCAGCTACATAGCTTAGGATGAATCTGGAATTTTGGTGGTGACTCCAGGAAACGAGACAGAGGTCCAATATTACATATGTAGACTGGACCAATGGCTTGAAAACAAGCCCTCTGAGTAGTTCAGCAAGTCAGGGGGTGGGACAGGTTGAGTTGATTAAACTAAGCATTCTTCCTGAGATGTGAAGGAGCAAGTGGACCAGTCATCTCTGTCATTCCCCTAAATGTGCTTCTGCTGAATTCTTTGATGTTTTTCCTTTGGTTCCTCCCTTTTATGCCAGCTCCTGCACTCAGTGGACAAGTCCTGTCACCATCCCAGCTCCATGCTGTCTCCTCTATTTTGGATGCCCCAGCCCTACTTTGCATCATCACGGGCTGTCTTATCTGGACTGACTGCTGCAGATAGCCTCTTCATGCTTTCTTTGGGCTATCTTCTCCTTCATCTACTTAGAACTCTATTGATAAAGCTCAAATTCTGTTTGTAACTGCCTCCATAGTCTCTCTTCTGGAGTTGCTAATAGAGCCCCATTTTCTACTAACATGGAGTCCTTGGTATGAAATTTATGACCTGGTTTCAGAATTCTTATGTCCCTTATATCTTTAGTTCCTAACTCAAGGCTTATATGTCAATTGAAATACTTGTTCAATGTAGCTTGCAACTTCGTATTTTCATCTTCATGATATTCTCTTTTTCTAGAATGGCCCTTCCTCTGATCCTTTTCTAAATTCCCACCCATCCTTTGAGGCTCAACTCAAAAGGTGTCCCTCCTTCAGAATGCTTCTCTTGTTTCTCCTTTTGATGTAATTCCTTCCTCTCTACATTGTTCTCCTGTCTGTACTGTCTTCTCTCCACTTCTCATGGAGTTTCCCCAGGCTCTTGGCTATGGTTCTGGTTGAGATAGCTCTGGTATAGTTGAAAGCTCAGTACATTGGAAATTAGGATGCATCTGTTCAATGCTTCCACTTTGCTTGTGTGTGATCTCTGACAAACGACTCAACCTCTTCGAACCTCTGTATGACTATTTTCAAAGTGGAGGCAATAATCCTTGCCTCATATGATTGCTATAAATCCTGAGAGGATATAAACAGAAACCTTTTCTAAATTGGAACCTGTTACACCAGGGTGGGCTATCGTAATGAGTATCTATCTTACACTCTAGTTTTTTATACATACTTACCTTATTATACTGTAAGTTATTTGAGAAATTATTTCTCTACATCCTCTCACAACCAGTGTTAACCCCCTGTATCGGTTAGGCAGGTGTTTTTTTTTTTTTTTAAAGATTTATTTATTTATTTATTTTGGGCGGGGTTCGGGTTGGGGAGGGAGGGGAGCAGTCAGGCCACTTCCATTGGTCTTTTGTTTCTCTATGTTCATCCGTCTTTGTTCTTTGGCTCCTGTGGGCCTCCCATCGCGGTGGCGTCTGTCGTTGCAGAGCACCGGCTCTGGGCGCATGCGCTCCAGAGCTCCGGCTCGGTAATTGGACACGTCAGTCCAGCCGCTCCGCAGCACGTGGGATCTTCCCAGGCCAGGGATCGAACTGGCGCCCCTTGCACTGCAAGGCGGTGTCCTTACCCACTGGACCACCAGGGGAAGCCCTAGGCAGGTGTTTAGCTGCAAGTAACGAATGCATGATTATCACAAGGTTAAGCAAAAAAGAGACTTATTCATTTCACAAAATAAGAAACTTGAAGGCCAGCAATCAAGGTTGGGTCAACAACTCAGCATCATCTGTTTTCTACCCCACCATCTTCAGTATCTTGACTTTCTATCTTCATGCTTGTTGTCTCATAGTTGCAAGATGACAGCCACAGCCCAAGGCTTGATGACCACATATGAAAACAGGAAGTACTGTGTGTGTGTGTATAGGGGGAGGTACTGGATCGGAGGTGGATCCTCAGGTGGCCTTGAAAAGGGACCTCATTTCCACTGAAAAGAGAAAGAGCATCCATGCTGAGTGTGCAACAGTGTGTGCTACAGCCCTTGATGTAGGAATCAACTCTTGGTCATCTTAATTTCTTCTCTGCAGTGCTTAGAATACAGAAGATGGTATATGGTAGCTGTTCAATAAATAGTAGTTGAATGAATTAATAAATAACCTAATATATTAATAAATGATTGAGAATTCAGAAATATGAAATAACCTATCTCAATGCAGCCATTTTTGTACATATATCTTCCTTAAAGTTCACCCTCATAGTAGCCTTCAGAACTGGAGCAATTTATCCATCAAGCAGAAGTGTTGTTATTTATAGTAATTTGATTAGCTTTTGTCTAGTCCAGGGCTCAGATGCAGGAACATTATGTTAGAAAGACAACATAAATGTGAGTCCAGGTCTGAGAGGTTTAAAATGAGCTTGAAATATTAAAATATGTCTCTGACAAATATGAACCTTTATGCTTTTCTTTTTATACAAAGTTGTGTAGGAATTCAAAATATTGTTACAGGGTATATCACAGTAACAATTCATATTCTGAAAATTATACACTAGTAGAATCTTTTAAATGACCTCCTACCCCTTTTCTTTCCATACTTTATCAGACAGGAGGAGATTCAGTGGGAAAGCAGTAATTATGATCCTTCCTACTCTGACAGACTTTTGGTGTATGCCTGAGCAAAATGGGTGAGAGAGGGCGGAGATTAAAGATATAAAGGAAATTAGGTGACCTAATAAGGCCTACTGGAAGGTACATGTAGCAAATGTGGTTCTTAACTTTGAATAAAGTTCAGCTCATAAGAGAATAAGGTAATAATTTTCTGTTTCATATATTTACAATTGACTGGTAAAAGCCTCTGATCTAAAATTTGTTCCTGGGGCTTCCCTTGTGGCTCAGTGGATAAGAACCCGTCTGCCAATGCAGGAGACACAGGTTCGATCCCTGATCCGGGAAGATCCCACGTACCACAGAGCAGCTAAACCCACACATCAACAAAGACCCAGAACAGCCAAAAATAAATAAATAAAAGTTTAAAAATAAATAAATAAATAAAATTTGTTCCTGTAAAGTCTAGCCTTCTTGATTACAGAATTATTAAAGTATATAGGAACTCAAAATAACATATATCTATCAGTCTTTAAGAAGGTACACTTTTATATCTGCCAGCACCCTATATGGCATGTTTAATTTTTGAATATCCTTTGAGATAATCAAAAATGATAGAAAAATTGAATTATGTTGGTGGAACTTGAGAGACTTTTATTCCACAAATCTTTATGCAAAAGTTACCCTCTGACACTAGATGTATCCCTAGGAACCAGTGCATTTCATAATAATCCTTATGCTTTATAGAAATTATGGTCATCACTTAGCTTTTTTCATCTTGCCTTTTGTCATCACCCAAATGAGACAGTAATAACTTTCTTGTCTAACTTACAGGGTTATTTTAAAAACTAATAGGAAAGAAAAGATTTTAGGACAATGAAAACTTACAAATGTATAGCACGATTCATCATCTTCTTTAATGCTAATCAAAATAATAACTTTTAAAACCAATTTGTCTTGTCTAGTCCCACTGCCCAGCTCTGTAGAATACTAAATTAAGACATGCAAGGTAAAAAGTAAAAAATAAAGAAAGGAAGGAAGGAAATTAAAAGAAGCAATCCTTCCTTTGCTACTCTTCTTAGTTTTTTAGCCTCTTTCCTCAAGAAACGCTTTGCTTTAAGGTGCCCACTCCCTCTGTGAGAACTTTGCTCAATTATTCACACCCAGGCTCCCCTGGAGAATTAACATTTTATCATATTTGGTGCCTCATTGACCTGTCACAACAGCCCTTTAGGTTCAGGGGTGTACATTTGATATCCTGTGGACATCACCTGTATGTTTTACAGTCTACTCAAGTTCAGCACATCACAGAGTGAATTCATCCCCTTTTCCAACAGAACTGCCTCTTGGGCACCTCTGTCTCAGGTGCATTTCCTTTGGCCCAGGCATCTAAGTTAGACGCCTGGGAGAGTTCCTTGACACTCCTCCCTTCCTGCTCCCCAAAACAATCAAAGAAATAGTCCTGCTGATTTTATCCCCATCACAATTCTCTATCCCTCCATCTTCTGCCATAGACTCCTCTGTGTTCTCCTAACTGGCCTTCTTTTGTTCCTTCTTCTTTCCAAAGCCTCCCAAAGGATATATTTCAAATTTATGTCTGACCAGCTCATATCCTGCTTTAAGCTAGTCTATTACTCCTCATCACTAGAACCATGGTTTTCAAATTAGTTTCATATGGGGCTCATGGGGGTGCCTTCTCTGGAGAAGTAAAAGGAAGCAAAAGGGGACTATCTGAACTGGAATCACTTTCCACTTTAAACAAGGAGAGCCTGCTCTGTATTTACTTTCTGCATTGGGATTCTTAGAAATAATTGCTTTTAAATAAAAGATAAAAAAACATTTTGCAGTTAAAATTGAATTCCCACTGACTATAAGGTGTAGTCCATGACCTGGTCTGTGCCTGCCTCTCAAGGGTCCTCTCTCTTTTCTCCCTTCTTCTCACTGTTAGAACCAAGCAACATCAAACTGCCCATATTTCCTGTGCACACAACACTTCCATGACCCTGACTTTTATTATGTTGTGCCCTCCACCTTGAAAGCCCTTATACCACATCCCTACCCCTAGGGTAATTAAATTCCACATACCTTTTAGGACTCAGTATTCCCAGGTAGCTCAGTGGTAATGAATCCACCTGCCAATGCAGGAGACATGGGCTCGATCCTTGATATGGGAGGATACCACATGCCGCGGAGTAACCATTGAGCCTGTGCTCTAGAGCCTGGGACATGCAGCTACTGAGCCTGCATGGCTTAGAGCCTGAGATCTGCAGTAACAGAAGCCACTGAAATGAGAAGCCTGAGCACCATAATATAGAGTAGCTGATCTTCGAAACTGGAGATAAAGCTCGAGCAGCAGCGATGACCCAGCACAGCCAAAATTAAATAAATAAATACATTTTATTTAAAAAAGAGCAAATTTAAATTATCCTGTAGTATGAAGCACGATGGAGAAAACTAAAACAAAAAGGATTAAGGAGTCTGGAGAGTGGGGTATTTCTTTTTTTGTACACCTTAAAATACGTTAATATCATACGAAAATATGTTAATATATTCTATCCCTGAAAATAATATAAAGTTATAAAAATCAACTATGATATTATATTATTTTCAGGTGTACAACATAGTGATTCATTATAGATTATATTCCATTTTAAGTTATTATAAAATAATGGCTATATCTCCTTGTACTCTGCAATATACTCTTGTTGCTTATTTATTTTACACGTAGTCATTTTTGTCTCTTAATCCCATGCCCCTATCTCAACCCACCCCTGTCCCTCTTTTCATTGGTAACCATTAGTTTGTTTTCTACATCTGCGAGTTTGTTTCTGTTTTGCTGTATGCATTTGTTTGTGTTATTTTTTAGATGCCACATATAATAACATGGGGGTGTTGTCTTTCTGTCTGACTTATTTCATTAAGCACAGTATTCTGTAGGACCATCCTTGTTGTTGCAAATGGCATTATTTAGTCCTTTTTAATGGCTGCATGATATCCCATTGTATGTATATGCCACATGTTCTTTGTCCATTCATCTGTTGATGGGCATCTCTTTAGAGAGATCTTCCTTGATTGTTAGATCTTAGTCATCTAGTCACTTTATTTGGATCAAAATGGCTTGAATTCTCTGCAGGTCGCCATCTGCTATTTTTCTTATCTTCTCTACTTACGTGTAAAGTCTATGAGAGCAGAAAGTTGTTTTGTTGCCTGCTGAATCCCCAGTGCCTAGAACAGCACCTGGTTCATAGGAGAATTCTTTAAATAATTATTGAATTAGTGGATACCTTGCTTTTACCTACTCACTTCTGTTTTTGAGACTGTGACCAGATGGCCAGGATGCTACAGTCCAACTGAGAAATGCATGGGGCTCTCTCTACTGCAATTTGCAGCAGAAGAATCCTCAGCTGCCATCCTGTTTGGAACATCTGGTCAAGTAGCAGATTCCTGACACTAGCTTGAAATAAGGTCTTAACAGTAATGAAGAAATGCCTCCTTCTTTTCCCCAAGAAGCCCTCAGAGCAGAAAAGATACTATTGTCTCTGGTAACTGACCAGGAAGCAATTGATTTTTAGGCAAAACACCCACCTCTGATCAATCAAAGCAGATGTTTTCACCTTCAAAGTAATGATCTTAGGGACTGAAACTATTACGGCCAAGGCTCAAGACAGTTGTGAAAATCCTTCTGGAGTTAATAACTATGTGCCTCAGTTTACAGCTACTCAACTCTAAATTTGTGTTCAACCTCAAGGACTTATTCTAGGTAAGGTAGAGACACACATTTTCATTTTACAGGTGGGGAAACTGAGTTTCACAGAAGTTAAATGACCTGCTTTGGCTCTGACACCCTGAAGTCTCTTATTTGTGAGTATATTAAATTGTGTGTGAAACTGTTTTGTTTTCAGAAATGACCAAATGTCACTTGGAGCCAAGTGAAGCAAATTGAACAGATTGTCAAGGCTGAGTAGTACAGTTTCCAATGAGTTAATCTCTACAAGATATATAAGGGGCCTTAGAGAACATGGGGGTGTTGTCTTTCTGTCTGACTTATTTCATTAAGCACAGTATTCTGTAGGACCATCCTTGTTGTTGCAAATGGCATTATTTAGTCCTTTTTAATGGCTGCATGATATCCCATTGTATGTATATGCCACATGTTCTTTGTCCATTCATCTGTTGATGGGCATCTCTTTAGAGAGATCTTCCTTGATTGTTAGATCTTAGTCATCTAGTCACTTTATTTGGATCAAAATGGCTTGAATTCTCTGCAGGTCGCCATCTGCTATTTTTCTTATCTTCTCTACTTACGTGTAAAGTCTATGAGAGCAGAAAGTTGTTTTGTTGCCTGCTGAATCCCCAGTGCCTAGAACAGCACCTGGTTCATAGGAGAATTCTTTAAATAATTATTGAATTAGTGGATACCTTGCTTTTACCTACTCACTTCTGTTTTTGAGACTGTGACCAGATGGCCAGGATGCTACAGTCCAACTGAGAAATGCATGGGGCTCTCTCTACTGCAATTTGCAGCAGAAGAATCCTCAGCTGCCATCCTGTTTGGAACATCTGGTCAAGTAGCAGATTCCTGACACTAGCTTGAAATAAGGTCTTAACAGTAATGAAGAAATGCCTCCTTCTTTTCCCCAAGAAGCCCTCAGAGCAGAAAAGATACTATTGTCTCTGGTAACTGACCAGGAAGCAATTGATTTTTAGGCAAAACACCCACCTCTGATCAATCAAAGCAGATGTTTTCACCTTCAAAGTAATGATCTTAGGGACTGAAACTATTACGGCCAAGGCTCAAGACAGTTGTGAAAATCCTTCTGGAGTTAATAACTATGTGCCTCAGTTTACAGCTACTCAACTCTAAATTTGTGTTCAACCTCAAGGACTTATTCTAGGTAAGGTAGAGACACACATTTTCATTTTACAGGTGGGGAAACTGAGTTTCACAGAAGTTAAATGACCTGCTTTGGCTCTGACACCCTGAAGTCTCTTATTTGTGAGTATATTAAATTGTGTGTGAAACTGTTTTGTTTTCAGAAATGACCAAATGTCACTTGGAGCCAAGTGAAGCAAATTGAACAGATTGTCAAGGCTGAGTAGTACAGTTTCCAATGAGTTAATCTCTACAAGATATATAAGGGGCCTTAGAGAGGCTCCAGGCTGAAAATAAAACCTAAGAAAACCACATGTGTACTCAAATGCCACTCACTGGTTTTTGTTTGTTTTAGGCAGAATCATTTCATGCTAGACAAAGAAACCTATCCTAGACTCTGCTGCACACACCTGGCACAGAGAGGGAACAGGGCTTGGAGACCAACTACTCAAATCTTTGTCTCTCTGCCAACAGAGCTTAAAGATATAAACTGACTGTGTTAGCTTGTTTCAAGGGAGCAGATTCTTCCCTTTTTATGTCAATGAAAAACCAAGGAGGAGGGGGGATATCTCTTTGCTTTAAAAAATATGTATAAATCCATTAGAAAACAGTCTAGATAATTAATGTACCAGAGGAGTATAAAGACCCAGAGAGCCAGTCGTTTCCCCCTGGTGGCAATTAGGCTGTGGAGAGTCAGCATCTGTACCATTCATAACTGTAGCACACAAATTGGCACAGATTGAAAACCCAGCAGCAAGCTGTTCCAGGTAGACTAGATGTCTTGAAGGGAAGCTGTCCCTCTACAAGTAAACATAATACCTATTTCCTGACACTGTCACTGTTGAATAACTAGCTATTTGGTATCTAGAATAATTCTTGATTAATAAGGTTATCTTTTTTTAAAGGGCATCCCACCTGTTCTGTTCTCAGAAGGGAGCACTTTTTCAAAACATGTTCTCCAAAGGCATTGCTTTACTTCCCTTTCCCAGTCAAGAGCTGATCTCATGCTGCCAGTTGTTGACTCTTAAGTTATATAAGAATCAACCTCTGAGGGAAGGTTCTGGTGGCTACTCTCTTGGGGAAAGGTAGATAGGGTGAAAGGGAAAAATTAGTGGCGAGTATGAGGGACTTCACTGTTATCATTAGCGATCCAACGGAGGCTGAAGGATGCTGGGGTTGGAGGAGTGGTGGGAGATGGATGAACATCACCCATGAGGTCAGAGAAGGAGCAGTACCCACTGGGGACACTTGGCCAGCTTTGGTTTGGCTGTGAATCTAATGGATATAGAATTCATTCATTTCACAAATACCTGTTAAGGTCCTTCTACATCCAGGGAACTGTTCTAGGTATTTGGGATTTATTAGTGGGGGGAAAAACCCACAAAAACAAAACGATCCCTGCCCTTGTGGAGGTTTTATTCCAGCAAGAGAATCAGACATGAAGCAACAGACATAAGAATAAATTATATAATATACTAGTGGGTGATAAGTGCTATGGAGACAAGGAGGAAAAACAGTTAATGAGGCCTCAGAGCCTCAGGGTGTGGAGGTCTTGCAGTTTTAAAGAGGTTTTCAGAGGTGGTTTCTGGGGAAGGGATATTTGTGCAAAGCCTTGATGAGGCAAAGGAGCTGGCCATGCAACTATCTGAGGGAAGAGCCTTACAGGCTGAAGAGACAACCACTGCAAAGAGCCAAAGGTGGGAGGTGGTTGCTGGGGCCTAGTAAGTGTGGGGGGATATGTGGAGTAATTCAATAAGGTCAGAGAGATCAAGGGTCAGACACCTAGGTCCTTCCTGGTCTTTGTAGGAATGCGACTTTAGGTCAAAAGGGAACAGAGAGCTTTTGCAGAGTTTGGATTCGACAAGTAACCCTACCTGATCCATGTTTAAAATGCATCTGTCTAGTATTGACCATACATTGAGAGTAGATTGTGGCATAAAAATAAAAGATTTCTCTCTTTTAAACACGTTGGCTGACTTATACGACAGGGTTGCTATGGGACTCAAATGCAAAAGCGCTTTCAAAATTATAAAGCATAGCGCAGACCCAAACAATAATTATTTTACACAAACAATAGGGGTTCAAAAACCAAGGTCCTTCCTGCCTTCTCTGATCATGAGTAGTAACCAGTCTGTTTACAAGAAGCTAAAGGAAAACAGATTCTATTTATTTTTAAAAGAATGAAATTTTGTGCCTGTCTTGAGTCATTCAGATTTTTCAGACTGCTACTGATTTTATGTTTAATTTTCTAAAGAAATGCCTTTAAAAAAAATAAAAAAACAAAACAAAACGTGGAAGCACTAGGCTTGAATACTGAAGAATTTAAATACAGCGACAGACCAGGATAGGAGCAGAAGTCTGGGAACTTTAAACCTATTTCCTTTCCTCTAATCCCGTTGGAGAGCTAGAAGTGAGCTGGCCAGATCCTCCAACATTTCGGCGGTGGCATCTTTTCTTCGCGGTGGCCCTGCCATCAGGTGAACGCTTCTGGGTGGGGGAACACACTTTGTGCAGCCATCTGACCTTCACAGAGTCTGGGGAGAATTTTTGAAAGGATTTTGGAGAAGAGGCCTTGAGTCTCCAAGAGAAAAAACAAGAAAAAGGGGGCCCGAGGAAGCCTGAGCCTCCGAGGAGATAAAACTGAGTTAATGAAGAGAGGTGATTATCTCAGATAATTATGTAAAAGAGAAGGCTAGGAGTTCTAAATGGCTGCAACTTGGAGTTTACTCTGCCTAAGGTATGTGTTTATTACGTTTGTGTATTTTGGTTTTGGCTCTCATCTTTGGAGTATGCTTTTTCCCTTCTTCACCCACCGCTCAATTTGCGAAAGCGGCTGCTCCGCCTGCCAGACCCCCATTCTCCTCCCTTCTCTTCTTTTAGATCGAAACCCCATTCCTATTAGTCTCCGCGCCGCTGGCTCCTGGGACCCTCATCTCCCTGCCCCTCTAGAAAGAAGCAGCTGAGTGTCCCCTCCCCTCCCCCCTGCCGTCCCCCACCCCCCCCCGCGCGCCCCTTGCCTCCCGTTCTTATTTTCTTATTTCTCTCCGACTCTTCCCCGGTGCTGCTGTCCAAAGACACACCTTCCCAGCCTACCCAGCTGTCACGTCTCGCTCCAGCGGTTCGGGGAAGCGATGGGAACTCTGCGCTCTCCAAATCAGCCCGCCGCGCCGGGCGTCTCCCTCGCTTTCCCCTTCCCCTAGAATAACGACCTAGCCTCGACCATGCCTGCTCCTTCCCGACCGCCAGTTTTGTTTATGGAACACGCCGAGGCTTTGGGCAATCTGCGGTGGCCCGCCTCTAGCTAGGTTTGGGGAGGGAGGGGGTAGTGTTCACGGCCCCCCGGTGTGCCCGAGGCTGCTAGATCAGATCTTTCGGATCTGGAGGCACACGCAGCGGGTGCCAGGAGAGCCCCCCCTACCCCCGACACACACACACCCGCGGATTGGGGGTGGGGAGAGGAGAAGGGACTGGGCTCCGGGAAGGAGGCAGGGAGGCAGCTGCAGTGCCGGGAGGGGTGCGCGCGCGTGTGCCGGGCTCGCCCGTCGCCTCCCGGCTCAGTCTGCACTCCTCCGCACGCGCGGCTGCCGGGGCCGGAGGGTCGGGGAGCAAGAGCAGCGCCCCGTGTCCGGGCCTCGCCTCCCACGAGCGCCCAGCGGTCCCGGGGCCGCAGTTCCTACCCCCGCCCCTCGCACCCGGTCCGGCCCCCTCTCCATTGAGTTTTCCCGACACCGGCGCCCATCAATGGTCCTGCCCTGGGATGCACACGCAGCCTGCGGCCGGAGGGGGGTAGCAGCCGCCGCTTCCAGGTGCCGGCTCTCCCGGGTCGTCGCCGCCACCCGTCGTCGCCGCCACTCGAGCCCCGGGGCGCGCTGAGGTCCCGGCCGGCCATGGGGCTGCCTAGGCTGCCGCTGCTTCTGGCGTGACAAGGGGCAACGGAGCCGCCGCGCTCGGGGTCCCCGACTGCCTGCATGGATGTCTTCAGCTTTGTGAAGATTGCAAAGCTCTCGAGGTAGGGGCCGCGCCGGTTCACGTGCACCCAGGGCCCCCGCCGTGGGCAACTTGGTGCTTTATTTTTCGGGAGCGCGGGGAGCAGCAAAAGCCGGAGAGAACAGCTGGGCTTAAGCTAGGACTGAAGCGAGGTGGCCAGGGGCTGCCGCGTTCAACTTCTGTCTCAGTGGCTGGTGGGGCTTGTGGCGCTACGGCTGTAGACCACACACACACACACACACACACACACACACAGACACACACGCCCTCACGCACAGAGCAGTCTTCACGACAGTTTGTTTTCCCTAAGAAAAGCCCCAGTGGTGCTTGGGGTCACATGTATAATTCAGGGCTAAGAGAAGATGGTTGAAATCGCTTCTGCTAGGAAAAGCCAGAGGTGCTTAGAGCTTGGGTTCCTGCTTTCCAAGCAGCCGTGACCAACACTGATGCCCTGCCCGCCACCCCTAAATTGAACCTCCACACCCCGTGAAAAGTCAGCTTGGAGCTTGACCCACGTAACCTGTCAGGTGTTCCCAGCAGTGACCTAGATGCTGAAGTCATGGAGAGAGAAGAGAAAGACCTTTAGATTTTTCTGTGCGTAAATGTGTAGTTCGGGAGAGATTTAGAAATTTGCTTCCAAGTGGCCATGTTGCTGAAAAGGAAGGAAAAAATCATTTCACGCAAATTCTCGGGCAGTGCTGATAAAGAAGGAACATTTCCACTTTTGGCCACCTAGGTATTATCTGATCAGAGCAGTCCTCCTAGGTCTCCTGCCCTGCTTAAGGCTTCCAGAGACTTCAGCAAGCCCAGGAAGTGGGTCCATGCTTCTTGCAATGTGGCTTTCACTGGGAAGAGCCCAGTGTGAGAAGTCTTAAAAGACATGCCCCACCTCTACTGCCTCAGTCTATGGAAGCACTGGCCTTTGGCTCCCGGAGCTCTTGGCAGCAATTACTACCTCGACCTTAGGAGGGAGACAGCAGAGGTCTTCAGGATGTGCTTGCAATCCTGAAAGAATAATTAGTGTCAGGGTGGGAAGTATCAATGCATCAGGCAAGAGTGAGTAGTGTCTGGTTGCCCAAGTCAGAAATATATGTTGACTTCGCTTTGCTAAAGTACGTTTGGGTCATTTCAGAAACATTTAGTTTGGATGCTGCCTTTCAGATGCACTTCTCTCCAATATCCACGGGTCTTTATTTGTTCTTTTTGCCCGTTTCCACCTTCCTTCTCTACTCACATGGGTGGGCCTTATTGTGGCAAGTGGATTTCCCAAGGAGAGGGCTCCAGTGTAACTTATTCTGGGTAGACATGCAGTATACAGTTGATGGGTAAGTATGTCCACCCCCTAAGAGGCATTGCCCTGCCTAACAGAAGACTAGTAAGTTGGGTGGTGGATGATTCTACTGTGGCAGATCGTTTAATTTCATGCTGGTATCATCAAAGGCCATGGCTTCACACCTCTATTCTATTAACTTCCGCATGCTGCTGCCTATGGCTAGATTATAGACAGCTGTCAAATCATGAATCACAGACTGCAAAGGGCTGTGAGCAAGAGTTTAGCAGTTAACTGGTGCCATCTGTGACGGTCAGAGCACTTCCCCAAGGGAAAGGGGTGTTCAACTGACAGTATGGTTCAAAGTAACCAGGATAGACGTCGACTACCTCAAATGCTAAAAACGTTAAGATTAATGAAACATTTAGAGCCTAGATTTTGTCCTTAGACTTTGGAGCTTGGGGGAAGACAGTGCTATGTATCAGTGAAAAGATGTTTTATATTCTTTTACTCAGTTCTAGGATGCCTTCATGATATTCACAAATCTGAATTTTTGCAAAACCTGAGCCAGGCTGTGGGGGATTAGTATCTTATTTTAAAGAGAGGTTAAAATTTAGTAAATGAGTGTGAATTTCACTTTCTATCCTTAACGTGATCCAAATAGAGTGTTTATTCTAAAGAGAGAAACTGCACATGTTCTGAGCTTATGTGCCGATTAAGAAATCTCCCATCCATAAGAATTCTTCTTGTTTCTCAGTGTGAGCTCAACAATGGGCCCCAAGCTGAAATAGAAATACCTTTAGAGGGTCATAAGCATGCAGAAACACATGTTTGCAACTGTTTGTTTCTGCCCTTGAAGGAATAAAGTCCTGTTTGCGTTTTAAACACCATTACAGGAATCGAGTTCTTTTCTCAAAGGTGAAGTATAAAAGTGCTTACGCTGCAGGATTTTCCTGATTTTGGAATGGATAATCTTCCTAAAGGATTTAGCTTTGATCAGCATGGTTACTTGAGTGCTTAAAATTCTCCTGGTTTAGAGATGAACACACACAATTACCTCAGGCCTTAGCCTTGCCTTTGGTTCCTAAGTGAGTTGAACTTGAGATTCTAAATGTTCATTCAGGAAGCATTTGCTGTCCGATATTTGCTAACTGTCCCACCAGTGAGTAAAGAAAGTAGTAATTACAGAGAATTCCAAGAGACTATTAATCCACACTGGAATTATTAACGTGTTTTGACTTTTCAAAGTACCTAGGTTTAACCACTTGTTCCCCAAATCTTGCTCTTTTTAATCACGTGAAAAGTCAGAATTCAAATTGCCCCTTAAGAATCCAATTACATCTTATGATCATCATTAAAAAAAAAAAAACCTGCCAAGTGTTGGAATAGCTGGCAAATTGGGACCCTTTACAGCATCTTTTTGAGTAGTGACCTTTGATTGCATCCATCATGGGTGGCACAATGTGTCATGGTTCTATCTGGAGATGTTTTTCCTTGTTCTTCTAATTTTCTGGTTATTAAACTGTTGATAGTTTACATGCAATTTTACTTCACTGTTTCCTTGGTAACAGTTATATATCATTTTCCATCTTTGTAGATGAGAGCATTACAGATGATTGCCTTATAAAACAGTAATAGTATAAAAATAGGCATATATTTTTTACTGTTACTCTTCTTTGTATCTGCTGTTTCATGTGTAAAGCAGATGCACTCTTTGAAATGTTTATAGAAGAATGCGGTTCAGTAGAAAAACATATGATTATGCCCCCTTTGCCTGAGGGAAGTAATTTGAAACCCAAAACTCATAGTGGTATTATTAAACTGAGCCATGCATTCATGAATTGAAAGAACGAAGATTTCTTTAAGTCAAGTGGCACACTTTGGGATAATGATTTGGTCCTCATTATTAATGTGAAGATTCTTGCAGTGTTAAGTAAATTTGACAGCTGCTTTATTTTACATTTTCTTGTGGTTGCATGGGTTATTTTGTGGTATATAGCAGTGACAAATAATGTGTGCTAATTTTGTTCCAAGTATACATTTAAATAAGAATTATATATATATTTATTTATTTATTTATAATTTTCTCACATTTTATGTAAAACCTTATTAGAGGCTACTAAACTTCTCTTCTTTACCTTTCTCTTGTTCAGAATTAAATATTTCCTAGGGAAAAGTGCACTTAAAGAAGCAATGCAAAGGTCAAATTTTCCCCATCTCCTTTTACCCGACTAATTGCAATTTAATGTTGGGGTGGGGTCACCAGTGAGTAAAGTAGTAATTACAGAGAATTCCAAGAGACTATTAATCCACACTGGAATTATTAACGTGTTTTGACTTTTCAAAGTACCTAGGTTTAACCACTTGTTCCCCAAATCTTGCTCTTTTTAATCACGTGAAAAGTCAGAATTCAAATTGCCCCTTAAGAATCCAATTACATCTTATGATCATCATTAAAAAAAAAAAACCTGCCAAGTGTTGGAATAGCTGGCAAATTGGGACCCTTTACAGCATCTTTTTGAGTAGTGACCTTTGATTGCATCCATCATGGGTGGCACAATGTGTCATGGTTCTATCTGGAGATGTTTTTCCTTGTTCTTCTAATTTTCTGGTTATTAAACTGTTGATAGTTTACATGCAATTTTACTTCACTGTTTCCTTGGTAACAGTTATATATCATTTTCCATCTTTGTAGATGAGAGCATTACAGATGATTGCCTTATAAAACAGTAATAGTATAAAAATAGGCATATATTTTTTACTGTTACTCTTCTTTGTATCTGCTGTTTCATGTGTAAAGCAGATGCACTCTTTGAAATGTTTATAGAAGAATGCGGTTCAGTAAAAAAACATATGATTATGCCCCTTTGCCTGAGGGAAGTAATTTGAAACCCAAAACTCATAGTGGTATTATTAAACTGAGCCATGCATTCATGAATTGAAAGAACGAAGATTTCTTTAAGTCAAGTGGCACACTTTGGGATAATGATTTGGTCCTCATTATTAATGTGAAGATTCTTGCAGTGTTAAGTAAATTTGACAGCTGCTTTATTTTACATTTTCTTGTGGTTGCATGGGTTATTTTGTGGTATATAGCAGTGACAAATAATGTGTGCTAATTTTGTTCCAAGTATACATTTAAATAAGAATTATATATATATTTATTTATTTATTTATAATTTTCTCACATTTTATGTAAAACCTTATTAGAGGCTACTAAACTTCTCTTCTTTACCTTTCTCTTGTTCAGAATTAAATATTTCCTAGGGAAAAGTGCAGTTAAAGAAGCAATGCAAAGGTCAAATTTTTCCCATCTCCCTTTTTACCCGACTAATTGCATTAATGTTGCTGGTAATAGTGACTCTGGAGGCTAGCAACGAAAAGCTCCCAGAGACTCTGGATTTGAATTTTATTAAAAATGCTACTTGTTCATCGTCTGAGTCTTTTCTGAGTTCTGCTGATTTTCATGGCTGTCATGAGGTGAAATGATGAACAGTTTCATAACAGAACTAGATTCCTGTTTTAGGAATATTTAACTCTAGTTTCCCAGAGCTTGCTAGTTTGCAGCTGTGAAAGTCTAGTCGTTAGCTGTTCTGGGAAAAGATGTCTAGTTCAGGCTATGTGCATTTCAGGCATCTCTCTGTCTCTCTCTGGGGCGAGTGAATTTACCTTCTTGCTATCAGAATTTGATACAGATTGTCAGATGAAGTAAAACTTGCTCTTTAAAAGCATGACCTGGAAATTCTCATTTTCTGCTTATGAACCTTCCAGCTGTTCATTTTTTTTCTTTCTTACTGACTTGCAATGTTATATTAGTTTCAGGTGTACAACATAGCGATGCAGTGTTTTTTACAGATTATACTCCATTAAAAGTTATTACAAGATAATGGCTGTAATTCCCTGGGCTGTACAGTATATCTTTGTTGCTTATCCATTTCATACATAGTATTAGTTTGTTTGTTATTAAATAGTTTAATAGTTCTCTTAATCCCATAACCCCATCATGCTCCTCTCTCTTTCCCTCTGCCTACTGGTAGCCACTGTTTATATATATATATATATACACATATATATATGTAATCTGTAGATCTCTTCCTGTTTTGCTTTATACATTCATTTGTTTTATTTTTTAGATTACACATATAAGGGACATCATACGGTCTTTGACTTAGCATAATACCCTCTAGGTACATGAACTTTGCTGCAAATGGTAAAAATTCATTCTTTTTTTATGGCTTGACTAATATTCCACCTCTTTTTCATATGTTGATAGACACTCGGATTGCTTCCATATGTTGGCTATTGTAAATAGTGGTGCTGTGAACATTAGTGTACTAGTATCTCTCTTAATTAATGTTGTCGGGTTTTTTTTTTTTTTTTCCAGATATGTATTCAACAGGAGAATTCCTGGATCATATGGTGGTTGTCGTTCTAATTTTTTTAAGGAACCTCCATAGTGTCTTCCATGGTGACTGCACCAATTTACATCCCCATCAACAGGGGAGGAGGGTTCCCTTTTCTCCACATTGCCAACATCTGTTGTTTGTAGACGTTTTGATGACAGCCATTTTGACAGGTGTGAGGTGATATCTCATTGTTGTTAGGATTTGCATTTTTCAAATAATTACATATATGCTTAGATTTCAACTTCATCACTCTGTGATTTCATCAGAGTTTGCATGGATGTTTAAGTATGAGAGAATGTCCATTATTGGTGAACTAGAAATTTATCTTTTAGGAATGGACTTACAACCACTAACTTCATACCTGGTTTACTAAGAAAAACTGGGAGCATTTTTTTTTTTTTAGTTTGTCGAGAAATACAATCCTTAAGTCTACCACTCTTGTCATCAAATGATCTTGAACTTTGAAAGCTAATCAGAGGAAGGAAAGAAAATTACGAATATGTTAAACCATGGGTGAGCAAACTGGCCTGTGGGATAAATCTGGCTTGCTATTTTCATATAGCTTGTGAACTAAGAATGATTTTAAAATTTCCTTTAACTTTTCAGTGGTTCAAAGAATCAAAAGAGGAATAATATGGAATTTAAATGATAGTGTCCATAAATAAAGTTCTGTTGAAACACAGCTGTGCTCCTGAGTATGCTGATTGTCTGTGGCTGCATTTGCTCTATGACAGCAAAGTTGAATAGCTGCGCCAGAGTGCTGAAGACTGGCAAAGTCTGAAGTATTTACTGTCTGCCCCTTTACAGAAACAGTTTACTGACTCTTAGGCGAAACAATACCGTTTCCTATTTTTTCTTGTTTACATTATCAGCACGTGTGTATGGGCATGAGCATAACCAAATACGTACCGTCCAAGATCAACAGGGCCAGATACTAGTTAAAGTAGTATGGACAGATTTTAATCAGTAATATACTATTGCAGTAGGGAAAAGAGGCTGGTGTAAAGACAAATATAGCTTCCAGTTGTACAGAGGCGACTGGGTATTTTAAAGGGAGATGAGGCAATAGGGAGGGAGAGAGCTGGGGCTCAGTCCAGGCAGGAAAGGGAAAAATAATAAAAGGCAAGAAGGGGATTGGTCCATGTGAAACCCATCTGGCTTTGTCAATTGGCTCTTAGCAACCCTGCCCTCCCACAGGGGCTGGGAGACAGGGGCCTCATCTTCAGGTGTGGGCTGGAACAAACAATTCTTTTGCAGCCTTAAATTTTCTCAGACAGGCACTTTAAAGAGAACTGGAGTCACCCCAGGGGTGTACCCTTGAGCTTTTAAAAACTGTGGAAGTGTTTGTTCAGGTCTTTCTGATCTAAGGTTGAAGCCTGGTTGAGGGAGGGCTTAGAGAAGCCTGGCTAAACTTCGCTTAGGAGAGAAGCTTTGTCATCACAGGTTCAATTTAGCTTATTAAAGACATGCATTCACCAGTGCACATTCACAGTTAATGTAGACCTTGTCTTTATTGAGACTTCTGATCTTAAATTATTAACTTCATTGTCGGGACACTGAGCATCAGAATTGCACAAAAACTGCCATAGTGGCATTTGTTGCACTGGGAACAATTTTGCATGCTTATTCTTTGGTAATTAAGTTGGCCCACTTTGGGGGGCTGGAGAGAGACGTGTTAGAGTGATATTTGCTTTCCATAAGACTTTCAACTTCGAGTTTCAACATGGATGGAAAAAGAATGGGCAACAGGACTTGTATAGCCTCAACTGATGTGTGTGGAGAACTGATAAGTCCACAGGAGAAGGCCTCGTATTTCCTTACAGTACACTTGAGCCACCTGGTCCTAATGGCTGATGACCTTCATTAATCTTTTTCCACATGGAAAGAAAGCTAGATAAGTGGATTTAGTTGTAGGCAGAGAACTGGAGGTAGTCTCTATTAATTTGCAGTTGAGTTTAACCCAACTTGCTTGTGATTTGATTGAGAACATCATAATGAAAAACTAGAGAACCTTTAGTTCTTTTCCATTTTTAAATTTTTTCTATTCTGTTATGGTTCATTATAGGATGTTGAAATTCTGTAATCAGTAATATACTATTGCTAGGAAATGGGTCAATTCCAGTTGTACAGAGGCGACTGGGTATTTTAAAGGAGATGAGGCAATAGGGAGGAGAGGCTGGGGCTCAGTCCAGGCAGGAAAGGGAAAAATAATAAAAGGCAAGAAGGGGATTGGTCCATGTGAAACCCATCTGGCTTTGTCAATTGGCTCTTAGCAACCCTGCCCTCCCACAGGGGCTGGGAGACAGGGGCCTCATCTTCAGGTGTGGGCTGGAACAAACAATTCTTTTGCAGCCTTAAATTTTCTCAGACAGGCACTTTAAAGAGAACTGGAGTCACCCCAGGGTGTACCCTTGAGTTTTTAAAAAACTGTGGAAGTGTTTGTTCAGGTCTTTCTGATCTAAGGTTGAAGCCTGGTTGAGGGAGGGCTTAGAGAAGCCTGGCTAAACTTCGCTTAGGAGAGAAGCTTTGTCATCACAGGTTCAATTTAGCTTATTAAAGACATGCATTCACCAGTGCACATTCACAGTTAATGTAGACCTTGTCTTTATTGAGACTTCTGATCTTAAATTATTAACTTCATTGTCGGGACACTGAGCATCAGAATTGCACAAAAACTGCCATAGTGGCATTTGTTGCACTGGGAACAATTTTGCATGCTTATTCTTTGGTAATTAAGTTGGCCCACTTTGGGGGGCTGGAGAGAGACGTGTTAGAGTGATATTTGCTTTCCATAAGACTTTCAACTTCGAGTTTCAACATGGATGGAAAAAGAATGGGCAACAGGACTTGTATAGCCTCAACTGATGTGTGTGGAGAACTGATAAGTCCACAGGAGAAGGCCTCGTATTTCCTTACAGTACACTTGAGCCACCTGGTCCTAATGGCTGATGACCTTCATTAATCTTTTTCCACATGGAAAGAAAGCTAGATAAGTGGATTTAGTTGTAGGCAGAGAACTGGAGGTAGTCTCTATTAATTTGCAGTTGAGTTTAACCCAACTTGCTTGTGATTTGATTGAGAACATCATAATGAAAAACTAGAGAACCTTTAGTTCTTTTCCATTTTTAAATTTTTTCTATTCTGTTATGGTTCATTATAGGATGTTGAATATAGTTCCCTGTGCTCTAAAATAGGACCTTGTTGTTTATGCATTCTATATATAATATTAATAGTAGGCACCTGCTAACCCCAACCTCACAATCTATCCCTCCCCACCTCCTCCTGAAACAATGCCATTTGCATCAACATAGATTGACTTAGAGATTATCATACTAACTGAGGTAAGTCAGAAAGAGAAAGATGAATAGCATATGATATCACTTAGATACCTTTAGTTCTTCATGGCAAAGACATATAAAAACTATGCAACCTTGCTTCTGAGCAATTTAGGTCATTATATACTGAAGCTGTGAAAAGTATCTTGAAGAAATCTAAGCCTTAGTTTTAGATAACAAAGGTAACATTCCCATTTTTTCCTGGCAAAGAGATGAGAAAGTTTCCTCCTGCCCTTTTCTTTCAGAAGTGTATCTTCAATTATGGTTACAGCATTTGGCATATGATGAATACTCTATACCAAATTATACTCTATACCATTCTAATATTTCCTACAATTGTATTATTGTAATTTGTTGAGTTGAACAGTGATCAGGATCAGTAATTCAGGAATGGAAAGGAGTGTACAGGTTAAGTCTCTTGTACTAGGTCTCAAAGGAAAAACTTTTATTTTTATTTTGACATTTGAAGAGGTTTTTTTGTCTATGATTAATGGTTTAAGTCATCAACTTGGACTTCTAAGAACTCTCTTTTATTCTATAAGCTCAGCAGGCAAGATCAATCTTATGCTAAAATGAGTTTTTCGTAGATGTCCATAAGGTTTTCTTTTAGGAAGTTCGTTTTGAATGATAGGAAAATACTACCATTTTTATGAAAGAAATGTCCCAAGTTTGAAAAGAAAAAGCAATTTCCCTATAATTCCAGTTTCCTGTAGAGATTTAATGTTTACTTTGGTTATTTTCTATGTTTCAAAGATTGTGTGAGATTTGTTTAACTGAAAATGAGAACATGATAATTATCTCACAAAGATGAGCTTTAAGGAACACAATAGTCCAAAGTTCACCAAATTAATGTTAAAACTCACCCATCAAAATTAAGAAGGAGTGTTTTTATATATTTAACTGGCATGATTATTTAATTGGTAGAAAATTGCTACAGTGGAGAGCATGAAGCCATCTGGCTAATTCTAGACCATCCTCCATTGGCTCATACATCTACCCATGATAATTTTACAACAGCTCTCTAACTGGAGTCCAGAGTGCTTGTCTCTTACAAAAATCACAGTCCGGGTCACCAGTCTTGACGACAGGGCAGTGGCGGGGAAGGTTCAAGGACACAGTGGGTAAAGTCTGTGATTACTTTGTCACAAGCCCCTCACCTGCCTGCCTGCGTTGTGGCCCAGGGCACGGATTAATGCTCTTTAGCCCACCTGATATGTTTGCTTCTGTTTTTCATTTACTTATCTCCTGCCAGTTTTTGGAAATAAAGTTTTATTGGAACACAGCCACGCTCATTTGCTTCTGTGTTGTCTGTGGCTACTTTTGGCAAAGTTGAATAGTTATGACAGAGATCAAGTGGCTTGCAGGATCTATAGTATTTACTCTGTGCTCTTGACAGCAGCACTTTACTATTCTTCCTTGAGCTCTGTGCCCAAGACTCAGATTCCACTTTGAGGCTAGAGCCATGCCAGATTACTGTGACGGTGTGGTCAGTCACCCAGAATCAGCCTTTCTGGAGTGTGAAGTCAAGTGGGCCTTAGGAAGCACTGCTGTTAGTGTAAGCTAGTGAATGAAATGGAATTCCAGTGGAGTTTTTCAAAACCCTAAAGGATGATGCCATCAGGGTGTTGCATTCAATATGTCAGCAAATGTGGAAGACCCAGCAGTGGCCACAGGACTGGAAAAGGTCAGTCCTCATCCCAATTCCCAAGAAGGGTAGTAGTACTAAAGAATGTGCTAACCATCAGACAGTTGTACTCATCTCCCATACCAGTAAAGTCATGCTTAAAATCTTGCATGTTAGGCTTCAGTGTTATGCGAACTGGGAACTTCCAGATGACCAAGCTAAGTTTAGAAAAGGTAGAGGAACCAGAGATCAAATTGCAGTCATCTGCTGGATCATAGAGAAAACAAGGGGATTCCATAAAAACACATACCTCTGCTTCATTGACTATGCTAAAGCCTTTGACTGTGTGGATCATAACAAACTGTGGAAAGCTCTTAAAGAGATGGGAACACCAGGCCATCTTACCTGTCTCCTGAGAAACCTGTATGCAGGTCAAGAAGCAAGAGTTAGAACCCCGTGTAGAACATTTGATTGGTTCGAGATTGAGAAAGGAGTATGACAAGACTGTCTGCTGTCACCCTGTGTAACCTCTACACTGAGCACATCATACGACATGCTGGGAGGGAGAAACATCAGCAACCTCAGGTATGTGGATGATACCACTCTAATGGCAGAAAGCAAAGAGGAACTAAAGAGCCTCTTGATGAGGCTGAAGGAGGTGAAAGGAGAGTAAAACTAAATATTAAAAAAATTAGAATCACGGCATCTGGCCACATTACTTCATGGCAAATAGAAGGGGAAAAGGTGGAAGTAGTGACAGATTTCCTCTTTTTCGATTCTAAAATCACAGCAAATGATGACTGCAGCCCTGAAATCAGATGACAGTTGCCTCTTTGTAGGAAATCTATGACAAACCTAGACAGTGTGTTAAAAAGAAGAGACATTACTCTTCTGACAAAGGTCTGTCTAGTCAAGGCTATGGTCTTCCCATTGGTCACGTATGGTTGTGAGAACTGGACCATAAAGAAGGCAGAACACCAAAGAATTGATGCCTTCGCAATGTGGTGCTGGAGAAGACTCCTGAAAGTCCCTTGGACAGCAAGGAGATCAACCCAGTCAATCTTAAGGGAAATCAACCCTGAATACTTGTTGGAAGGATTGATGGTGAAGCTGAAGCTCCAGTATTCTGGTCATCTGATGCAAACAGCTGGCTCTTTGGAAAAGTCCCTGATGCTGGGAAAGACTGAGGGCAGAAGGAGAAGAGGGCGTCAGAGGATGAGACGGCTGGATGGCATCCCTGAGTCAGTGGACATGTACTTGGGCAAATGTCAGGAGATGGTGAGGGTCAAGAGGGCTTGGCATGCTGCATGGGGCATGCATGGGGTTGCAAAGAGTTAGACATAACTGGGTGACCAAACAGCAACGACTGTTTATTGTGTTTGCATAGAAATGAGCAGAAAGATACATGAAAAGGTAAAAACAGTATTCAACTCTGTAAAGTGCTGAGTAGATAAGGAGACATGGGTGGATCCCCATGTCCCCATCCCCAGTTGTATTTTTATTTTCTTTTGATTTTTGAACCCCAGGATTATATAAACTATTAAATAAATTTGAATTTCAAAAAAGTGATAAGATACCCACATAAATCCAAGAGTCCAGATAGTATCAGTAGGATTTTAACATGATTTTTCTGATTGTAAAAGTAAGATAACTTAACTGTAAAAAGTTTTGAGAATATAGGCTATATTAAGGAAAAAATATATATGTATAAATATTTGAAATTCCACCAGCCAGATATAATCACTGCTATCTTTCTGTTTAACCTGTCCATCTATTTTACATAGTTGTTATAATATCCTTTATACACAGTTCTATCTTAAATTAAAAATATATATATTCTTATTCAAATTTTTGCCCATATAAAATAAACAGCTATATATAGCACAGTTTACCGAATGACTTCCTGTTTAATTAACATTTAGTTCCTTTCCGGTGTTTTGCTTTGGATAATAGTGTGATGAATATCTTTACAGTGAAGTTTTTGGATTTCATGAGCATATTCTTTATGACATTAATAATAGCATACTGAGTATTTCAAAACTCATAAAAGTCAGAAGGTAGTTTGAGATGCCATTAAAATAGTATTTAAATTTTATGCTAAAATGGTGGGCACTCTGGCTTCTCAGAGGTATTAAAGTTGACAAGCAGCATTTGTCATAGAAGTTAACCTAATGATAAGACTTGAGGCATTTGAGGATGGAAGACTTGAGTAATGGTAGTGGGAACTTCAGGTGGATTTTAGCAAGTCAGATTTTTGTTTCCTCACATTTGTAAAATGGGGAAATTATGCACTGTTCCCTCTAAATTTAATTTATTTCTAAAGTTCCGTCATTTTATTCATACCATAGAATAAGCAAATTCTAAGAAATGTACCCATAAGAACATAGATTAAGATAACATGAAACACTGAGCTATAATAAATAAAGAACAGGGAAACACTATGCAGTGATATAGAACCATCTCCAGATATACTCATTAAATTTTCTAAACGATACAACAGTAGAATTGTATTTACATTAAAAAATACTGAAAAGATACATGAGAAACTAGTACAAGTGTTATTAGATTGGGGGGAACTTGGGAGAGAACAAAGTTTACTTAGACAAAAGGACAAAATTTAGGTAAACATGATCTCTGAAAATGTGATAAAATGTGAAAAAAATCTACCTTGGATGAAAATTTAAATTGCTGACTCAGAGAATTCTAACCTATAATTAGTTTTTTTCTGTTTAGGATGAATGAAGTACAAGAGATGGTTTACAGCATTAAGGGTATATATCATAACGGTGTAATAGAAATTTCAGATCTATAAAATTTTAGTAGTAATTTTTATTGTATATATATGTACATACATACATAGACACACACACACATACACACACACATGGTTTTTTTGGACACATGGCAAGGCTTATGGGATCTTACTTCCCTAACCAACAAATGAACCCAGGCCCTTGGCAGTGAAAGCATGGAATCCTAACCACTGGACAACCAGGGAATTCCCTAATAGTAATTATTGTTAGCAAATTAAGATAAAATTGAAAAAATCATATTATAAAACTGATCTACTTTTTTGTATAGAATTGAGTACTCTGAAGCAAAATTCCTTCAGTTTTTATATCTAGATAAGCCTTTCTCTGATAGGAGTATAAACAGAAAAAGTACTTTTTCTTTTGTTCCCCACCACCCAACAAAGAATATGTGTAAGTTTTTTTAAACTTAATTATATTTTGACTTCCCCGGTGGGTCAGTGGTAAAGAATCTGCCTGCTAATATAGGAGATATGAGAGACACAGGTTTGATCCCTGTGTGGGAAGATCCCCTGGAGGAGGAAATGGCAGCCCACTCCAGTCTTCCTGTCTGGAGAATCCCATGAACAGAGGAGCCTGGCGGGCTACAGTCCCTGGGATCACAAAGAGTCGGACATGACTGAGCACATACCACCACCACCACAATTTGACAGCAATCCTGCAAATTGTATCCTCTGACAATCTTCTGTACACCAAAGAGGACAACGTGGTATTTTTTTTGGAGAACCATGTTCTGGGGATATATTGATGGATGTTTCCATTAGGATTGTAATTTGATTATGATGCCATTAGTTCATAATTTGACTTTCCGGTTGAGATCATGTTGACAGGCTGAAGAATAGAGTGGTATTTGACTAAGTTGTTGAAACACACGTAGGAAGAAATCAAGTGCCTGGTCCGTCTCTACTGGTTAATCCTTTCGTTTATCTCACTCTGGTAATGGTGTGGTCACATATAACTCCAACTCCATAAACTTCCATTTCTCTGGACTATAGTGATGTGTTTAATCAAAGAGTCTGGCTATTATAGGCGTATGTGTTAACATTTTAAAAAGATCATCTGAACCCTAAAAAGATACATGCATAAAACTATGCATGGGCATACCTCAGGGTTGTTGTTTTTTTTTTTTTTAATAATTTTATTTATTTATTTTCAGCTGTGCTGGATGTTAGTGCTTGGGCTTTTCTCTGGTTGTGGCAAGCAGGCTTCTCATTATTGTGACCTCTCTTGCTGTGGAGCATGGGCTCTAGGGCACAGGTTCAGTAGTTGTGGTGCTCAGTTGCTCAGTTGCTCTACAGCATGTGGGATCTTCCATGATCAGGGATTAAACCTATGTCTCCTGCACTGACAGGCGAATTCCCTACCACTGAGCCACCAGGGAAGCCCCCCATAACTCAGTTTTAATGCTGACCTAGAAGTCATTTCAAATTTTTTCCTTTGTTCTAGATCAGGGATCAGATGTTAACAAACCATACCCTGTGGGCCAGATCCTACCTGTTTTGTGCCTATGTTTGTAGAAAGTCAAGACTGGTCTTTACAATTTTAAATGGTTCCCCCATATCAAAAGAAGAACATTATGTGTTGCCTGTGGCTGCTTTCTCCATACAGTGGGAGGGTTGAGTGGTTGCTTCATAGAGCAGATGACTCACAGAGATGAAAACAGGTGCCCTTCTACAGAAAGTTTTCTGATCCTTGTTCTGTGTTATCAGATAGTATTAAAAGTAGTTCTTGATGGGAAGAGAATCACAAATGAATGTGTAGATACAGGGTTTTTTTTTTTTAGTGCAATGTGCAACATGTGGGATCTTAGCTCCCTGACCAGGGAATGGACCCACTCCCTTGGCAGTGAAAGTGAGGAGCCCTAACCTGTGGACAGCCAGGGAATTCCCTGTAGATACAGATTTAGATATATAAATATTTTTCTCTCTCTGGGCTTTTGAGGAAATTCTGCATAAAAGAGAAGTTAGATAATATCACTTTGCACTTACGGATGATTCCTCCTATAAATGTTCCCACTGTGAACAGTCTTTTCTCTTCCCAAATAGATTTTAAACAACTTGAATAGGAATTATGTTGTAAATGTTTATATCCTCCTGCCGTGCTTGCTTGCTTTCCCACAAAGAAGATGTAATACTCCCCACATGCTATGTAGTAAAGGTTTCCAAGCAAAAGAGTGATAAACTCTTCCCACTTTGTCCATGGGTGCTTTGCTATGATGAGTGGATGCTTTGAAGGGAAGTGTAGAGCCACATTGGAAAAGTAGGCTTGCTTAAGAGGATAGAAGAAACAGAAGAGAATGTGGACCACTCCCTCAGGCCAGCCCTAGCCCTATAAGATTATCCTACTATATCTACTCTCTTGGAAGTGGACATCAAAACTCCACTACACAATGGATAGTTTCTTTAGGGACACTTGTACTTAATAGTTCATGCGTGTGCTCAATCACTTCAGTTGTGTCTGACTCTTTGTGACCCCATGTACTATAGCCTGCCAGGCTCCTCTGTCCATGGAATTCTCCAGGCAAGAAGATTAGAGTGGGTTGCCATGCCAGGCCCTCCTCCAGGGGATCTTCCTGACCCAGGGATTGAACCCAGGTCTCCTGCATTGCCAGTGGATTCTTTAATGCTGAGCCACAAGGAAAGCTCTTAGTTCATATAGCCTAGATAGCTTCTGTGTTTTATGGTTACAAATGTCATTCTTTCTTATCATCAGTTTATTGGTCAGGATATTTTAGCTGCAAGTAAAGGAATGCTTGAATAATTGTGGCATGAACAATATATTTCTAGAGGAAGGTGGTTCCTGGATTGGACTTTATTGACTCAAGTTCTGTCCTTCATTCTGCTTCATCAGTGTCATGCTTATTACCTCATGGTGTGAAGTGGTTGCTACAGCTCCAGGCATCATATCATCACATGACTGGGCTCAGAGACAGAAAACAAGCAGCAAGTGGCTGGAGCACTGTAAGCATTTTCCTTATGTGGTAGCATCTTTTGCAGAAGCTGATATGCTTCCATTGGAGTCTCCTTGACCAGAATGATCACATGGCCACATCTCACAAAGGGTACTGAGATGTTCATTTCTGGCTCACCTTTCCAGAGATCCTAATACTCAGAATCAGGGTTCTAGTGTCATGGAGAAAGAAGGAGAAGGGTGCTAAGGAAGCAATCATCATGCAGTTCTTCTCTGGTGTTTTGTACTCAGAGCTGTACTTGGAGAACAGCAACAAGGCTATTGTTTGCAGAATAAACTCTTCAATTTCGGAGGTAGCTAACAAGTGTCAAAATGTAGACACTATACTCAGATGCCAGTAGAAAGTAATATCTGGCCCTTACTGCTTTATGATCAAATTCAGACTGTATTCATTAAGATATTGTCATTAGCACATAAGAAAACACAACTCACATAGATTAAAGAGAAGGCAAATTTATTTTCTCACATAAGAAATTCAGAAGTAGGGTCTTTTTAGGCTTGGGTAACTGGATTCCAGGGCTCTGGGTTTTGTTTTTTTTCTCTGTCATCTCAGCATGTAGACTGCACCTCTCATGGTTGCAAAGTGGCTGCAGTAGCTCCAGCTATGATGTCTTTACACACAAAAAATGACTAAAGACGAAGAGAGGGGAGCGGGATATGTTTCTGCAATACCCCCTTATTTAAGAGTGTGGAGAACTTTCCCTGACACCTCATAGCAGAGTCCCTTGATCTTGCGTTACTCAGAATTATGATGTCTCATGTCTTTCTTAAATCTGCCTGGTGAGGGGCATCAGCTTGGCTGGTTTAAACTTGCAAGGACTGCCAATCCATGATTGGTGGACCACATACAGCCTACTGCATTTTTTGTAAAGTTTTATTAGAGCATAGCCATACCCATTTATTTACCCATTCATGAAGTGTATAGCTGCTTTTGTACTATTGTGACCAAGTTGAGCAGTTGCCGTCATGTGGCCAGATTGGACAGAAAACAAGTCATGCAAGTGGGGTTGCTACAGCTCCAGGCATCATATCATCACATGACTGGGCTCAGAGACAGAAAACAAGCAGCAAGTGGCTGGAGCACTGTAAGCATTTTCCTTATGTGGTAGCATCTTTTGCAGAAGCTGATATGCTTCCATTGGAGTCTCCTTGACCAGAATGATCACATGGCCACATCTCACAAAGGGTACTGAGATGTTCATTTCTGGCTCACCTTTCCAGAGATCCTAATACTCAGAATCAGGGTTCTAGTGTCATGGAGAAAGAAGGAGAAGGGTGCTAAGGAAGCAATCATCATGCAGTTCTTCTCTGGTGTTTTGTACTCAGAGCTGTACTTGGAGAACAGCAACAAGGCTATTGTTTGCAGAATAAACTCTTCAATTTCGGAGGTAGCTAACAAGTGTCAAAATGTAGACACTATACTCAGATGCCAGTAGAAAGTAATATCTGGCCCTTACTGCTTTATGATCAAATTCAGACTGTATTCATTAAGATATTGTCATTAGCACATAAGAGAAAACACAACTCACATAGATTAAAGAGAAGGCAAATTTATTTTCTCACATAAGAAATTCAGAAGTAGGGTCTTTTTAGGCTTGGGTAACTGGATTCCAGGGCTCTGGGTTTTGTTTTTTTTCTCTGTCATCTCAGCATGTAGACTGCACCTCTCATGGTTGCAAAGTGGCTGCAGTAGCTCCAGCTATGATGTCTTTACACACAAAAAATGACTAAAGACGAAGAGAGGGGAGCGGGATATGTTTCTGCAATACCCCCTTATTTAAGAGTGTGGAGAACTTTCCCTGACACCTCATAGCAGAGTCCCTTGATCTTGCGTTACTCAGAATTATGATGTCTCATGTCTTTCTTAAATCTGCCTGGTGAGGGGCATCAGCTTGGCTGGTTTAAACTTGCAAGGACTGCCAATCCATGATTGGTGGACCACATACAGCCTACTGCATTTTTTGTAAAGTTTTATTAGAGCATAGCCATACCCATTTATTTACCCATTCATGAAGTGTATAGCTGCTTTTGTACTATTGTGACCAAGTTGAGCAGTTGCCACAGAAATCATGTGGCCCACAAAGCTTAAAATATTTACCAAGTGGTCCTTTATGGAAGAGGTTTGCTGACCCCCGGTTCTCTAACCAGTGATTTCCAACTGGTGAGCAGCTGCTGGGCAATGACCACAAGTGTTGGAACTGTTGTAGTGTGGGGTGCAGCGCTCCTGTGGGCATGTAGCAGGCAGGGATCAGTAATACATCTGAACATGAGCAGAACAGTTCTGTATAATGAAGAACTGTCTCACTCAAAATAGCAGTGGCTTCTCTGAATTAAGTGTTAGTTTCTAGTGTGGGAGAGAACCTCAGCTCCCACTACCCCCATCCCACCCCCAGCCCAGCACAAAGCCATCTGATGCCTCTGCAGAACTGAGGCTCTGGGAGGAGAGAAAGAGAGGAAATGACTATTGGTTAGGCCAGCTCTGGAGAATAGGGAGGATCGGCTAAATTCATCTCCAGAAAGGGTTGGTTACATAGATACCTAGTAATTACTTGACTGACTCATCCGCTGATGACAGTGGTTGCCCTCATGAGGAACAGCTCACGGCCAGAGTTTTCTGTGAGTGCAGAGTGTGCTTCCCTGTGTCTTTTATATGACAGGATTTAAGTTTGCATGAACCGAAAAGGTCTTTTCTTTTATGCGATTCTGTTACAAACACATTATTTCCAACACGAATGTTTTCATAGCATGATTGCAAGTAAGTTTGTAAACATAATTATAAACAATTAAGTAAAGTGAAAGTAATGTTTCGAGCTTCCCTGGTGGTCCAGTGGGTAAGGACACCGCTTTACAGTGCAAGGGTCGCTGGTTCGATCCCTGGCCTGGGAAGATCCCACGTGCCGCGGAGTGGCTGGACTGATGTGTCCAACTACCGAGCCGGAGCTCTGGAGCGCATGCGCCCAGAGCTGGTGCTCTGCCATGAGCGAGGCCACTGTGATGGGAGGCCCACACAGGCCAAAGAACAAAAAAGCTAAATAAATAAAAGATCAATAGAAGTGGCCAAAAAAAAAAAAAAGAAAGCAATGTTTCTTGGTGTTTGTGATAAAACCAGTTTATTAGGCACTTTTGTTTGGGTGTCATTTAAAAGAATTTCACAATAATGCACTTCTTATTCCTAACCATTTTCTCATTGATTAAGGTGTAATGGTTCATAATAAAAATGTCTCAGCTAACCTTTTTTGTATCATCTATAGCCATAATCACATTAAATGAAGACATGAGGATAGGTATGAAATAAACACTAAGTATTCCCATGAGTGGGTAGGTGTAACATGCATACATGTTAATCAGATCTGATATTTGATGATTGCCTAGGTCAAGCCTATGATTTTTTTTTTAAAAGATTTATTTATTTATTTATTTTGGGCGGGGGTCGGGTTGGGGAGGGAGGGGAGCGGGCGGGCCACTTCTATTGGTCTTTCATTTTTTCTCTATTTTCATCTGTCTTTGTTCTTTGGCCCCTGTGGGCCTCCCATCGCGGTGGTCTCTGTTGTCGCAGAGCACCGGCTCTGGGTGCATGCGCTCCAGAGCTCCGGCTCGGTAATTGGACACATCAGTCCAGCTGCTCCACAGCACGTGAGATCTTCCCAGGCCAGGGATCGAACCGGCGCCCCTTGCACTGCAAGGCAGTGTCCCTACCCACTGGACCACCAGGGGAAGCCCAAGCCTATGATGTTATAAAACCAAAACCCACAGTAAAAAATGTGTTTTCTAGTGTTACCCAGTACACACATATACCACATACACACATTCATAATTAAAACAACAGTTTCACAAAGTAATGTTGAGTTGGATACAGTCTGATTCTATTCTATTTATTCTTTTTCATTTTTAATTTCTGTTGATTGCAACCCAGTGATTAGTTTCATGACTCCCTCCCCCATATAAGTTGCAGCGCATGTTTGTAAAACACTAGGGCCATGGATTGTGATTTTTCGACTCCTGGGGCTCCTTCCTTTCTTCCTTTGGGAGCTTCTCTTTCCCCATGCCAACCATAATATCCACAAGTGACTGCAGATTGTCAGCCCTTGTGACCCAGACTGAGCCAATGAGAGCTTTCGGCCAGAGCTTTTTGAATTGAGCTGGCAAGGAAGCATTTTGTTCTTCAACAGAGATGGCCTTTACAAATGTAATCCCAGAACGTCCTGTAGCCAGGCCCAGGGAACCACTGACTGAGCGCCAGGGTCAACATCTAGTGAGAGGCTGGGAGAAAGAACTCTCATGACATCTGAGCTCTGAATCCAGCCGTGCCAGGAGCTAGTATACCCTGGTGGGTTTACTTATACAAGCCAGTTTTGTTTTTTTGTAATCTAGTCTAAGATGGTTTCTGTCCTGAAAGGGCTCTGAGTAATACACATAAACCCATACGGAAATGGTGAACCCTAGAAGATACCATGTATTGATTCCACAGCAGGACCTGATGGGCAAAGAGTCTTCTTTTGCATCTAAAGTGGCCTAAACCTGTTGAACCTTCCAACCATTGCTTGCTTCGGTGAGTCAAGAGGTGTGACTGTAATAGAATCTTGTAGGTTCTCCTGTATATGTATATACATATGTATGTGCGTGTGCTCATGTGTGTAGATAAAGAGTGAGAGGGCAGAAATGAGGAGGGGAGGGAGGAAGAGAGGAAGGGTAGGCCGAGAGATTTATTGAGGAAAAAAAAAAATCGATGTTTTCATTAGTAGAGAAATCCATTTCCCCTGTAATTCTGCGTGTACTCTTTTTAGTATCTGCACAAATGTGACCCCTGAGGACTCCTAAGGCATGAGGGTATACCTTGGTAGTAAATAAAAAAATTCGCTGTTTTGAATTGGAGGTAAACGAACCTGGGTTGCATGATGAAGAAACAGAGGTTCCCTGTAGTTGTAAACAGCCCACCAAATAAATCTCTGTCTCTCACTTGCCTAAATGAGTGAGTTGACTCTATGGACACATTGAATCTTTGAGTCTCTGAGGTACCTTCTCTAAACTGCTGTCCTGATAACTGATGTTACTGATATAGTAACACTTGTGATTTTGTTAATTGTTCCTTGAAGCATACTAGTCATGAACAATTGAATTATAAGTGTGTAGACTCAGTGAGTTTTCATAAATGGATTGTGATTTTTCGACTCCTGGGGGGGGAAAAAACTGCAGATTGTCAGCCCTTGTGACCCAGACTGAGCCAATGAGAGCTTTCGGCCAGAGCTTTTTGAATTGAGCTGGCAAGGAAGCATTTTGTTCTTCAACAGAGATGGCCTTTACAAATGTAATCCCAGAACGTCCTGTAGCCAGGCCCAGGGAACCACTGACTGAGCGCCAGGGTCAACATCTAGTGAGAGGCTGGGAGAAAGAACTCTCATGACATCTGAGCTCTGAATCCAGCCGTGCCAGGAGCTAGTATACCCTGGTGGGTTTACTTATACAAGCCAGTTTTGTTTTTTTGTAATCTAGTCTAAGATGGTTTCTGTCCTGAAAGGGCTCTGAGTAATACACATAAACCCATACGGAAATGGTGAACCCTAGAAGATACCATGTATTGATTCCACAGCAGGACCTGATGGGCAAAGAGTCTTCTTTTGCATCTAAAGTGGCCTAAACCTGTTGAACCTTCCAACCATTGCTTGCTTCGGTGAGTCAAGAGGTGTGACTGTAATAGAATCTTGTAGGTTCTCCTGTATATGTATATACATATGTATGTGCGTGTGCTCATGTGTGTAGATAAAGAGTGAGAGGGCAGAAATGAGGAGGGGAGGGAGGAAGAGAGGAAGGGTAGGCCGAGAGATTTATTGAGGAAAAAAAAAAATCGATGTTTTCATTAGTAGAGAAATCCATTTCCCCTGTAATTCTGCGTGTACTCTTTTTAGTATCTGCACAAATGTGACCCCTGAGGACTCCTAAGGCATGAGGGTATACCTTGGTAGTAAATAAAAAAATTCGCTGTTTTGAATTGGAGGTAAACGAACCTGGGTTGCATGATGAAGAAACAGAGGTTCCCTGTAGTTGTAAACAGCCCACCAAATAAATCTCTGTCTCTCACTTGCCTAAATGAGTGAGTTGACTCTATGGACACATTGAATCTTTGAGTCTCTGAGGTACCTTCTCTAAACTGCTGTCCTGATAACTGATGTTACTGATATAGTAACACTTGTGATTTTGTTAATTGTTCCTTGAAGCATACTAGTCATGAACAATTGAATTATAAGTGTGTAGACTCAGTGAGTTTTCATAAACTGAATACACCCATGTAACAACCAACCAGTACATGAATTAGGATACAGATTTTTAAGTCCAGTGACTCTCTTTGGATCCTTTTCCTGAGATCAGTCACTATCCTGACCTCTGTCACCATGAGTTCATGTGACTAGTCTTTGAACATAGTATAAATGGTACCATATGAATGTGTCTGGATTCTTTCACTCCAGTAACGTTTGTGAGCCTCTCTTTTGCTTATATGCAGTGGTAGTCTGCTTATTCTCCTTGCTGTAGAGTATTTATTACATAAAGACCTCTGATTGATTTATCCATTCTGATGTTGTTGGCTATTTGGGAAATTTCCCATTTGTACATTAAACAGAGCTGTCCTGATTGTTCTTAGGCCTTTCTAGGACGATCTGATGTATAGATTTCTGTTGTGCATATTCCTTAGAGTAGACTTGCTACCCCTGTAACTATCTTTTGTGGTCACTTACGTTTCTGTCTCCTCTTGCTAGACTGTAAATTCCTCCAGAGGAGAGAGGGCCTTATTCAACATTATCTGACCCCTACACAATAGAGAAGCTGTTGTGTAGAAAAGGCACAACTTTTTAAATTTTTTTTTTAAATTGAAGTATAGTTCATTTACACTGTTCATTTCTGCTGTGCAGCACAGTGAATCTGTACACTCTTTTTTATTTTTTCCATTATGGTTTATCCCAGGACACTGAATGTAGTTCCCTGTGTTCTATGGTAGGACTTTGTTGTCCATCCAAGGCACACCCTTCTTAAACACTCTGCAAAGTGCTCCTGCATTAACCGTTCAACATTTAAGCTGGACAAGGACATGTTGGCCAACCTGTCTGGATTTAATAAGTTAAGGTAAAGCTGCTGTAACAAAATAACTCCAAATTGTGTGATGTCTCTAATACCAAAATCCCTTATGTTTTGCTTTCCTCCAAGTGTTACCAAACGCAAATTTGTGTGTGTGATGTACAGTGAGACCAAACAAAATGAAACGTCTGAGTTTGGAGCAGAGAAAGGTTTATTGCAGCATCATGCAAGGAGATGGGTGATTCATGCCCTAAAAACCCCAAACTCCCTGAAGAGTTTGAAGAAAGCGTTTTAAAGGCAGGGTGAGAGAGGAGCATGTTTCGCTGTGGCAGACTTCTTGGTGTTGGAATCCTTTGTTCTTGCAGCTGTGCTCATAGGTCAGGTCATGATGTTCCTGTAAATCTCCAATGAGACCAATGTTATTGTCTGTTTTGCAACTTTTTATCTCTATATGAATGGAAAAGTTATACTTTTGAAGGTCAGAGTCTTGAGAATGGGCTATCCTGTATATTTCAGGCTATTTTTTTTTTTTAGAACATTCTCTTTTTTTGCCCTTTTTAAAAAAAGTTTGTTTTTGTGCTAGATCTTTGTTGCTGAGAGCAGGCTTTTTCTAGTTGCAGTGCGAGGCTTCTCTTGTTGTGGCACACAGGCTTAATTGCCTCGCTGCACATGGAATCTTCCTGGACCAGGGCTTGAACCTGTGTCCCTTGCATTGGCAGGCAGATTCTTAACCACTGGACCACCAGAGAAGTCCTATAGGCAACATTCTTAACTCGAAGCAAAAACAACAGAATACAAAGGTTAAAGGAAAAGAAACAGATCTAATATGGAGTCAGATTTGTTCTTCCCTGTTATGCGAGTGGTGATATAGGGACCTAAGTTCCTTCCATTCCATGCATCTAGTTCCTTCCACTGTTCATTTCTGCTGTGCAGCACAGTGAATCTGTACACTCTTTTTTATTTTTTCCATTATGGTTTATCCCAGGACACTGAATGTAGTTCCCTGTGTTCTATGGTAGGACTTTGTTGTCCATCCAAGGCACACCCTTCTTAAACACTCTGCAAAGTGCTCCTGCATTAACCGTTCAACATTTAAGCTGGACAAGGACATGTTGGCCAACCTGTCTGGATTTAATAAGTTAAGGTAAAGCTGCTGTAACAAAATAACTCCAAATTGTGTGATGTCTCTAATACCAAAATCCCTTATGTTTTGCTTTCCTCCAAGTGTTACCAAACGCAAATTTGTGTGTGTGATGTACAGTGAGACCAAACAAAATGAAACGTCTGAGTTTGGAGCAGAGAAAGGTTTATTGCAGCATCATGCAAGGAGATGGGTGATTCATGCCCTAAAAACCCCAAACTCCCTGAAGAGTTTGAAGAAAGCGTTTTAAAGGCAGGGTGAGAGAGGAGCATGTTTCGCTGTGGCAGACTTCTTGGTGTTGGAATCCTTTGTTCTTGCAGCTGTGCTCATAGGTCAGGTCATGATGTTCCTGTAAATCTCCAATGAGACCAATGTTATTGTCTGTTTTGCAACTTTTTATCTCTATATGAATGGAAAAGTTATACTTTTGAAGGTCAGAGTCTTGAGAATGGGCTATCCTGTATATTTCAGGCTATTTTTTTTTTTTAGAACATTCTCTTTTTTTGCCCTTTTTAAAAAAAGTTTGTTTTTGTGCTAGATCTTTGTTGCTGAGAGCAGGCTTTTTCTAGTTGCAGTGCGAGGCTTCTCTTGTTGTGGCACACAGGCTTAATTGCCTCGCTGCACATGGAATCTTCCTGGACCAGGGCTTGAACCTGTGTCCCTTGCATTGGCAGGCAGATTCTTAACCACTGGACCACCAGAGAAGTCCTATAGGCAACATTCTTAACTCGAAGCAAAAACAACAGAATACAAAGGTTAAAGGAAAAGAAACAGATCTAATATGGAGTCAGATTTGTTCTTCCCTGTTATGCGAGTGGTGATATAGGGACCTAAGTTCCTTCCATTCATGCATCTGTCATCCTCAGTGTGATCTTCAGTATCCAACTTACAAGAAGTCATGCTTGTGTGCACAAAGAAGCCTGATTTTGAAAGGAAGAAAGAGTGGACAAGGAGACACATGTATCCCCTCTGCTCTCATCCATAGGTGAAAACTGATTATGAGGCTGATCTAACCACAAGAGGCACTGGGAATCATAGTGTCCTGGGGATCATGAAGAGGAGAAACTGGTGACCAGCTGGCCAGTCTCTGCCACAGAACCCTTTCTGAAATTCCAAGAGCATTCTTGCTGTTTTCAGCCTTTATAGTTGACTGAGAGCTCCCTTTCTTCTCAGTACTTTGTCCTCATTCCAGGGTGAAGGAAATCTTTATCTAGGAACTGCTGTTGTTCCCCTCGACCATTGCCCTGGGTCACCAGTGCGTCTCCATGCTCTCTATTCTGTTACAGACACTTGGTAGTAATGTATCTCAGGCTGAGGAAGATGTGGAGGATAGATACAGTCAGTTTTGCTATAGTGTGACATATGTTTTCTTGAATTATAGCACGATTGTAAAATCATGTAATAAAAACCCACAAGGCTTGTGGAGAAAATGGGTGAAGAGCTTGGCACCTAAAATATTTAAAAAAAAAAAATGTTGCCAGGACACAGTAAAAAAAAAAAAGGATAAGAACCTCATAAAAATGCTAGCACAGTTTTACACATGCTAAGTTGTTAGGAAATACACAAATACTACAATGCATATGTCATTTTCCCTTGAAAGGTCCTGAAATTGGCCTGTACCTGTGGAGGAAGGCAATCTGAAATCAGTAGGGGAGTTTGCAGCAGCAGGTGAGAACCTGTGAACTGAGGCAGCTGCACACCTAGAAGGGGGTGTGTCCAATAACATTTTGTGTGATCCTGTGTGACTCTGTTCGGCTGGATGCAGTTTTCTGAATTTATCATCCTCCTCAATGAAATGGTGCATCAGCAAACAGGAAATTTGCCTTATACTCAAATAGTTCCCTAGTATATCAATCCTGTTGAAGCAAATGCACAGGGCTAACTCTACCAGGATAGTGCAAGGTGGTTTCAGGTAGACACCAAGTGCCCTCCATCCTTGGTAATAAAGTCACTTCAGTCACGTCCGACTCTGCAACCCCATGAACTGCAGCCCACGGGGCTCCTCTGTCCATGGAGTCTCCACGCAAGAATATTGGAGTGGGTTGCCATTCCCTTCCCCAAGGGATCTTCCTGAGTCTCTATGTTTCCTGCATTGCCAGCCAGTCCTTTACCACTAGCACCACCAGCCGATTAGTATAGATTTTCTTATATGTGGCTATTTTCACATATGGTTTTGACCACCATCATTCTTAAACCAAGTCACTTGCTTCTAGGTAATCAAGAATTGGCTGTAATTTGGAAACTCTTGCTGCTATAGTCATAAGCTCATTTCTGTCATCTGTTTCAGATGTGGTCCTCTGTATTCTTTTCAGAGCAACCTTTCCTCCTTATTGGTAATCAACGTAAGTCATAAATAACCCCTACTTTAATGATTCCTCTGTGGCTTTCATTCCCTTTTATCTACATTAAGACGACTCTCTCTTTGCCCTAATACTGCTCCAGGATACAATTATCTTCTTTAAAAGGAAGGTGGAGGGACATCACGCTCTTTGGAATACCCTGACATCCAAAGTAAATAACAATTTCTAGTACAAGAGAGGCCAGTTTTATATTGCATTATTTTTATTGCCTGTGCAGTGATTTTCAGGACCTAGAATATTCGTACAATTATGAGTACTGATAATAGCAGTGCTCTTTTGTAGTGCCAGCCACCAGTGCTATTGTTCGAAATGTTAATATTAGTTACTGTGAAAACAGTGAAAAGTTTTAGTCACTCAGTCGTGTCCAACTCTGTGTGATCCCATGGACTGTAGCCCACCAGGCTCCGCTGTCCATGGGATTCTCCAGGCAAGACGACTGGAGGGGGTTACCATGCCCTTCTCCAGGGCATCTTCCTGACCCAGGAATCAAACCCGGGTCTCCTGCACTGCAGGCATATTCTTTACCATCTGAGTCACCTGGGATGTTGGCAGTAATATTAATATTACTTTGTTCTGCAATCTTACAAATTCCACATCTTACTATTTATATTAGTAATTATTTTTCCACCTCTAAAACTTAGGGATAGTATTATTCCTAGGTGTGCTATATACTCAGTTGTGTCTAGCTGTTTGCAACTCCATGGCCTGTAGCCCACCAGGCTCCTCTGTTCATTGGATTCTCCACACAGGAATACCTGAGCAGGATGCCATTGCCTGTTTCAGAGTATCTTCCCAATCCAGGGATCAAACCCGAGTCTCTTGTGTCTCTTGTGTTGGCAGGTGGATTCTTTACCACTGGGCCACCTAGGAAGCCTGATATGATCTCTGACTACTATCTTACACTACTATAGCTACTACAAAATACTACTCGCTGCTGCAGTGCTGTCCCAACTACTATTGACACCACTGCTGCTCTCCCATACCTTTTCTGTAATCAAGAATTGGCTGTAATTTGGAAACTCTTGCTGCTATAGTCCCTTTTGTCATCTGTTTCAGATGTGGTCCTCTGTATTCTTTTCAGAGCAACCTTTCCTCCTTATTGGTAATCAACGTAAGTCATAAATAACCCCTACTTTAATGATTCCTCTGTGGCTTTCATTCCCTTTTATCTACATTAAGACGACTCTCTCTTTGCCCTAATACTGCTCCAGGATACAATTATCTTCTTTAAAAGGAAGGTGGAGGGACATCACGCTCTTTGGAATACCCTGACATCCAAAGTAAATAACAATTTCTAGTACAAGAGAGGCCAGTTTTATATTGCATTATTTTTATTGCCTGTGCAGTGATTTTCAGGACCTAGAATATTCGTACAATTATGAGTACTGATAATAGCAGTGCTCTTTTGTAGTGCCAGCCACCAGTGCTATTGTTCGAAATGTTAATATTAGTTACTGTGAAAACAGTGAAAAGTTTTAGTCACTCAGTCGTGTCCAACTCTGTGTGATCCCATGGACTGTAGCCCACCAGGCTCCGCTGTCCATGGGATTCTCCAGGCAAGACGACTGGAGGGGGTTACCATGCCCTTCTCCAGGGGATCTTCCTGACCCAGGAATCAAACCCGGGTCTCCTGCACTGCAGGCATATTCTTTACCATCTGAGTCACCTGGGATGTTGGCAGTAATATTAATATTACTTTGTTCTGCAATCTTACAAATTCCACATCTTACTATTTATATTAGTAATTATTTTTCCACCTCTAAAACTTAGGGATAGTATTATTCCTAGGTGTGCTATATACTCAGTTGTGTCTAGCTGTTTGCAACTCCATGGCCTGTAGCCCACCAGGCTCCTCTGTTCATTGGATTCTCCACACAGGAATACCTGAGCAGGATGCCATTGCCTGTTTCAGAGTATCTTCCCAATCCAGGGATCAAACCCGAGTCTCTTGTGTCTCTTGTGTTGGCAGGTGGATTCTTTACCACTGGGCCACCTAGGAAGCCTGATATGATCTCTGACTACTATCTTACACTACTATAGCTACTACAAAATACTACTGCCGCTGCTGCAGTGCTGTCCCAACTACTATTGACACCACTGCTGCTTCTCCTCCCACAACTACCTAAAATGTATTGAGGGCTCATTGTGTCCCAGGCACTTCGATAAGCATTTTCTCAGCAATAATTCTGGTAGTTGACTTTCACAACCTAGTGAGAGAGCTTGTATTGTTAGTCCTGCTTTATAGAGGAGGACACTGAGAGTCAGGATCAGTAACCAACTTATCTAAGGAAGAAGCAAACTTAGGATGTGACCATCACTTCTGCATTCTCACTTAGAACTCCTTCATATATGGTAGAAATGAATGCCATTTGAATGTGTTGTTATATTTGCCTCCTGATCACATGGAGCTGCCTCTTAAAATAATAATGCTATCTTATAGCAAAGAGAATATTTATATTCTTTGTATATATTTTATGTATTTCCAGAGGTAATAGTGTCACTTCCAACAATGTGCGTATTCATGAAAGTGGTTTCTTCCCTCTCTTTTAATGCAGTATGGTTTTTATCGTCACTACCAAAAGAAATAGAGCAATTTGTCTTTCCAAAAATTTCGAGTAACCTTCTGTCTAGATAACCATCCCATTACACATTCCCTTCTTTCCTTTGAACCTATATTGCCTTTGTACATTTTGTTTCTGAAATAAATGAATGCAATCTACTCAAAAGAACAGTAGCTGTCATGAGATGTCAGAGAATATGAAAAAGTCTACATTGTGGAGGTACTCTGAAATTGCAGGTAAAACTAGTTATTTTCCTCCTGGAATAATTGTTGGAGGGTCTGATTAAGAATTCTTAGTGGCATGTATAATGAACTCTAAAGTGGGAACAGGTTTCTCATATTTGACAATGTTTATCCAGTTGGGAACAGTAGAACTGTTTGCAACTCCATGGCCTGTAGCCCACCAGGCTCCTCTGTTCATTGGATTCTCCACACAGGAATACCTGAGCAGGATGCCATTGCCTGTTTCAGAGTATCTTCCCAATCCAGGGATCAAACCCGAGTCTCTTGTGTCTCTTGTGTTGGCAGGTGGATTCTTTACCACTGGGCCACCTAGGAAGCCTGATATGATCTCTGACTACTATCTTACACTACTATAGCTACTACAAAATACTACTGCCGCTGCTGCAGTGCTGTCCCAACTACTATTGACACCACTGCTGCTTCTCCTCCCACAACTACCTAAAATGTATTGAGGGCTCATTGTGTCCCAGGCACTTCGATAAGCATTTTCTCAGCAATAATTCTGGTAGTTGACTTTCACAACCTAGTGAGAGAGCTTGTATTGTTAGTCCTGCTTTATAGAGGAGGACACTGAGAGTCAGGATCAGTAACCAACTTATCTAAGGAAGAAGCAAACTTAGGATGTGACCATCACTTCTGCATTCTCACTTAGAACTCCTTCATATATGGTAGAAATGAATGCCATTTGAATGTGTTGTTATATTTGCCTCCTGATCACATGGAGCTGCCTCTTAAAATAATAATGCTATCTTATAGCAAAGAGAATATTTATATTCTTTGTATATATTTTATGTATTTCCAGAGGTAATAGTGTCACTTCCAACAATGTGCGTATTCATGAAAGTGGTTTCTTCCCTCTCTTTTAATGCAGTATGGTTTTTATCGTCACTACCAAAAGAAATAGAGCAATTTGTCTTTCCAAAAATTTCGAGTAACCTTCTGTCTAGATAACCATCCCATTACACATTCCCTTCTTTCCTTTGAACCTATATTGCCTTTGTACATTTTGTTTCTGAAATAAATGAATGCAATCTACTCAAAAGAACAGTAGCTGTCATGAGATGTCAGAGAATATGAAAAAGTCTACATTGTGGAGGTACTCTGAAATTGCAGGTAAAACTAGTTATTTTCCTCCTGGAATAATTGTTGGAGGGTCTGATTAAGAATTCTTAGTGGCATGTATAATGAACTCTAAAGTGGGAACAGGTTTCTCATATTTGACAATGTTTATCCAGTTGGGAACAATGTAGAACTCAGAATTAATTAGGTGGAGTTGTGTGGTCCATTTTGGGTAGGACCATAGGAAGCCCCAGTGAAAGGTGCTGGTGGTTTCTAAGAACAAGAGAAAGAGCCTTGTAGGAACAGAGGCTTTGAAATTACCACAGCACCTTCTCCTTGGAACAGATGTGGTTATGTGAGGCGTCTAAGTTGGAAGACCAGATTCTGCACTCACAGTGCAGTAGTAAGTCAAATCCAGACTGTTCTCTAAGCAGGTGCATTTTTTTGGTGACTTGTTTCCTGTTTATCGTTTTCAATGACGTTTGCAATTAGTGCCCTTGAAACTGAGAACCATGAGTGCCAGGGAAAATTAGTCTGTGTAACAGTGAGTCACAGTGGTGATGACATATGCTTTGGGATTCACTGCCCACCACAGACACCCTGACAGCAGCATCTGGGGTTTAGTCCCAGGCAAACCTGGGAAGACTCCTTCGCTTCCATCTCTAGCAGGTGGTATGTCCCCTTCCCTGTGGTGAACGTGGCATTTTCAGGTCAGGGAGATTCCTTCTTGACTGAGCACACAATCTGCTTATGTTGCAAAGCGGTGACATTTGATAGATTTTCTTTTCCCTTCTAACTTCCAATGTTACAATGAGCCGTAGAATATATCCAGCTAGTCTTCACCTTTGTGAATTTTTCCGCTACTGAAATGTCCAGATTCATTCTGTTAAGTCAAAATTTTTCTTTATCTTATTGTGAATTTCTCACTAGTGCTATCTTTTGATGCCTCCTCCCCAGGTCACATCATGAAAAGAGGAAGAAGGAGGGAAGAGAGGACGTATTTTGGTGCCCTGGTAAAAATAAAATAGATGGTTGTTAAAAGGTGGTTTTCAAATGATAAATGGAGCCATTAGGTTCCAATTAGGGAGGGCCTCCCCAGTATGTAAGTGGCCTGCAACAGAGATATCTAGAATCTAATGATATTCGTTGGTGAGATTTTTCCAGGACCTTTAACAAGATAAACTATTCCAATTATGCCTTCTCCTTCTCTGAAGTAGTGTTTCTCTCCATGTTTTCACACTTTTGCTGTTTGATCGCTAAGTTGTGTCTGACTCTGCGACTTCATGGACTAGAGCATGCCAGGCGTCCCTGTCCTTCACTTCTCCCAGGGTTATCTCAAACTCATGTCCAACCATCTCATCCTCTCTCTCCCGCTTCTCCTCCCACCCTCAGTCTCTCCCAGCATCAGTGTCTTCCAATGAGTTGGCTCTTTGCATCAGAGTCTTGGAGCTTCAGCTTCAGCATCAGTCCTTCCAATGAAGATTCAGGGTTGATTACCTTTAGGGTTCACTGGTCTGACCTCCTTGCTCTCAAGAGTCTTCTCCAGCACCACAGTTTGAAAACATCAGTTCTTCAGTGCTCAGCCTTCTGTGTCGTCCACCTCTCACATCCGTAAATGACTACTGGAACAACCACAGGTTTGCCTTTATGGATCTTTGTCGGCAAAATGATAGGGCTTTATATTGTTACTGTTTTCACTTTTGTGCCCATTATTTGATCATTCTTGATTGTCATGATTTTTCACAATTGGGTTTATTGCTTCCAATGTCCTTTTGGGGAGAAAAAAGTGATACCTGAGAGCTTGTGGTTTCAGTGTTTGATTTTGATAGCAGCCTTCATTCTAAGTCTCCTGACCTAGGCAGATTGTAGCCATGAGGGTTTTAGTGCAGTGCCAGGCCATATTTACGCTCACCAATAGACTTTTTCTTTTTCCTCTAAGATAGCACTTTGCAAATAATGACTTCAAGAGCTTCAGTGTGTGCCAGTTCCAGGGAAAATACTATCAGTTGTAATTATACTACTCTTTCCTAGGTAACCACTAAGCATTGATGGGGACATCCAAAAGACACCAGGCCTGCCTTTGATTACTTTTTAGCAACTTTGCATCAGCAAGAATGAGAGGTAGTACTGTCTCAAGAGAATTAAGGTAATGTAAGTAATTGTTAGGGGTCCCAGCATTTGGCTTTAAGAGTCATTTTCACAGTCTCCTGGGATTTGGTTTAAGTTGTGGAAGTAGTTTTGTGCATAGACTGTTTCCTTCCATTGGAGCAAAGCTGGGAGAGTAGTGGACTTATAAAGGGATTTTTTACAGGGTACTTACTGAGGTCTGGAAAAACTCCCAAGGGAGTTTCAGGCTTTTAAAGACTTTTTTTTTTTTTTTACTCATGGATGGATGGCAGTTGATCCCATGGCCAGTGGAGTGGTTCTGAAATATTTGTCAAATAATTCAAGACAGAGGGACAGGGTACTTGCTTTTTATGGAAAGATGATAAAATGGACTTTCCAGCTTGAAGCACCTTGTGTCCAATAGCTATTGGAATCACATTTCATGTATACTACACGAACAAAGATAACTTGATTTCACGTTAAAAAAAAACCTTTTAAATATAAATTAGTCTCCCAGGAATAAATATAATCTCTGATAAGTGATAATAATGTTTTTGAGTAAGTTCCTGGTTCTCAGTGTGGGAAAGGAGGGCTGTCGTAGCTCTGGAGGGTATTTAGCAGTATCTAGAAATGTCGTCTTTGTTTGTCACAATGGGGTGGAGGTACTATTGGTATCCAGTGGGTAGATGCTGCCGAATATCCTGCAATGCACAGGACAGTGCCGACTGCAAATAATGATCTGGCCTGGAAAGTCAGCACTGCTGATATTGAGCAGTTCTGGTCTAAAGGCTTAGAGGAGTGAGAGCCCACAGATGGAAGATACCTGGGACCCTGGAACTATGCAGAACAAAATACACCAGCACACCTCTACACCTCTCCAACCTCTTTATAATTTCCTGGCCAGGGATAGGGAAAACTAACTACAGCTGAATTAAGCCACTGTTTCTTTGGGATTGGAATTGCTTTGTTGTGGCAAATAGCCTCTCCTGGTAATAGAAGTTCAAAGTTAGATTGAAAAAAAAATTCTCTCTAACCTGCAGTGTGATCAGAATGCCGTATGCATGCAGCTTACATGGACGGTGCACCACCTTGTCATGATACCATCAAAGGCAAAACAGCATGAGAATAAAACTGAGAGTCTTTAAAATGCTCATGTTGAAGCAGGGGGAATAGATTTTTATTAAAGAGTAAGGAGATGTAATTTTTTGAAAGTTATTTTGCAGACACTATTGAGAATTTTAAAAGGTAAAGACATTGATTATTATCTTATTTCTCTTCAAAGTATTTCTTTCATCTTCTTTGACAAAGCACATCCTTAATGCAACTATTAAAAGTTATTATTCACGATGAATCTTGCTTTTTGACTCACATGGAGGTAGCTTGCTAATGCCAGTAGACAAGAATGTTGGAAGAGGAAGTAATAAAGGGACTAGGAATGTGAATTTGTGAGAAGATGACTTAATTAAGTGGTGATTAGTGAAATCTAGAAGGGGAAGCACTTTGTATGTATGATCCCCCTGAACATGAAGGAAGGAGGTGAAGGGAAACAAAGATAATGGGATTTTGCCCTCATTTGGGCTACAGTTGGAGTCATTGGCATATATATCAACTTTCATAGAATCTGACTTCATCCATTGCTACACATCTTTATATGTGTCCACTAGTAAATGAAAACATAATGTTTTTATCGCTTTGATCATAGGGTTGGCAAATTGACCTTAAGCCAAATCTGGCCCAGTGCCTGTTCTTATCAATAAAGTTTTATTGGCACATAGCCACACCCATTCATTTACATGTTGTCTGTGGCTGCTTTTCTGCCTACAGTGATGGAGTTGAGTAGTTGCCGTAGTGGACTGAATGGCTCACAGAGCTGAAAATATTTACTGTTTGGCCCTTCACAGAAAAAGTTTGGCAATCCCTCATATATATATTACTTTATAATACTTTTATATTTCCTGAGCTAACTTTTAGACTTAAGCATAGACGTTAATCATAAAATACTTTGCATAGAAAAGGTGAAATACAAGTGAACAACCTAGTTAAGGTATTCCTCAAACTTTGTGCATATAAAACTTAGAGCTTGACCCATATGAATCATTTTTCAGTGCAGTAATTGATGTCCATGTTTTTCCACAAAATATTTTCCTGGATGCAGGGAAAGCACTTGACACTAGGTGATGCAGTATTTCTTTCTTTTTTTTTTTTTTTTAAAGATTTATTTATTCATTTATTTGGGGGGGTGGGGTGGGGAGGGAGGGGAGCAGGCGGGCCACTTCTATTGGTCTTTCACTTTTTCTCTATTTTCATCCGTCTTTGTTCTTTGGCCCATGTGGGCCTCCCATCGTGGTGGCCTCTGTTGTCGCAGAGCACCGGCTCTGGGCGCATGCGCTTCAGAGCTCCGGCTCGGTAATTGGGCACATCGGTCCAGCTGCTCCATGGCACGTGGGATCTTCCCAGGCCAGGGATCGAACCGGCGCCCCTTGCACTGCAAGGCAGTGTCCTTATCCACTGGACCACCAGGGAAGCCCGATGCAGTATTTCTTGAATGAAGACTTCATCATTTCCTCTACAATTTTTTTGAAACTCCTTAAGCCCATTCAATTTCGTGCGTTGATGCAGACCCTTTCTTGATAGTCCTGAAATTTTTCAATGGCCATTTTCTTCAGCCTCCATAACGTCTCCTCTCTACTTCCTCAAGTGGAATTTTACGCAGATTTTGGCTGAAATGGCGAGAAATTGTGATTGTTCGGTCATGACCCTGAGAATAAGCAACCAATTATGCTTGCTCTGGGAAGGCGGAGGTTCCAAACTGCCATGTATTATACAATGAACCAGGAGATTTCAAAATGTGAAAAACCCATGCTTCTGAGAATTCATGTAGTGTGTTAGCTTGTTTGTTTCCCAGCAGGTGGGGAAAGGTGCAGTTTCTGGATAATTGAGGGAAGAGGAGGATGCAGTCACGTGTTTCTGCAGGTCTTTTATAAGCCTGAAATGTTCTGCTCATTCTTTGTTTTACTTGACCAAGCTAAATAGACCTCTTACCAAGGTTCAGAATGAAATTGCACGGAAACAATTGTCAGGGTCTGGATTTTAAGCCACTCCACTCTTCCAGGGGCCACAGCAGTTCAGACTGATGGCAGTGGTGCCTGGTACTGATGGGCTGTTGGCTCCCTGGGCCCAGGCAGCCACTTCAACAGCCACAGGATCCGACTGGGAACTTCACAATTTAACTCATCCCTTTCCTGTCTCCTGTGTGTAACTTCAGTGTCCTATAAATGTCTGGAATCTCCTTGTTGGGTTAACAGACTGAGATCATTCTTTTCATGGCTTTCCATTCTCTAGTGTGATTCAAGGAGTTGGGTCTAATGAGCAGGTGTTTCCATGCGGTCTCAGATTTCTAGCTGCTGGGGTTGCACAGCAGAGAAGTCTCTCGCAGTGAATGGTGATTAGAAAACATCTGAAGGGTTTTTATTCTGGGTCTCAGGGCACCCCAGCATTTGGGATCTAGAAATCACTTTTGTATTTCCCCAGTGGTTGGGGTCATAATACTATGTAACCCCAAGTACAGTGGAGGAAGAACTGTTAATTTATAGAACTCTCCTTGTGGATGTTATTGTTGTTGTTTAGTTGCTGTGTCCAACCCCATGGACTGTAGCCCACCAGGCTCCTCTGTCCATAGATTTCCCAGGCAAGAAGACTGGAGGGGGTTGCCATTTCCTTCCCCAGGGGGTCCTCCCAACCCAGGGATCGAACTCACGTCTCCTGCATTGGCAGGCGGATTCTTTACTTTTGAGCCACCAGAGAAGCCCTTTCTTTATTGGATGAGACCCTAAAAACTGAAAAACAAATGATTCAAGCCAACACACAGGTGGAGGGTGTGAGGGGGCACTAGCAAGAGCAGCCACCCTTGAAATGTGCCATGTAAGGACCACAGGCTTACCTCAGTTCTTTTCTACTGATGGTACATCCCAGTTTGGGCTGTAAGTTTTATTTTTTCTTTATGCCAGATATGGTTATGTAAGCAGCTTTCAAAATGAGAAGTCAAGCCTTTGATTTTTCTCTACTTTGCTTTGGTGGGCTCCCGGAGGCCCTTGAAAGAGCCAAGGCCATTTGCCACAGCAAAAACACAGCAGAGAAATAGTTTCCACTTCAGAGGAGAGCTTGGTGTGTGTGCTTTGAACCCATTCAAGTTGAAGAGCTACCTTACAACTTGGCAAGATACTGGAGATAAAACGCAGGTTTACAGGCTTGCAGTGGTTCCAAATTCAGTTTTCAGAGCTCAGTGAAACCAAGCAAAAGCTTTTGGAGACTCAGGAGCCAAAACCTGGTTGAACTGTTCTCTATGCAGCTGATGAACTTGGAGCTCACAGCATCTGGTCACCATGACTGAAGGTAACCCAGAGGCCTCTTGGGTTCATGAACTTGGGGAAACAAAGAACATAATACCAACAGTTAGGAGAAGCTTGGGGATAAAAGAAGAGCCTAACAAGAAGCAAACCCAACCTGGCTCTGGCCTAGGACGTCTGCTTGGCTCCTGGTAGTGCCCTGAGTCCCCATTGCCAGTTATCCCCCAATCCCCCCGATGCAGACAGCCTGGCCATGGCTTTAGTGCCATTCTTTTTCCTTGAATTCCTGCTGGCACAGATAGTGATGCCTTGTCTGGTCATCACTATCTTATACGGGTTGATGCTGGAGCTTAGTCCTGTCTTAACCAAGGCTCAGGATGTCTATAGAGTAGTCTAGGTTGATGCTGAACCGACAGACTCCAGTTCCTTTGTTATGGCCTTTTCTCTGGGGCCAAGTGACATTCACATCTTAAGTACCTTCACTTCTGCTCTGTCCTTGGTAACTGCTTCAGCAAGACCATCGCCAAGTGTGTGCATCCAAGCCCCCTTGGAGCGTTTGGCACCACACACTCTGCTGGACCCAGTTTCAGGGCTTTGGATTAGGTCAGTCTGGGGTGGGACCTGGGAATCTGTCATCTCAAAGGAGTTTCCAGAAAATGCTACTGCTGCTGCCACTCTGAGGACCACACATGGAACATGAGAACAAAAGGAGAAGAACCAGGAGGAGCTGGAAAGAGGAGAATCAGAGATTTGGAAGGTGACAGAGACCCACAAGGGCTGGGTTTGAAAGGACTGTGAGCCAGGGCTACAGATGGCATCTAAAAGTTGAACCCTGAAGCTGTGAACAAAGGACAACCAAATCCATGGTTGATAAGAAACGTTTCTTTAAAGCAGGCATTGTCTACAGGAGTGTGACTCTGCCTACAGCCGCTTCTTATTGGCCACTATTGCAGTTGTAGCATTTCAACCCTTTCCTTTACTAATTATAGTCTCCCCTTGACATTTGCATAATGAAACAGTCCATTCAGGCAGCTTTTGCCAAATAAAGTCATCCTCTGTCCAAAGCGTGTATTCCATTTCTAACCAGAAGAACCTCAAAGTGCTTACAGCTCCTGCATTGAAAGATATAAAATCCTAACTTTGGACTGAACCCAAGCTCAAGGTCTCTGTGACTTTTTCCCTGACCATAAGTTTCTGGAAAAGGGAAGGTTTTCTATGATGAGGAAGCCTTAAGTGACTTCTGCTTAAAATAGCTATGTTGTATGAGGCAAGTAATTGGAAGATATTAACAGATCCTGCACCCAGAGCGTAGTAGTAAATTAAATCTGGGCTGTTCTCCAGCAGATATATTTGGAGCATGGCATAGCTCCTTGCAACCAACCACAGTGGGATGTGGAGCTGAGACCGAGGCCACAGGTGTGCTTAGACATCTTGCTCCAGGGATCACCAGCTTTCCCCTCTGGCCGTATGTCAGTGGAACCAGAAAGAAAAATGACTTTAATATTTAAATTCAAGGAGAGCCAAGTGAAGAGAAGGGCGTCTGAAGTATGAACAGAATGCTGGAAACTATGGTGTATCAGGAAATTTCTCTCTTTTCCTAAAGCAAATCCAACCCAGCTTAGCCACTACCTGCTTGACAGGAGGAGTGTGTAGGGGAGAGGGTTCCTGCTCTACTTTTAGAGTCATTTAGAATTTCAGGGATTAAGGAGGCCAGGACTACTAAAGTGGGGCCTCTGGTCTTCATTTTGTCATGACTGCAACTGCCATGCTCAGGGCCTATGTTTGCATTTGAAAGTGGATGCCTTTGCTGATGGCCTCTCTTCTTCCTGGTTAGCTGGGCCTCTGCACCTTCCTTGAAGCACACAAGGCCACAGATCTTGGTGGCCTCTCACTAGGCAATTGTCCAGATGGTTCCAGAAGATACCTGCTACCTCTGGGGCTGAGACCAGGTCTGTAGGTCTCCAGGGCTCCACGAATGTGGAAATCACCTGTTGGAAGCCTCTAATTCTTCTTGGAGTCAATAACTCCCTTCTTCCTCATCCCTGAGAGGCTTCTCCAGCTCTAGACTTTCACAGGCTTAGCCTTTAGAAGTGGGTTAGGCAAGTCTTTCTGTAAAGACCAGCTTTACTGATATAGTCTCTGTCACAGCTATTCAACTCTGTCATTTTCACATGAAAACAGCCATAGACAATTCATAAATGAATGAGTTTGACTGTGTGCCAATAAAATTGCTTCATAGACACTGAAATTTGAATTTCATGTGTCACAAAATATTATTTTTTATTTTTTCAACCATTTGAAACTATTCTCACCTCCTATGTGATATAAAACTGGGTGGTGGACCCCATATGCCAGTGGACTGCAGTTTGCTGGTCCTTGTTTTGGAAAACCAAAGCTTTTTTTACTCCCCTTGAAAGTAGTGGATGCTCAATTGACCAGGAGAAGATGTAAGCAATTCCTCAGTTTTTTAAAATATAATTTCAAGTCACTCTTTGCAGGGTGGCCTTGGCCTCTTCTCAAATCGAGTTCCTCTTTCCGGGGACTCTTGGTTCTACTCTGGCTGTCACATCTGATCATGATTCTCCGAGTTAGTGGTCCTCCAACTGCGCGATGTATCAGCTTACTTGGAGAGCCAGTAAAGCACCTAGAGATCTCCAGAGAGAGTCTGAGCCTTTGTACTTTTTCCATTTCTTCAGGTGATTCTGATGCCCACCTGATTTGGGATCCATTGACATCAATACATTGTTTTGTACTGTCCTGACCTTAAAGTGGTCTTCCCAGGTGGTACTGGTGGTAAAGAACCCACATACCAATGCAGGAAATGTTAGAGATGTGGATTTGATCCTTGGATCAGGAAGATCCCCTAGAGAAGGGTATGGCAGCCCAATCCAGTGTTTTTACCTGGAGAATGCCATGGACAGAGGAGCCTGGCAAGTTATGGTCCATAGGGTCGCAAAGAGTTGGACATGACTGAAGCGAGTTAGCATGCATGCACGACCTTAAAGCAGCTGTTTTCTTTGGCTGCACTGGTTTATCTCCTTCTTTTCTCTGGTCCACTTAGCCTGACTCTTATTTATCTCATAAAAATGTGCATCAATTGGTAGTGCTTCTGGTTAGACCCACTGGTCCTTATCTTATTTGAGCTTTGAAGCAAGCTGCATATACCTTGATAATGGCACAATTATCAGGCCTTACTCTGAATATCTAGTTGCTTGTCTTCCCAATCAGGAGGTAAGCTTCTAGCCTGGATCTTGTCTCTTTGATCTTTTATTTCTAACCTCCTATCCTACCATATATGTAGATTCAATAAAAAATGATGGTAAGAATGAATGAATGAATATACTTGAAGAATAGGGTGAAAGTAATAAGGAATGGGCAGAACATGAAAGGTGTGGATAAATAGAGATATGTAGTATTTAGGTCTTGTTCCCCAGCTTCTATTGTGAGCAGTGGTCTATCTGGATGATTTTGTCATCTTTCAATTTCTGGCGCTGATATTTGTACTTGTTTGTTGTTCATGTTCTCTGTTGACCAGTGGTTCTCAAAATGTGCTCTCTGGAAAGGTTTCCTTAACCTCACCTGTTAGAAATGCAGCTTCTGGAGCATTACACAGGATCCACTGAATCAGAAATGCAGCCAGTATTTCAACAGGTTCTCCAAGTGATTCTGATGACCTTTTTTATTTTTTAAAGATTTATTTATTTATTTATTTTGGTGGGGGGTGGGGTGGGGAGGGAGGGGAGCAGGCAGGCCACTTCTGTTGGTCTTTCATTTGTCCATTTGCATCTGTCTTTGTTCTTTGGCCCATGTGGGCCTCCCATCGTGGTGGCCTCTGTTGTCGCAGAGCACTGGCTCTGGGCGCATGTGCTCCAGAGCTCCGGCTCGGTAATTGGACACATGGGTCTATCCGCTCCGCAGCACGTGGGATCTTCCCAGGCCAGGGATCGAAGCGGCACCCTTGCACTGCAAGGCAGTGTCCTTACCCACTGGACCACCAGGGAAGCCCTCTGATGACCTTTTAAGTTTAGCACCAGCATGTCTAGAGACCACTGGTCGTCAAACTTCGTTGCACGTTGAAACCATTTGGGGAACTTTAAAAAATACTGATACTTGTGCACCCTCCATACCCCTACTCCAGTGATATGCTGGTAAATGATTAACAGTTGACTCCCCGGAAGATAAAAAGCTCTGATTTATAGTGTCTACCCATTTCTGTGGTGTAAATACGCCCACCATTGCCAATTCCTGGTTACTAACATAAGTGTTATGGACTTCCCAGGTGGTGTGGTGGTAAAAAGTCTACCTGCCAATGCAGGAATCATGAGTTTGATCCCTGAGTTGGGAATATCCCCAGGGGAAAAGGGAAAGGTAGCCCACTCTAGTATTCTTGCTTGGGAAATACCATGGACAGAGAAACTTAGTGGGTTAGAGATCATAAAATATTATATTTGAGACAAAAAGTGTTTCCTCACTATACAAGTTTATTTCAGGAAATGATTGGTATTTGTTTTTAAATTGGATTCAAATATTCTGAACATATTTGGTATCTAACCTTAAGCAAAACAGTAATATTTTGTATTCTGAACATTAGAATAGACTACATTTAGGATATAAAATACACAAAAGGCACAGAGAATAGAAGGAAATGTGACAATTTGAAAAACCTAGTACTGGAGGAAAAGGTAAACCGTAAGGTGATATTCTTTTATGTGGTTTGCCAGAGTCATGTTTGAGAAATGCGATTTCTCAGATCTTCAGGAAGAGAAATGGCTTAATGAGAGCAACAAATAAAAAATTGATTAAAATAAAAATGAATCAAGTATTCTAGTGTGACATTTGATATTCTATGAATGAATATAAAATAAAAAAGCCATTATGAGTGGGTTATTTTTCATAGACCTAGATGAATCATCACTAATGAAAAGGTGCCATTAATTAGTATCCATTAAATACAAATAAATCTGGAAATTTCACCTCCTGAATTATAGGTGATAGCAATTAACTACATCTAAAAACAATTATTCATCCCAAAATATTTGAATAGTGTGGAGGAGGTAGAGTAGATGTGATTTTTATGAAACAAGTTTGACCAAGAGTGGATGATATTGAAGTCACTGGACCACCAGGGCAAGCCCCTCTGATTTTAAGTTTAGCACCAGCATGTCTAGAGACCACTGGTCGTCAAACTTCGTTGCAGTTGAAACCATTTGGGGAACTTTAAAAAATACTGATACTTGTGCACCCTCCATACCCCTACTCCAGTGATATGCTGGTAAATGATTAACAGTTGACTCCCCGGAAGATAAAAAGCTCTGATTTATAGTGTCTACCCATTTCTGTGGTGTAAATACGCCCACCATTGCCAATTCCTGGTTACTAACATAAGTGTTATGGACTTCCCAGGTGGTGTGGTGGTAAAAAGTCTACCTGCCAATGCAGGAATCATGAGTTTGATCCCTGAGTTGGGAATATCCCCCAGGGAAAGGAATGGTAGCCCACTCTAGTATTCTTGCTTGGGAAATACCATGGACAGAGAAACTTAGTGGGTTAGAGATCATAAAATATTATATTTGAGACAAAAAGTGTTTCCTCACTATACAAGTTTATTTCAGGAAATGATTGGTATTTGTTTTTAAATTGGATTCAAATATTCTGAACATATTTGGTATCTAACCTTAAGCAAAACAGTAATATTTTGTATTCTGAACATTAGAATAGACTACATTTAGGATATAAAATACACAAAAGGCACAGAGAATAGAAGGAAATGTGACAATTTGAAAAACCTAGTACTGGAGGAAAAGGTAAACCGTAAGGTGATATTCTTTTATGTGGTTTGCCAGAGTCATGTTTGAGAAATGCGATTTCTCAGATCTTCAGGAAGAGAAATGGCTTAATGAGAGCAACAAATAAAAAATTGATTAAAATAAAAATGAATCAAGTATTCTAGTGTGACATTTGATATTCTATGAATGAATATAAAATAAAAAAGCCATTATGAGTGGGTTATTTTTCATAGACCTAGATGAATCATCACTAATGAAAAGGTGCCATTAATTAGTATCCATTAAATACAAATAAATCTGGAAATTTCACCTCCTGAATTATAGGTGATAGCAATTAACTACATCTAAAAACAATTATTCATCCCAAAATATTTGAATAGTGTGGAGGAGGTAGAGTAGATGTGATTTTTATGAAACAAGTTTGACCAAGAGTGGATGATATTGAAGCAGGGCAATAGTTATGTGGAGACGTGTGAACTTATTCTCTACTTTTATGTATGTTTGAAAATTTCCGTAATATAAGGTTTAAAATATTTATTATAGTTTTATTGTTTATACATGGTTTGCTAGGCAGAGTAGGCAATACAGGAAACTGCGAGAGACCTTTCAAGTTCTCACTTTGCAAGGAAAAATAGACACATTCTAACTTATCTAGCAGTCCGTGTTCAAACATTTTTCAGATGAATGAACGGTGCTGCTTATATGTGTCCAAACTCTGAGAAGCAATTTTAGTAGAATTTTTTCCAATATGTTACCTCCCGCCCTGTGTTCTTAAACTTGGTGTAATGAATATATTTTAACCTTTTCCCGAAAACTCAGATCAGTCTCATTTTAGACACCTGGCTGGTCAGTGTTGTCTTTGATTGAAGGTTGTTCATTCAATTCACAAATGTTTACTGAATGCTGATTATGGGCTAGGAGCTGGGTGTATGTGTTTTAGTCGTTTAGTCACGTCTCACTCTTTGCAACCTCATGGACTGTAGCCCACCAGGCTGCTCTGTCCATGGGATTCTCCAAGTAAGAATACTGGAGTGGCTTGTGAAGGCATCCTCCAGGGCATCTTTTCAACCCAGGTATCAAACCCGTGTCTCTTTCGTCTACCTGGGTCAGCAGATGGGTTCTGTACCACTAACACCATCTGGGGAGCCCGGGAGTTGGGTGTGTAGCGCTGAACAAAGGAAACCAAAATCCCTGCCCTCCTTGCTCTTACATTCTTCTGAAGGGTGAGACCTTTAGAATGGCTTAGGTGAGGACTTTAAGTAAGAAGAGACACCAAATAGCTCAGAGTCCTATACTTTTCCCACCTCTCCTGTCTATTCTTTGTAGTTAATTTCATTTATCTCCTTTCTCTTTGTTTTTCTGAATTGTCACTTTTGTTACCTTTTCGTTTGCCAACTGTGAGTGATTTTTTTTTTTTTTTAGTTAATTGGTTTAGGCCTTCTTGCCCAGCATTCAGGTCATAGCTGTAGGGGAGGGGAAAAACAAGTTTGACCAAGAGTGGATGATATTGAAGCAGGGCAATAGTTATGTGGAGACGTGTGAACTTATTCTCTACTTTTATGTATGTTTGAAAATTTCCGTAATATAAGGTTTAAAATATTTATTATAGTTTTATTGTTTATACATGGTTTGCTAGGCAGAGTAGGCAATACAGGAAACTGCGAGAGACCTTTCAAGTTCTCACTTTGCAAGGAAAAATAGACACATTCTAACTTATCTAGCAGTCCGTGTTCAAACATTTTTCAGATGAATGAACGGTGCTGCTTATATGTGTCCAAACTCTGAGAAGCAATTTTAGTAGAATTTTTTCCAATATGTTACCTCCCGCCCTGTGTTCTTAAACTTGGTGTAATGAATATATTTTAACCTTTTCCCGAAAACTCAGATCAGTCTCATTTTAGACACCTGGCTGGTCAGTGTTGTCTTTGATTGAAGGTTGTTCATTCAATTCACAAATGTTTACTGAATGCTGATTATGGGCTAGGAGCTGGGTGTATGTGTTTTAGTCGTTTAGTCACGTCTCACTCTTTGCAACCTCATGGACTGTAGCCCACCAGGCTGCTCTGTCCATGGGATTCTCCAAGTAAGAATACTGGAGTGGCTTGTGAAGGCATCCTCCAGGGCATCTTTTCAACCCAGGTATCAAACCCGTGTCTCTTTCGTCTACCTGGGTCAGCAGATGGGTTCTGTACCACTAACACCATCTGGGGAGCCCGGGAGTTGGGTGTGTAGCGCTGAACAAAGGAAACCAAAATCCCTGCCCTCCTTGCTCTTACATTCTTCTGAAGGGTGAGACCTTTAGAATGGCTTAGGTGAGGACTTTAAGTAAGAAGAGACACCAAATAGCTCAGAGTCCTATACTTTTCCCACCTCTCCTGTCTATTCTTTGTAGTTAATTTCATTTATCTCCTTTCTCTTTGTTTTTCTGAATTGTCACTTTTGTTACCTTTTCGTTTGCCAACTGTGAGTGATTTTTTTTTTTTTTTAGTTAATTGGTTTAGGCCTTCTTGCCCAGCATTCAGGTCATAGCTGCTATAATCTAAATGATGTGATCAGTTCCTTATAAGTGTGCATAATATAAGATACCCTAGGCTTTGGGTAAATTTGCGAGTTGTGCTTGGATGTGTCTTGCCTTACCGACTCCCACCCTCCACTCCCCATCCAACCCACCACTTAGTTTTGTGTTTCTGTGTTTCTAGATAGACGAGGTCTCTAGATGCATGATTTATTTGGCATTTAACAAATAGTTACTAAGCACCTGCTATATGCCAAATACTAGTTGAGGAGCTGAGAATACCAAACCTGAAACAAATATGATATGTATTCTGAGAGCTAGGAGAAGGTTTGCAATACCCTGTCCTAGGTGGAGCAGCATTTCCCAGGGCACCTTATCAGGCTGGTAGTGGGACATCAAGAACACTTGTGGAACCTTAAAGGGGCTGGGCATGCATAGCCTGATGGACTTGTAAATTTGATGTGCTTCTGAAACATGCACCTGGAGATGTCTTGGAGAGAGCTGGAATTTCCGTCATCTGCTGTTGCATGACAAACCATCATAAAACTTAATGGCTTGACAAAAAAAATTTAATATTTCTCACTATTCATTGGGTTTTCTGAATAGTTCCTCTGCTGGTTTTCTTGAGCTCACTCATATGGCTGCCTCCATCCAGGATAGCAACAAGCCTGGAAGGTCTAAGGGAACCTCACTTGACTGTTTGGCAGGCTGTTGATTGGGGCACCTTGGTTCTTCTCAATGTGATCTCTGATTCTGCAGGACACTAGGTTGGCTTCTTTTCATGGTTTCAGGGCAGCTGTCCAGGTCTGCAGAGAGGGAAGCAAGGCCTTTTTAAGTCCGGCTTTGGAAGATGCACAGTGTCATTTCAGCCACAGTCTGTTGGCCAAACTTTTTCCAAGACCAGCCCATGTTTGACAGATTGGGAAATTAACTTATCCTCTTAAAGGGAAGGGGCTGCCCTCATGGCTCAAACTGTAAAGAATCCACCTGCAATGCAGGAGACCTGGGTTCAATCCCTGGGCCAAGAAGATCCCCCAGACAAGGGAATGGCTACTCGCTCCAGTATTCTTGCCCAGAGAATTCCATGGACAAAGTAGCCTGGCAGGCTACAGTCCATGGGGTTGCGAAGACTTGGACATGACTGAGCAACTAACAATTTAACTTTTTTTTTTTTTTAAGATTTATTTATTTATTTATTTTGGGCGGGGGTCAGGTTGGGGAGGGAGGGGAGTGGGCGGGCCACTTCCATTGGTCTTTCACTCCTCCGTTTTCATCCGTCTCCATTCTTTGGCTCCTGTGCGCCTCCCATTGCGGTGGTGTCTGGTTGCAGAGCGCCGGCTCTGGGCACATGCGCTCCAGAGCTCCGGCTCGGTGATTGGACACATCGGTCTAGCCGCTCCACGGCACATGGGATCTTCCCAGGCCATGGATCGAGCCGGCACCCCTTGCACTGCAAGGCAGTGTCCTTACCCACTGAACCACCAGGGGAAGCCCACAATTTAACTTTTTTAAACAAAAAGACCAATAAAGGCACCTTGCAAAAGGTCTTTGTACACAGAACAGGAAAAATCAAGGCCATATTTTCTAATCTACCACAATTTCATAGATGCATCTGAATCTCAAGAGAGTAATTTGGATGGAAGACAGACATTTGCAAGTTATCAATATTTATTGGTATGATTGTACATCAGATTCCCCTGTAGAACTGTGGCACTTTTCCATATGTTCCATATGCAGTACTGGCAGTTCTTTTGAATGAAGAGATGCCCTAAAACATTAGGTGGGAAAACTCACAAAGGAGTGAGGAATTCAACCTCACTTTCTGAAATGATTTCATGTAAGTTAGGTGGACATACTGGCTTTCATTCCTAGTCCTAACTACAAAGTTCAGTCCCCATGCAAGAATTTATTATGTAAAATGACAGCCTAATGAATTTCTAAGTAGCTTTTATAGTGTTCTTGTTTGCTTGCTGTCTTGGCAGCCTAGCGCTTTGTTTATGAGATATTTGTTTCTTTCCCAGAATTCTTTCAAATATAAGCTGAGTTAAAAGCCCTCATTTGTCATTAATTATTATGGACAAGATGGGTTTCAGCCTGCCAGTCTTCTGTTGGTATTGATTACTGGAGAAATGAGGGAATTCTCTAATGAGCCTTGTAAAAACCTTGAACAAGAAAATGTTGCTTAGAGACCATGGAACTTTACTATTAGAGTTCTTAACTTTCCAAGGCTGTCCTTTCCAACATAGTAGCCACTAGCCACTAGCCATGTGTGCATGTTTATATATATATATTTTTAAGTTTTTTTTTTAATTTAATGGTTTCTTTTTTGGTGGGAGGTGAGTTGGGGAGGGAGGGGAGGTGGGCGGGCCACTTCTCTTGGTCTTTCATTTATTTATTTTTCATCCATCTTTGTTCTTCGGCCCATGTGGGCCTCCCATCGCGGTGGCCTCTGTTGTCGCAGAGCACCAGCTCTGGGTGCGTGTGCTCCAGAGCTCCGGCTCAGTAATTGGACACATCAGTCCAGCCACTCCACAGGACACGTGGGATCTTCCCAGGCCAGGGCTCGAACCGGCGCCCCTTGCACTGCAAGGCGGTGTCCTTATCCACTGGACCACCAGGGAAGTCCTGCATGTTTATATTTAATTTTCAATTCAATGAGTTATGTAACAGTAAAAATGAAGATTCTCAGTCGAACTAGTCATATTTCCAGTCCTCAGTAGCAGCACATGGCTAGTGGTTGCCATCTTGGACAATGCAGATGTGTAGAAAAATTCTGTCAACAATAACAGCAGTGGATAGCACCACTCTGATATTTCTTGTCCAGTTAAGAATGCCAGTGTTAGATCTCCATCTTTTGGATTAGAATTAAGGGTGAGGAATTCAACCTCATTGAAATGTTCTTAAGTTAGGTGGACATACTGGCTTTCATTCCTAGTCCTAACTACAAAGTTCAGTCCCCATGCAAGAATTTATTATGTAAAATGACAGCCTAATGAATTTCTAAGTAGCTTTTATAGTGTTCTTGTTTGCTTGCTGTCTTGGCAGCCTAGCGCTTTGTTTATGAGATATTTGTTTCTTTCCCAGAATTCTTTCAAATATAAGCTGAGTTAAAAGCCCTCATTTGTCATTAATTATTATGGACAAGATGGGTTTCAGCCTGCCAGTCTTCTGTTGGTATTGATTACTGGAGAAATGAGGGAATTCTCTAATGAGCCTTGTAAAAACCTTGAACAAGAAAATGTTGCTTAGAGACCATGGAACTTTACTATTAGAGTTCTTAACTTTCCAAGGCTGTCCTTTCCAACATAGTAGCCACTAGCCACTAGCCATGTGTGCATGTTTATATATATATATTTTTAAGTTTTTTTTTTAATTTAATGGTTTCTTTTTTGGTGGGAGGTGAGTTGGGAGGGGGGGAGGTGGGCGGGCCACTTCTCTTGGTCTTTCATTTATTTATTTTTCATCCATCTTTGTTCTTGGCCCATGTGGGCCTCCCATCGCGGTGGCCTCTGTTGTCGCAGAGCACCAGCTCTGGGTGCGTGTGCTCCAGAGCTCCGGCTCAGTAATTGGACACATCAGTCCAGCCACTCCACAGGACACGTGGGATCTTCCCAGGCCAGGGCTCGAACCGGCGCCCCTTGCACTGCAAGGCGGTGTCCTTATCCACTGGACCACCAGGGAAGTCCTGCATGTTTATATTTAATTTTCAATTCAATGAGTTATGTAACAGTAAAAATGAAGATTCTCAGTCGAACTAGTCATATTTCCAGTCCTCAGTAGCAGCACATGGCTAGTGGTTGCCATCTTGGACAATGCAGATGTGTAGAAAAATTCTGTCAACAATAACAGCAGTGGATAGCACCACTCTGATATTTCTTGTCCAGTTAAGAATGCCAGTGTTAGATCTCCATCTTTTGGATTAGAATTAAGGGTGAAGGGTAATTTCCTTTGTTTTATAAAATACCTATTACAAACTGAGAGAGTGGCATTGAAATACATATATTACCATATACAAAATAGATAGCCAGCAGAAATTAGCTTTATGATTAGGCCTAGTGGTCTGTGAAAACCTAGAGGTGTGGGATGGGGTGGGAGGAGGGAGGGAGACTCAAGGAGGGGAGATTTCTGTTTGACAGAAACCAACACAATATTGTGAAGCAATTATCCTCCAATTAAAAATAAATACATTAAAAAAATTAAAATAAAATACCATTGCAATTCATTATGCATCAATTACAATTTAGAAAGAGACTGGGGCTAGGGAATACAGTACAATTTTGTTTGAGACCATTTGTCTGTGAATTGAAAAAATTTAGATGTAGGTTCCATATTGATGGAGTTAAAGAAAATCTTACCAAACTAGAATGAAGGGTCCAAACTAATGAAATAAAATCTAACGAGGGGCTTCCCTGGTGGTCCAGTGGGTAAGGACACCGCCTTGCAGTGCAAGGGGCGCGGGTTCGATCCCTGGCCTGGGAAGATCCCACGTGCCGCGGAGTGGCTGGACCCATGTGTCCAATGACCGAGCCGGAGCTCTGGAGCGCATGCGCCCAGAGCTGGTGCTCTGCAACAACAGACACCACCGCGATAGGAGGCCCACAGGAGCCAAAGAACAAAGATGGATGAAAAATGAATAAATAAAAACCAATTAAAAAAAATAAAACTGATCATTTATTTAAAAAAAAATCTAATGAGGATAAATGTAAATGATTATATTGTTGGTTTAGATGAGGGCTTGACATACTTGTACTCTATAAAGCCAGATAATAAATATTTTTGACTTGGCAGGCCAGCCAGTTTCACCTCTGCCATTGTAACATGAAAGTAACCACAGGGCTTCCCTGGTGGTCCAGCGGGTAGGGACACCGCCTTGCAGTGCAAGGGCCGCCGGTTCGATCCCTGGCCTGGGAAGATCCCACGTGCCGCGGAGCGGCTGGACCGATGTGTCCAATTGCTGAGCCGGAGCTCTGGAGCGCATGCGCCCAGAGCCAGTGCTCTGCGACAACAGAGGCCACCGCGATGGGAGGCCCACAGGAGCCAAAGAACAAAGATGGATGAAAAATGAATAAATAAAAACCAATTAAAAAAAATAAAACTGATCATTTATTTAAAAAAAAATCTAATGAGGATAAATGTAAATGATTATATTGTTGGTTTAGATGAGGGCTTGACATACTTGTACTCTATAAAGCCAGATAATAAATATTTTTGACTTGGCAGGCCAGCCAGTTTCACCTCTGCCATTGTAACATGAAAGTAACCACAGGGCTTCCCTGGTGGTCCAGCGGGTAGGGACACCGCCTTGCAGTGCAAGGGCCGCCGGTTCGATCCCTGGCCTGGGAAGATCCCACGTGCCGCGGAGCGGCTGGACCGATGTGTCCAATTGCTGAGCCGGAGCTCTGGAGCGCATGCGCCCAGAGCCAGTGCTCTGCGACAACAGAGGCCACCGCGATGGGATGCCCACACGGGCCAAAGAACAAAGATGGATGAAACTAGACAAATGAAAAAGACCAGTAGAAGTGGCTCGCCTGTTCCCCTCCCTCCCCAAACCCTCCCATAAATAAATAAATAAATCTTTAAAAAAAAAAAAAAAAGGAAACTAACCACAGACAGGATGTAAAAAAATGAGCATGGCTATGTTCCAGTACAGTTTAATTTACCATAAAACAGCAGTCGGCTGGGTTTTTGGCATCGGTGCTCACTGACTCCAGACCTTGATGAGTTTTTCAAGAGCAAAATGATGAGTGCTTGACCTTAGGACACTAAGGGATCTTTAGTACGTTGGTGGCCTGGCTGGAGCCTGGTGCCTTAGGTAATGTCATTTTAGCCTGTGTTAATAGACATGTTTGGTCCAAAGTCAGGGAATGGAGAATTCTATTGAAGTTCACAGTGGAAGTTTGCATTCAATCTGGACGGTAACAATCTGGATATTACACGAGCTGTTCTAGGATTTGGAAACTGCATAAAAGGTGAAAGGAAGAGACTGGGTCTAACTTAATGATGAATTATTGGGGGATGTAATTGTAGCTGTCTTCAAGGTACATGGCAAATTGACATCCTGCCATGTGGCAGGAAGTACAATTTATGTGACTAATTCTAGAGATTAGAAGTAGAACTAATAAGTACAAGTTAATAAAAGGAGAGCTTTAAGAATATGATAGCTGTTTCAAAATGGGCAACCTTACAAAATAGTTTTCCACAAATGAAGAGTTTTAGAAAAAGAATGGATAATTATCTATGAACTGGTTGAAGCATTTATTCTGTAATTGAGGGTAAGGTTGGAAAGATTATCATCTAAATTGTTGTTATATTATTAGATTGCAACTATGTTGCATGTAGAGAAATCTCAACCCAAACTCATTATATAAAAAAGAGCATGTATTGGCTTATACAACTGACAAGATAGGTCTGACTTCAGACATGGCAGCATCTAGAGGTCTTGCCAAGGTCTTTAGGTAAGACTGGCTACATAATTTGTGGGACCTACTGCAAAATGAATACAGGACTCTTGGTTCAAAAATTATTAAGAATTTTAAAATGAATTAGCTATCTGTATACATATATCCCCTCTTTTTTGGATTTCCTTCCCATTTAGGTCACCACAAAGTACTGAATAGAGTTTCTCTGTGCTGTACCATAGGTTCTCAGTAGTTATCTCTTTTATATACAATAGTGTATATATGTTAATCACAATTTCCCAACTCATCCCACTCTCTCTCCACCCCCTTGATAGCCGTATATTTATTCTTTACATGCCTGTCTCTATTTCTGCTTTGCCAATAAGTTCATCTGTACCATTTTTCTATATTCCACATATAAGTGATATTATATGATACTTGTTTTTCTCTTTCTGATTTGCTTCACTCTGTATGGCAATCTCTTGGCCCATCCACATCTCTGAAAATAACAGTTTCATTCCTTTTTATGGCTGAATAATATTCCATTGTATATATGTACAATATCTTCTTTATCGACGGACATTTAGGTTGCTGTATAGCAGAAACTAATACAACATTGTATAGCAACTATACTCCAGTAAAAATGAATTAAAAAGACTGATTAAATGATACCCTTAAAATTTGGGATTTTACTTGGCTTTACCTTTTTAAAAGCCCATAAACACACATTGAATTCTAGTTAACTATGTGAACTATTCAGTATTTATGGGTGAGGCCTATTGATTTTTGCAACTTATTTCAAAAGGCATCAAAAAATAAGAATTAATTGATAGTTTGAATAATGCATAGACAGATACATGACAAAGTAAATATTGTAAAATGCCAATTGAAGATACTGGAAAAATATTCAGACGACAGCATCACCTTAAACCAAGGATAAGGCCCTTCCAAGTGCACAGTCCTGTGAACTTCTTAAGTTGAATGCCCATGAAGCCAGCCCTTTCTTCAGGATATGGTCTATCTCTGCTTATCAACTCTCTTTTTTCTCTGGGTTAACTTCATTTTTCAGGCAGCCTTTTGTCACTGGCAGTTCAATACTTGTATTTTATAACTGGAGAAGAGCATTCTTCTCCATTGGTGACACGAACAAATGGTACCAGATAATTTCTAATAAACTGTTTTTCCTCTCTGACTCCAAATGCATGGTGGCACTCCCTTTGGCCAGGCCTAGGGGACATTTCCAAGAGTAGAGTCAGCTCTACTCAAACTATAATGATCAAGAGAGAAAGTGATAGTTCCAAAATGAAAAACAAGGTAGAATAAACTGACCAAGGAAGAATGAATGCAGGGCAGTCCAGTAATAAATATCTACTCTCTTTAGCAGATAACAACTGTGAGCGATAAGGAAGAAGTGACTCAAAGTAAGAAAAAGCCTTAATCCAGAGACTTTGTCCACAAGGAAATAGATTCCTTTACTCTAAGGGGTTTTCTAAATTTTAAAATTCTGTTTCTCAGGTAAGCAAGATTTGTCCTGTCTCATGTATATTCAGTATAACATTTGTATTCTTATTATAAGTTACTTAAAAACTGAGAAGACTCTAAGATCTAGCACTTATTTCCCTTCTTGAAATTTATTTTAAGTCAGTGAAGATTTTTCCTTGGAACTTTATTTCTCAAGCTCTACGTTCACCCAAAGCTTTGTATGGTTGCTTAGGAGATGAAACGTATGTGTGTATGTATGTGAATATGCCATCACTTCCTGTCTTGGTCAGTCCTTATGCTGAACCAGCGTATTGTTTAATAAGCTTTACTCAAAACTTGACTTTTTGGGTGAAATCATGTGCGTAATGTCTAGAAAGAAGGTGAGAATCAGGGAGCACTAGGCTCATGGAGAGTTTGTTGTAATGGATTGATCACCCACACAGAGCAGTTCAGTCAAGATATTCATTTTAAGCCAGTGAGATTGAATCTGAATTCACTGTTCATTTTATTAGTCAGTTTATCAGAGGAGGCAGGGGACAATCCATTATGGTGCAACTCTGTCATGGTTTCATGCTGCTTGAAGAGAACCCTCTTCTGAAGTTGACTGTGAAGAGGCCGAAGTTAAACATGGGATTAGGTGCCTGGTCCTGTCACTCATGAACTGTGTTTCCTTGAGCCAGTTTATCTCTTTGATTTTCCTTTTACTCATCTGTAGGAATGCCATTGCTGCTATCTTTGTCTAAGCCCATACCAGGAAAATAATAGAAATAGTTGTTTCCCCAGGCCTCCCATACTGCTCAGATTCACAGGGTAGGTTTTTGTGGGTCATTCAATTAGGATGTTAGAGTAGAAAATGAGAAGGGAATGCCTTGACTTTCTCTTAGTATAAACACATTATAAATTACTGACATGCTTAGCCAAACATATATTGAGATATATGTGTGTGTATATGTGTGTGTGTCTGTGTGTGTGTATTTATACACATATTTACATGGTTGGCTTCCACCCCAAATCTGTCTTTATCCTGCAGGGCTCCTCCTCCCCAAATCCACGAGGCATAAGTTCACATTAATGGAAAGTCCAAGAGGATCTCTTTTCCCCATTTGAAACAAAAGTCCTCAATTGAAGAAAAGAGGTCCTAAAGCTTTCAGGAAAAAAAAAAAAAAGCTGTTTCAAAGAGGACTTAATTTTTTGATCTTTGACGTAGAGATTGAAATCTGGTCTAATAGTTACGCTGAAGAATTTTTCTCTCAGAATACTTGAACTTTCCTAGTTTAAAGCTTTGTGCTTGGCTCTGATTGGTCTTGAAGATTCTTAGCATAAATTGTAGAGTGTAAGGGCCTCATCCCCTCTTGCTATCTTCCACGGAGATAAGTTTAACAGGTCTTCCCACTGATAGACATTCACAGTTCATGGCTTTTTAAGACATTTATACCAGTCTAGAGTTCTTCAGAATATAAGTAGAAACATTGAAAATACTCTTGGAGCTTTCTAAATTGACTTTCCCCAACTAAGTTAGAAATTAAAGTTGGGCTGAGGTGCCTGTGTTTAGTTCATTAAGTTTTGCAGTGTTTTCTATGTATTGGAAGGTCTCCTGGGACAAATAAAGGAAATGTTCTTTTTAAATTCCATGAAATTAGAAGGGCACAATTTTCCTGTAATTTTAAATTATTCTTTATTAGGATTGCATATTGAAAAGGGAGCATACCACCTGGGTGGATAAAGAACACAGTTGAAAGGGGGAAAAAAGAAAGAATTCATATTGACATCTGTATTCACTAGCAAAGCAATTAGAAAAACATTAGAGTATTTCAAGTCCCAAGCTAACTTCCCCATCTTTGGGAAGAGAACTACCCCAATTTAAAACTACAGCTTTAGGGAACAGGAATAAAATTCCTAAACACCAAACAAGTGCACATTTGAGGGAAGCCTTTCAAGAAATATTTGCCTCCCTAGGCTTAAAGAGACTGCACTGAGCTTTCTGTGAATTCCTGGACATAACATGGCATGAAACATGGAACGTGGAGCTTGATTTCAAAGTTCAGGTCTATGTCTTTAGTAGTGTCCACTCACATACTGAAAGGGATAAATACCCCCACTGTGTGTTCAAGCTTGAAACAGATTGTTATAAAAGGCATCACCCTGAGCTATTATTAAAAACATATGAAAGTAGATAAAATAAAATTAAAAAAAGAAAACATAGTAAAATTTCTGCCAATGTAGTTTCCTTCCATGAACCAGAATGTGCACCAATATTACACGTTTACCCCAGTTTAAGTGTTCAGGCTAAAACTAAGGTCTGCATTATAATAAGGTTATTTCATGACCCAAAGGGTAAAGCAACACCCCACTCCTCAGCACCTACTTAAAAGAATTTATTCATGTCTCAAAAGGTGTGCATGCGTAGTCACCATGGAATCAGTTATGGACCATCATCGCTAAGCAAAGAACCCATGTGTGGAGATTTTACAGAGGACAGGGGTCTAGCTCTTAGCCCACAACCACCTAACCAGAATTCTGGTGCTGGTGTTCTGGCCTGGGTACATAGTTAACAACACCCATGAGTTAATCTCGCTGACCGGACTGGAACAAGGTGAGGCCAGGGTCTTCTCTCCCACCAATAGACCTTAAGCCAGAGCCAACCTTCCCAATAGTCCTGTACACCTGTACCTGTCCATCCTCCCCATTCCCTCCATTCTTTTTTCCTTGACATACTCATTCTCACAACTGCTAGAGTGGAAGACATCTCCAAGGGGCAAACTGTTCACTGAGTCATATTTAAAATGTCATTGAGAATGTAAGCACTTTTGGCCTCACATAAGAAACAGGGGAAAAAATGAAGTGCTAATGGCAGTGATAGTTTAAGGAACTCAATTTACTCCCAGGAGCTCCATTCATCAAATATCCCTATAACTTTATTGCCTATTCACCAGAAATCATTGCATTTTGGTAGTTTTTGAATTCCATTACCCAGGGCCATAAAATTTCTCTAATAAGAAATCATGGCTGTCAAGTCCATTCTGATTAAAAAGAATGACAGATGATCTGCAGCCTTAGAGATGATGTTTTTGGCTGCCCGTTACTTCACACATGAAAGATGGTTAAGTGATTAGAAAAGGAAATCCATAGGTACAATTATAGACCTCAGATCATAAATAATTTGAAAGGTGAGTAATGTGCACTTTTCATGTGTTTTATTGTTTGCACACAGTTCCTTGAATTGCCTCCACCTCAAGGCATTTCAACTCTCTGCTTCATGTAAAATACCTTTAAAAAAACCTCACCAGCCATATACAACACCCTGACCTTAAAAATTATGAGTTAGATTCCTTCCTGCTAATAACCTAGAATGCTTGTGTATCATGAGGCACTGCACACTTACCAAATAGAAAGCAGCGATAGGTAATCCTTCCTTCTTCCTGTCTTGCTTTCATAGTACTTGAGAGTGACTGGAATCTCTTGGTTAAAAAAAAGATGGCTACAGGGGCTTCTCTGGTGGTCCAGTGGGTAAAGAATCCACCTTGCAGTGCAAGGGGCACCGGTCCAATTCCTGGCCCAGGAAGATCCCACGTTCTGTGGAGCGGTTGGACCGGTGTGTCCAATTACAAGCTAGTGCTCTGGAGCGCATGTGCCCAGAGCCAGTGCTCTGCAATGAGAGAGGCCGCTGCAATGGGATGCCCACACAAGCTGAAGAATAAAGATGGATGAAAAATAAATAGAAAATCAATAAAAAGAGGCCAGAATAAAAAAAAAAAAAACACAAACATATTCACTGAGTATCAATCATTAAAAAGAAAGATGACTCCATATAATTATTTAATTTTTTTATGGAATCTCCCAGTTACTTATTGTTTTACTCATTATATGTCACGTCATAATACCATAGTACCCTCAAACGAAGGCTTAAATCATGTTTGATAGTGACAGAATTAATATACTTTGATACTTTGGCTACTGAGATGGGTAATAGTGACTTCTTATCAACCAAGTGTTAAATAAAACTGAGGCTCAAGTGTGTCTTTGGCCTGTGGCATTATGATAAGAAGATAGTTTCAATAAGAAGAAAAGATATAATAATGCTTTCATTCATAGAGTGAATTCTGGGAAGGAAAGAAAGCTATGACTCTTTTTGATGTGGTTTACTCTCTCCATTCACACTATCACACAATATTTTTTCTTCAACTTTTGGTGGAAAAGTGTATCCACTAATGTGTCAACACATCTTTGTATTTTCTTGTTTGCACACAGTTCCTTGAATTGCCTCCACCTCAAGGCATTTCAACTCTCTGCTTCATGTAAAATACCTTTAAAAAAACCTCACCAGCCATATACAACACCCTGACCTTAAAAATTATGAGTTAGATTCCTTCCTGCTAATAACCTAGAATGCTTGTGTATCATGAGGCACTGCACACTTACCAAATAGAAAGCAGCGATAGGTAATCCTTCCTTCTTCCTGTCTTGCTTTCATAGTACTTGAGAGTGACTGGAATCTCTTGGTTAAAAAAAAGATGGCTACAGGGGCTTCTCTGGTGGTCCAGTGGGTAAAGAATCCACCTTGCAGTGCAAGGGGCACCGGTCCAATTCCTGGCCCAGGAAGATCCCACGTTCTGTGGAGCGGTTGGACCGGTGTGTCCAATTACAAGCTAGTGCTCTGGAGCGCATGTGCCCAGAGCCAGTGCTCTGCAATGAGAGAGGCCGCTGCAATGGGATGCCCACACAAGCTGAAGAATAAAGATGGATGAAAAATAAATAGAAAATCAATAAAAAGAGGCCAGAATAAAAAAAAAAAAAACACAAACATATTCACTGAGTATCAATCATTAAAAAGAAAGATGACTCCATATAATTATTTAATTTTTTTATGGAATCTCCCAGTTACTTATTGTTTTACTCATTATATGTCACGTCATAATACCATAGTACCCTCAAACGAAGGCTTAAATCATGTTTGATAGTGACAGAATTAATATACTTTGATACTTTGGCTACTGAGATGGGTAATAGTGACTTCTTATCAACCAAGTGTTAAATAAAACTGAGGCTCAAGTGTGTCTTTGGCCTGTGGCATTATGATAAGAAGATAGTTTCAATAAGAAGAAAAGATATAATAATGCTTTCATTCATAGAGTGAATTCTGGGAAGGAAAGAAAGCTATGACTCTTTTTGATGTGGTTTACTCTCTCCATTCACACTATCACACAATATTTTTTCTTCAACTTTTGGTGGAAAAGTGTATCCACTAATGTGTCAACACATCTTTGTATTTTCCCTGTAACCTTCTCTTTGCAGCTCCTCAAAGTCCATTTATAGCAGAGGGTATAGTGAGCTATCCTCAAGGAGTATTGGGGGGAGAACATCTAGAGAACCGGAATTTATCTTACCCAAATATAGTCATGCAGTGTAATTTCCTCTCCTCTAGTTGTTGAGAAGGTGGCAATAATGTCGGTGAATATGATTTTTGAAGGAACTGTTTTAGAAGATGTTAATCACCTGAGAGTCAATGAGAAGTATATGTAGGTCCTTCCTCCTGGAATACACTTGCTCACCCATCCCATTCATGCAAATCCTTCTCAACTAGGTTCCAGGGTCACTTTCTTATGAGGTTTTCCCCAACTCCTCCCCACTCTCCCATATATCTTACAATAGCCCTTCGTAAATGTTTTACATTGTCAGCCATACTGCCTTATAGTTTAGTTGTTTCTAAGTCCGTCTTCTCTAAAGAAATACAAGTTTCTTTCGAGTAGAACTGAATTAAATTTATTTTTGTTTCCACAACAAAACCAAAAGCTGTCTCTTTGAAAACATCAATAAAATGAAGAAGCCTCTAGCCAAGCTAACTAGGGCAAAAAGAGATAAGATACAAATTACTAATATTAGAAATGAAAGAGGGCACATCACTACAGATCCCACACACATTGGAAGGATAATTAAATATTATGAAAATTTTCTACTCACAAATTTGATAACCAAGATGAAATGGACCAATTCCTTGAACGACACACTCAGCCAAATCTCACAGAAGAAGAAAAAGACCATCTGAATAGGCTTAAATCATGTTTGATAGTGACAGAATTAATATACTTTGATACTTTGGCTACTGAGATGGGTAATAGTGACTTCTTATCAACCAAGTGTTAAATAAAACTGAGGCTCAAGTGTGTCTTTGGCCTGTGGCATTATGATAAGAAGATAGTTTCAATAAGAAGAAAAGATATAATAATGCTTTCATTCATAGAGTGAATTCTGGGAAGGAAAGAAAGCTATGACTCTTTTTGATGTGGTTTACTCTCTCCATTCACACTATCACACAATATTTTTTCTTCAACTTTTGGTGGAAAAGTGTATCCACTAATGTGTCAACACATCTTTGTATTTTCCCTGTAACCTTCTCTTTGCAGCTCCTCAAAGTCCATTTATAGCAGAGGGTATAGTGAGCTATCCTCAAGGAGTATTGGGGGGAGAACATCTAGAGAACCGGAATTTATCTTACCCAAATATAGTCATGCAGTGTAATTTCCTCTCCTCTAGTTGTTGAGAAGGTGGCAATAATGTCGGTGAATATGATTTTTGAAGGAACTGTTTTAGAAGATGTTAATCACCTGAGAGTCAATGAGAAGTATATGTAGGTCCTTCCTCCTGGAATACACTTGCTCACCCATCCCATTCATGCAAATCCTTCTCAACTAGGTTCCAGGGTCACTTTCTTATGAGGTTTTCCCCAACTCCTCCCCACTCTCCCATATATCTTACAATAGCCCTTCGTAAATGTTTTACATTGTCAGCCATACTGCCTTATAGTTTAGTTGTTTCTAAGTCCGTCTTCTCTAAAGAAATACAAGTTTCTTTCGAGTAGAACTGAATTAAATTTATTTTTGTTTCCACAACAAAACCAAAAGCTGTCTCTTTGAAAACATCAATAAAATGAAGAAGCCTCTAGCCAAGCTAACTAGGGCAAAAAGAGATAAGATACAAATTACTAATATTAGAAATGAAAGAGGGCACATCACTACAGATCCCACACACATTGGAAGGATAATTAAATATTATGAAAATTTTTCTACTCACAAATTTGATAACCAAGATGAAATGGACCAATTCCTTGAACGACACACTCAGCCAAATCTCACAGAAGAAGAAAAAAGACCATCTGAATAGGCCTATAACTATTAAAGACATTGAATCATTAATTAATAACCTTCCAAAACAGGAAGCAGCGGACCTGGATGTGTTCACTGGTGAATTCTTAAGGAAGAATTCTGTACATTTAAGGAGGGAATCATACCGATTCTTTGCAATCTCTTCCAGAAGATAGAAGCAGATGGAATGCTTCCTCAATCACTCTATGAGGACACCATTCCCTTAATACCAAAGCCAAAGACATTGCAAGGCAAAAAACACTACAGACCAATTATCTTTTTTTAAAAAAATTATTTATTTATTTATTTTTGCGGGGGTGGGGAGGGAAGGGGGCAGGCAGGCAACTTCTATTGGTCTTTCATTTCTCTATTTTTCATCCATCTTTGTTCTTTGGCCCATGTGGACCTCCCATCACAGTGGCTTCTGTTGTCACAGAGCACTGGCTCTGGGCGCATGAGCTCCGGTTTGGTAATTGGACACATCGGTCCAGCCGCTCTGTGGCACGTGGTATCTTCCCAGGCCAGGGATCGAACCAGAGCCCCTTGCACTGCAAGGCGGTGTCCTTACCCACTGGGCCACCAGGGAAGCCCCCAATTATCTTTTATGAACATAGATGCAAAACTGCTCAACAACATATTAGCAAATTGACCCCAACAATGTATAAAAAGAATTATATGCCACAACCAAGTGGAATTTATCCTAGGAAGGCTGGTTCAACATTTGAAAATTAATGCAATCCACCACATCAACAGACTAACAAAAACTCCTTTTCTGTTTCAGTAGCCCCCCAGAAGCACTAACAAAACCAACATCCATTCATATGGGAAATCTCTGTATCTTCTGTTCATGTCTTCTGTTAACTGAAAATTGCTCTAAAAAATAAAGTTGGCTAAAAACTTAAAACATGCTTATGAATCTATTTTTTTTCTTTCGGGAGAGCCTTCTCCTCAAGGCATTCAGCTTTGGGTTTGTTTTGAATGAGCTGTCTCTTCTCTGCTGATTGAATCAACTTTATCACATTTTGAAACACAACCAACATTTCTGGGCACATTGCTCAAACTGGGGCTCAGAGCCTCGTAGCAGCACTGCTGTGACCTGCGTTCATGCCACTGGATACCATGTGGCATGGACATCCGTGATGATTTAATTAGCCTGCTTTTGTTATTTCGCCTCATAGTATAGAGACGGGGCAGTGTTCTGTAGTCACCAACAGGTGTTTTGAAACTTTGCCCATAGCAAGCTGAAGAAAACAGAGCAGTAACTGGAAACCACATGCAAAAATGGCAGCCACAGATATTGGAGTGAGGTCTCAGGTGCTGGTTAAAAGAAAAAAAGCTTTTGTGAACTTTGCACAACCACTTTTCAGCTTGCCAGGCAAGCATGACAGAAGGGTGAACCTCCTTGCCATCTGCTTCCCCTCCCTCTAAAGATGACAGCTTGGGTACATCTGTAGTCAGGGTTTCCGTTTAACTAGGTGTATGCCAAATGTTGAACAGTGATTTCCAAACTTAAGTGTTTATTAGGATCACCTGGAGGGCTTTTTATTTTCAGATTACTGAGGCCCACCGCCAGGGCCTCTTATTCATTAGGTCTGGGGTTGGGGCTAAAATTTGCATTTTTAAGAAGTTTGCACATGCTGCTGCTGCTGATCTAGGGACCGTACTTTAAGACCCTTTGTCCTAGAAGAAGGCCCACCTGAACAACAGAGGAAGAACTTAGTAGAAAGTGTAAAAACCACCAGAAAGCAGCATGTGTTTATCTGACTTAAAAAAGGATAGACAGCTCAGAGCATTTTATCTTGGAAAAAATCTAGTGGGTGTTCCAGATTTAAAAACATTTAAAAAGTACAGTGGACAATCTGCTTTTAAGGCATTGGCAAAAATGGTATGAAATGAGAATAAGAGCCAGCTGGAGGGGGAGAGCAATGTCAAATATGAAAAACAGAAACTTTTGCTGCCTGGTTCCAGATCAGTTCTCATGTGCCTACAACGATATGTCCATCTCAGGATTGTTAGATGGTTTTTTTTTCTTGTGCTGCCTGCCTGGCTTATATGCAACTTGTAATAAACTTCTAAAATAAATCTGTTAACTTTGAAAGCTTTATCATTTATTGAATATAGTTTGGTGGTCTTCTTAAATTGGTGGTAACTCCTAGTTTTCCGTCAAAATAATATCAAACATTCCTTTAATACCAGAATATTTAGGTGTTGTACATCGGTTATGAAACTGACATATATACCTTTTGAAGTGTATAGCCAGGTCAGTGGGAAATAGGGTGAAAGCAGTTGTGAGGGGTTTTATGGCAATTTGATAGTTTAAAAATGGTTTCTTAGTAAAAATCTGAGAAAGAGAAGTAAGGGTGATCTGTATCTCTTTTTTCCATAATCTGGCTAATGGGTGGTATGTTCTTAAGTCAACATAAAAAGCAAGCTTCAGATCAGGGTTTATACGGATATTAATTAGTGAGCTGGCAAAAGGTAAGAAAGAAAATGAAAAAGAAAATAGAACAGACCTAGTACCTATTCTTGGAAGATCAGTGGACTCCATGGGCAGGACCAGCCTGCAGAGTTCTCTTGGAAGAAGATGGTGTCAAGTGTCTAGCTAGAGCAGGCACAGAGTCTTCTGTCAAGTGGGCAGTGGGTGATGGTGGCTTGGGCTCAAGGCCAGATGGTATGGCAGAATTCAAAGGATTTACTCTTGGGTGTTCAGCTGCTGGTTCTTATTCGTTCCTTGTACATGAGCAATAGGGCCTATATAGCTTTTCTGGGTACCACATTTCCAGAAAACCACCATTTCTTCAGTGAAAAAGGATTTCTGACCCCCCTTATGCTAATTAACAAACCTGCTCATGCAGATTTAGGTAACACATTTGAAGTGTTTGCCTTGACTGCCTCTGAAGTGTGGATTCCTGATTTAGGGACCTTTTAAATATAACCTGATTGTCTTTAGGATATGGGTGAAAATTAACCTATATCCCTATATACGTATTACTGTTTTGTTCCAGTTGCCAAAAGCAGATAAAAGAAGTGAGGTATAAGATTCTGTAAGTTAGTCGTGAGGCACTTAAAAATTGGGAGGTGCTTCCCCATTATCAAGTGTACAGATTACAGGCCTTGGGTTTAGAGAAAGAAATTTGGGGACTGTTAGTGTTTATTGAAATACCATTCTGTAAAACTGGCTATTTCTTGGTACGACATAGGTTAGCATTAAAGAAAATATTATGCAAATGATTGTGACATTTTCTAATTCCATCTCAAAGACCCAGGATTTTAGATTTTCTATGGCAGAAGAAATAATGAGAGGAAAGGCATGCTGATAAAACCAGAAGGATAGTTTTTAGAGGTAATACTGTTTCTTTTCACACTTTTCTATTCCTAGCACAACACTTGGGTCCTGCTGATAGCAAGCCCTGCATATAATTATTGAAAACAATGCAAACACAAAATGGAAGTTCCCAGAGCCGGCTTCCCCTTTTATTCAAGATCAGCTAATTTGGCAAATAACTGAAATAAAAGATTATGGCTGAAAGGTTAATAGAAGCCATGTTGCCCTTGGCTTCATTCTGTTCTTTCTCTTTGTGTCATCTGATGTTGAACTGACATTTCTGCAATTGAAGAGTGACAACATATATGTGCATGTTACATATGGGCATATGTGTTAAAATACAGTACATATTTTCTGGTTTTTCAAACCACTGATGGCAGAGGAGGCAAAGTTAAAAAGAACTAGGCAAAGTAATTTGTTTTATCTATTTAAAAATTTTATTTTGCCCCCCTGACTCTCAAATTCACTGACGAGTTGTCTGGAAGATCACTAATGTATAAATACCAATCTAAATGGTAGACTGTTGAAAATGGGATTGTTTGGGGATCCAAAAAAGCACCCACCTATTTGTCAGTTTTCTAGAAGGACTCTTGGGGATTCATCATACATTCCTGTTTATGGTTTAATTTATTTATTTATCATAGCTACTGTCAACTAAAAAAGGTGAACAACTTGAGAGTTGTGGGTTAAGTTTTATTTGGGGCATAATTAGGACTGCAACCCGGGAGGCAGCACCCCAGAAAACTCTGAGAGACTGCTCCAAAGAGATAGGGTAGGAAAGCCAATATAAGGGTTTCAGTGTGGGGGAAATTCAAATGCCATCAAGTAAAGGGTTTCCAAAGGGGTTTTTGTTTTACAAATAGTTTGGGTCTGTCTAGGTCTGTCTTTGCTTTTCTGGGTGTGAGGAGATGCAAGGATTGAGATGATAAAATCTATTCCTAAAAGTCATTTACCTATCTAAAAACCTGCTCCACCAGATTCCTTGGGAGCACAGAATACCTTGCTCCACCCTGATTTCTTTCAGGGATTGTTGAAGGTCAGCAGTTCCCAACACAGTGTTCAATCTTCGCAGAGGCAGATGGCAAATGCCCTTGTTGTCCATTCATTGGCAAATGAATTGGTAAGAGCCAATTTGTAGTTGACACTACAGAGCAAGGTTCCACATTGGGATCAGTGAGGTGAAAGGCTGGAGGAACCCATGCATAGGCTTCCCCTGTCGCTCCCAGACACAAAGAACTCCCTTCTGCAGCAAGAAACACAGCCACTCTCTGACAGTGTGCATGGCCAGTGAAACCTGTCTGAGACTCAGAGCCCAGGGTTTCTGTTGGCATTCGGTCACATCATTGCAAGGAGCAGCCATGGTTACTGAAATTCGGGGGGTTTCCCAGAAGCAGTTGTTTGGGGCTACAGATGAGAAAAAATCTGCAAATGTAGGCAACTTCAGAGAAGCTGACTTCCCAGAAGGCAGCTAAGGGCCAGGCCTGCAAGATGGCTTTCTTAAGATAACAGGTAGGTCCTTTCCTGCAGAGATGTATACTTTTAGTGCTCTTGTAGTGTCTCTCATGTGATCATCTATAGATGGGTATTTATTCGAATAAATGTGTCAGACCATCAACTCCTTGAGGGCAGAAGTCCTATCCTGTCTATTCATGTTTTTCTGTCTATTCAGGTTGACATGAAGGGAAACCCAAATCTTTAGAAACCTTCTGGAAATGTTCTGGAAACATGAATGAATGCATCAATGACATCGTAAGATTATTGTGACCAGGCTGCCAGAATATTGTTTAGAATATGAAAATGTTATCATGTAGAAATTATACCCACAGTTAAATTATAATCTAATAACTAGCCAACTTTGAATTTAAACAGAGGATTTGATTCCGTAGGTTTGGGTGGGCCTGCGATTCTGAATTACTCACAAGCTCCTAGGCAGTATTTATATTTGCTGCTGCAGAGACTACATTTGAGTTCAAGGGGCATTTTACTTAGTTCTTCCATCTGCTCACGGATGACTTCCTCTCCCATGGAGAGATCTAGCTTCCTTCACAGTTTGATGGGTTTTGCATTTCTTTGACTCTTAAGACATTCAAATGTCATCCCTATTAGACTCTGCAGGCTTCTCCAGGCTTTGTGTCCTTCAAAAAAAAAACATTGGTATTGTGTTTTAAAAATAATTGTTTTGAAATACATCGTTTTACTTGTTGTCATTCATTGGCAAATGAATTGGTAAGACCAATTGTAGTTGACACTACAGAGCAAGGTTCCACATTGGGATCAGTGAGGTGAAAGGCTGGAGGAACCCATGCATAGGCTTCCCCTGTCGCTCCCAGACACAAAGAACTCCCTTCTGCAGCAAGAAACACAGCCACTCTCTGACAGTGTGCATGGCCAGTGAAACCTGTCTGAGACTCAGAGCCCAGGGTTTCTGTTGGCATTCGGTCACATCATTGCAAGGAGCAGCCATGGTTACTGAAATTCGGGGGGTTTCCCAGAAGCAGTTGTTTGGGGCTACAGATGAGAAAAAATCTGCAAATGTAGGCAACTTCAGAGAAGCTGACTTCCCAGAAGGCAGCTAAGGGCCAGGCCTGCAAGATGGCTTTCTTAAGATAACAGGTAGGTCCTTTCCTGCAGAGATGTATACTTTTAGTGCTCTTGTAGTGTCTCTCATGTGATCATCTATAGATGGGTATTTATTCGAATAAATGTGTCAGACCATCAACTCCTTGAGGGCAGAAGTCCTATCCTGTCTATTCATGTTTTTCTGTCTATTCAGGTTGACATGAAGGGAAACCCAAATCTTTAGAAACCTTCTGGAAATGTTCTGGAAACATGAATGAATGCATCAATGACATCGTAAGATTATTGTGACCAGGCTGCCAGAATATTGTTTAGAATATGAAAATGTTATCATGTAGAAATTATACCCACAGTTAAATTATAATCTAATAACTAGCCAACTTTGAATTTAAACAGAGGATTTGATTCCGTAGGTTTGGGTGGGCCTGCGATTCTGAATTACTCACAAGCTCCTAGGCAGTATTTATATTTGCTGCTGCAGAGACTACATTTGAGTTCAAGGGGCATTTTACTTAGTTCTTCCATCTGCTCACGGATGACTTCCTCTCCCATGGAGAGATCTAGCTTCCTTCACAGTTTGATGGGTTTTGCATTTCTTTGACTCTTAAGACATTCAAATGTCATCCCTATTAGACTCTGCAGGCTTCTCCAGGCTTTGTGTCTCTGTGGTCATAAAATAAGAACCTGAAGATTAAAATTACTATGACTCATTTAAAGGGAGTAAATGATTGTGTTTTTTTAAAAAATAATTGTTTTGAAATACATGCACAGAAATATTTCACCAAAAAAATAATTAGGACAAGGATACAGTTGCTACTGTGATAACTTGAACTCTCTTGAACTTTACAAATATAAGGTTCAGCACGTTAAAAAGTTGTTTCTTACATCTCAGTGAATTTTTCGGATTGTTTCTAGATACTTTTGAGAAATGGAATATTTCCTGCCATGTCATAAACAAAGGATGTCACAGTCATCCGCGATTGCAGCCACTACTGATGGTGAGCTGGTGAGCCCTGAAAGAACTCAGGATGTGAAAACACAGGATGCTGACCCTATATAGCTGAGGTGTACATCAAAGGAAGGATTTCTGTGAGCATCTGTGAGACTCTTGCAGCTTCCCCAGACAGAGAAAAGCATTAAATTCCTTAACTTGAAATATCTGATTTTCCTTTAATTCACAGTAATCTTTTCACATTTAGACTACCTGCCCTTTGTTGCAAAATTCCTGCATAACTCATACATTGCTACATAATTCCTACATAGCTCCCTGCCTCACCTCCTTAAGAGTAGTTCTCTTAGGGTTACTTGAGGTGCTACCTCCGCCTCTTGGACTTACAGTCCTAAAAATTTCTGCCAAATTGTTGTGCTGAGAAGAAACAGAGACCACTCTTAGCAGGAAAAAGAGCCAAATTAGGAGTCTTTATTGCCAATCGGTGACTGCACACAGCCTAACAGTGGCTTGGGTGTGCAGCCCTGAACTGAAGGAGGGTACATATTTTTATAGGCCATACTAGCATTTTTCACAATCTTGGGTATTTTCTTTTCATTTTCTGATTCACATTGTAAAAGTTATTTACAGAGATCAAAAGAATAAGGAGTGTGACGCAGGTACATTCATCTATATTCAGATCGGCGTCAATGGTTATAGTTTAACAGATCTACAGGTAATTTAAGAACAAAGAAATTACTGATTCTTAGAACTGAGGGGCTAGGTTTGAGACCAGTCATGTCGCCCCTGAATCACAGCCTCTGTGGTCAATCAGTCCTTGCAGAGGAAATCATAAACTAGGTGAAAGGGCACACCATTTGAACAAAGCTTTGTGTCCAATTTCTTGACCTTACAAAATAAAATCCAATTCTCAGCCTTTAGGTTATATTTTTTAAGTCGACACTTTTTATTGATTTTAGATATTAATACAGATACAGATTTGGGGAATTTTTTTTTTAACGTAATGACTGCGCCTCCTCTCCCTCCCCATGAGTCCTTATTTGATTGTCAAAGAATACAGCTTGTTGAGCAATGTTTTCTGTCAATCCTGAGAAAGAAAGCATCTTACAGAATGAGCTTTTGATTTAAACTAGGTAACGGCAGGCCAAATTTCTCACTAACATTTCTTTACTCAATACAATAGACCATTTAAATTTTAAGAAAATGGTATATGTGTCTCTGTTTTCCTTCAATACCTTGGTTGCTGAGAGTTTGGGAGCAGGCCCTGAGCTGTGCACTCTGTTCCTTTCCCCTCAGAGATCAGCACTCTTACAGGAGGCCTGAGTTATTCATCTCTTACTGTGCTGGCCTCCCAGGCTGATAAGTTTGCTACCCTAGGAGAAATGGCTCCTCTCGTGTTCATAGTATTCAGTGGCTCCTCTCATGAGTACAGCCTGCCAGCAATAGGTTTCTGTATTTAGATGTGTAGGCATTTTGACCCAACAATTCTCCTTCTAGGAAACTGCCCAAAGAATTAATTGGACAGATGTGTAATTTTTTTCAAGGATGTTCACTGTAGCATTGTTCACCATTGCAAAATATTGGAAATTACCTAAATAGCCATCAGTGTGAAACATGCCTGTGAATAGAGTAATATGCATTCATTTCCAATATATATTAATCATCTTGGAGAAGGGCTATGATGCATTTGTAAAAGAATAAAGCAACCTACAAAGAAGTACTTACGTGGGGAGGGGGGTATTGGCATTATTGCAAAATAATAAATAATATGTGTTAAAGTGCCATTTTCAAAACAAAATGAAATTGTCAGTCTCAGACAGACATAAAGGAAGACTTGTTAAAGATTTTCTTTAAGTCATTATCAACGAGGGAACTGGTAAGATGGTAGAACAGTTCAAAGGAGAATCCAAAGAACTGTCATGTGTAGGGTGTTGGTGGTTTAGTTGTTCAGTCTGCCTGACTCTTTGCAAGCCCATAGAGCCCACCAGGCTCCTCTGTCCATGGAAGTCTCCTGGTAAAAATACTGGAGTGGGTGGCTATTCCCTTCTCCAGGGGATCTTCCCGACCCAGGGATCGAATCCAGGTCTCCTTCATTGCAGGCAGATTCTTTACCAACTGAGGCACCAGGGAAGCCCTTCATGTGTATAGCTCAAGAATATAGAAGTGAATCTGCAGTAAATGGGGCTTGTTTAATAGGGACCGTTGTCAGTTCCGCCTCCACCATACAGAATTTATTCATTTGTCTATAGATAAGTATTGCTTTGCATTGCTATCAGTTGTCTACAAAGAAAGGTACAGAGCCACCATAACAGAATCATAGAACTCAGAAAAGTGTGCTCTATGGTTCAGAGCCTAAGTGATGCATAATTTTCCCTTAAAACACCTTTTCCCTACATGTATGCATACATTAATGTCCAGAGTGCGAACTGAAAGACAGTTAATTGTCTATCTGTGAATGGTGCAATTTTGTGCTCTTTTTGTATTTACTCCTGTTTTTCTGTATTTTCACAGTACCTCTAAACGAGCATGTAATATTTTTTATAATCAGAAAAATACCCACTTCTATATTGAAAAACAAGTACAAAGCATACTGTCATGTTTTGTTAATAAGTCCTTCAAGAACAACAACAAAAGCAAGGCCTAGGCACTGAGTCTGCTGGCAGTAGCGTACTGTGATTAAGATAATAAGAGGAGAAGGGGACCAGAGAATATGGAGTAGCCTCTCGTTGATTATGTTGTGTTCCGGTCGAAAATAGCCCCATTTATAAGAGATGCAATGAAACCAAGGTGAATTGGCACATCAGAGGTGCTTTTGGCTTTAACACTCAAAAAAAGTAGCCCACTATTGCTACTGTTTACTGTGCCTTCCTAAGTTGAGTCAGGAAAAAAAGCCCAGTTTAGTAACAAGCAACTTCCGGTGGAAGAAAGGAGGAGGCCAGAGGCTCTGCATGGTGTGTCAGAGGGAAGATGACAATTATTAATGAATAGATGTTTCTAAGTTCATGTAACTCCCTCGGGTTAATGTGCTTATTTATTTATAGAACTGATTTCAAAATTAAACACAGCTGTTTCTTTCCCCAGCTTTTATAATCATAAAGAGATGATAAGCGCACTGATGGCTTATATTATTCTGTAATACTTGCCTAGGTATTGATTATTGCTTAGGGATTTGTTGTCTTTTCCTGCTCTGGGTGTTTTTTCTTTTTTTCCCCTTCTCCTGCCATTGTGCTTCTGGCTATAATCCTCATTTCCTTGCAGCCTGCCAAACTGCAGCTCCTATTGGGTGCCAGATTTTTCTTCTAATCCTCACCCTGACTGAAGAGAGATCTGCAGAGAAGTTGGCCCACATATACACTACTGTGTGCCTCTTATTGACAGTGCCTGTGGAACATGTTGGATAACCCTAGAAGGTTATATTCATCACCCGTTGTATGAAAATGATTAAGATCGCAGCAGTAATTAAGCAGTCTCTTGCTCTTCTTTGGTTTATCTCAGAGCTATAGGCATGTTGGTGCCAAAATGTTTTTATTGAATGAATGAACTGAACAGTGTTTATTTATAGCAAGCTATGTGTCACCTTTCTGGGAGACTATGTGGGAGACTATGTAAACATCCTGCCCTCAGAAGGAATAACTTCACCTGTAAGAAACATTGGGGTAAGGAGGCCAGTGTTCAGATTTGATGTTGGGTTTAGTTCTATGAACATGACATTTCTTCCCATGATGCTTGGGACAACAGCCTTTAGAGGGAGACTGGCATTGGGAGAGAAGAAATGAGGCACATTTGGTGTTTGATGCTTGTACTGGGTGGAATAATGTTCCCCTAAACTTTATGTTCTGATACCTGTGATCTTGGGATTCCCAGGTGACTCAGTAGTAAAGAATACACCTGCCAATGCAGGAGATGTGGGTTCTTGGATTTAACACTCAAAAAGTAGCCCACTATTGCTACTGTTTACTGTGCCTTCCTAAGTTGAGTCAGGAAAAAAAGCCCAGTTTAGTAACAAGCAACTTCCGGTGGAAGAAAGGAGGAGGCCAGAGGCTCTGCATGGTGTGTCAGAGGGAAGATGACAATTATTAATGAATAGATGTTTCTAAGTTCATGTAACTCCCTCGGGTTAATGTGCTTATTTATTTATAGAACTGATTTCAAAATTAAACACAGCTGTTTCTTTCCCCAGCTTTTATAATCATAAAGAGATGATAAGCGCACTGATGGCTTATATTATTCTGTAATACTTGCCTAGGTATTGATTATTGCTTAGGGATTTGTTGTCTTTTCCTGCTCTGGGTGTTTTTTCTTTTTTTCCCCTTCTCCTGCCATTGTGCTTCTGGCTATAATCCTCATTTCCTTGCAGCCTGCCAAACTGCAGCTCCTATTGGGTGCCAGATTTTTCTTCTAATCCTCACCCTGACTGAAGAGAGATCTGCAGAGAAGTTGGCCCACATATACACTACTGTGTGCCTCTTATTGACAGTGCCTGTGGAACATGTTGGATAACCCTAGAAGGTTATATTCATCACCCGTTGTATGAAAATGATTAAGATCGCAGCAGTAATTAAGCAGTCTCTTGCTCTTCTTTGGTTTATCTCAGAGCTATAGGCATGTTGGTGCCAAAATGTTTTTATTGAATGAATGAACTGAACAGTGTTTATTTATAGCAAGCTATGTGTCACCTTTCTGGGAGACTATGTGGGAGACTATGTAAACATCCTGCCCTCAGAAGGAATAACTTCACCTGTAAGAAACATTGGGGTAAGGAGGCCAGTGTTCAGATTTGATGTTGGGTTTAGTTCTATGAACATGACATTTCTTCCCATGATGCTTGGGACAACAGCCTTTAGAGGGAGACTGGCATTGGGAGAGAAGAAATGAGGCACATTTGGTGTTTGATGCTTGTACTGGGTGGAATAATGTTCCCCTAAACTTTATGTTCTGATACCTGTGATCTTGGGATTCCCAGGTGACTCAGTAGTAAAGAATACACCTGCCAATGCAGGAGATGTGGGTTCGATCCCTGGATCAGAAAGATCCATCCCCTGGAGAAGGAAGTGGCAACCCACTCAAGTATTCTTGCCTAGAGAATTCCATGAATAGAGGAACCTGGTAGGCCACAGTCCACGGGATCACAAAGAGTCAGACTCAACTGAGCAAGTAAACAACTGCAACAACAAGTTGTGACCTTATTTGAAAATAGTGTCTTTAAAGATGTAATAAGAGAGTGAAGTCACTCAATCGTGTCCGACTCTTTAAAACCCATGGATGAGCCATGGAATTCTCCAGGTAAGAATATTGGAATGGGTAGCCTTTTCCTTCTCTAGGAGATCTTCCCGACCCAGGAATCAAACCAGAGTCTTCAGTATTGCAGATGGATTCTTTACCATCTGAGCCACAAAGATGCAGTAAAGCTAAGGTCAGGTCTTATTGGATTAGTGGAGGCTGAATCCAGTGACTGTTGTAAGAAGCACATGTGAAGACACAGATACACGGAGGGAGGAGCACCATATAACAATGGAGACAGAGATGGAAGTAATGCAGCAGCAAGCCAAGGAATGCCAAGAATGGCTGGCATCTACCAGAAGATAGGAGGCAGCAAAGAAGAATCATTAATCTAGGATTTTCCCCTAGAGCCTTTAGAAGAAGTATGGTTCTTCTGACACTTTGATTTCAGACTTCTAGCTTCCAGATTTCAAGAGAACAAATCTTTGTTGTTTCAGGTAACCCAAATTTTGGTCATTTGCTATGGCAGCCCTAAGAAACTAGCACAATGTTTCCTACTTCATGGTGATATTTTCCGTCCTTCTTTAGTGTTTTCTCACCCTCTTAAGTATTTTATCTTGTGGCTTTATTCATGTATTAGTCAAGATTGAGTAAGACAAGCAGAAACCACTCTAGGTATATTGAGCAGGAAAGGATTGAATATAGAGAATGATCTGCTTGCACACTGTTAGAGAAATTAGGTAATAAAGGTCAGGGAATGTTTGTAGTATCAAGAACTCAAGAAGTGCAGGGAAGGTAAGAAACACTACCTGATATCTCAGCAGCCTTCAGCACTTAATGGGGTCATTCTTAAGAAGCTACTTGGAAGCTCCCAGAAAAACTCTGCACGTATCATCTGTTGATGCCCAGACATCTGACTCTCATTGCCACCAGTGAACAATATCTTCTCTCTCTCCTCATACCAGATCTCTGTGAATGACTTTCAGAGGCAGGGTGTAGATGGGAGCCTTGCTGCTAAGGGATGCTGGGAAATGTAGTCCCCAGGTCATTTCAGTACCAGTGACCTGGAGAGAGTGTTGAAGGGCAGAAATAGGAGATAATGGCCTGCTTGCTGATCTTAACTCCTTTCCCTCAAAACGAGAACAAAAGCACTTGCTTCCCTGAAAGGTTCTGTTAGTCTGTTCATATATACCAAGGTACTAAGGACCAATGATCCCTTTAAATGTCTTTTCTCCTAGGATTGCTTGCACTGTCACAAGATCTAAGATTTAATTAAAAGACATAAACCCATTTATTTGACATTTAGTTGAGACAGGGACTCAAAACTGTTCCCTGAGGGGTCTTCAGAGATACAAATAAATTGTAAGTGGAAATCTAAAATCCTTTTGAGAATTTTAATCCAGTCTGGCTTTTTCTTTGTCCCTGAAATGACATTTGGTTGATTTGCCTTTGTTTCTATACAAATAAATAAATGAGAGATAGAGTCATTCTGGTTAAATGGTTAAAGTCTTTTCAATTGTCTATTACTAGTGATTTTCGACAGGGCAATTTTATCTGCCCTCCTCCCAGCCACCTCCCCAGGGGACATTGTGTCATGTCTGGAGACATTTTTGGTCCTCATAGTGGCAGGTGGTACTGGCATCGAGTGGGTTGTGGTCGAAGATGCCCGCACAGGACAACGCCAACAGTGAAGAATGATCCACCCCAGTGTCAGTGATGCCACAGTTGAGAAGCAGAAACCACTCTAGGTATATTGAGCAGGAAAGGATTGAATATAGAGAATGATCTGCTTGCACACTGTTAGAGAAATTAGGTAATAAAGGTCAGGGAATGTTTGTAGTATCAAGAACTCAAGAAGTGCAGGGAAGGTAAGAAACACTACCTGATATCTCAGCAGCCTTCAGCACTTAATGGGGTCATTCTTAAGAAGCTACTTGGAAGCTCCCAGAAAAACTCTGCACGTATCATCTGTTGATGCCCAGACATCTGACTCTCATTGCCACCAGTGAACAATATCTTCTCTCTCTCCTCATACCAGATCTCTGTGAATGACTTTCAGAGGCAGGGTGTAGATGGGAGCCTTGCTGCTAAGGGATGCTGGGAAATGTAGTCCCCAGGTCATTTCAGTACCAGTGACCTGGAGAGAGTGTTGAAGGGCAGAAATAGGAGATAATGGCCTGCTTGCTGATCTTAACTCCTTTCCCTCAAAACGAGAACAAAAGCACTTGCTTCCCTGAAAGGTTCTGTTAGTCTGTTCATATATACCAAGGTACTAAGGACCAATGATCCCTTTAAATGTCTTTTCTCCTAGGATTGCTTGCACTGTCACAAGATCTAAGATTTAATTAAAAGACATAAACCCATTTATTTGACATTTAGTTGAGACAGGGACTCAAAACTGTTCCCTGAGGGGTCTTCAGAGATACAAATAAATTGTAAGTGGAAATCTAAAATCCTTTTGAGAATTTTAATCCAGTCTGGCTTTTTCTTTGTCCCTGAAATGACATTTGGTTGATTTGCCTTTGTTTCTATACAAATAAATAAATGAGAGATAGAGTCATTCTGGTTAAATGGTTAAAGTCTTTTCAATTGTCTATTACTAGTGATTTTCGACAGGGCAATTTTATCTGCCCTCCTCCCAGCCACCTCCCCAGGGGACATTGTGTCATGTCTGGAGACATTTTTGGTCCTCATAGTGGCAGGTGGTACTGGCATCGAGTGGGTTGTGGTCGAAGATGCTGCGAAACATCCTGCAGGGCACAGGACAACGCCAACAGTGAAGAATGATCCACCCCCAGTGTCAGTGATGCCACAGTTGAGAAGCCCTGCTCTTTTACTACATGCAGTTGGAGGGAAAAGGTGAGGTCGATCTTTATTATTCTCACCCTTTTCTAACCTCAGGTGATCTTTAGTGCTTCTGCCACCCGTGTTGTCTGTTGTCTGTGACCATCTGCTGCCTTACTGCTTTCACCATCCTCTGAGGTCTCCTGCCAAAAGGGCCCCCTGGTTGCCCAGTTCAGAACCAAGGTGCTGGCGGTACATGCTCTCCCTTTTAAGGGCTCTTTGGTTTTTGTTTGTTTGTTTGTTTTTTAATTATTTATTTGACGGCACAGAGTCTTAGTGGCAGCATGTGGGATCCAGTTCCCTGACCAGGGGCTGAACCCGGGCCCCCTGCATTGGGAATGCGGAGACCTAGCTGTTGGATCACTAGGGAGGTCCCCGGCTCTTTGGTTTTGTTCCATTCTGAGATTCCCTCTCTTTCAAAGCCCCTTCCTCCTGATCTAGAAACAGTCCATCTGCAGTTAGCCCTGTCCTTTGAAGGGTCTCAGGGTCTCATCACATTTGTAGGAAGACTGTTCTCTTCCCTTTAGCGCTCCCCCTTTCACCCTTGTCCTTTGCCAAATGGTCTGTGTCTTGACATTTTAAACGTTCTCATCTTTTCTATGTCAGCTAGCGAAAAGCTGATGCCGCAGAAATCTGTTGTTCTCCCGAAATCCCACCCTACTTATTTGCATACACTGGATTCCTCCTTCCCAGGGTACTTGCCCTGAATTTGTACAGGTTGTAAATTGCCCCATTTGTGAATTGGGCTAGTTATATTTCTTTGTTCATTTGCTTCATGCTGGAGGAGTTACTTCTCTGGATTACTAAAAACTAAGCTCTGAGAGGGTAGAAACAAGGTCCCTATAGTGCTACTCTTCCACCAATGTGGACACAAAATCAGCCCTTTTTTGATGCTAAAGAAAGGCTTTTGGGATGATGACAGTGACAGTAACCCAGGCTGGAAGAAGCTCTGGAAGCCCATGAAGCCTGTTTCCAGTGCATCCAGGTAGGCTAACTACTAATCCAAGATACAAGAGATGTGTGTGTGTTTAGTTGCTCAGTCATGTCTGACTCTTGGCAACCCGATGGACTGTAGCCCGCCAGGCTCCTCTGTCTATGGGATTTCCCAGGCAAGAATAGTGGAGTGGGGTGCCATTTCCTTCTCCAGGGGAAAGATCTATCCAATTTTCAAAGATTTCCAGAAAGGAACATTTCACAACCTGTTACAGCTATTAACTACCCAGTTATGAAAGATTTTTCTCTATTTAACTTAAATCTGCCTCTTAAGAAATCAGCATTGTGTAAAAATTATACTAATAAATTTTGAAAAATGAGTTAAGATTTTTTTCTACGTAAGAAATTTATATTGTACAATTTCCCTTTGAGTTAAGAGGATTTTTTATTTTTATCTGAATAAAAAATTGCTAAGGTAGGGCTTTTGGCAAGGGGATTGGAATTCAGAAGAAATGAGGAGCTTGAAAAGATGATAGACTGTATGAACTAAGAAAAATAGTTGAATTCTTTCTCTGTACTTTCAGGCTGTTCCTGCACAGCTGACTTAGAGTGCCAAAAGTTCGAGATGACTCATATTTGGGGTGTTTATTTCTTTAAAGCCACCCTCTCTTCTTCTGTATTAAAATGGTGCACTGTATTGTTTCCTTCATAACTTCCGACAGGGCAGCTGCTAAATGATGCAACTTCACAGGGCAGTTCTGTCTACCTCAGCATTCTACCTTTCATCGCAGAAATGAATTTTCAAGATTCGTGCAATTTATTCAGCAAATAAGGCCGGAGCTTTTTTTGTGTGCTCAGGCACCATGTGGGCTAATTATAGATGCAGAGAAGACGATGCAGTCTCAACCTGCACAGGGCTTTAGAGGCCAGCAGGGAATTTAGACTCATACATAAGGAGGTTTGAGAAAGGGCTGTGGGACAGCAAGGTGTGTAAGATGCACTGGGAAACATTTGGCACATAACTTTTTTGATAAGTATGCTTTCTGCATTCTTTAAGAACATATGACTTCGAACCAAGGTAAACTACATGAAAAATCTGGTCTTTATCACCACGTGATCTTCGAAGCCTCAGATTCAAGCCTTGCAAATGGAAAGAAATCATGTCTTTATAGATCATTGTGGCGATTAAACTGATTTGAGATAATGTGCTTTAAAAGGGCTATGCAAAGGGCCTAGGACTGTGGCGATTAAACGTGATGTCTGACTCTTGGCAACCCGATGGACTGTAGCCCGCCAGGCTCCTCTGTCTATGGGATTTCCCAGGCAAGAATAGTGGAGTGGGGTGCCATTTCCTTCTCCAGGGGAAAGATCTATCCAATTTTCAAAGATTTCCAGAAAGGAACATTTCACAACCTGTTACAGCTATTAACTACCCAGTTATGAAAGATTTTTCTCTATTTAACTTAAATCTGCCTCTTAAGAAATCAGCATTGTGTAAAAATTATACTAATAAATTTTGAAAAATGAGTTAAGATTTTTTTCTACGTAAGAAATTTATATTGTACAATTTCCCTTTGAGTTAAGAGGATTTTTTATTTTTATCTGAATAAAAAATTGCTAAGGTAGGGCTTTTGGCAAGGGGATTGGAATTCAGAAGAAATGAGGAGCTTGAAAAGATGATAGACTGTATGAACTAAGAAAAATAGTTGAATTCTTTCTCTGTACTTTCAGGCTGTTCCTGCACAGCTGACTTAGAGTGCCAAAAGTTCGAGATGACTCATATTTGGGGTGTTTATTTCTTTAAAGCCACCCTCTCTTCTTCTGTATTAAAATGGTGCACTGTATTGTTTCCTTCATAACTTCCGACAGGGCAGCTGCTAAATGATGCAACTTCACAGGGCAGTTCTGTCTACCTCAGCATTCTACCTTTCATCGCAGAAATGAATTTTCAAGATTCGTGCAATTTATTCAGCAAATAAGGCCGGAGCTTTTTTTGTGTGCTCAGGCACCATGTGGGCTAATTATAGATGCAGAGAAGACGATGCAGTCTCAACCTGCACAGGGCTTTAGAGGCCAGCAGGGAATTTAGACTCATACATAAGGAGGTTTGAGAAAGGGCTGTGGGACAGCAAGGTGTGTAAGATGCACTGGGAAACATTTGGCACATAACTTTTTTGATAAGTATGCTTTCTGCATTCTTTAAGAACATATGACTTCGAACCAAGGTAAACTACATGAAAAATCTGGTCTTTATCACCACGTGATCTTTCGAAGCCTCAGATTCAAGCCTTGCAAATGGAAAGAAATCATGTCTTTATAGATCATTGTGGCGATTAAACTGATTTGAGATAATGTGCTTTAAAAGGGCTATGCAAAGGGCCTAGGACTGGGTAGGTACTTAATAAATCTTGTTTCTGGATTATATCTTCGGTGATTCAAGAATATTATAGGGGACTTTTATTCTTTCCTTTGGGAGAGGGTCACCTCCTCGTATCAAAATGGCCTTCCTGCATGTGGGGACTCTCCCAAGGTATGAGGCTAAGCCAATGGTACCACAGAATCCTGAAGATGCCATAGATTCAGCCTTCCTTGCAGCTGGCAGTGGGGCAGATAGCCCTTCAGACATACTGACACTTTTCCTTGAGTCAGTCACTTGTGGTTTGGAGAAGGAAGGGCCAAATGGAATCCATTCTGCTGATGCTCACGTTGGCAGTAGCCACCGTAGCTGGTGACTAGAGGTCTCAGTTGCTGCATTTCTAGCAGAGGCAGCTCCAGTTCACCTTGGTGGTTTCTATCCTGCAAATGCTCATGTCTGTCCTCAGTGGTGGCAGTAATGTTGATGTTGTGTGTTGATCTGTGATGTGACTTACAATGTTACCCCTGAGGGCATTGCTTCCAGCCCTGGTTCTCAGGAGCTCTATGAACAGCCTTCATGAACTACCACATTTCCTTTCATTAGTCCCTTCTGAGCTTGTTACACACATTCTGTCTCTGTTGCTCACCACTTGAACTTTTGATTGATAAAAATATTGTTATAATTATCATAATAAGTTTGGTTGTGTGGTGGTGTCTTATGAGCCATCAAAGGAGACTATTCCCTTCACCATCAATAGGCCATTGGAGTGAGCCCTCCTCAATTAGGCTGCATTTTTTGTTTGTAAACCTTTCTGTATCATCCTTTATGGTCACATCATTTCTTATTAGAAAAATAACAGCATCCCAGAGTTTTCCTTCTTTTGATGCTAGATCTACATGACAGGGAGATACACCTTGTACAACTGCCAAAACCTATAATGCCATATGCAGAGAGAAAACAAGTCTGAATTTCTGTTTTCGACATTAAAGAAAATGCCTCACTATTCTTCATTAATATTCTTTTTTAAAAAAACTTATTAAGCCCAAACCCAAACCTCTTTGCTTTTGATAGAAATGTCTCAGTATTTTAACCAAGACTGTGAATTTGAGACAAGGAAGACCTCTTTCATTAAAAAAATGGCCAACAATCAGTTAATCAAAAGTCAGTCTCCAAGGTTCCTGTTCCAGGGCTGACAGTGTAGCTGGTATTCTACTAACCATCATTGGCTAACCGTTTTGCTGACAGCAGTTATAAATTCAAAGTGATAAACTGTAAAAACAATTGGTGAGAAGCTGTTTGGAGAACAACAAAAGCAAGCAGAGCACGCAGGAGGTGGGACCCCTAAGGGGGTCCCCTTGAAGAAGAGGGCATCGGTGAGATCCACCCTTGACTGGCTTTTCCCCTGAACCTGCTTCCCAGTTCCCATGGCACACAGAAGGGGTGTTCAAGCAGAAAGTGGCATTCTAATTAAGGGGAGAACTCAGAGCTTGGAGTTCAAGTGTTGCTTTGAAATTGAGAAGGAATCTTGGAGATGGGGAGCCCTCAAATCTCTGTGTACGTCCCCAGTTGACTCCTACACACTACTTGTGCTTGTGTGAATCCAAAAAACATGACAGGAAGCAGTAGCTGGGAAGTTAAAGACCTTGAAGAGAGATTTTACCAGCTGCCTGTGGTGGGAGAACAGAGATTGGAGTGCAAATTCTGTGACAGGATAGAGTCTGGTATACACTTTGCAGTTTTCATTGAAACACAGAGTAGCCATGCTTTAAGAATAGGGATGATGTCCCAAGAATGAGGACTATGCACTTCATGTGTTTTTGACAAAATTCCTTCACTCAATAGGCCATTGGAGTGAGCCCTCCTCAATTAGGCTGCATTTTTGTTTGTAAACCTTTCTGTATCATCCTTTATGGTCACATCATTTCTTATTAGAAAAATAACAGCATCCCAGAGTTTTCCTTCTTTTGATGCTAGATCTACATGACAGGGAGATACACCTTGTACAACTGCCAAAACCTATAATGCCATATGCAGAGAGAAAACAAGTCTGAATTTCTGTTTTCGACATTAAAGAAAATGCCTCACTATTCTTCATTAATATTCTTTTTTAAAAAAACTTATTAAGCCCAAACCCAAACCTCTTTGCTTTTGATAGAAATGTCTCAGTATTTTAACCAAGACTGTGAATTTGAGACAAGGAAGACCTCTTTCATTAAAAAAATGGCCAACAATCAGTTAATCAAAAGTCAGTCTCCAAGGTTCCTGTTCCAGGGCTGACAGTGTAGCTGGTATTCTACTAACCATCATTGGCTAACCGTTTTGCTGACAGCAGTTATAAATTCAAAGTGATAAACTGTAAAACAATTGGTGAGAAGCTGTGTGGAGAACAACAAAAGCAAGCAGAGCACGCAGGAGGTGGGACCCCTAAGGGGGTCCCCTTGAAGAAGAGGGCATCGGTGAGATCCACCCTTGACTGGCTTTTCCCCTGAACCTGCTTCCCAGTTCCCATGGCACACAGAAGGGGTGTTCAAGCAGAAAGTGGCATTCTAATTAAGGGGAGAACTCAGAGCTTGGAGTTCAAGTGTTGCTTTGAAATTGAGAAGGAATCTTGGAGATGGGGAGCCCTCAAATCTCTGTGTACGTCCCCAGTTGACTCCTACACACTACTTGTGCTTGTGTGAATCCAAAAAACATGACAGGAAGCAGTAGCTGGGAAGTTAAAGACCTTGAAGAGAGATTTTACCAGCTGCCTGTGGTGGGAGAACAGAGATTGGAGTGCAAATTCTGTGACAGGATAGAGTCTGGTATACACTTTGCAGTTTTCATTGAAACACAGAGTAGCCATGCTTTAAGAATAGGGATGATGTCCCAAGAATGAGGACTATGCACTTGAAATAAGGACAAAACTGAAATAGACACATCCTAAGAAGACCTAAAAACCAAGCATCCACAGAGTTAAAGTCATCCTGTAGTAATAATTGCCTGCTATTAATACAATAAACATCAATACTCTTCAGGGCAAGATAATAGAACCCAGACTGTATAGAACACGTGATCTATAACGTCAGCATAGAGGATTCCCTGGTTGCCTAGTGCTTAGGATTCTGGACTTTCACTGCTGTGGCCTATGTTCAGCCCTTGGTCAAGGAACTGAGCTCCCTGAAAGCCATGTAGGGTGGCCAACAATAATAATAATACTGATGATGATGATGTCAGTGTTATACAAATTACTAGATATGTAAGAAACATGAAAATGTAACTCATAATCAAGAAAGGAAGTAATAAGTAGCTGAAGATCCACATGTTACCCAGGCTTTGGAATTATCAGATAAAGGCTTTAAAATACTTAATAGTAATGTTTTTAAATTTCTGTAGAAAACGATGAGTATCATGTGTAAAATAATGAAGAATTTCAGGAGAGTGAAGGAGACTCTTTAAAAAAACAAACAAAAAAACCAAATAGAAATACTAGAACAGAAAAATAAAAATTAAGGTATAATTTTAATACCTGTTCATTTTGATATCCTTTTCAATGCCCTTATGCCAAATAGAATTGCTTAGTCATAGCTTATTATTAATTATGTTTAAAAGGTAAATATCTTTAAATTCATAAATTCAGATTTGCTCCTTTAGATCATACAAAAATAGGTAGATAATACCTTACTATAATAAAAGTTTAGAGTAAATTAAATTACTAATGTGTTTAAGCAATTTTTTAAAACAGTTGAACAAATTATTTCAATTAAGCTACTCTACTTAATTAAATACAATTATCTGTTTCATTTACTACCTGTATTTAAAATGTAAAGAGGAAAATTATGTAAAAGCTCTATTTAGGAAATATTTGGCAAAATTATGAAATAGAAGAAACTACAGCAGTTATGAATCATTCTGATAGGATGGTTTTCCTATTTAGAATCAGCTAATTGGAGCAAGGTAGCTTTCAGTAAGACATTTAATTTGTTGGTTTTAAACTATAATAGTGAAAACTATTTGTGAGATCAAGGGTCATAGAACCCAACACAATTAAACTCTAATGGGTTTTTGCCTTTTTAAATTGTTTTAGCTGTTAAAGTATTTTTTAGCCTTCTTGTGAATCAGTGTAGTGTACCTTGAATGGACATACAAATTATTTCTGAACATAAAATATTTCCCTAAATATCCTGTGATGTAGTAAAGGGGTTTTAGTCTGGAGTTTTAGAAAACTAAGAACAGACTTCCCTGTGCCTTTTTCTTATTTTATTGAATAATAATATATTAAAAAAGTAGAGTTCTTGAGATTAATTTTTTCCCAGTGATGTGTTGGATATTTGAAATAGCAAATGAAAAACCAGGTACTGCCTTCACTTCTTAAAAGAAATAATTTTACAGAGCTAAAAATTAATTTATGAAGCTAAAATAAGAAGAGAAACTAAAATCCTCTGTAAGCAAAGACTGTAGACATTTGATAGCTTCATCTATTTATATACATACCACATAGATCTCATTTTTCTTTTTCCACTGAGAAATACTGGACAGTTTCCCACATAACCCCAATCTACAGATTACCATTTGAAAACCCCTGCAGCAGTGTGATGGCCTTCAGTGTAGTGGTTGGATCTGATGGGTGGGAGTGGGTGGGTCTGTGAGTCCCTTGAAAGTGTTTGCAAAAATATATCTACTTGCACACATTGCTTCTTTTCTGGGAAGAGAGCTCCTGACTTTCAGATGAGTTATCAGTAGTGTCCTTGATTCCAGAAAGGATAAGAATCCCCACTAATAATGCTTTTCATTTATTGGCAATGGTGAATCTCTTCCATTTCCTCATGTTTACTTCCTAACCTTTAATAATTGAGAGGTCAGTGTAGAGGGATATTCATGTGGTCCTTTCTTAGATCATTTCACTTATAAGAGATAAGACGAATTTTTTCAGCATTAGATGTTGCTATTGTGAGAAACGAAACTTGCTGTCTTGTTTTCCAAGGTTCCACTTAAGTGACAGGAGCTTGATTTTCCTTCTGGTAGTGCCTTTGTGAATAATTATTGCCCTGTGATTTTGAGATCTGTGTTCTTCAGCCCCACCTTATTCAAGACAAGATAAAAAATGATTCTTAAATACATGCACAAAATCATATGACCAAAAGGCAAAGTAAGGGATAGAAGCAAGTACAAAGGAGAAATGAGTTGAGTTGGAGGGGGAGCGCGCAGGTCAGTTGGAAAAAGATCCAACAAAACTAGCCAGCAGAAAAGCCAGGTTGAATGAGCACCAGCTGGCATGGGCTAGCACAAATCAGTGTGAACCGGTTAGAAGCTGCACGAGGTCTGTGTTCTTGCCCCTGTGGTGGAGTGTTTCTGGCTTCCACTCTCCTGGAGTGCGCCTGGGATAGGCAATGGCGTGCCCACACCTGCTCCCACCCAAGACCCTCCCAACCCTCTCCTGCCACTTTTCCCCGACCATGGTTCCTCAGTGCTTCCTCCCTCCCTCTCTCCCTTCTTTTCTTCCTTTCCTTTCTTCCTCCTGTGAAAGTTTCCAGTAAATTTCTTCTCTTCTTCCTGTCAGTGTTTCGGGAAGCCCTTGGTACCACGTTCTCTGCTGGGCATGGGGATATAGCATAGCAAGAAAAGTTAGCCCCTGAGGAATCAGACAGTCTGGATAAGTCACCAATGACATGCAACCTGAACAGTGAGTGATCTACTGAGGCCAGCAGAGGGTACCCTGGGAACCTGCCTTTATGCTGTCCCAGGTTTCTCTGTAAATGACTTGAATATTTCGCAAAGAGAAATCCACATATTGGGGGGACTTTAGTTTCCTCTGACTAGAACCTCTGAAACTTGAAATAACCCCACATTTAAATACTGACCAAGAATCTGATTGGGAGTGTGGGGTGTGGACCTGCAGGGGGGAAGGCTTTGTGGAGGGGCTGGCCAGGCAGAAAGGGTACACACAGGATGTCCTTATTTTTCCTAAAAGACAAGGTAGAGGGTGTAGCTTAACACACATTTATAAAGAGCTTGGCTGTGCTCCGAATGAGCACAGTCTGATGTTCTGGAAACCCTGCAGGCCATCACCGTGTGTCAGTGTTGGAACCCTCCCCTCGCACACATACACACCAACACACACCAACACATACAGGCTCCAAAAAGGGGGAAATAAAACCAGACAACCTGCAGCTTGAATTTAGATGTATGTGAGAAAGTGACAGCCTGAACATTCGCCAAATTTAAAGAGACAGCATTCCATGGTAAGTTGTATTTTAAAATATCAAACACCAAAATGTTAGGCTTTGAGAAATATGAGGGTTTTCAAATGTCAAAACTAGGCATTTAAAAAAATTGCACAGCTGGTTCCAGCAGAAAAGCCAGGTTGAATGAGCACCTGTGGCTAGCACAAGTCAGTGTGAACCGGTTAGAAGCTGCACGAGGTCTGTGTTCTTGCCCCTGTGGTGGAGTGTTTCTGGCTTCCACTCTCCTGGAGTGCGCCTGGGATAGGCAATGGCGTGCCCACACCTGCTCCCACCCAAGACCCTCCCAACCCTCTCCTGCCACTTTTCCCCGACCATGGTTCCTCAGTGCTTCCTCCCTCCCTCTCTCCCTTCTTTTCTTCCTTTCCTTTCTTCCTCCTGTGAAAGTTTCCAGTAAATTTCTTCTCTTCTTCCTGTCAGTGTTTCGGGAAGCCCTTGGTACCACGTTCTCTGCTGGGCATGGGGATATAGCATAGCAAGAAAAGTTAGCCCCTGAGGAATCAGACAGTCTGGATAAGTCACCAATGACATGCAACCTGAACAGTGAGTGATCTACTGAGGCCAGCAGAGGGTACCCTGGGAACCTGCCTTTATGCTGTCCCAGGTTTCTCTGTAAATGACTTGAATATTTCGCAAAGAGAAATCCACATATTGGAGGGACTTTAGTTTCCTCTGACTAGAACCTCTGAAACTTGAAATAACCCCACATTTAAATACTGACCAAGAATCTGATTGGGAGTGTGGGGTGTGGACCTGCAGGGGGGAAGGCTTTGTGGAGGGGCTGGCCAGGCAGAAAGGGTACACACAGGATGTCCTTATTTTTCCTAAAAGACAAGGTAGAGGGTGTAGCTTAACACACATTTATAAAGAGCTTGGCTGTGCTCCGAATGAGCACAGTCTGATGTTCTGGAAACCCTGCAGGCCATCACCGTGTGTCAGTGTTGGAACCCTCCCCTCGCACACACATACACACCAACACACACCAACACATACAGGCTCCAAAAAGGGGGAAATAAAACCAGACAACCTGCAGCTTGAATTTAGATGTATGTGAGAAAGTGACAGCCTGAACATTCGCCAAATTTAAAGAGACAGCATTCCATGGTAAGTTGTATTTTAAAATATCAAACACCAAAATGTTAGGCTTTGAGAAATATGAGGGTTTTCAAATGTCAAAACTAGGCATTTAAAAAAATTGCACAGATATAATTTCAAAGTGACAAAATGAAAAAATCTCTCTCTGAAAGGTACTTTTGTTAAAATAAAACAGCATTTGATTTCACTGGGTGATTGTTTCATGGTTCTCACATTTACTTTACAATCTCCTCAAGGACCTAGGAGAGATGGACTCCAGGGAACCTGAAAGACTTGGGCTGACTGGCATTTTTGTAGTTCTCATTAAGGAGGTTGAATCCACCAAGACGAGGAGTGCTGGTTGCTTGAGCCTCTGGCTCCACCCGAGTTTTCTTTGATAAGCAGCTCCATGAGAAGGTCTGGCAGAAATGGTGGACCGGAAGACTGGGCAAAGCAGCCTGCATCTTCCCTCCACTGACAGGATGGCTCCTGCCCTCCTGCTTTAGCTGCCAAATCCTCCCCTCCCTTTTGCTCCACTTGGCTTATAGATCTGTTTACCAGCCCCTGAGCTCTTTGATGTTCCAGGGAAGCCTCTGCATGTGGAAAAGATTATTTATAGTCTCTTTGCTTTTAACTTCATATTCAGTTTATTAGTTACACTTGCAGAAATCCTAGTTTTTTTTGCATTTTGAAGTTCAGTAAATCAATCTTATTATTCTATTTTTACATCTAGTAAAATAAGGACAATCACCTTCACGTTTTCTTTGAATAGTATTTTAAATCAAAGGATACTTATTCAAATGATCAGGCCCATTTTCAAAGGTAGTGAATTAAATTCTCTTAAATATATCCCACTACAATTATGCATTTAATATATTTTCCTTTGAAGTGTTTCCACTGACTGATAGGACAACTGGATGAGCAAATAATCAAAAGCTTTCTAAAGGATTTAAAAGTACTTATTAGAGAATTCCTTGATGGTCCAGTGGTGGTTAGGACTTGGTGCTTTTGCTGCCATGGGCCTGGGTTTGATCCCTAGTCATGGAACTAGGATCCCACAAGTTGTGTGGTGTTGCCCCACCACCACCCCGCCCAAAAGATGTACTCTTGTAAATACAGTAAATTAAAATTACAGAGCAAATGAGCCTGTGAAATGTTCTAAAGAGACAGCATTCCATGGTAAGTTGTATTTTAAAATATCAAACACCAAAATGTTAGGCTTTGAGAAATATGAGGGTTTTCAAATGTCAAAACTAGGCATTTAAAAAAATTGCACAGATATAATTTCAAAGTGACAAAATGAAAAATCTCTCTCTGAAAGGTACTTTTGTTAAAATAAAACAGCATTTGATTTCACTGGGTGATTGTTTCATGGTTCTCACATTTACTTTACAATCTCCTCAAGGACCTAGGAGAGATGGACTCCAGGGAACCTGAAAGACTTGGGCTGACTGGCATTTTTGTAGTTCTCATTAAGGAGGTTGAATCCACCAAGACGAGGAGTGCTGGTTGCTTGAGCCTCTGGCTCCACCCGAGTTTTCTTTGATAAGCAGCTCCATGAGAAGGTCTGGCAGAAATGGTGGACCGGAAGACTGGGCAAAGCAGCCTGCATCTTCCCTCCACTGACAGGATGGCTCCTGCCCTCCTGCTTTAGCTGCCAAATCCTCCCCTCCCTTTTGCTCCACTTGGCTTATAGATCTGTTTACCAGCCCCTGAGCTCTTTGATGTTCCAGGGAAGCCTCTGCATGTGGAAAAGATTATTTATAGTCTCTTTGCTTTTAACTTCATATTCAGTTTATTAGTTACACTTGCAGAAATCCTAGTTTTTTGTGCATTTTGAAGTTCAGTAAATCAATCTTATTATTCTATTTTTACATCTAGTAAAATAAGGACAATCACCTTCACGTTTTCTTTGAATAGTATTTTAAATCAAAGGATACTTATTCAAATGATCAGGCCCATTTTCAAAGGTAGTGAATTAAATTCTCTTAAATATATCCCACTACAATTATGCATTTAATATATTTTCCTTTGAAGTGTTTCCACTGACTGATAGGACAACTGGATGAGCAAATAATCAAAAGCTTTCTAAAGGATTTAAAAGTACTTATTAGAGAATTCCTTGATGGTCCAGTGGTGGTTAGGACTTGGTGCTTTTGCTGCCATGGGCCTGGGTTTGATCCCTAGTCATGGAACTAGGATCCCACAAGTTGTGTGGTGTTGCCCCACCACCACCCCGCCCCAAAAGATGTACTCTTGTAAATACAGTAAATTAAAATTACAGAGCAAATGAGCCTGTGAAATGTTCTAATTCTTTTTAAAAACACAATTTTCATATTTCTTTCAGCTTGAAGTAGCAAGGCTAATATTTTAGAGTTTCTTAAATCATGTATGGATAATAAACATAGATTGTTCATAAAATTTACTAAAATATATTGATTCTATGAGCTGATGCGATGCCAGTTGTTTACTTAATTCTAAGTGTACTCATTGCTGAGAAGACATTCACTGCTGAGGCAGAAACTTCCAATTCTCCCCCTGCATCCATTCTTCCTTCCTCTATAACCAACACTGCCAAGCTCTTTCTGTAAAAGACTAGTTAATATTTTAAGCTTTAAGAGCCACAAACAGCCTCTGTCTCATGTTTCTCTTTTATTTTGTAAACAACTGTAAGAAATGTAAAAACTCTTCTTAACCCTTTGTCCATGAACAGTCTGACCCCTGTCGTATCATTTAAAAGTCCTTTGGATGTCCTTGGTCATCAAGTGGTCAGGACTCTGCTCCTCCAGCCCCTCTCCTGCAGGGGGCACTGGTTCCCTCCCTAGTTTGGAAACTAAGATCCCACGTGCTGCTTACAGCATGGGCAAAAACAAACCAAAGAAAACAAATCCTTCAGTTTCTTTAGCAGGCACATTTCTCTGTAACTCGGTGGCCATTAGGCTCATTTTTGTCCTCTTTCCCTTGGAATGGAATGCAGTCCTAGTGGGGCACCATCGTGGTGTGATCAAAGCCAGCCCCTTGGGGATGGCAGAGCATCAAGATGGAAAAAGACTGGGACATATGGTACTACTTTGGTCACAAAAACACTCGAACTTCACGGAGCCTGGTTGACACACAGCCTAGACTGTTTTATGTGAGAAAAATGCATTTTTATCTTAAGTCATTGTAACCTGAGACCAAATCAGTTTCTTATTTTCTTTTTATAAGTTTTTAAATATTTTATTTTATTTATTCATTTATTTTTGACTATTCTGGCTTTTCATTGCTGCCATGGACTCTTCTCTAGTTGAGGTGAGCAGGCTTCTCGTTCTGGTAACTTCTCTTGTGGAACTCAGGTTCTGGGGCACATGGGCTTCAGTAGTTGCAGCACATGGGCTCAATTGTTGTGGCTCCAAGGCTCTAGAGCAAGGCTCCATAGTTGTGGCTCATGGGCTGAGCTGCTCCACAGCATGTGGGGTTTTCCCGGATCAGGGATCGAGCCTGTGTCTCCTGCATTGGCAGGTGAACTCTTTACCACAGAGCTACCAGGGAAGCCCCAAATCACTTTCTTAATGAATCTGCTTTCCAGTGGGAACTCAGGTTAGTGATTCAAAAATTCATAATCACCTTATGGTTGTCATTAAACAAATTCATTAGTGATTACTAGTTGCTTTCATCTTCTCCTCATTTTCAGGATAAAACCTTGCACCTCCTCAGCCAAGTCTAAAGGAATTCTAATGCTATTTCATCAGATTTTTAAATTTTCTTCATAGTTTGTTAAAAAGCCCAGTGACTTTTTTTAAAAAATTCTTTATTTTAAAGGTTTTACAGAGTTTTGTTGTTCACCGACATGTATGTTCCCAGATCAATCATATGCATATCCCTGGTCCCCCCAGTTCCCCCCATCCCACCCCTGCGGACCATCGCCCCATGCCATTGTGAGCACTCCTATTCCCTTAGCACAAGGACAATAGCTATCTTTTCCACACATGACAGTATAGGTTTCCATGTTACTCCCTCCATGCCTCCCCCTCCCTGTTTCTTCCCCATAATGTCCATATGTCTATGCTCTGTCTGTTTTTCCATGAGTCCAGTGACATTTTTTGATGTCTTACATTGTGTGTTCAGTTGTTTGCTGGTTTCTCCTAAGAAGTCATAAAGATCCTTGATTCCTATTATAACTTGTGACCTGAGTCCCAAAGGACATCGGAACCGTGGCTGTTAATCAAGCCTCCTTCACTAACTCCTTCTGGGCAACCCCAGTACAGTCACGGTTATAGCTGTATTTCTTCTGGATTCCTGTCTTTCTGAGCCCCAGTTTCGATAGCTTGCTGTGACTTCTCAGGTTCTAGAGCTCTGGCTTGTACTGGCCAATCTCATTTCCAGAACAGAATCGCAATTCCACCCCCGGGTCTCCATTCTATCATGATATGACCCCCTTTACAATACAGTACCTGGCACACAGCAAAGACAATAAAAGTTAATTCTCTTGTCTCTAATGTTGTTTTTTTTTTTTAATATATATTTTTTAATGTTTTTGAAAACAAGAGTAAAGCCGTTAACTTTTGGGGATACTTCTCATTACTGGCCTTGACAATAAAATATAAATGCATTTTGCCAGATTAAATTGGTCTCTTCCCACATAGAGGTTGAAAGCAACTAGAATTTATGGAAAATGTTTTGTTTTAAAGAAGCCTGAAAAAAAAAAAGAAAGAATCTGGGACATATTTTCCTCAAAAGAGGCGTTGACCTCCAAGGAGTGTTTTACTTGAGTGACTTGATTTTTGCTATAAGTTCCAAATGACAGATGGGTATTTAATCATTTTAGTCTGAAAGATATTTTTCAGTTAAGTTTCTTGTTGGATGAATATTGACTTACTGAATACCTTGAAAAATGGCTTGCATCTCAATTTCAAGAGTGTGGACTTTACATATTTAGAGAAGCTTTCATGTATTGCTTTTTTCTCTACAATCTTAGGATGCTTTACTTTCTCTGTCAAGTGAGAAAGGATAAAAATGTATGACTTACCTAGACTTGAAGGTGACTTCTCATCTTATTTTGGAAACTGGAAATGGCTCAAGTGTCGATCCTCCGTTATTTGTTTCGTGTCTTAGCTTCTGTCTCATTCAGGTACATCCTCAAGACTGCATTTCTCTTAGTTCATTTATTTGACTTACTTTGGGTCAGGTATTTTTCAATTGAGTCATAATTGAAATTAGAGATTGAGAATCTGTAGCTATTTTATTTTGGAATGTTGTAATTTAATGGAACGTCATGATACATTTCAATTTTCCTAAGATTTTGTGTTATATGAACTTAATGATTTGTTAAAGTCCTTTGTCATCAAGTTAGAAGTTAATTAAAGATAAAAACCTTTTAGCAGTATGAATGGTTAAAGTTTTTCTTTGTAAATTCTTGGTGACTAGCATTTTTGAAATAGCTCATTTCCAGAACAGAATCGCAATTCCACCCCCGGGTCTCCATTCTATCATGATATGACCCCCTTTACAATACAGTACCTGGCACACAGCAAAGACAATAAAAGTTAATTCTCTTGTCTCTAATGTTGTTTTTTTTTTTTAATATATATTTTTTAATGTTTTTGAAAACAAGAGTAAAGCCGTTAACTTTTGGGGATACTTCTCATTACTGGCCTTGACAATAAAATATAAATGCATTTTGCCAGATTAAATTGGTCTCTTCCCACATAGAGGTTGAAAGCAACTAGAATTTATGGAAAATGTTTTGTTTTAAAGAAGCCTGAAAAAAAAAAAGAAAGAATCTGGGACATATTTTCCTCAAAAGAGGCGTTGACCTCCAAGGAGTGTTTTACTTGAGTGACTTGATTTTTGCTATAAGTTCCAAATGACAGATGGGTATTTAATCATTTTAGTCTGAAAGATATTTTTCAGTTAAGTTTCTTGTTGGATGAATATTGACTTACTGAATACCTTGAAAAATGGCTTGCATCTCAATTTCAAGAGTGTGGACTTTACATATTTAGAGAAGCTTTCATGTATTGCTTTTTTCTCTACAATCTTAGGATGCTTTACTTTCTCTGTCAAGTGAGAAAGGATAAAAATGTATGACTTACCTAGACTTGAAGGTGACTTCTCATCTTATTTTGGAAACTGGAAATGGCTCAAGTGTCGATCCTCCGTTATTTGTTTCGTGTCTTAGCTTCTGTCTCATTCAGGTACATCCTCAAGACTGCATTTCTCTTAGTTCATTTATTTGACTTACTTTGGGTCAGGTATTTTTTTCAATTGAGTCATAATTGAAATTAGAGATTGAGAATCTGTAGCTATTTTATTTTGGAATGTTGTAATTTAATGGAACGTCATGATACATTTCAATTTTCCTAAGATTTTGTGTTATATGAACTTAATGATTTGTTAAAGTCCTTTGTCATCAAGTTAGAAGTTAATTAAAGATAAAAACCTTTTAGCAGTATGAATGGTTAAAGTTTTTCTTTGTATGTAATTCTTGGTGACTAGCATTTTTGAAATAGCTCACTCCTGATTATGCTGGACTGTGCTTAGTTTCTCAGTCGTGTCCAACTCTTTGAGATCCCCATGGACTGTAGCCTGCCAGGCTCCTCTGTCCATGGGGATTCTCCAAGCAAGAAGACTGGAGTGGGTTGCCATGCGCTCCTTCAGAGGATCTTCCCAGCCCAGGGATTGAACCCAGGTCTCCCACACTGCAGGCGGGATCTTTACCATCTGAAGCACCAGGGAAGCTCAAGAGCACTGGAACCTATCCCTTCTCCAAGGGATCTTCCTGACCCAGGAATCAAACTGGGGTCTCCTGCACTGTAGATGTATTCTTTACCAACTGAGCTACAAGAGAAGTCCTCACTCCTGATTATTGGCCTTTAAAAATGCCAGATAAACTTGCCTAAGAAGTGCAAGATGGGAACTTCCCTGGTGGGCCAGTGGTCAAGACTTTGCCTTCCAATGCAGGGAGTGAGGGTTCAGTCCCTGATCAGGAAGCTAAGATAAACATAAAACAGAAGCAGTGTTGTAGCAAATTCAATATAGACTTTAAAAATGGTTGACATTTAAAAAAATTCTTAAGAAAAAGTCCAAGTTGAATGCAGTAAGATGCTCTTGCCATTGAGTGAACCTAGCATTTTTGTTTTTAAATATGTCACTTGGCTTTACAAGATCTTGAGTTCCACACTAGGGAAAAGTTGGAAGTTCGTTTCTTATAGGAACTCTATATACATATATATTTATATATATATTATGCATATATATTTTTTATATATATTATACATATATATTTTTTAATTAGTTATGTTTTATACCCTGTTGTAGATCAGCTTAGCTACTTACCACTGAATCATGGCTAAAGACGCAAAACAAAATTTATTGTGTTTGTAAGAAATCTAAGTAAAGAGTCGAAAGAGACCTCAGGGCAAAGAGTCATTTTGGAAAAACAGGGCTCTGTAAAACACAATTTTCACAGGGGAAAGTCAGAATAGATGTTCCTCCTAAATGCTTATTGTTTTCATAAACTGATTGCTGCAGGGTGGTTGGCATCATGTTCAGATGAGTAAAAACCTTTTAGCAGTATGAATGGTTAAAGTTTTTCTTTGTATGTAATTCTTGGTGACTAGCATTTTTGAAATAGCTCACTCCTGATTATGCTGGACTGTGCTTAGTTTCTCAGTCGTGTCCAACTCTTTGAGATCCCCATGGACTGTAGCCTGCCAGGCTCCTCTGTCCATGGGGATTCTCCAAGCAAGAAGACTGGAGTGGGTTGCCATGCGCTCCTTCAGAGGATCTTCCCAGCCCAGGGATTGAACCCAGGTCTCCCACACTGCAGGCGGGATCTTTACCATCTGAAGCACCAGGGAAGCTCAAGAGCACTGGAACCTATCCCTTCTCCAAGGGATCTTCCTGACCCAGGAATCAAACTGGGGTCTCCTGCACTGTAGATGTATTCTTTACCAACTGAGCTACAAGAGAAGTCCTCACTCCTGATTATTGGCCTTTAAAAATGCCAGATAAACTTGCCTAAGAAGTGCAAGATGGGAACTTCCCTGGTGGGCCAGTGGTCAAGACTTTGCCTTCCAATGCAGGGAGTGAGGGTTCAGTCCCTGATCAGGAAGCTAAGATAAACATAAAACAGAAGCAGTGTTGTAGCAAATTCAATATAGACTTTAAAAATGGTTGACATTTAAAAAAATTCTTAAGAAAAAGTCCAAGTTGAATGCAGTAAGATGCTCTTGCCATTGAGTGAACCTAGCATTTTTGTTTTTAAATATGTCACTTGGCTTTACAAGATCTTGAGTTCCACACTAGGGAAAAGTTGGAAGTTCGTTTCTTATAGGAACTCTATATACATATATATTTATATATATATATTATGCATATATATTTTTTATATATATTATACATATATATTTTTTAATTAGTTATGTTTTATACCCTGTTGTAGATCAGCTTAGCTACTTACCACTGAATCATGGCTAAAGACGCAAAACAAAATTTATTGTGTTTGTAAGAAATCTAAGTAAAGAGTCGAAAGAGACCTCAGGGCAAAGAGTCATTTTGGAAAAAACAGGGCTCTGTAGCACAATGTCACAGAATTCTGTCACTTTTTAAGTGGGGCATCATGTCAGAATAGATGTTCCTCCTAAATGCTTATTGTTTTTCATAAACTGATTGCTGCAGCTCTGTGTGTATGCTGTTGAGCTGTATATGGCAATGCATATCTCCAGTAGTAATGAGTAGGTAGAATGCTAAGCATCCTTTAAAAAGCTTTCTTATAAAATCACCCATAATTTCATGAGAAAATGCCCAAGAGATCATGTTTAAGTTAAAAAAAAAGATATAGAAATATGCAAAATGATATACAAAATACACAATATACAAAATATACAAATCTGTGACACAGTTTTGTTATCCTTACTTATATCATTTCTTTATGATAATTGTAAAATATAATGAAGTATTTAAAATATAATTTAATTTGTAGTTAGGCATAAATTAGCATTTACAAGTAAAACATTATTTTCTCTTTTGATATGTTTAAGTGTATTTGTGTGTGGGTATAAAATATCAGAAGAGAAATCAAACAGTATAAAATGGCTGAGAGTCAACCTTTTATTGACAGGAAAAAATGGCAATTTTGTATAGTTCAAAAAATAGAGTTGATTCTTTCTTTCTTTTTGGCTGCACCATGTTTCCATGCTTGATCTTAGTTCCCAGACCAGGAATCAAACCTATGCCCCCTGCAGTGGAAGCTCCAAGTCCTAACCAGTAGACTGCCAGAAGTCCTAGAGTTGGTTATTTTTGAGTAGTGAGACTGCGTGAGATTTTTCTCAACATAGTTATGTTTCCTTTACTTTATGATGCAACGTGTTTGTGAATTACATTTCTAATCAGGAACATACTTACAAGACAGTTAAACGAAGCCTAAAAGGCAGTCCCGCCCATCGCCCTGTTGGGATTCTGCCATCTGGCCATCGCGGTTGGCTGTGTTAGCCTCTTTCTATGCACCAGAGCAAAGGGTTTCCCCAGACATCAGTCGGCGCCTTCCTGCCTCTTGTCCAGCTTGCTGCAGAGTCTCTTTTTCTGCCTTATTTATCACATTTGTCTCCCTCTCTTTCTATGGTTTCTCCCCTAGTTAACCACCGTAAGAATAGCATCAAGCATTTAAATAGGGCTTCTTCTGTGCCAGGCAGTCAAGGCTTGTACGTGTCAACTAACCATCTTGGTGACCTAAGATGTAGATAGTAATAGTCTGCCCCCGCTACAAGATGAGATGATGAAACTGAGGCACCGAGCTGTTAAGTGACTTGCCAAGAAGTCATCAGCATCCATGGCCCGTAGGCCTAAGGACCAAGCGCTCCTGCTCTGAGCGCCTTCTTTTGCTTCCACAGTAGGTTATGTTCTCTGTAGAATAAACAGCCACATGACTGCCTTTGAGTGTAACGTTAGGTTTCTTGCTTTGCCCAGAATAGGGCTCAGCAAACTGTATTCCATGGAGTAAATCTGCCCTCCTCCATCCCCACCCACCACATAATTTTATAACTAAACTTTTATTGGAATTCACTCACACCCATTCATTTGTGTTTTGTTTGGCTGCCCTCTTGGCATGTGAGCAGACTTCAGAAGTTGTAACTGGGACCATGTGGTTTTCAGAGTCTCAAACATTTACTGTGTGGCCCTCTAAAGAAAGTTTACCGACCCTTGGCTTGACTACAGGGTTTTTGGGGTTTTTTTTTAGATTTTTTTTTTTTTTTTTTTAGGGGAGGGCGGGTTGGGGAGGGAGTGGGGCGGGCGGGCCACTTCTATTGGTCTTTTCATTCATCTATTTTCATCCATCTTTGTTCTTTGGCCTGTGTGGGCCTCCCATCGCGGTGGCCTCTGTCGCTGCAGAGCACCGGCTCTGGGCGCATGCGCTCCAGAGCTCCAGCTCGGTAATTGGACACATCGGTCCAGCCACTCTGCAGCACGTGGGATCTTCCCAGGCCAGGGATCAAACTGGTGTCCCTTGCACTGCAAGGCGGTGTCCTTACCCACTGGACCACCAGGGAAGCCTGACTACAGTTTTTACATCCAATTGTTTTAGTGACTGTGGCTGTGTAACCAGTGACTTCAGATCTTAGTGGTGTCATATGACCATTGATCATGGTCGTAGATTCTGTGGGTCAGGAATTCCAGTGGGGCATGGCATTTCTTTTCCAGGATGTCTGGTAAAAAGACAGAAGATTTAATGAGCTGAGGGGCTGGAGCAGCAGGGTCTCTCGCACAGCGGCTTCAAACATCCAAATGCCCAATTTGTATATCCCAAGGGAAGATAAAAGGAGGATAGTGCACCTTTTCTAATTAACTTTGGAAATCACACCAGTTACACAGTATTTCATTGGTCAAGGCAGCCACAAAGAGAGGTACAGGTTCAGAGTGAATTGAAGCCTCAATGGAAGATGTGTGTGAACTGAACTGTACGTGTATTGCTGTGACCAAGTCTGGAATATCAAATCAGGCACCCCACCCACCCATGTGTTTTCAACACTAGACATCTTACAATATTCTAGGACCCTAACTGGGAACACACTTAGGGTGCTGGGTTAACAAATAGTTGGCCGCAGGCCACCTCATCTCTGAAATCTCTGCTTGTCTTTTTGTCTGGAATTCATGTTCATTTCCCTGTTAAGCATCCTTTGTTAGCAGAAAAACATATGAGATACTGTGATTTATAACAAATATATATTTCGTCACTCAGATGACCAAAACATATTTCTCATATATTTGGGTTTTATACAGAATGCTTGATTCACTGTTTCTCAGATTCTTGGCATTTCCTGAAGATAAGTGCAAGGGGAGCCTTTTTTGTTATAATATTTGGTCTCTTGTCTTCAGTTCCTGAAATCCCTTCAGAGCCATAAAGGTGAAGTAGCTGCCTTGTTATTCAAAACAGGCCCTCTTCATCACAACCAGGTTTCTGTTAATGAGTTTACTTTTGGAAAGCTCCCTAGGAGGGAGGCTGGGTGCCAGGTGGGGTTGAATTTTCAGCCCCACCCCCTGATTTCCAGGGAGAGGATAGAGTCTGGAGGGTGAATCAATAACCAATGGCCAATGAGTTTATCAGTCATGCTTATGTGATGAAGCTTTTAAGAAAACCAAAAGATTGGGGTTCGGAAAGCTTTTGGGTTAGTGAACACATGGAGGTGCTGAGAGAGTGGAGGCAGTGACTTCAGATCTTAGTGGTGTCATATGACCATTGATCATGGTCGTAGATTCTGTGGGTCAGGAATTCCAGTGGGGCATGGCATTTCTTTTCCAGGATGTCTGGTAAAAAGACAGAAGATTTAATGAGCTGAGGGGCTGGAGCAGCAGGGTCTCTCGCACAGCGGCTTCAAACATCCAAATGCCCAATTTGTATATCCCAAGGGAAGATAAAAGGAGGATAGTGCACCTTTTCTAATTAACTTTGGAAATCACACCAGTTACACAGTATTTCATTGGTCAAGGCAGCCACAAAGAGAGGTACAGGTTCAGAGTGAATTGAAGCCTCAATGGAAGATGTGTGTGAACTGAACTGTACGTGTATTGCTGTGACCAAGTCTGGAATATCAAATCAGGCACCCCACCCACCCATGTGTTTTCAACACTAGACATCTTACAATATTCTAGGACCCTAACTGGGAACACACTTAGGGTGCTGGGTTAACAAATAGTTGGCCGCAGGCCACCTCATCTCTGAAATCTCTGCTTGTCTTTTTGTCTGGAATTCATGTTCATTTCCCTGTTAAGCATCCTTTGTTAGCAGAAAAACATATGAGATACTGTGATTTATAACAAATATATATTTCGTCACTCAGATGACCAAAACATATTTCTCATATATTTGGGTTTTATACAGAATGCTTGATTCACTGTTTCTCAGATTCTTGGCATTTCCTGAAGATAAGTGCAAGGGGAGCCTTTTTTGTTATAATATTTGGTCTCTTGTCTTCAGTTCCTGAAATCCCTTCAGAGCCATAAAGGTGAAGTAGCTGCCTTGTTATTCAAAACAGGCCCTCTTCATCACAACCAGGTTTCTGTTAATGAGTTTACTTTTGGAAAGCTCCCTAGGAGGGAGGCTGGGTGCCAGGTGGGGTTGAATTTTCAGCCCCACCCCCTGATTTCCAGGGAGAGGATAGAGTCTGGAGGGTGAATCAATAACCAATGGCCAATGAGTTTATCAGTCATGCTTATGTGATGAAGCTTTTAAGAAAACCAAAAGATTGGGGTTCGGAAAGCTTTTGGGTTAGTGAACACATGGAGGTGCTGAGAGAGTGGAGGATCTGAGAGAGCATGGAATACCCACACGCTTTCTCCAGGCCTTGCCCCCTGCATCTCATCCATCTGCCTGTTCTTGAGTTAGATCCTTTTATAACAATCCGGTGATCTAGTAAGTAAAATGTTTCTCAATTCTGTGATCCGCCCTAGCAAATGTCTGTCACCCTAGGAGGGGGTGATTAGAATCTCTTATTTATAGCCAATTGGTGGGAAGCACAGATTACAGTCTGGCCCTTCACCTGGCATTTGAAGAGGGTTCAGAGTCGGGGTTAAGACGGGCAGTCTTGAGGGACTGAGCCCTTAACTTGTGGAATCTGATGCTGTCTCGGGGTGCTTGGTGTCAGAGCTGAGTGGGAAGGCACCTAGCTTGTTTCAGAATTGCGTGTTAGTATGGGGACTCCTACATGTAGAAATACTGTCCTAAAACCCAAATAACATCAAATTCTTAATCTCAGTTCTGAGAGTTACTCCAAGCCTCTAGCTCTGCTCCTTTCATGTACTTTATAATAAATGCCGGCATTTGTTTTTGACTCGGAATCAAACCTCACAACTGGAAGTGCTCCTTGCTCCCTGAGCCTAAGGAGGGCCTCTGCTCTGCCCTAGGTTGAAAAAGTTCAGTACTCCTTTCTGAAGTCTGCAGAAATTCTTTGTAAATGGGATGCAAGGGTCCGTCTTTGCTTGTGAAACATCTATGTCTAGGGGTGGGGTGACTGGGGACTGGCCTTGAAGCTAAATGTGTTCAATGTTTCACGTATAACTAAAAACATCAGTCAGTGGACATTATTTTTAAAATGGTGGGTGGTGAAGGTGATGTCTTCCTTTCATCCTTGGTTCTGCCACTGATTTCTTAATTTGGGGGCTAACTTATTTGCCAAGTGTAATTTTTCGGTGCCTCTGGAATGTAAACTTCTGCAGGGCTGCTGTGAGATTTACCGAAAGAAAGGGAAGTATAGGGACTTCCCTGGTGGCCCAGTGACTAGGATTCTGCTCTGCCAATGCAGGGGGCCCAGGTTCAATCCCTGGTCAGGGAACTAGATCCCACATGCTGCAACTAAGACCCAGGTAGCCAAATAATAAACAATTAAAATATATTTAAAAAAAAAAGAAAAAAAGGAAAGGTAAGTGTAAAAGTAAGAAATGTAGATCATGAATACCTCTTGTTCTTCAACCCCTGCCAGTCAGTAAGAGTGGGTACTAGAGAAGAAAGTTTCTTTTGGTATTTAAATGAGTTCATTTCTTTAAGGAAGAGTATAAAAACAGGAAATAGCATTTCCAATGTCCTACCCCATGGGCTTCCTAGGTGGCGCTAGTGATAAAGAACTGCCTGCCTATGCAGGAGATTCAAGATGAATCTCCCTGGGTGGGGAAGATCCCCTGGAGGAGGGCATGATAATCCCATGGACAGAAGAGCCTGGCGGGCTCCAGTCCATAGAGTCACAAAGAGTCAAACACAATTGAAGCAACTTAGCACATACACAGTGTTTTCCTATAGGTTCTTGAGATAATAAGCTTGATATTCTTCATTGGCAAACTGCATAATCATTAGCTCATCTTAGGAAATAATATTTTGGTTATGTCTTTCCCTCCCACATAAAAATTCCCATCTAAATCAGGGATCAGCAGACTAGGGCCTGCTGGCCAAATCTGGTCCTCCATCTTATTTATTAGAAAAGTTATACCCATTCATTTACATGTTATCCAGCTGCTTTCACAGCACAGTGAAAGAAATGGGTAGTTTGTCTGCAAAGAGAAATATTCACGCTCTGGACTTTTACAGAAAAAAGCATGTATTGCCACTTCAACTAATTTCTTGATTTTTCTTTCTATGTACTGTATCAAATAATACATTGAATCCCATGCCAAATTTTAGTAGGAATAGATTAACTTTACACTGAACTGTATGTTTAGTCAATGTAATAGTGTCAGCAGAAACCAGGGTAGCTCTTCATTTTGGTTTTTATCTGATTGGACCTGAGAAATAAACTCTCTAAACAAAAGATTTTAGTCAGAAGTGTTCATGAAAATCCTTGGCTTTTCTAACAATATTTCAAAGGGTAGAAAATAATAAGAGGTCAAGGCAAGAACTTATGAATCTATGAGAACTCTTTAGAAAAAGCAATTAAGGTTAATATCCTATTACTGTGCTGTGGTATTTGGTTCAAAGAACTTTGCGAAAAGATTTACAGTGACTTTCAAAAATGGTTGCAGCACTGAAACTGTAATAGCAGAATATCAGTGCAAAGATATGTGATGGCTTCTTGGACTGCACGAGGCCCTGGGTGATGGGCTCGAGAGTCTCTCCCCTGTGAACTGCCATGCAAAATTGGGGTGAATGATATTTCAGGAAGGGTAGGGATCTTTTCTAATCAAAGAATGCAAAATTGTCTGAGGGTTTAGTTGTGCGAAAATTCGCAGTTTTCTCTAGTCCTCGCATAACCCACCCTCTTCCCCAAATGGGAGTAGAGGAAGTCAGTCAGCTCTAAAAATAATAAAATGGTAGAACTGACTTTAATGAGAGGCTTTTGAGGATGATAATCATGACTGTCAACATTTCAGGAATGTATAAAGAATCTAAGAGATGAACTAGATCGGAGTTTTTAAACTCTGCTCCAGGGCGGATGGTTCTGTGGGTTCTCTGAGACACCCTCACGGGCTGCAGCAGTTGGAGGTCTGGGTGGGTCAACGTCTTGCCTCCCTCTTTTTTTCCTCCCTCTTGTTTTCTTTTTTTCATTTTATTTTTCAGTGCCTTTGTTTTCTATGTACTACCTTACATATAAGAGTTGCCTTATGATGAGTGTTTTACTGAACTAGTATTGCATTTCTGTTTTGAAACCATAGATTCTAGGTCAACTCTAAAGGTTTTGCAAATGAGGGAACTGAAGCTACAGTAATTTGAATGTCTCTGCCTGGGTCATACATTAAATTATCGTAGAGCCACAATTAGAGTCTAGCTTTCCTGTGCTCAGTTGAGAGCAGCTTTTCTTTGATTCTTTAATGAGGAGGAGAAGACTCCTATGCCTTAGTCCACTGGAGACAAGGGGTAAATCTTTGTATTAATACCCTCACCTATGGGTATTAAAATAAGAGCTTAGTCTTTAGCAGCTATTGTGACTTTTGTCATCATGCTATGATAATAGTTCTTAAATTCTTCTATGCCTGAGAATCACCAAGGGAACTCATTAAAAAAATTCAGGTTCCCATTTATCTTTCCTGAAAATTCTGATGTGGAATAGCTAATCAAACATCCCAGGTGCTCCTGATATAATGGTTCATGCACCCTAGTTTAAAAATTACTGTCTTAAAACTTCTGTAGCTGGATCTTGAAGGATACGCGTGAGAGCACTATTAGTAATTCTTTGGTCCCATACCCTCTTTTGAGGCAAAGTATTATGCACCAGATGATGTTAACATATCAGCCTGTGGTATGGTAACAAACCAACCCCATTCATGGCATTCTGTAGGGACTGCTTCTGTCTCACAAGCCTGCTGTGGGAGCCTGTGGTCAGAGAAGTAGGTGTGGAGGTGACTATAGAAGAGTAAGAGGGATGTATTGTAAAATCATGCTCAACAAGCTTGTCACTTAGATATAACAAGTGAACAGGTACATAATCACGAGCGGGCAGTTCATGCATTTTTACGGCTGGTCACACTCTTGTAACCAGCACCCAGATCAAGAAACAGGATGTCTAAAAAATGGTCTGTCCTTCCCTAGTCTTTACCCGTCTCTATCACCAGTAAGTACAGCAAACATGCAGGATTTTGATTTCAGGTTTAGAAGTAGGTTATACTTCTTCCCATTACATTCTGTTGCCTGGGACACTGACATATGGACCCCGCCCTCACTGCAGGGAGTACTGGGAAATGCAGTGTTCCTTTGTTCCCAGGATGTCAATCAGTGTGGTTAACATTGAAGTTGTTTCTATTATGGTTAATATTATAACCTAGAATGTAATCTCATAGTCCAAATAATTACACTTTCTTTGCTCTTCTATGGCTGTGGCAGACTAAATAAAAATTTGCGTGCTTTCTAACTTATTTTTTTCTCCTTTACCTTTTGTTTACTTTTCTTTAGAAATGAAACTCATTCTTGAATGAGTATTATTCATATATTAATGATTACTTGAATACTATTATATGGAATTGTGGATGATTGGTAATTTAAAACAAGATGGAAAAGAGCTTAGTCTTTAGCAGCTATTGTGACTTTTGTCATCATGCTATGATAATAGTTCTTAAATTCTTCTATGCCTGAGAATCACCAAGGGAACTCATTAAAAAAATTCAGGTTCCCATTTATCTTTCCTGAAAATTCTGATGTGGAATAGCTAATCAAACATCCCAGGTGCTCCTGATATAATGGTTCATGCACCCTAGTTTAAAAATTACTGTCTTAAAACTTCTGTAGCTGGATCTTGAAGGATACGCGTGAGAGCACTATTAGTAATTCTTTGGTCCCATACCCTCTTTTGAGGCAAAGTATTATGCACCAGATGATGTTAACATATCAGCCTGTGGTATGGTAACAAACCAACCCCATTCATGGCATTCTGTAGGGACTGCTTCTGTCTCACAAGCCTGCTGTGGGAGCCTGTGGTCAGAGAAGTAGGTGTGGAGGTGACTATAGAAGAGTAAGAGGGATGTATTGTAAAATCATGCTCAACAAGCTTGTCACTTAGATATAACAAGTGAACAGGTACATAATCACGAGCGGGCAGTTCATGCATTTTTACGGCTGGTCACACTCTTGTAACCAGCACCCAGATCAAGAAACAGGATGTCTAAAAAATGGTCTGTCCTTCCCTAGTCTTTACCCGTCTCTATCACCAGTAAGTACAGCAAACATGCAGGATTTTGATTTCAGGTTTAGAAGTAGGTTATACTTCTTCCCATTACATTCTGTTGCCTGGGACACTGACATATGGACCCCGCCCTCACTGCAGGGAGTACTGGGAAATGCAGTGTTCCTTTGTTCCCAGGATGTCAATCAGTGTGGTTAACATTGAAGTTGTTTCTATTATGGTTAATATTATAACCTAGAATGTAATCTCATAGTCCAAATAATTACACTTTCTTTGCTCTTCTATGGCTGTGGCAGACTAAATAAAAATTTGCGTGCTTTCTAACTTATTTTTTTCTCCTTTACCTTTTGTTTACTTTTCTTTAGAAATGAAACTCATTCTTGAATGAGTATTATTCATATATTAATGATTACTTGAATACTATTATATGGAATTGTGGATGATTGGTAATTTAAAACAAGATGGAAAAAAATTTGGTTTTTTTTTGTTTGTTTTTTTTTAACATGTCCTGAATACCATATGAGTTTCATGGGAGTGAGCATTAATCCCTGTGGGTCCTGGGCTCCTGATGAATGTCCAAGCGTGCACTAGGTGTGTCTTTCTTTAGACTGCAAGAGTAATTTCTCCACTTGTTTCTTACTCTAGCTTTTTGACATTTGAAGTAATTGTCTTTATTGTGAAACGCTTAAGCCTGTTTGTTAAGCACTTGCGATTCAGCTCTGTTGTTTCACACAGAAGTGGCTTGTTCCCTTCCATTGTTTAGTAGTATTCCGTCATCGCAGGCATGTACCATCTTTTATTTATCTGTTCATCAGATATTGAACATTGTTTCTAGTGTTAGCTATTATGGAGTTGCTGTATGCATACACATAGAAGTCTTTGTGTGGGCATTTTTAATTTATTTTTATTTTATTTTTATAGAGTTTTGTTGTTTACTGCTATATAGAAACCCGAATCAGTCCTAGGTGTACCCTTGACCCCTCCCACCCGAACCTCCCTCCTAGACATGTTTTTATTTCTCTTAGGTAAATGACTATCAGTAGAATTGCTGAGTTATATAGGAATTGTGTGTTTAATGTTTTAAGAAATTGACAGACTCTTTTCCAAAAATGACTGAACCGTTTCACATTTTCTGCCAGCGGTGTAGGAGAGTTCCAGTTTCTCCATATCTTTGACAGTGCTTGTCATTATCTGTCTTTTGGATCATAGCCTTCTTGTGGATATGAAGTGGTATTTCATTGTGGTTTAGTTTGCATTTCCATGATGACTAATGATGCTAAGGAGCCTTTCATAGGCTTATTTGTCTTTCATGTGTCTTCTTTGCTTAAGTATCTTTTCAAATCTTTTGCTCATTTTCATTTGTAAAATATTTTAAAACATTCCAGAATTATATGGTTTAGCGTAGGATTTATCAACCTTGACACTCTTGACATTTTGGATCATTGTTGGTAGTGGGGGTGGTGACCGTCCTCTGTACTGTAGGATAGTTGGCACCATCTTCAGCTTCTGTCTAGGCGCATACTCTCTGTCAGGACAACCAAAATTGTCCATGGATATTGCCAAATGTTGCTGGCACAGGGCTAGGGGGCAAAATTGCTTCTGGGTGAGATCTACTGGTTTAGAAATTGATATGGATTCCGAGAAGTAAAGAGCAAAGGAATGTGGTAAAAGTGGACCTCAACGTGGGTGTTTTACTTACAGGAATATCACTTAGAAAGGTAGAAAGAAGAGGAAGAATTTTAGGGGAGGTATTTCCTTTTTTATAATACATTTTGCTACTAAAGAGGTTTTGTCCTGATAGAGATTTAAGACCAGAGTTATATATCCTGTTCTCCTACCATTGTGACAGCACTGTTGTTTTCTTTCTTGCTTTCCTTTCTGGTCTTTATCCTAAAGTCATTCTTGGTAGACAGGAGACCGCACATGCCTTTAGTGACACGTGTCATGTGGCTTCGACTTTGTGCTCTTAAATCTGAGTTTTCAGTCTACTTCTCCCTTCAGATAGGTTTATTTTCCTGACTTTGAATTGTTTTCCTAGAATAAACATTTATGAAGAATATTACTGGGATTTACTGGGATAAAGGACATAACTTTTCTTTATGGATCTGAATATGCATTACCTCTTTGTTTTTCACATTTGCACCCATTAGGAAATGCCCAATTTCTACAGGCCTTGTTGTACCAAAGATAGTCTTTGAATAAATCACTGTTTCTCTGCCTCGTAGGAAGCAACTGTGCCAGTTTCTAGGCGTCCAACACACTAATAGTCTAATACTTCTCCTTTCTTCAAGATCCTATGCATGAAACAAACAATATGCTAAGTCACAATTCCTGGGCTAAATAAAATCCCCATGGCACACTAAGATTTAAAGTATGAAAAGATGGAAAATGAGTTTAAAAAGATAAATCTGCTTGTGCGCCAAGTAAGGATAGTATTCATACTTTATGCAATAATGCCTCCTTAAGTAAACATCTGAAGGAAGGAATAAAATCTTACTTGGACATAAATCTTTTTTATTAACAGCAAGGTTGTGTGTATAAGTAAGCACTAATGTACCCGAGGGAAGAGGAAATAGGAGGAGTGATCATAGCAAATAAGATGAGGACAAAACTGTTTCTCTGTTCATGATAAATTGACCCAAAGTTGTTTAACTACAACTAAGGGAGGAGAGATGGCCGTTCCGATGGCTCTTCACATGCAGAGTCAAGCTAGTACTTAATCAGTAGCACCTTTCTCTGAGGGCTCTAAAAACCTACTGTCATTCAGGCATCCATGAAAAGTGTTTTCTGTCCCTCTGTCTTTGATTTCCATTACTTAACTGAAAATGGAACAGTAACAAAAATATATACCTGAGATGGAGTTTTGGTCTTTAAGTGTATTTTCTTGAACTATAGCTGATTTGTCATACTGTGTTAATCTCTGCTGTATAGCAGAGTGACTCCATTTATACACATATACCCATTCATTTTCATATTGTTTGTCATTATGGTTTATCATAGAGTACTGAATGCCATTCCCTGTGCTCTGCAGTAGGACCTTGTTTATCTATCCTGGATATAGTGGTTTGCATGAGATGGAACTTTCTGATTGCAGCTCTGCTTCTTTTGTGCAGAGATAAGAGGGACACTTGCATGGGTGGGAAGGCATCTGGACTAGGCAGAACCTCATATCTCCCTGGAAAGAATTAGGGTTAGAGATAGAGTTTCACAAACAAGTTCCCCTTTACACATGTGAACCATGAGGGACAGTGCAGTTAAATGAGTAAAAGCAGTGGCATTAGGTGGGAAGTAGCTCCTTTATGCCCCCTGGGGACAATGAGGAGGGACCCCTATGCATATAGGCAAGTCTCTTAAACCACCCTTTACTATACTCATCTGATCACAGAATCCTATATTTGTATAACTTCATGAAGTTCTTATAGAACTAATGTTCGAGAGAGTGCATTGAAGAAAATGTTTTTATGGCAATGTTATGACATCATAATCATAACTGAAATACTAATAAATTGTAAAGAAAAAGATTCAGCTTCTTTAGGAGTTTTTCAGTGATACCCATTGTTGCACTTGATGCTTGTATCTAAGGTCAGTTACAAACCCCAAAATTTTCAACTCTGGCACTTCATTGCATTCATGTAGTAGAAATGTTTAGCTCAACCAGATATCATTTAGAATTCTGATATTGAAATGAATAATCCAAGGTGTTAGTAAGCACTACATTTACCATATTGAGCTGCTATGATTCTGGTGAAAGGCGGCCTTATTGAGAGCAGATTCCCATTTTTCAGCAGTTTTTTAAAATATTAAAACTGGGTTATAGACAGAGCCATTTGTGGATTCTTAATGGTGTTAGACACAAGGTTGGTGACCACTGGGCAAGAATGTCTTTTCTTGAGCCCCTGTGTGGTTATTATTTTGTCTTTGTTGCCAGGTAGACTATCAAGCATGTAGTTAAGAATTGGAGAATAGTCGTAGTTTTCATCTTTAGAAGACTGAATCAATTGGAAGTTTTATTGAGTGTTTTTCATTATGTTAAATGGAAGATAAATTAGTTTTTTATCTCTTCTTTGCACAAATCATGTATCAAATTTTAAACATACATCAGCTCCTTCTGTAGTTATCTCTTAAAAACCAAGAAGTGAGATAAGACCAAAGTGGTGGAATTGGGAGGAGTTTTCCTGGCAGGAAGTATCACATATGATACTGGATATTGTGATTAATTTTACAGTGGCTAAAATTGTCATGTGGACAAGGTGTTTTCCCTGGTAGCATCTCTTCCTTTTTCTGTTTTATCATGCATTCAAGTTAGGGAGAGAGGGAGGTTTGTGTTTTAAATCCTGGGTCCACCATGTAATTTTACTTAGCATGTAGGAGTCTCAATTTCCTCTTTTCCAAAGAGGAACATGTTTACATCACAGCATGTTACATGTATTAAATGAAATTCCAACTATGAAGGATTCAGTATAGTTCCTGGAATAAAATATATGCCCTTGATGTGTTAATTTCTTGCCCTTCATTCCTTTCCTTCACATTTAAGATTCTTCCCATGGAACCTCTTGGCTGAGTTCCATGTGGGTCGCCCCTAATCCCCTTCCCCTACACATTTTTTTTCTACCTCATTTTTAATTTTTTTTTCCTACAGCAGCCAGCATACAGGTCTTAGTTCCCCTATCCAGGGCTGAAAGCTGCACCCTGTGCAGTGGAAGCACAGTGTCTTCACTGCTGGATCACCAGGGAAGGCCTCTTCATTTTTAACTGAACAGTTTTATCTTCCTTTCCATTGTCTTATTCCTTCATCTTCCCTCTCTCCCTTTCTGTTGGACTTTCTCCCAGGCTTCAGCCCTACCTTGACCTCACCATCCTGAAAAAGTCCTGGTTCTACTCTGTTCCTCCTTTGAACTCCTAGTGTTTTACCCAAAATCCTGCAGCATGTTGTCTTTGCCAGCTGCTTGCATTTCTCTCTTCCTTCACTCCAACTTTAATTCTTACCATCTAGCCTGCATCCTGCTCTTTTACTGCAAACACCTCTCTTGAAGGTTAACAAGACACCATTCCTCAAAATTCAATAACATCCTTCAGTCCTCATTTTTCTAGACTGTTCTGCTAAATTCAATTCTCTTGACTCCCCTTAAAAGTGTCTTTTGCCTTCTACTGAAAATTTATCATCCAAGTCCTTTTTCTCCCTCTCTAGCCACTGCAGTTCTGTAGGATTAAATTATGTCTGCAGATGAATTGGACCAGCTGTTTTCCTCTCATAGTCACTTTGTTGTCACTTGAGAAGGGGGCCACGGGGAAGTGATCCTTTCCAACCAGATTGGCTCTGAGTAAACTTTCGACACTGCCTTTATCCTCCTCGTTTTCAAAATGATGGTGCCAGCTGTCCTGGCTGTAGGTTATAAGCCACTGAACACAAACAAACTGATACCAGAGTTATTCAAACTGTCTTTGGGCATGTAAACAGGAGACACGGTAATGTCACAGAATCTTTCATTTTATTTTTGAGCCAAATCAGCATGTCTTAGAAATCCCATCTAGCCGTCCTCCCATTCACCCATGGTTTTGCACACAGCAATATCATGAATCTTTGTTAATCAAGATCTCGGGGTCTCTGAAGTTTTAATAATGAGGACTAAGAAACATGACGAGATTAGCTGGTAAGGAGGTCATGTTTTCAAAGGGACTGTCCTGCTTCAGGGACAGTCCCACATAGTGAATGGATAAACTCAGGACATGAAGTAATTAATTTTCTTTCCTATTTGCATACCACTGTTTGACTATAATTTCTAGTGATTTCTAGTCTATGTAGAACAACTGAATCAACAAATTTTCTCTACCCTTTCACCTTTCCTCTGTGTGTGTGTTTTTCTAGGCCTAACTACAAAGCACTATTAGAAAGTATTTCTAATTCAGATATTTTGTATTTAGAGAATGTAGTGGGTGTTTCAGGCTCTGATGACAGCTTGAATCTCGATCGGGGTGTTTCCTTTGGATGTCAAACTTTGAGCAAGTTGATTAATGTCGGCCTCCTCAGTGTAAAGGATTAAATGATGCAGTGCTTATAAAGCAGTTAACACATGGCTTGGCTATTCCTCCAGTGGCATGTTTCTTCTTAGCTTGGTAGATCCTTTTTTTTGGGGGGGGGCGAGTTGGGGAGGGAGGGGGGCGGGCAAGCCACTTCTGTTGGTCTTTCTTTTATCTATTTTCATCCATCTTTGTTCTTCTGCCCATGTGGGCCTCCCATCGCGGTGGCCTCTGTTGTCGCAGAGCACCGGCTCTGGGCGCATGCGCTCCAGAGCTCCGGCTTGGTAATTGGACACATCGGTCCAGCTGCTGCGCGGCACGTGGGATCTTCCCAGGCCAGGGATCGAACCGGCGTCGCTTGCACTGCAAGGCGGTGTCCTTACCCACTGAACCACCAGGGAAGCCCTGGTAGATCCTTTTTACCCATGCGCCACCAAAGCCCTGGTGAACAGCCTGCCGGGCTCAGGCTTCCATACAAGCCCCACCTCCACCCCCACTCCCTGCCCCCATATGGCTTTGCTTCTAAAGATCTAGTCCCTTTTAAGTTCTGTGTGTTTGGGGCGAGGGCGGGGGGTGAGTAAGAATATACTCAAGCTTTCAAAAAAAAATATATTCATAAGTGAACCAAAAATAGAATAGAGGTAAAAATCTCATCTCTGAGAATGTCACTGAAATATTAATTTTGAAATGGGCAGATAGGCAGGAAGAATCAGGCCTGTTCTGCCCCAGCCTCTATCCGACACAGGAGGAGCTGAGGTAGCAGAGGGATGTAGTGCTCCAAAGAGAGGCAAAAGGAAGTGAGGAAAGGAAGTCCCCACTGGTGTACAGCTCCCATAGCTCTGGGGCTGGAAAAAGGCAGATCTTGCTTGTAAAGGGCGGCATCTACTAACTATCTAAAGCACTTTTACCCTTTCACCTTTCCTCTGTGTGTGTGTTTTTCTAGGCCTAACTACAAAGCACTATTAGAAAGTATTTCTAATTCAGATATTTTGTATTTAGAGAATGTAGTGGGTGTTTCAGGCTCTGATGACAGCTTGAATCTCGATCGGGGTGTTTCCTTTGGATGTCAAACTTTGAGCAAGTTGATTAATGTCGGCCTCCTCAGTGTAAAGGATTAAATGATGCAGTGCTTATAAAGCAGTTAACACATGGCTTGGCTATTCCTCCAGTGGCATGTTTCTTCTTAGCTTGGTAGATCCTTTTTTGGGGGCGAGTTGGGGAGGGAGGGGGGCGGGCAAGCCACTTCTGTTGGTCTTTCTTTTATCTATTTTCATCCATCTTTGTTCTTCTGCCCATGTGGGCCTCCCATCGCGGTGGCCTCTGTTGTCGCAGAGCACCGGCTCTGGGCGCATGCGCTCCAGAGCTCCGGCTTGGTAATTGGACACATCGGTCCAGCCGCTCCGCGGCACGTGGGATCTTCCCAGGCCAGGGATCGAACCGGCGTCGCTTGCACTGCAAGGCGGTGTCCTTACCCACTGAACCACCAGGGAAGCCCTGGTAGATCCTTTTTACCCATGCGCCACCAAAGCCCTGGTGAACAGCCTGCCGGGCTCAGGCTTCCATACAAGCCCCACCTCCACCCCCACTCCCTGCCCCCATATGGCTTTGCTTCTAAAGATCTAGTCCCTTTTAAGTTCTGTGTGTTTGGGGCGAGGGCGGGGGGTGAGTAAGAATATACTCAAGCTTTCAAAAAAAAATATATTCATAAGTGAACCAAAAATAGAATAGAGGTAAAAATCTCATCTCTGAGAATGTCACTGAAATATTAATTTTGAAATGGGCAGATAGGCAGGAAGAATCAGGCCTGTTCTGCCCCAGCCTCTATCCGACACAGGAGGAGCTGAGGTAGCAGAGGGATGTAGTGCTCCAAAGAGAGGCAAAAGGAAGTGAGGGAAAGGAAGTCCCCACTGGTGTACAGCTCCCATAGCTCTGGGGCTGGAAAAAGGCAGATCTTGCTTGTAAAGTGCTGGAGCCTCTAGCAGGGCTGGGCCCTAGGCAAGCTTGGAAGTATGCAGGTCAGGCAGGGGCACAGGAACCAGGCATTCCTGACCTGCATATTTCTTGCCGTGTTCCTGGTAGGGATTGCTGGGGAAAGTGGACTGGTAACTCCACCCTCAGCCTTCGCCAGCCACCAGCCACCTTTGGTCTACATACAAACCGACAGCCAACCAGCACTGTAGGACCCCCCTGCTCACAGCGCAAACACTATACTTACTAACTTAATAATAAGCAATGAATGTTGTTTTTTAAAAACTGACTTTCTTGATAATGCAGTTAGAATTATGAATACTCTTCAGTCTTGAATTTGAAATAATATTGTAACAATATATTGTATTATTTGCTATGCTATAAAGGCTTATTTCTTTAGTAATATATTTTTGTTCAATTAATGAAAAACTGAGAAATGTATGAATTAACTTTAAAAAACATCTAGTCCATTAACAACCATAGTTCAGTTGATTAGATCAGGTCAGTAGTTGCACAGAAGACTCCCTTGGGTAAAATTTTTAAAAACACAGGTTTATTGGGTCTACCCAGATTCTCTAGATAAGATCCTCCTCATTAGGGGAGGGTCCTGTGATTCTCTATATTTTTGAGGTCTCCTGGAGCCTAGGTGATCTGCTAGATGTGCAGCTGATCTTTTCACCATGATTGGAAATCAAAAAAATGAGATGGAAAACCTGAGTCCTATTGGAGTCTGGTATTTGAGTTTCTAGTTCTTGAGCAGACAGAAGAGAGGCACTGCTGATAATGTGGTGAATGCTTTCATCATAGCCAGCCTGAGGACAAACATTTATCTGCTCTGTTGGGTATTTCCATGCCACCTCCCTGGTTAAAATGAGTTCTTGAGTGTTCTATGAGTGTGGTGAGCATTCAGACCAGGGCACTTCTGAGAGTGACAGGGGAGCTATTAATAATTATTTTGGGATAACAGACATAAGCCAGAACAGACTCATCAAGATGCATGATTACCCCTAAGATCCTAGCCTAAGTCAAAAAAGGAGAGAGAAACATGAAGGAGGGGAACGCTTTGGAAAAGGTCACACGAGAGTAAAAGATCCTTCATGTTTTGTCTTCTTTCTGCTGCTGCTTCTCCTCCCTGTTGCTTTCCTTAGTGCCCAGTGGAACATACTGATCTTGTCTAGAGAGATTAGGTTGGCAAACACCAGTGTAAGGTGGGATTGGAGCAGAAAGGGGACCCTGTTGGAGTAATGTGTTAACTAGATTATGCCGAGTTGTACAGCCTTTCTGTTCAATTTTGACATACCAACCCAGTCAGCCAAAAGAAGGAGTGAATATTCATGTTTACCCGCCATGCAATCAGGGATGAGCTGAACTCTGGGTCACAAGAATATTGTTGTTATTATTTTTAATATGTATCTATTTGGCTGTGCCTGGTGTTAGTTGTGGTATGTGAGATCTTTTGTTGCTGCCTGTGGGATCTAGTTCCCTGACCAGGGCTTGAACCCAGGTCCTCTTCAGTGGGAGCATGGAGTCTTAGCCACTGGACCACCAAGGAAGACACTGAGAGGCAGGAATTGACAAGGGATTCCTTGCCTTTAGGAAGCTAATGGTACAGTGGGAAGTAGAAGTGCACAGGCCTTTCAAGTATGGTGTGTGGTTAAGGAAAGGTTTCCTTTGGAAAGAAGTAATATAGTAACTCCTGTTACAGGAGTCTACATAAACACAGAAGTAATATTCAACAGGACCCTGGCTACCACCAAGAGCCCCATCAAAACCCCCCATTGTTTACTGGTCTCTTTATTTCCTGTGGCCCATGTTTAGTTTCTGACTGTATTTTGTAATCCTAAATTCTATGTAGCCTTACCCAATACTAACTATAAATGCCTCTTAACTTCTCCTAGTCTGCACTCTTGTTGTCTATTCACAAATCCAGTTTTCTGTGACCATTAATGCTGGGTGAGGACTATGTAAAATAATTGAGAAAGGACTAAAATAATTGAGAAGGAACTATTTTTAATTCAAGAGTAAGATACCTTAACCGAAAGGAATCTCAAAATGTGGAGTTGCCAGATTTAACAAATAAGAATAAAAAATGCCCAGTTAAATTTAAATTGCAAGTAAACAATGAATTTTTCTTTAGTGGTAGTGTGTGCCATGATATACTCGGGAAATTTTTTTCCTAAATTTCATTGTTATCTGAAATTCCAATTTAACTGGCCATCCTGTATTTTATCTGACAACTCTGCATATTCCAGGAGTTAAGTGTGACTCAAGAACCTGCTGGAACTCTATGATTTGATCCTCACTATTATAGCCCTAGTCCTATCAAAGATTTTCTCATTCTTTCAAAAACTATTAAACGCATTACCCTTTCTGTTCAATTTTGACATACCAACCCAGCCAAAGAAGGAGTGAATATTCATGTTTACCCGCCATGCAATCAGGGATGAGCTGAACTCTGGGTCACAAGAATATTGTTGTTATTATTTTTAATATGTATCTATTTGGCTGTGCCTGGTGTTAGTTGTGGTATGTGAGATCTTTTGTTGCTGCCTGTGGGATCTAGTTCCCTGACCAGGGCTTGAACCCAGGTCCTCTTCAGTGGGAGCATGGAGTCTTAGCCACTGGACCACCAAGGAAGACACTGAGAGGCAGGAATTGACAAGGGATTCCTTGCCTTTAGGAAGCTAATGGTACAGTGGGAAGTAGAAGTGCACAGGCCTTTCAAGTATGGTGTGTGGTTAAGGAAAGGTTTCCTTTGGAAAGAAGTAATATAGTAACTCCTGTTACAGGAGTCTACATAAACACAGAAGTAATATTCAACAGGACCCTGGCTACCACCAAGAGCCCCATCAAAACCCCCCATTGTTTACTGGTCTCTTTATTTCCTGTGGCCCATGTTTAGTTTCTGACTGTATTTTGTAATCCTAAATTCTATGTAGCCTTACCCAATACTAACTATAAATGCCTCTTAACTTCTCCTAGTCTGCACTCTTGTTGTCTATTCACAAATCCAGTTTTCTGTGACCATTAATGCTGGGTGAGGACTATGTAAAATAATTGAGAAAGGACTAAAATAATTGAGAAGGAACTATTTTTAATTCAAGAGTAAGATACCTTAACCGAAAGGAATCTCAAAATGTGGAGTTGCCAGATTTAACAAATAAGAATAAAAAATGCCCAGTTAAATTTAAATTGCAAGTAAACAATGAATTTTTCTTTAGTGGTAGTGTGTGCCATGATATACTCGGGAAATTTTTTTCCTAAATTTCATTGTTATCTGAAATTCCAATTTAACTGGCCATCCTGTATTTTATCTGACAACTCTGCATATTCCAGGAGTTAAGTGTGACTCAAGAACCTGCTGGAACTCTATGATTTGATCCTCACTATTATAGCCCTAGTCCTAACCATGCCTCATCATGAAATGATTTTCTCTCATTCTTTCAAAAACTATTAATTAAATCTACGGTGGTTCAGGACACAGGTTCAAAGCTCAGGGCAATGGATCAGAGTGAACAGCGGAGCTGGCGAAGGGGAAGTTGAGATGCAGTTGGTGGCGTGCAGCTATAAGCATGGTGTCTCAGGGAAGCCCCCATAGGAGACCATCATCGGCTGGAGCTGGGCAGAGCAGAATGGGGAGATTTGGATATGGAGGCAGACATCCATTGGACCATGTAATCAAGGCAAGGAAACTTCTGGGAGGCAGAATTTGCACTTTGTTTTAAATTTCCAAAGGGCTTACAACAGTCTTTGCACGTAGTGACTGTCCAAATATTTGTTGAATGAAGTGGCCTCTTCGAGGGCGATGTCTTGTGCCTTTTCCTTCTCCATAATCTGCTGGGAAATTGATTTCTTTAGCCAGCTGCTGCATATGATTTGCTTTCCTTCTATCAGTTTGTGAATGGCCCCATGGGGTTCAGCAAAAGAATCAGCGTGAGGAAGAGGGCTGGTAGATTGGGCAGTCAAGCTAGGCAGAGGGCTGCCTTTTAACACTAGGACCGAATATATGAGACAGAAAGAGAGAGAGGGAGAGAGAGTGTGTGTGTGTATGTGGTAAGAGTGACAATTGTGAGTGCTGTGCTAAGGAGAGATTGCTCCTTTGACATTTTACAATAGAAAACTTTGATTAGACCCTCCAAAGTACAGGTTAATTACAAAATGAGGCAGAATCAATCCTGAAGGCAAGAACGAGAATATTGAAGACAGATTAGCGGCAGGTCCTTGAGTGTTGGCTCTGCCTGAGCAGAGGGGCAGAAAGTCCACTGAGAGGCCCCCATCCTGAGCAGCAAGCACTCTTGGGTTTCCTCCTACCGCACTTTCTGGTGTCTCTGCTTTGCAGCCTTCTGGAACATTGCCAGCCGTCTCCAGGGGTGTTAAGAAATATCAAAAGCAAAATTAAAATGAATCAACTTCCATTTAAAATGCAATTTTATATCAATGTATATTTAGCACTTTAGGACCAGTGGGATTGGGTGTTAGAAAACCAGACAAAGTGATGGGGCAGCAGTGTTACAAATTTGAGGCTGGGAAAAAGGAAAACATGCTAATGACTTGCTAAGGGATTGGACACTGCTGGGGAAGAGACTGGTAGAAAAACAGTCTCGAAATTCAGTTTTAATCAAACTCTGGGGAATTCATCTCTATTTTTGAACTTGCCCTCATGGTATCTGATTTTGATCTTCATGTGTTTATGACCCATTCATTCAATGCCATCGTATGTGCTGACTCTTTGCTAAGCATCAGCCTTATGAACACATAAGGTGGGCTTTTTCATGGGTTCCTTTAACACCCTCCTGTTGCCATCCCATCTGCAAATGCTGTGCTGGCCTGCAGTAGGGACTGGAAAGAGGTTCAGCATCAGAGACTGAAATGCGGTGACCTCAACGGTGGGAACCAATGAGAGAGCCCAAGGGTGCAGGTGCGTCATATCACTTCTGTACACAAGAAGATACGGACGGTAAAGGCTTTGAGCATAATGTGTGCCGATCTTAAGGACAAACTGGGGTAGAGCAAGAGAGACACTGAAATGTTCTCTTCTTTTACAGACTTAAGTTTAATGGTAATTAATAGTAGTTCTCTTTCCTCTTGTCTTTCATGTAGGATGAGAGGCCTTCCATGTTCTGTGTATGATCAAAGCCATAAAGGGGCCAGAGATTGAAGATTTGGGCTAATTTTATTTCATCTTGCAGCACTTCATTTTTTTATTGACTATCATATAACTGAAATATCTTTTAGATAGCAAAATTTATGCTTCCTCAATATCAGAAAAATGAATAAATTAGGTTTTTTGGCATGTAGAGTTAATGATGTAATTAGGATGATTAACCATCAGTAATTATGAAAGTAAGTGTAAATTAAGTGTAAATCTAAGCAGGACTTAGAGTTCAATATAGTTATTTTGTATCTACTATTCAATATTATGCATTTTATTGAGTATTTTTATCTGGAACCTATTTTTGAAACATATTTGAAATTTTGAAATATAGAGTAATAGAAGCAACGTAGCTTTTATCAGAAAGAGACAAACAAGGATAAAAATCATGGTATCAGAAAATGACTAATAAATTGTTTTTCAAAAATTATTCTGTTAAAATATTCAGTAAAGATATTTTAAACATATGGTTCAAGTTTAAAGAGTGATACAATACACAAGCATGTATCCATAACCCAAATATGTGTATGTTTTTATAATCATGATGCAAAAATGTTATAGTGAATTGAAGAACAAAAACTTTTAAAAAATAGGCAAGTAATAGAAATGAAAGAGGAGATAATAATGTAAAAGTAATTTCCACATTTGAAATTTAGGCCAAAAGAAAAAAATGAACCCGCACAAATATGCCTTCTGCCTTTTTCTATGAAACAATTACAATGAAAAAATTTCAATGTAAAAAATTATTTCATTGGAAAAGTAGAAATAAGTGCTTTAAATTTAAATCATGAATCCTGTTCAAATATTTTTTAAGTAGAAGGAAAAAAGAAAGGAAAATAGAGAATTTCCAGTCATCTTCTTGGGCTGTTTTTGAAGATTTTTTTCCGAAATGAACATGAGGCTCTGTGCCCTTGTCCTGCTGTCTTGTGTTTCTCTGTAAATGACTAGAATATTTGGGAAAGAGAAGTCCACATGCTTGAGGGACTTTTGATTTCTACTGACTGGTACTGTTGGAGCCTGAAATAATCCTTAAATTAAATATGTCCAAGAATCTGACCAGAAAGAATGCTTGACAACAAACTTAGATATGTATTGTCATATTCATGACAGATAGCATTGGTTTCCGTAAACCGGCAAGTCCTAGCATATCTCAGTGCTGATAGGTCTTAATTTCTCTTAGATTTAAAAGTGTGAATTGATCTGTACTCATCATGCTCAACTGGGGCTGGTTCTGCCCCCAGGAGACACTTGCCTGATTTTGGAGACATTTTGGGGTTGTCACAACTGGTGAGGGTGTTGCTATGTACTGGTATCTAGAAGGGTACAGACCAGGGATGCTGCTGAACATCCTACAATGCACAGGACCACCCCCACCACACAAAAATGATCCAGCCCCAAATATCAGTAGTGCCCAAGGTTGAGGAACCTTGATCTACACACAAAAAAGATCAAGGGTTTAAATTTATGTCCTAAAATGAGTATATAGGAGGACATTGCTTATGCACAGTCTTTCTTCTGATAATAATACACTGTATTTGATAATAAAAATTACTTCTAAAAATTTGCCTTTACAGCTAAGAAATGTATACTTGTATCATCTTACAGTGTATACATCTAAGTTTTATAGCAAATGTTCTCTTTTTTATATTTGTTTTGCAACTGTATCAGAAAACAGATGATTTAGCAAGTTCAGACATGTTCCATTCATCCTGATCATGCATGAAGCGTCTGCCAGAAAAGGATCATTTCATACCATATTTCATGTTGGCAAACAGACTTGGGTGGTTTTAGTAGTGCTCTTAGCATTTGAACAAATATCTTCCATCTTCATGGAAAAGAAGGTTTATTAAAATAGTTGGCCAACAAATTATCTTTGATTATGGATTTTACTTCATAGAAATAAGTCTTAATTTTCTCCCAAAAGTAGAAGGAAAAAGAAAGGAAAATAGAGAATTTCCAGTCATCTTCTTGGGCTGTTTTTGAAGATTTTTTCCGAAATGAACATGAGGCTCTGTGCCCTTGTCCTGCTGTCTTGTGTTTCTCTGTAAATGACTAGAATATTTGGGAAAGAGAAGTCCACATGCTTGAGGGACTTTTGATTTCTACTGACTGGTACTGTTGGAGCCTGAAATAATCCTTAAATTAAATATGTCCAAGAATCTGACCAGAAAGAATGCTTGACAACAAACTTAGATATGTATTGTCATATTCATGACAGATAGCATTGGTTTCCGTAAACCGGCAAGTCCTAGCATATCTCAGTGCTGATAGGTCTTAATTTCTCTTAGATTTAAAAGTGTGAATTGATCTGTACTCATCATGCTCAACTGGGGCTGGTTCTGCCCCCAGGAGACACTTGCCTGATTTTGGAGACATTTTGGGGTTGTCACAACTGGTGAGGGTGTTGCTATGTACTGGTATCTAGAAGGGTACAGACCAGGGATGCTGCTGAACATCCTACAATGCACAGGACCACCCCCACCACACAAAAATGATCCAGCCCCAAATATCAGTAGTGCCCAAGGTTGAGGAACCTTGATCTACACACAAAAAAGATCAAGGGTTTAAATTTATGTCCTAAAATGAGTATATAGGAGGACATTGCTTATGCACAGTCTTTCTTCTGATAATAATACACTGTATTTGATAATAAAAATTACTTCTAAAAATTTGCCTTTACAGCTAAGAAATGTATACTTGTATCATCTTACAGTGTATACATCTAAGTTTTATAGCAAATGTTCTCTTTTTTATATTTGTTTTGCAACTGTATCAGAAAACAGATGATTTAGCAAGTTCAGACATGTTCCATTCATCCTGATCATGCATGAAGCGTCTGCCAGAAAAGGATCATTTCATACCATATTTCATGTTGGCAAACAGACTTGGGTGGTTTTAGTAGTGCTCTTAGCATTTGAACAAATATCTTCCATCTTCATGGAAAAGAAGGTTTATTAAAATATTGCAAATTAAATTCTCTTTCATTTATCAGTGCCAACATATTTTATTTATCTTTGTATTATGTGACTTTGATACTTGGCCATAAATTTAGAAAAAGAGGCTATATTTATGTATTAACCTTGGGGATTTCTAGAAAGGTTTTCGTTACAATCTTTTCTACTACCCCTTTCTCCTTGATGTTTCGCCCCAAAGGATTTTATTTACCCAGATCTAATTCATACTCAACAATTTCTCCTATTTTTTTATTGTGTCTAAATATTAACAATAATTTTTAATATCAGTATACATTTAGTGTTCAAATTTTCAGTTGTCTCAGTATTTGCTTATTTTGGTAACTTGTTTGAACTAGGATCCCAATAAAGTCTACACATTACAAGTAACTGTGTCTCTATAGGTTCCCCCTTATCATGCTCTCTCTCTTTTATAATGTGCTTTTTGAAGAAACTGGGTCATTTATCCTGAAGAGCTTCTACTCAGTCTGGGTTTGGCTGATTTTAATTCCACAGCACACTTAACAGGTTTCTAGTTTCTTTGTATTTCCTGTAGATTGATAGTTGAGTCAAGACATCATTTAGTCTTAAAATTAAAATGAAGGCAGAAAAGATCATCCCCATATTTTGTTTTTTAAAATCTTTTTGGAAGTCCATATTTCAGAGAAAAATAATAGCTTAATACAAAATTTTGGAAACTGGCCAGGAAACTAAAGTATATCTTTCCTATTTATTATAATAGGACTGTTATAGTCTTAATTATTATATAATATTATTGTTGTATATTATGCATATGTGTGCTCAGTTACTCAGTCATGTCCAACTCTTTGTGACCCCATAGACTATAGCCTGCCTGGCTCCTCTGTCCATGGGATTTCCCAGGCAAGAATACTGGCGTTGGTTGCCATTTCCTTCTCCAGGGAATCTTCCCCACCCAGGGATTGAATCCGAATCTCTTGCATTAACAGGCAGATTCTTTCTTTCTTTCTTTCTTTCTTTCTTTCTTTCTTTCTTTCTTTCTTTCTTTCTTTATTATTGGTGGAGGGTGGGGTGGGGAGGAAGGGGAGCAGGCGGGCCACTTCTATTGGTTTTTCATTTATCTATTTTCATCCATCTTTGTTCTTTGGCCCATGTGGGCCTCTAATCGCGGTGGCCTCTGTTGTCACAGAGCACCAGCTCAGGGCGCATGCGCTCCAGAGCTCCGGCTCGGTAATTGGACACATGGGTCCAGCCGCTCCGCGGCACATGGGATCTTCCCAGGCCAGGGAACGAACCGGCGCCCCTTGCACTGCAAGGCGGTGTCCTTACCCACTGGACCACCAGGGAAGCCCGACAGGCAGATTCTTTACCACTGAGCCACCTGAGAAGCCTATTAAATATTATATTTCTATTATACTTATTATTAAATACCAGTGGTTTAAAAAATGAGACAGCTTTTTCTTGATATATTCTTGGGTTGCCACTGGGAAACAGCATAACAGAAATTGATAGAGTAGAGCCAGGCAGCGGCCTACTTTTGTAAATAAAGTTTTATTGGTACAGAACCACAGGTACTCATTTGCACATTGCCTGTGGCTGCTTTCTCACTGCAACAGCAGAGGTGAATAGTTGCCACAAAGATAGACTGACCCTCAGAGTCAAAAATATTTACTATACTATCTGACCCTTTATCAAACAACAATAAAAAAAAAAATCTTGCCATTCTTGACGATACAAGTTAGACCTTTACAAAAGTGATCTATAATCTGCTGTAAACTGTTGACAAAATTTTTCTATTAATAAAAATGTGTCATTGTTATCTATAAATATATAATTTAAAGCTGTAATCATTATTCAACCATGCCATATTTGTACTTTATCATCCTAAACATAGTTTCATATTTATTTATATCTCAAATTTTAAAAGTTGCACATTTAAATATTCTGTGTAAGAGAAATGTCATTAAAATGTGAAACAAAATTCTTGAAAAATGTATATGTATGCTCTTATAAGAGATTCTAATTATCTGACTACAAATATTTTTTTATTAACTGTTCATTTCTATATATATTTACTGTCTTTAAATGCAGTTTTAAAAATCTATAAAGTTAAGAATATTAGGGGCTTAATTACAGTGTCTGTTTGGAGTATTTCTTAGATGGCAGAATCTTTTAGGAACAGTGTTTTCTGAATTATGTGAAATGGTCTCTGGGTTCCTTCTGCAGATGAGAAAATGACTTATTTGTATTTGTTATTGTATATGAATCATTATGTACTATGAATTAATTCAGAACCGACACCATTTGTCCAAAAGGAAATTGTACCTCTTTCTTTAAGACTAACCACTTCTGTTCTCAGATATCCATCCTGTAAAAATTAACACGCACAGGATTTGTCTCAAAAACCCTTGGGAATTATCCCATCAGATTATCCTTGACAAATGTTAAGAAGTATGAAGAGAGGAGGCAGGGTAGAACACAAAAACTCCTTGATTAAAAATTGTAAATCAGTCTTCAACTTCAGAGAAATCTGGATGCCAAACTTGGGAGAAGGACCCAGATGGGAGCATTAGTATTTCTACAGGGAAACCCTGTTTTCATGTCTGAAGCTGTTCTTTTCATGGAGGTCAAGATTATGCAATTACCTGTGTATTAAAGTATTCCAACTGCTGTAATGAACTAGGACTGAACACAGTAGTTTCTTACTCATGTCCAGTGTGTGGAGTAGAGGGAGCCGGGGAAGACTTTCTGCTCCACAGTCAAACAGGAAACTGGATTTTTCAGTCTAGGGTACCGAGCCTGGTTTTTACATTTTCCCAATGCTTAAATGGTTTAAAAATAACAGAAGAATAATATTTTGTGATGCATGAAAATGATATGCAATCTAAATGTCTGTTACCATCATCCAGAGTTAGGTTGGCGCACAGCCATGCCCATTTGTTTCCATCTTGTCTCTGGCTGTCTTCCTGCTGCAAGGGCAGGACTGAGGCTGGCGACAGTGCCCACATGGCCTACAAAGTCTAAATATTTTCTCTCTGCCCTTTATAGGCAAATGTTTGCCAAACCCCTGGTCTAGGGGCTTGGCCATTTTAGGGTGTTTTGGTACCCCGTGGCCAGGAAAGAGAGGGAATTTGGAGAATCTTGGGAGAGGTCTCAGGGCAAGGCTGACCATGAGGCTCTGCCTCCACAGTTGGTCGGAATGCAGACATGTGCCCCGAATACCCACAAGTGGACCTGATCAGTGCAGTCCGGTGAAGCACTACAGGAGAGCACAGATTTTGGTGGACAACTGCCATTTTATATGAGAAATGTATTTTTTGTAGACTCAGCCGTGAGCTGAGGCCTCAACTCTTGTGTTCACATGATTTCAAGATCTGTAAATGCATGAGCTCTTTTATTCCCCCTCCCCACACAGTCATTATTTCAGCTTATCACACCTTATTTCCTCAATGTGCATAGTCACAAAATGAAAGACAGATTGTTTGTTTTTTGTTTTTAGATTTTTTTTTTTTAGACCAAGATGAGCAATGAGCTGAAAACAGCAGGGGTGTCCAATAATTGAGTTGGGTTTGACAGGCTCATTTGTGTGTTTATTGAACTAGTCATGCAATAGGTGTTTGAAATAGCGATCAAAGCAATGTTTTATTTTTCTGGATCCTGTTGTCTTTCTTTTTGTTCTGATTGCACCTGCCAATGTTTGTAAGTTATTGTCAAATGGGCACCTTCTCAAAGGGTAGTGTTTCACTGGAGTATAAATTTCATGTGAAGGTAGAAGTTCCTATAAATCCAAAGATTGCATTCAGCCAGATTTTTCTTTAAAGACAGAAGAAAGATTCAAGTAACATAAAAACAGCAATCAGAGATTTTAAGATATCTACAAGGGGGACTTTCATAGTAAAATCCAGTAGGAACCTTGGGTTTTTTTTTTTTTTTTGGATTCCTTATAATTACCTGACATCACAAATAACTTTTAAAGCTGGCAACAAGAAAAATTTCAGACATTTATCAGTACACTGAAGGCAGTGTAAAGAATTGGTGTCTGATTTATTGCATTCAGAAGATTTATCTGTTTTGGACTCGAATTGGAGCAAGACTGCCTCAGATCATGTCCAAGTGGGTCACATTTGTGCCATCAACCTTGGGTCTGTGAGAGTTTTTGGGAAGCCTTAGTCACAATTGAACAGATGGTGAAGGTTGGAGGTGCATTGGACTAGCAGCTCTATGCTGCCTAGATACAGGGCTCTGGGCATATCAGCTATCTTTAACCGTCAGTTCCTTTGTGTAATTTATATTTTAGGCCATTCTAGCCTGGATTTCCTTCTGTCCACACATGCTGCTGCAGATCTTTCAGCCTCTTGCAAGCAACTCATCCCAACAGGGCCCAAGTTCTGTAGAACACTCCATATATTCATAAATGTATGTTAATTATATATGTATTAAACATAAACAAGCTCTGACAGCTTTGAGCAGGTCATCCACTTTCAGACTCCTGTCCTCTTGAGTGATGGGTTCTGAGGTGTCTGGTGCAGTATAGCTCTGTCACATTCATTGGTTCTCAACTGGGGGTAGTTTTGTTCCCAGAGACATTTTGGATGTATGACTAGCAGTGGGGCATCTTCCTGCCATCTAGCAGGTAGAGGTCAGGGATGCTCTTAAACTTCGTCCAGTGTACAGGACTGCCCCCCAATACAAAGAATGATCTGACCTAAAATTGCAAAGTCTAATGCCAAGATTGAGAAACCCTGAGTTAGATGATGTTTCTAGTCTGAATGACACCAGAACCTACCCAATACTTCAGTTATGGCCAAAGGGAAGCCCCTAGGTATCCGATCCAGTGACTGAGTTTCCTCTTCCTTCCCTTTGGGCAGACGTGTGTCTTATCGGAAGCCTGGTCATGCAGCAGGAGGTTGTTGTGATGTTCATGGTTCATTGCTTCTTCTTCCTTGACTGGGATGCATCAGAATCACTTGGGGAGCTTTAAAATAGCTCTGGTGGTACCCAACCAGTACCCCAGAACAGCTAGAATCATAGAGGATGGGTCCCTGGTTGGAGGCATTTTTTAAGAGGTCCCCATGTGAATCTAGTGTGCAGCTCTAACCCAGACCTCCCACTGCCCACAATTCTGTCATCTTTATTCATGGCCTCACTGTGGGCCCTAAAAGCACCACCATGGAGGTGCTCGGGCAGCCTCTGTCCCACACAGAAGCAACCAGTGGACCCTGCTTGTCATTTACAGCTTTGTAACTTACACATATCAATGTGATGCTGCCAGATCCCCATATCTGAGATTTTGTAGTGAAAACACACTTCTCACTTTTACATAGAACTATTTCTCTGCTGCCATCATAGGGAACCCAACCCTTGTCTGGCACTGCTATAGTGGTGAGTAGCAGCAGATAGAGAGAAAGAAGAAATTGTCAGGATTTTCTCAGCATACAATGCCCTTCTCTCACAGTTTCCTGTAACTTTTCATTAAGTGCAACATGGACATTAAGGCTGTTACCTGGCACAGGGATCGTCACTGAAGTTCATTGTGAACATATCTATATTTTATTTTATTTATTTATTTTTAAAATTTTGGCATCTTTTTTTTTAAATTGGTTCTTTATTTATTTATTTTCACCCATCTTTATTCTTTGGCCTGTGAGGGCCTCCCACTGCAGTGGCCTCTCTCATTGCAGAGGACCAGTTCTGGGCACATGTACCCCAGAGCGCTGGCCCACAATTGGACACACTGGTCCAGCTGTTTGGGGCATGTGTGACCCTCCCAGGCCAGGGATCAAACCAATGCCCCTTGCACTGCAAGGAGGGCTCTTTACCCAACGGACCACCAGGAAAGCCCAATAATCTTATTTTATGAAGGAAAAATAATGCATTCCCAGCTCATCTCAAAACTCTAAACAATTTCCGCCAAATATCACTAAAATACTCTGTAGCAATCCACAGTGGATTTCTGCATAACACAAAGCATATACAACAAAAATGACCAAAGTAGTTAACATTTGATGAAGGCATTAATAGGTTTGTATGCATATGTATACTAATTCATTATAGCAGAGTTTCAATTTAGCTAGTGAATTTGAAGTGTAAATGTATTACAAGTTGTTATGGCAGGTATTTGGAGGGAATAATCAGGGACATCACTTTCAGCCTGTTTCTGTTCACAAAGTGCAAACTTTTCTTGTCACTGTATAGCATCCAAAGGTTCTTCAAATGGAGGAAGCATACCAAGGTTATTTTGATTGGAAGCTTTTCTCTAAGACTGTGGGAAAGTGAAGCCAGATAAGCATTGATTCCAGTAGCCATGCAGCCATCCTGGACCCACCTTCCTAAAGCAGAGTGAGCAGAAACAGCTGAACCAGTTCTTTCCCCTTTGTCCCCCAACCTTTTTGGGGGGCACTCTGTGTTCATTCTTCCAAGAAAGGAAGTGTTCCCAAAAGCTGCATGTGACTAGGGAGGGGGGGGCTGGCTGTCGTTAGAGTTTACCCTTCAACTCTGGAAGTGACCCTTGCTTAATCCCATGGCTGAGAGAGAAGCTGTTCAGTCTCCCATCAGAATCCCAAGAATCAAATATATGCCTCTTCAGACAGCTCACTCTACTGTTTAGTGGATGCAAGAAGGTTTTCTTTCTTTCCACTTGAGTTCTCGCTTCTCAAGGGTAGTGGAAGAAAATTTCCTTTTGCCAGTTAAAGAAGTGTTGCTGGATGCACGTTTGTGTGCCTGATGCACAGTGAGGCCAAATAGTGTTAAAATGTCAGAGTTTGGAGCAGAGAAAGGTTTATTGCAGGGCTATGCAGGGAGAACAGAGGCCTATGCCCTCCAACCCCCAAACTCCTTGAAAGATTTCAGTAAAGCATTTTTAAGGGCAAGGTGAAGGAGAAACATGGTTGGTTGTGGCAAACTTCTTGGTGTTGGAATCCTTTGTTCTTGCAGCTGTCCTTATAGGTCAAGTCTTAATATTCCTATAAATATCCAACAGGACAAATGTTATTTATTCTCTGTTCCTCAACTTTGCATCTCCAAATCAATAGAAATTGTTACACCCTTAAAGCCTTGAGAATAGACTAACTATCCTGTGTATTTCTGGCTATAGGCAGCATTCTTAAAGCCAAAGCAACAGAATACTTGGGTTAAAGTCAAAGAAAAAGATCTAATATGGAGTCAGATTTGTTATTTATTTCCTATGGCAGAAAGAGTTCACTGATGGCTAACTGGTGCCCTCCTTCTGATTTACTAAAAGGCTGTTTAGTCCAAGCCAGTGTATAGTGTATGGTTTGCATTTTCAGCTCGGACCAGGAGGAATAAGAGTGGGGCTAAAACCCAGTCTAGCTGTGCTTCCTTAACCCTGGTCACAGCAACAGTGCAGTCTTTAGACCAGCGAGAAAGTAACAGGCCCATGCAGGGCAGCCCTGTCTAGTTGAACTATGTTACCACCCACAAGTGTTAGTCACGCAAGTACACACATATGTGAATTAAAGTTCTCTTGTCACAGTTTTTAAAAAGATAAAAAAAAGAACAGGCAGAATTGATTTTAATAATATTTTAAAAAATTATTTCTTCTTGACTGTGCTGGTTCTTCACTGCTGTGCAGACTTTTTCTCTAGTTGTGGTGTGCGGGTTTCTCATTGTGGTGGCTTCTCTTGTTGCAGAGCATGGGCTCTAGGGCTTGTGGACTTCAGTGGCTGTAGCACACAGGCTCGGGAGTTGCAACTCCCTGGGTCTAGAGCACAAGCTCAGTAGTTGTGGTTGTGCAGGCTCTGTTGCTTCAAGGCATGTGGGATCTTCCCGGAGCATGGATCGAACCCGTGTCTCCTCCACTGGCAGGCGAACTCTTCACCACTGAGTCACTAGGGAAGTCTGATTTTAATAACATTTTTTTACCCACCCTATCCCAAATATCATTTCAATATCTAAGCACAATAAAATCAATAATAGAGGCATTTTGCATTTTTTGGCATTGAGTCTCTGATATCCTATGTCTTGCACATGTACCACATCTCCATCTGGACCAGCCTATTGCATTTCAAGTGCTCAGTTGCTGCATATGACTGATGGCTCCCATTCTGGACAGTCCTAGAAGGCCCTCTTTAGTTCTCTTCCAGGCATACTTCTTCCCATGGTTCAGGAAATTTCAAGGACCAAGGGGATGTATCTTCTTGAGTCTATATCCTAGACCAGGTTCCAGTAAACAGTGGTCTTCTGGCCTATGACCTATGTTTGCAAATAAAGGTTTGGTTTGGAACACAGCCACACAATTCCATTTTTATATTATCTATGACTGTTTCTATGTAGTAATGGCAGAGTTGAGTACTTGTGGCAGAGATAATGGGACCTGTAAATCCTAAAATGTGTACCATTTATACACAAGTTGACTTTTTGTAAGAGAAATTTCTCAACTCCTGTTCTAGACTGTGTGCTGGATACCTTGGAGCCTGGAATTCCTCACACCAACAGTCCAGAGCCTGCTTCCAGGCTCTTGAGGGTAGAGCCACCAAAATGGCCAAACAGGGTTGTTTGCAAAGGGAAGGTCAACATTGCTGAGGTACATGAGCTCTTGCATAGGACTCAACATGAGTGAGTGTGTGTGTGTGTGTGTGTGTGTGTGTGTGTCTTTGTCTGTCTGTCTGTCTGTGGCGAGGGTCTGTGGCATCCTTGGGAGTTGTCCCCTTGATGCTACATTGTGGAAGCAACTCTGAGGAGCTTCAGATTTTTAAACTCAAAACTGCCTTGCATGTTGGTGGTTTAGTCGCCAAGTTGTGTCCGACTATTCATGACCCCATGGACTGTAGCCCATGAGTCTCCCCTGTCCATGGGATTTTCTAGGCAAGAATACTGGAGTAGATTGCCATTTCCTTCTTCAAGGCCCCTGCATGTTATGAAAGTACATTTGTCAAATTAAGAGGATAAAATGCCTATTCTATTTAATAGATTATTGGCTGGATCTGGAGCCTTTACTTATATAGATATTTAGTAAATGGGCCTCCCTCTGTGTCCCTGCCCAATCCATGAATATTGAGGGTGGGTGTGCATTTCTGTAAAGGCAGTTGTGTGCAGAGGGAGACAGTTCCCTACCTGACCCACCCTTTAATCTAGCCCTGACTTCCTTTTAAAGCACCCCTGCTCCAAGATGATAAGGAAAGCAGAGAAGCAGTGGTTGGAATTCTTCCTTCACAGAAGAACTGCATCTGGGGCCTTCCCTGAGGCTCCTTCAGCTCTTAAACTTCTTATCAAGAGGACCCACAGGTTGAGAAGTGCCAGCAAGTGCTTTGTAAGCCCTCAGGTATTTACTGTGTGTATTCACCCAGATGAGTAAAGATAATTCACTTAACTCAGTCTCTCTTTCCAGTCTTTTCACCTCTGTCATGTTCTTATTCTTTCCTTGTCTGTTCCAGTTCTTGGCTTGATCGCACAGAGGATGTTCAAATACAGTCACCATGGGTGGGTTGGCACAGAGTTGCACGCACTGTAAAAGGTTCCTGCGTGTTCTGATTCAGCTACGGATGCCAGTGTGTTCATCCCACCTTAGGCTTTGGAAACAGACATTTTGACAGCTCATCACTGCTTCTTGTTATTCATTTCCTTGGAGTTACACAGAACCCTAGACCTCATGCGGGTCCTGAAAAGAAGGCTTCCCAGTCTGATTGTTGCTCTGTTAAAAGCTGATGTCTTGGTTCATGTTGCATCAAAATGAGGTGACCTGTCCTCTGCCTTCTGAATGCTGACCATGTCTTCACTTGGCTGATATCAAGAATTTCAGTCTCCCCTCATCTTCTGATGGATAAAGATTGCATTCCTGTGCTCTAGCAGACAATGCAAAAGTGGTAGAGAGATACTTGCAGGACTCTTAGCATAATTTCTTTACTGATGGTCCAGGGTGAACAGTGACCTGCTCTGGAGCCACTGTGAATTCCAGGATGAGCATGTTAATTTCCCTGGGCTTTTTGGTGTTCATTCCTTGAAACTGGAGTAAGACTAATTGTGAGGTTATTTTTAAGGATATAGTTTTCACATTCTCTGATAATGCTGTTAAACCACTTAGAGTCACAGGAAAAAAGCCATATTTTTTCTTTGCATAATTCTTATGGTAATTTCTGCTCTTTTTTTCTACTGATGAGAAATAGTGCAGACAAAAAGAGATACATATTGCATGAGATTCCTGAACCCGTTTAGCATTTTTTTAAAGCACATTTTAGTATAATCTTTCCTGGACACCTTAAAATTAAGGTCTCACTTTCCATTAATGTGATGGCCATAGAGTATCATTACATCTGCCAACAGATGGGATTCTTATAATTTAAAAAGAAAGGGACGAAAAATGCAGAAACCAGATTTGTATCAACCTAAGTCTGTGATTTAAAATGAGAAGTGTGGGCAGTATGCCTAGGAGAAGATTTTTTTGGTCTAATGGACCAGTCCTTGGTGCCAACTGGAAACTTTAGTCTTTTCACCTCTGTCATGTTCTTATTCTTTCCTTGTCTGTTCCAGTTCTTGGCTTGATCGCACAGAGGATGTTCAAATACAGTCACCATGGGTGGGTTGGCACAGAGTTGCACGCACTGTAAAAGGTTCCTGCGTGTTCTGATTCAGCTACGGATGCCAGTGTGTTCATCCCACCTTAGGCTTTGGAAACAGACATTTTGACAGCTCATCACTGCTTCTTGTTATTCATTTCCTTGGAGTTACACAGAACCCTAGACCTCATGCGGGTCCTGAAAAGAAGGCTTCCCAGTCTGATTGTTGCTCTGTTAAAAGCTGATGTCTTGGTTCATGTTGCATCAAAATGAGGTGACCTGTCCTCTGCCTTCTGAATGCTGACCATGTCTTCACTTGGCTGATATCAAGAATTTCAGTCTCCCCTCATCTTCTGATGGATAAAGATTGCATTCCTGTGCTCTAGCAGACAATGCAAAAGTGGTAGAGAGATACTTGCAGGACTCTTAGCATAATTTCTTTACTGATGGTCCAGGGTGAACAGTGACCTGCTCTGGAGCCACTGTGAATTCCAGGATGAGCATGTTAATTTCCCTGGGCTTTTTGGTGTTCATTCCTTGAAACTGGAGTAAGACTAATTGTGAGGTTATTTTTAAGGATATAGTTTTCACATTCTCTGATAATGCTGTTAAACCACTTAGAGTCACAGGAAAAAAGCCATATTTTTTCTTTGCATAATTCTTATGGTAATTTCTGCTCTTTTTTTCTACTGATGAGAAATAGTGCAGACAAAAAGAGATACATATTGCATGAGATTCCTGAACCCGTTTAGCATTTTTTTAAAGCACATTTTAGTATAATCTTTCCTGGACACCTTAAAATTAAGGTCTCACTTTCCATTAATGTGATGGCCATAGAGTATCATTACATCTGCCAACAGATGGGATTCTTATAATTTAAAAAGAAAGGGACGAAAAATGCAGAAACCAGATTTGTATCAACCTAAGTCTGTGATTTAAAATGAGAAGTGTGGGCAGTATGCCTAGGAGAAGATTTTTTTGGTCTAATGGACCAGTCCTTGGTGCCAACTGGAAACTTAAAAGGATTGGCAGAGTTAGTGAAATTTGTCTTCAATTTTCTTGCCTCACGCTTTCTCTCCCCCACTTTCTTATCTCAAGAGCAGGGATTCTCAGCATCAGCACTGTTGACATTTAGGGCAGGATAGCTCTTTGCAGTGTAGGCTCTCCTGCGCATTGTAAGGTGTTCAGCAGCATACCTGGCTTCTACCTATTAGCATCTCTTTCCCAGCTATGACAAACTGAAATGTCTCCGGACATTGTCAAATGTCCCTTGGGGACGATAAAGGAGCACATTTCTCTTCCCCTTCTCCTCCAGTGGCATCCAGTCTCTGAGTGGTCAATGCTAACCCATCCCCAAATGCCCTCCTTGGAGTCCCTATGCTCCAGAATCATTGTTCATTTTCTCCTAAGTCATGACCCCCAGAGAAAAGATGTGATTGTCACCAAAGTGGTTTGCTCTAGTCCACGAACGCCTCATGGGCTGAAATCAGACATATCTGCATTTCATTGAGTGATTGATTGATTTTTATTTTGACTCCTTAGCATGTGGGATAGTAGTTCCCCAACCAGGGGTTGAATCTGTGGCCCCTGCATTAGAGGGTCAGAGTCTCAATCACTGAACCACCAGGAAAGTTCCATATCTGCATTTTAAAAGAGGAAATTGTTAAACTTAATGTCTAAAAATACCATTTATAGGTTTACTGTTTGTCACATGGTCTTTATTTTCTTGAGACAATAATAAGGTAAGGCTTTGGAAGAGATAATGACATTCAGGAAGATTATGTAATATGAACAAGGGCAGGCAGCTTTATATAAAAAATAGGAATGCAATTTACATCTCTTAGATCATCACCCTGTGTTCCAGGTATTTTGAAATCTCAAGAGAGTCTCTCTAGGTGTTCCCTGGTGGTCTCAAGTAATCACTAGACTCTTCTTTCTCTACCTTCCACCTTGCATAGAAAGCCATCTTCTTTTATCCCACCTTGTTGTTCTTTGTAAATCACAAAAAGAGTATTCAAGAGGAGAAATGCCAAGAGATTAACACATAAGTTTGAGCTTTATTGAAGTTGGGGCTGGAGTTACAAAGTATAATTTCATCTGATGATGCTCGGTGATTTTTTATATAGGCATCTCTTGCTTTCCAGTTTCAAGCCTCACTGCACACCCAAGCAAGAACAAGACTCTTCTTCCTACTCCCCTTACAGGAGATGATAGACTCTTGCCTTAGTCATTTTCATAAGAGGTATTTTAATAATCATTGCAGTTTGATTGACTACCCAGCGATTGATTTCTTCATTTCCCAGGGAAATGTTTAGTTTCTGTAAGATGTTAGCAAGCTTCTAATCACTGGAAAGAATTGTTAAGGATCATGTGCAAACATTTGATGTTTAACAGCTACGAAAGTATGTTTCGAAGTGTAGTGCTTTTATAATTATGCTATAGCAAATTTGGAAGCAATGTAAAATGAGAAAGAATAAAGCAAATTACCCACAATTCCACTGCTCAGTCATAACCACTGGTGGCATTTTGGTATCTGCCCTTTTAGGTTTTCTTTTTTCCTTCCCTAGTTCAGTTCAGTTCAGTCACTCAGTCATGTCCAACACTTTGTGACTCCATGATCTGCAGCATGCCAGACTTCTCTGTCCTTCACCATCTCTTGGAGCTTGCTCAAACTTATATCCATTGGCTCAGTGATGCCATTCAATCATCTCATCCTCTGTCGTCCCATTCCCCTTTTGCCTTCTATTTTTCCCAACATCAAGGTTTTTTCCAGTGAGTCTCTTCGCATCAGGTAGCCCAAGTATTGGAGCTTCAGCTTCAGCATCAGTCCTTCCAATGAACATTCAGGATTGATTCCCTTTAGGATGGACTGGTTTGATCTCCTTGCAGTCCAAGGGACTCTCAAGAGCCATCTCTAACACCACAGTTCAAAGGCATCAATTCTTCAGCACTCAGCCTTCTTTATGGTCCAACTCTCACATCCATACATGACTACTGGGAAAACCATAGCTTTGACTATATGAAATTTTGTTGGCAAAGTGGTGTCTCTGCTTTTTAATACCATGTCTAGGTTTGTCCCCTAGTTATATATACTTATTAAGAAAACAGATTGGAATCATGGAAGTCATAGTATTTTTTTTTTTTTAAAGATTTATTTATTTATTTATTTTGGGCGGGGGTCGGGTTGGAGAGGGAAGGGAGTGGGCGGGCCACTTCTATTGATCTTTCATTTCTCCATTTTCATTCGTCTTTGTTCTTTGGCTCCTGTGGGCCTCCCATCGCGGTGGCGTCTGTCGTTGCAGAGCACCATCTCTGGGTGCATGAGCTCCAGAGCTCTGGCTTGGTAATTGGACACATCGGTCCAGCCGCTCCGCGGCACGTGGGATCTTCCCAGGCCAGGGATCGAACCGGTGCCCCTTGCACTGCAAGGCGGTGTCCTTACCCACTGGACCACTAGGGGAAGCCCCATAGTATTTTTATGCATAAAAGATTGAGCCTCTTTTAGAATCATTATGTATTTGATTTTGATGACTTTTTGTTGCATCATGATACTATACGTATTTGGATATTTTTTCTTGAATATTATAGGCACAAAAACATTAAAGGCATCTGGGGGGCATATTGCAGGTCCCTCATGACATTAAGTTTTGTTAAGAAAATATACAGAATGTGGAGGGAAGCGTGGATGCCTGGACATTGATTTTTTTTTTATTAGTATTTATTTACTTATGCTGAGTCTTAGTTGCAGTATGTGGGATCTAGCTCCCTGACCAGGGATTGAACCCAGGCCCCCTGCATTGGAGCCTGGAGTCTTAGCCACTGGACCACCAGAGAAGCCCCTGGACATTGCTTTTTGTGAAAGTAGCAGGTCTGAACAAATTCCATAGAGAAAAGATGGTATTAACTTCAGTAGGGCAACAAAAGATTGACTGGGGAAGCGTGGGCAAGTCTGGCTGGCAGGGAAGGAAAAGGAAAAGATCATCCAAGAAATATGAGCTCCCTTTCCCAGTGGCCATTGAGGGTTGTTGGTGCTTGGACCAGTGACATGGAAGGCAAAGGGGGAGGGGCTTATTTGCTATTTAATCTAGTTGTCCAGGCTAAGAAGTGCTACCATCATTATTCCCAGCCCATATTGATTGATCCTGTTCTGTTTGGGAACATACCTCTAAGGAAAGTGGGGTGCATTAGAAAGTATCTGCTTCATACTTCAAAATATATAGGGAGAAAAAGGACCATTAGGGCAGTTTTAAAGAGACTTAGGCTGTCCAAGTCATTCCCTCAGAAGATTTTCTAAATTATCAGAAGACAAGAAGGTGATAATGAGTTCCTTAATGTTGGTTGAATGGAAATTGTTTAGAAATTGTTGGACATTAGTCGTGCAGAGCACCATCTCTGGGTGCATGAGCTCCAGAGCTCTGGCTTGGTAATTGGACACATCGGTCCAGCCGCTCCGCGGCACGTGGGATCTTCCCAGGCCAGGGATCGAACCGGTGCCCCTTGCACTGCAAGGCGGTGTCCTTACCCACTGGACCACTAGGGGAAGCCCCATAGTATTTTTATGCATAAAAGATTGAGCCTCTTTTAGAATCATTATGTATTTGATTTTGATGACTTTTTGTTGCATCATGATACTATACGTATTTGGATATTTTTTCTTGAATATTATAGGCACAAAAACATTAAAGGCATCTGGGGGGCATATTGCAGGTCCCTCATGACATTAAGTTTTGTTAAGAAAATATACAGAATGTGGAGGGAAGCGTGGATGCCTGGACATTGATTTTTTTTTTATTAGTATTTATTTACTTATGCTGAGTCTTAGTTGCAGTATGTGGGATCTAGCTCCCTGACCAGGGATTGAACACAAGCGCCCAGCATTGGAGCCTGTAGACTCAGCCAATGGACAACCAGAGAAGCCCTTAGACATTGTAATTTGTGAAAGTAGCAGGTCTGAACAAATTCCATAGAGAAAAGATGGTATTAACTTCAGTAGGGCAACAAAAGATTGACTGGGGAAGCGTGGGCAAGTCTGGCTGGCAGGGAAGGAAAAGGAAAAGATCATCCAAGAAATATGAGCTCCCTTTCCCAGTGGCCATTGAGGGTTGTTGGTGCTTGGACCAGTGACATGGAAGGCAAAGGGGGAGGGGCTTATTTGCTATTTAATCTAGTTGTCCAGGCTAAGAAGTGCTACCATCATTATTCCCAGCCCATATTGATTGATCCTGTTCTGTTTGGGAACATACCTCTAAGGAAAGTGGGGTGCATTAGAAAGTATCTGCTTCATACTTCAAAATATATAGGGAGAAAAAGGACCATTAGGGCAGTTTTAAAGAGACTTAGGCTGTCCAAGTCATTCCCTCAGAAGATTTTCTAAATTATCAGAAGACAAGAAGGTGATAATGAGTTCCTTAATGTTGGTTGAATGGAAATGTTAGATTTTGGACAGAAACCCCAAGCTTGTCATGGCATTGTGCAGTTATATGTGTAATTGGGATAGACATTCTGAGCCCCTTGTGTGTCGAGGTGCTCGTTTTGTAGGACTTAGTTTAGAATATATTCTTTTGGAGGGAGTATCATACTTGTGCTGATTGTAATGATTAATTATATATATTTATATCCTTTTGTGCAATTTTTTTTTGTATAGTAGACACAGAAGGTGAAAAAGGATTCATTTTTTTGGCTGTGCTGAAAGTCCCATGTAATATTATTCTGCCAGAGAGTTTTGCTCGGTGACTTCATTTCCAGGGGCACACTGTGCTACCAACTGGAAACCGCTTATCTGTGGAGCAAGTTATAACTGAGCATTTGAGCATGTTTTCTGCCATCCCTCAATGAAGGGCTATTTTAGGGTTGTTTTTCTTAACATTTTTATTTGATAATGATCATTTTTACAGCAGATCACCAAACTCATTTAAATTACTTTAATGACCTTATGTTGTCATATAACTGCTATTAAAAAGAGACATCAGTACTAAAAAAGTAGAAGCTTCTGCTCTTTTAATCCTCAGCCAAATAGTCATAACTGACCATTTGTCCAGTGGTCGAAGTGCTTTGTCTTAATTTGGGGAAAAAAAAATAACAACAACAGCCACCCAAGGAGCAGGGTTGAGTTTGGATGGCTGCTGGGCCCCTGGCATGGGCATTGTGGTCTTGCAGATGGAGAAGCAGAAAACACATGCTGTGTCTAGTTGATGCCTTAGGTGAGCTGTTGCCAGTTACAGCTGGGCTGGCCAAGAGCCCCTTGACCTCCATGCTGTCCTCTGCTTGAGAAGAGGCCTTTGCTCACAGGCAGTCCAGCTAGACCCAGGGCCTTCCCTCCCATTACTTCTGGCCAGCACACAAAAGCACCCAACTGGAGTTCTGTTCTTCTCCTCTTTCAGCCTAGCCTCTGTGTGAGCATCGACCTGCCAGAAAAAGAATAACACTGCCTAACGTCACAAATGGAATTTAAGACGGTACAATGACTTCATGTCATTGTACATAACAAGAGACAGTGTCATCCAGTTCCCTCGAAGACTTAGGCGACCCAGCTGACCAAAGAACTGATGTCTTCCACAGGCAAGTCAGGCGCATGCTCTATGGTTTGAAGGTAGGAAAGACAGCATCAGGGTTTAGCCTAGATTCCTTCATGATTTTTGCAGTTTTTGGCGCCTTCTGTTCATCCTTTCTTGGTGATTCCCCTTGATTACTTGAACCCAATTTGAACTTACTTTGCTTGATTGCAGAGAAAGCTGAAAGGACCTGAAAGTTATGGCCCTATCCTCAGCCCCTCCACGCAGAAACACACAGGTCTCGATCAGTGACTGGATGGACTGGAGCCCCAAAGCCCCAATCTTTTGGTTCAGGTCAAGGCAGCCTTGAGGTTTGCACCACAGTTCAGAACCCACTGTGGGAATCAGGCCAAAGCTACCATGTACTGGACATTTGCGGGAGGTCTGTCCCTCTTGGCTTCCTTTCCTTCTCTGTGCTGCCTCCCCACCTCTCCACCCAGCAAGTGTTCCTAGGGAGAACTGCCATTATGGTCTGGGCACATAATAAACCCTTGATAAATATTAGCTTTATAGAAAATCCTGCTGAGATTCAACAAAGTCCATATGTTTACATAATTCTCTGGAGCACACCTCAAAAGAAGCTTTGTGAAACAGAGCAGGTCTCCATTTTGCAGGGAAGGGGATGGGCTCAGAACAGTCATGAGTTTGTTCTACTTTCCCTCGGTTTGCCAGGTCTGTGCCTAAGACCCAGGACTCTAGATTGGTAGGGCGCCACCTTATCCAAGGTATGGAGTCTCTGGGCATCCAGTAGTCTGACATTTTGGGAATATGTTTGTTCATTTGAACCAATGAGCACACTGAATTCCAAGCATAAAAATGAATCTGGGGGCTTCCCTGGTGGTCTAGTGGGTAAGGACACTGCCTTGCAGTGCAGGGGGCGCCAGTTCAATCCCTGGCCTGGGAAGATCCCGCGTGCCGCGGAGCAACTGGGTGGATGTGCCCAACTACCTAGTGGGAGCTCTGGAGCACATGTACCCAGAGCTGGTGAGTGAGGCCACTGTGATGGGAGGTCCACACAGGCCGAAGAACAAAGATGGATGAAAACAGATAAATGAAAGACCAATAGAAGTGGCCAAAAAAAAAAAATGAACCTGGGAGATTTTTTAAAATCAGAAATAGTCTTTTATTAAGGAAAGACATGGAAGATAACCCAGTAAGAATATGTCCTCTAACTGCTCTTTAAGTGCCACAAACAATGGTAATATTTCATTACATGAAAGTCTTTCCTAATTTTGAATGAATCCAGTCTCTAATATTGATTCTTCTACCATATCTAGAGGAAATGAAAAAGGTTTTAGATGATGATGTTCTCAGAAGCTTTTGAATATGTGAACTTGAAAATGTCACATGAAAAATCTGAAGGTCATGTGCATAAATCTACATATGATTGCATTCATGTATGTGTTAATTACTTCCACAGAAATTCAGATCAGACATATGGAAAACCATATGTACTGGAGGAAAAGCCTCAGGTGTGTACAATATATCAAAGCCCAGAAATCTCACCTGGTCAGACTGATGGAAGGCATGTGGAATTCCTGTCTTTTACATATAACACAGTGAAAGTGACTGCATTTCACTAGTTTAGGTGGGAAGGTTCAGGAAAGGAAATCTGTTTAGAAGTAAGACTTTGAACAATGTATAAAGGACTTCAAATTATATTTGAGTTTTCTGGAGGGTGTGGGGCTTCCAGGACTGAAAGACTTTAGCCATCTGAGAACATCCAGAGGACAGAACAGTTGTGTGACGGGAAAGTCACAAAACGATGTCTTTTAAGTTGGGGGAGGGGTCTCTTTTTTGCTTCTCTGTTTGAAGCAAAGTACAGATACAAGCAAGACATGCAGGAATGTTGAAATGTTCTGTGGGGATTGTGATCTAGATGAGGGTACAGAATTCTTGTTCAGGCTTCTGGAAGGCACAACAAAATCTGGAGAAGAGCTTTGGTAAATTAATCCTACAATGCAGTTTCTTATAGTTCAGCTATAAACATGGGTCCATTACTAGAGGTGTTAACAGAAAGCTTCAGGTAAGATCTGACTCTTCCTGACTTCTATGAATATTTCATTTCATTTTAATTTTCATAGCCATTTGTGGTCCTTATAATTGAAACACTATTGATCTTCTCAAAAAGATAGTTTTAAAGTGTCATGAATTTTATACCCTCGTGATTTCTGTGAGTCTAGTTAAGAAGCTGTCTGTGTCTTGAAGTCAGATATACCACACGTAATGTCACTACCCTCTACTAAAAGCAGTGGATATTAATTATTCATGCTACTTCTTGTATCAATTTGAAGATTACTTTCTTTCAAATGGACAGGATTACTCCAAGCGTATTTTTAGATAAAGTAACCGGAAAATGTGTGTGTGTGATGTAAGAATATGTGTTGGCAGTGCTGGGAGGAGGGAGAAACAAGGAATAGATGAAGGAAAGGAATGAGGGAGGGAGGGGCTCAACACCAATAATTAGATATCCAGAAAAACCACTCCTCAAGGAGGGGGTGAAATAAAAGACATTTCCCAGTAAACAAAGCACAAGAGATACTCTACTTAGAGATGAAGACTAAAGACTGTACTCCTAGAACATGGAAATATTATCAGGAGAGCATGTAAATAAGGTTTTTTTTTCCTTTTTCTTTTCTCCAGAAAAGTAGAGTCACCAGGAAGGAATTTGTTTAATAGAAAATATGATGGTGCAATATTTCTTGGAAGAATTTAGGTTGGACAAAGGTGAGGGTGGTGTATAAATAACCAATTTGTAGGCTACTGCAGTGATTTTGGCATTTGAAGGAAGAGGAGTATTCAAGGTAGAGAAGCTAGACAGTAGAATCAACAGGACTTGATGACTAATGGAGGCTGTGTGTGAGGAGGGAAAGGCTAGTGGGGAGGCCAGGATGAGCCCTGGGGTAGATGTTGATGTCTTTTAGCAAGACAGGAAATGGATTGACTTGGGGACAAGACTGTTTGTGGTTCTGGGACGGATTACAGGATTTTTGTGAGACCTCCAGGTGAGGATAGATACCTGGTAGGCTATTGAATGTATTGGCATAACCTGAAAGGCAGCTGAGGTAGCTTGCTTTAGGATTCCAATGAAATTACGTAGAACCCTATACAACACACCGTGGAAGACGCAGAGCCTTCCCTGAGTGTGGGATTCTTGAAAGCAGGACTGGTAGTAATGAAAGCCTGTCTTTGCTCATCTCAGTCTGAATTTCTGCTTCCCTTGAATTGGTTCAGTAGACTGATTGCCTGAAGAGAGCCCCATTTTGTTGATCGCATCAACAACAGTTTTATATACAAGGCATCAATTTAGCCAAATTCAAGTTCTGGGAAATTGAAGGGTTAACAACCACTTTGTTTTTATGCTTTGCCACTAGATAGTTCAGCCATCTTCTCTCTTCTTCAAGACCCTTTCTTTCACTGTTTCCAGGATCCTACCTCAAGACTCTTCTAGAAAAGCCTGTTCTTTTCACTTTGTATAGACCATTACTTTGTCTTCATAGGTCTCATTAGCTTAGTTCTTTTTTTTATTTTTCAAGTGGAGGTATAGTTGATTTACAGTGCTGTGTTAGTTTCAGCTGTACAGCAAAATGTTTCAGTTTAATATATACATATATATATTTATATACTTTTTCAGATTCTTTCCCCATATAAGTTGTCACAGAATATTGATTCGAGTTCCGTGTGTTCTACAGGAGGTCCTTATGTATTGTCTATTATATATATATATATATATATATATATATATATATATATTAGTGTGTATATGTTAATCCCAAGCTTCTAATTTATCCCTCCCTCCCCTTCACTCTGTGTATTGGTACTCACTCTTACATTTCCCAAATCTCCTTAATATCTTCCCCTACTCTGAGACCTAGGTCCTACCCTTCTACAGCCAACAACTGCCAGAGGCATGGAGAATTCAGCATTTTCCTTCCTGGGATGAAAGCAGAAAAGCACTTAATTTTCTCCTTTTAATAAAATGTGGCCCAAGTAGTAACAATTTTGATTTTAGGTGACTTTTATCCCATTTAACACTGAGTCTTGAGTTTAGAAAAGAGACTGACACCAGGGTATGCAATTTTGGATTATCGGCACACAGATCACAAAAGGGAGGTGGGGCTGGGTTAGGTGACTATATTCCCAGCACAAGGTAGAAGGATAAAGGAGTTTTCGGCTTTACTTGAAAAGGGGGAAAGATTGAGCTTTTACGTGCCATATTGCCAGGAGAATCCTGTGTGGAAGTGGTACAAGAAGGGGTAGAGGGCAATCATGGTCAGGATTTTGAGGAAGAAATACTGTCTTTTTTTTTTTTTTTAAATTTATTTATTTATTTACTTTGGGCGGGGGTCGGGTTGGGGAGGGAGGGGAGTGGGCGGGCCACTTCTATTGGTCTTTCATTTCTCTATTTTCATTCGTCTTCGTTCTTTGGCTCCTGTGAGCCTCCCATCGCGGTGGCGACTGTCAGAGCACCGGCTCTGGGTGCATGCGCTCCAGAGCTCCGGCTCGGTGATTGGACACATCAGTCCAGCCGCTCCGCGGCACGTGGAATCTTCCCAGGCCAGGGCTCGAACCGGTGCCCCTTGCACTGCAAGGCGGTGTCCTTACCCACTGGACCACCAGGGGAAGCCCGGAAATACTGTCTTTTTACAGACCTTGATTGGTCCACTGTTGTATTTCAAATATTCAATGAATACATGATTATTTAATCTGTTTACTTGTACTATCTTAAATTTGTCTCACAACTTAAGTTTCAATATATTAGATATTTGAAATGAAGTCTTATTCTCCAGTCTACTTAAAGGGAGAATTTGGCCATGTAATCAAATGCCTATTCATCAAGGTTTGTAAGCCTCGCACCCTCATGACAAGGCATTCTTAACTAACCTTGTACATGGGACCATATCAATGGACTGTGACCAGGAAACAGTCAAGAGAAGGCCCTATGAGAGTATCCTGTTCATCGTGTCTTGTTCATGCTGGCAGCACCTCATTCATGGGTGTGTCGCTGCTTCCCAGCCTTTTTATGTCATGCCAAAGGCAGAAACCAGTCAATGAGTGAGGTTATTTGTAACAGAAGGTACAGACCCAGAGGCTCCAACTGTCCTATGCTACTTCCTCTGGTGAAATATCTGGCTAAGAATGTTAAATAGTTAAGTATCTCTGCATACTTATAACCCATGTATGACACACCTGTATTCATTGGCTTTGGACATTATTCCAGAATTCTTCCTTAGCCTGTAAATGTGACTAGCATTGATGAAATCAAATTATTATCTTAGTCATTTATTTAATGACTAAGGTATAATGCTTGGAGAAGGAAGCGGCAGCCCAATGCAATATTCTTGCCTGGAGAGTCCCATGGATAGAGGAGTCTGGTGGGATACAGTACATGGGATCACAGGAGTCAGACATGACTGAAAAAACTTAGCACAGTAAGTATAGGCTTTGTAAACAGATTTGCCAGTGAAGATTGCAAACTGCTAAGCATTAGAAATAATATCCAGCTTCTTATTTAAATTTTGATTGTCATACTAGTTGAGGTGATTCTTCAGAGCTGATGTTTCTTCTTTGGTTTTAGTGATGTAATGTCTCTTGCCAACATTTTGCTTTTCTTTATGTTGTAAATGTTCAGTGCTTACAAGTCATTTTGTTTCACCAATATTTGGTTTTGTGACCTTTCCGTGCAAATTCTCAAAGCACATATGCCTAGATGAGGACATTTTTTTTTTAAACAATTCTATTTAATTATTTTTGGCTATTCTGGATTTTCACTGCTGCTGCAGGCTCTTCTCTAGTTGCGGGGAGTGGGGACTACTCTCTAGTTGAGGTGAGCAGGCTTCTTGTTGTGGTGAATTCTCTTGTGGAACTCAGGCTCTAGGGCCCACGTGCTTCAATAGTTGTGACACATGGGCTCCATAGTTGTGGCTCATGGGTCTAGTTGCTGTGCAGCATGTGGGATCTTCCTGAATCAGGGATTGAACCTGTGTCTCCTGCATTGGCAGGTAAACTCTTTACCACTGCAAAGTATGGATTGTTATCTCTTTTCCCAGGTGACGCTGTCCTTGTAGTGTGATTTGTTTAATGTCTATGACCCTACCTACTCTCTGAGGTTTCTGTGGAATAATGAAATATATATTGTCCTCAGCCTCTGGTTTCTGATTCCAAGCTTTCAAATCCCTTGTTATTTCCTGAGTGACAGGGATGTCTTTTGTTCTAGTGAGGTGACTCTTGGTGAGCTCCTGGATGGAGGCCTGGTCACCAGAAAGACTAAGCCATTATTAGAAGCTTGGACCTTTCAGTCCCACTCCCCATTGTCTAAAGTGACTAGAAGTTTAGTTAATGATCAATCCAACTTACCATGATGAAGCCCTTGCAAAAATTCCCAAAGTAAGAGGTTCATGGAGCTTCCAAGTTGATAAACATGAGAAGGTGCTGAGAGAGTGGGACCCTCGAAAAGGGAGTGGAAACTCCATATCCTTTAACTTCCCCTAGACATCTCTTATATCTGGCCATCCCTGAGTTAGATCCTTTTTTTTTTTTTTTTACCAAGCAAACCTTCAGGTTTATTAATAGAGGTTACATTTTTAAAAAAAGAACATAAAAACAGTGAAGTAATATTTTTTAAGTACATACTGATAATATAGTAATGAGTCTTATTCAGTGAGAGGTATTTTAGTATAAACAGAATGAAGAAACAGTGACAGTGTATCTTCACTAAATTGGTTAAAATGACTATAATAACTAAATTAATAAAAACAATGTCAGCTTCTACTTACAATACACTTTTAAAGTTATTAAGTGGCATTGGAAACAGTTTGCTTTTTTAAATAGGTAAGCACTTATCTTACAACCTTCTATTCTTTTTATTTAAAATGCCAACATTTTTTCATAAGGAGAAAAGATATTTCAGCCTTGTGTTTTTAATTATTTTGTCAAATACATGAGGATGTTTGTACTTGATACTCATCACAGGGTTAAAAATGCTTTTAAAACTGTTTCATTAACTCTTAAGAAAAAGTGAGTGGAAAATAGAAAATAATTTTGCTAGATTTCAAAGTTAATTCCGTTTCTTCTACCATTCATAATCTGACTGACATAATTAATGCTTTTTTAAAAATCTGATTTGAGTAATATACTGAACAAAGCATTTGTAAATAGTGTTCAATTAAGACAGACTGGGGGACTTTTTTTTTATCCTTAGTTGACATTTAGTTTATTTTTTCAATCTCTTTTATGTATAACTTTGCTTTCATGTTGATACATAGGCAGACTGATGATCATATAGAATTTATAATTTTTATCTTGCTTGAATAACACTGTAATAAAACATTTCACATTCTGTTACTGAAGGACTATTTTTTTTTTAAATGTGCTTCCTATATTATGTATGCATCTCAAGTTTTAACCACAGGAAGCAGTAACCCAAATATTCGAAGTTCTTCAATTGTCAGGCTTGATTATGTGGGAACGTGCTTGGTGACATCTGGATCAAAGCACTTCTTTACATAATGACAGGTTTCTTTTACACTTGCCCCACTCTGTGTGTTGGTCCACTTTGTTATTCTGGAGAGCAGGTTTCAGGCTACTCAACTCTGTTTGCCCAGCACCCATCAGAGTGTCTAGAGCACACAAGGCTGTCCATGTTTGCTCCATAGGTGTTTTCCTCTGAGAGGGATCCTTGCAGCCTAACTGCTGGAAGCAAACATGCCTTGTTTCTCCATTCTTAAAATGGGTAGAGAACTCTTTTACATTCATTATCTCTTAGGATAGCAAATCCCACTTCACCAGCTTCTAATAAACATGATGAGCCCATGGCCAATCCTTGAGGGAATCCCAGCAGGAGACAGCAAACATATGGCCCTGCCTTGTCTCGACTGCCTGGAGTCCTTCATCTGGGGACAGGTTGCTTTAAGAGCCAACCTCCGGTCACTGATGGGACTTCTGCTCGTTCTTAATTTACACACATTATGTGTAAAACAGCAAAAATGCTACACATGTCATCTGCTTTTATCCATTTTAATAATTTTAAGACTTCAGACTTTGATATCTTTAACATGAAAAGCAGCAGAACTCTCTCTACACACAGCTAGTTCTCCTTAAACACTGCTGCTAAACAATTCAAAAATACATTTATTTGCAAAAGCTGCACAAATTCCAACTGTAGAGGTTGCTAGAGCAGGTGTCCATTTTGCTTGCCATCAGCTGACCACTGCTGTTATAGCTGCTGGCATCTGAACTTTCTTTGCAGCATAAGAGAGTGTAGAGGTGCCTCTGGCACTCAGAGGATTCATAGTAGTATATCAAGGAGTCGAGATAACAGCTTATGCTGCTCACACAGAGACATAGGAGGTAGGCAAAGTAGGCGGCCTCTGTCATGGAATCATGGGAAAGGAAGGCGTTGTGCAGAATCAGAAAGACGTTGGTGGGGCCAAAACAAAGGATGAAGATGCAGAAAACAGCTGCCGACAAGAACAAAACCCGGGCCTTCTTGTTCTGGTTGGCTATGGTGGAAGAGCTGAGACAGCGGATGATTGACACGTAAAAGACGGTGGAGATGATCAGTGGCACAAAAAGAGAAGACGGCTGAGAAGGCGGAGAAGTAATGCAAGTAGTAGCCTTCGAGCAGCATTTGGTTGAGCACGTTGTGGCAGGTGGTGATGTTGAGCTGGGCACCTGGGTGGTCTGCTCCTGCAGGAGCAGGGGCACCACCTTCGCAATGGCCATGGCCCAGATGACCAGGCAGATGAAGGAAGCCTGGCTCCGGGTACACCAGGAGAGCGACTGGATGGGGTACACCACAGCCAGGAAGTGGTCGATGCTGATGACCTTCATGAGCATGATGGAGGCGCACATGTTGCAGTAGAACGCCGCCGTCAGGAAGCAGCACATGACAGACCTGAACTTCCAGTCTCTTCCGGCAAAGTAGTAGCTGATCTTAAACCAGAGTACACACACACAAAGAGCGTGTCTGGTGCGGCAAGGTGCAGCATGTGGACCACAGCCGATTTCTTGATCTTCATCTTCCAGATGAACACGATGATGGCCTTGAGGTTCAGAGGAAGGCTTAGGAGGAACATGCCCATGTAGCTGGAAGGGATAAAGACACTCAACCAGGCACTGGTCAGATATCCCAAGGCATCTTTGGAGATGACTGTGGGGGCCAGTTTTTGAGGAGAGCTGCTTCTATTGCCAGAGCTTAATCTGTTTTCCGTGAATTCATATTCATGTGAGGCCTCATACTCCATCAGTGGGATTGGTTCATACATGTCATTGGGATTCTTGAGAAAAACTGACTGGAGACCCACAGTACCATTTGTTCTGATCCTGATTCGGGGCCTTGGGTGCAGGCCGACAGCAGGGGGCTGCACAAACTGAGCAGCAGCCACTGAGGGACAAGCCCCATTGTCCTGAGGCTCCGTGCTCTCGAGACAGTGGGTTGGTGCAGCGCTGAGACTGGCTCCCCACCAGGACGCTTGGGCCGGTCATGGCCGGGACGAGCGAACCAAGGGCTAGCATCTAGGCAGGAGGAGGCTGTGCAGCCTGTCTGGTGAGTTATATGCTTTTATAATAAATTGATGACCTAGTAAGTGAAATGTTTTCCTCAGTTCTATAAGTTGCTGTAACAAATTAATTGAACCAAAGGTGGGGGTCAGGGGACTCTGAGTTTGCAGCCACTTGGTTGGAAGTTTGGGCTTGGGTTTGGCTTTTGAAGAGGGAGGAGTTCTATGGAATTGAGCCCTTAATCTGTGGGAATGACTCTTATTTCCAGACAGAGAGCTGGTATCATAGGAGAACTGTTTGGTGGGAACAAAAGCCCCTGCACTCTGAAGTGTTGTGGTAAGGAGAACAAGCAGCAAGTGTTTCCTACTCAGTTCCATGGCTTTGAGTGTTGTCTTCTTTGTTACTCTTGTAGGTTCTTCTCATATTAGTATCTTGGACTTCAGTGTCCATGGGTTGTGACCTTGGCTTTTTGTCCTTCTTGATCAGCTTTTCATTTGGTCACCAACCATTCATTTGGTGACCTCATCCATTTGTGGTTTTACCTGCACTTATATCTTGATGACTCCAAAATCAGAGTCTCCATTTCTCTTACCTAAACTTTAGAGTGACAAGTCCAATTGCATATGTCCCAGATACCTAAAACACAACCTCTTGCAAAAGTACCTCTCCAATTTCATCCTAAGAATTATTTCCTTATATATTGGCACATTGAGTGACTCACTCAGTCACCCAAAACAGAAAGCTAGTGATAACCATCAGTTGTAGCTCTTTACCAGTGTTACCTACCAGTTATAACCTTAAACTCACTTCTTCAGCTTCTTATCATTTACTGCTGGGTTCTGGGTCATTATTCCTCATTGGATTTTATTTCACTGGTTCTTGGTGATCTGACTCAGTAATCTTATCTTCAAATTCATTGGGGCTTTGCTGGTGTCTCAGATGGTAAAGAATTTGCCTGCAATGCAGGAGACCTGGGTTCAATCCCTGGGTTAGAAAGATCTCCTGGAGAAAGAAATGGCAGCCCACTCCAATAATTGCTGAATTAACATTTGTTGAGCAGAGCCGAACTTCTTGCAGAGGACATGCTCATCCAGACAGAGATCTTGAGGCCTGGACATGACCACAGATGATTGTTTGTCATCCCCCAAAGAAGAGAAAAGATACCTTACTTAGTAAAAATCTGTGAAAATTGCACTTTAGAATCATTAAACCTGACACGAATAGGATGCAAAATATACGGAGCTCTAAATTTTCTCTGATTCTCTGGGGTTTATTGATTTGAGGGGAAAAAAAAAAGAAGCAGCAGCAATGTTTTGATGCTTCCAGAACCTCTGACTTCAAAAGCTGGTGATTTGCATTTATCCTCTTAAAATGCCATCAGTGCATCTTTCCTGCCCACTGGCACACCACCAGGACTTGACATTTAGGGAAGAGGCTATTGGAAGCTGGAGGACTGGCAGACATAATTTCTGTGATAAAAAAATATAAACAGCTTAGCCAAGCGAGAGGTCAGGAAGAAAACAGTTAGCCCTCTCAAGTAATTTAAGATGCCATGCATATTGTATTCAACCGTTAGTGAGGCTTTCATGTTTTAAACTGTTACAGAAGTTTCTAACAGACAAAAACTAAACAGAGCAGTAAAACAGCCCCTCCTGTCATCCGACTTCAACAATTGTCAGCATACTACCACTTCTAGATCATCACTGAACCCAGACCATCCCCATTTCCAGTTTTTTTGTTGTTGTTTGTGGTAAAAATGAGGCTTTTTACATATTCAGAAGTGTGAGACCAATATACCTATGAAAAATTTTTTTCATCATGAAATTAATAACAAATATGAAATATTAAATTTGTATTGCTTTAAATTCTAGCAGTATAATTTATTCTTTGCTCTAGTTTACCTAATAAAATGTGGTGGCAAGAGAACTCACAGAAATAATCAATCATTGCTTATATGAATGACCTCATTTGCACTTCTAAATTGTTTCTAGAAGTACTTTAGTTTAGTGGGCTTAGAGTGGGAGCCAGCATATTCCAACTCACAGGCCAAATCCAGCCTCTGCCTGTTTTTGAAAATAAAGTTTCATTGGAAGACAGCCATGCCCATTCATCTGTGTCCTATCTGCAACTGCTCTTGCACTGCAATGGCAAGTTGAGTGTCTGCTGCAGACTGAGAGGTCCACAAGCCTAAACCATTTTCTTTCTGGCTCTTTATAGATCTATAAAGTTTGCCACTACCTCATCTAGAGCATGAGCTTCCTCTTACCATCTGTGTGGCCTTCGATGAGTCACTTAACCTCTCTGAGTTTGTTTAATCCTCTGTAAGTAGGACTGGAAGTCAGATTTAACTCATAGGGTTGTTTGGAGGATCAGAGTAGTTAATACATGTGAACATTTACCAGCGAGAGTTATTATATGTGAACATTTAGCAGCAGGTACGTGCATGCCAAGTTACTTCAGTCGTGTCTGGCTCTTTGCTACCCCATGAACTGTAGCCCACCAGGCTCATTGTCCATGGTACTCTCCAGGCAAGAATACTGGAGTGGGTTGCCATTTCGTCCTCCAGGAAATCATCCTGACCAGAGATCGAACCCGTGTTTCCAGTGTCTCCCACATTGCAGGCAAATTCTTTTCCACTGAGCCAACTGGGGAAGCACATAGTAAGCACAAAGTGTTACCTTTGTCACTATTATTGTCATTATCCATATTATGATATTAATGGGAATGGCTGTATTGGGGTCAGATAAAAACCACTGGCCTTTAAATTGCAGCTATGGCACTTTGGGTTGGAAGAAGTAAGTTATTGTGGCTGAGCCTGTTTTTGTAACTGTTAAAGGGGAGTAACAGTCCTCTCCCTGTGAGACTGCTGTGAGAAATGAAGGTGGCAAAGCTGTGGATCATGGCAAAATTAATAAACAAATATGAAATATTAAATTTGTATTGCTTTAAATTCTAGCAGTATAATTTATTCTTTGCTCTAGTTTACCTAATAAAATGTGGTGGCAAGAGAACTCACAGAAATAATCAATCATTGCTTATATGAATGACCTCATTTGCACTTCTAAATTGTTTCTAGAAGTACTTTAGTTTAGTGGGCTTAGAGTGGGAGCCAGCATATTCCAACTCACAGGCCAAATCCAGCCTCTGCCTGTTTTTGAAAATAAAGTTTCATTGGAAGACAGCCATGCCCATTCATCTGTGTCCTATCTGCAACTGCTCTTGCACTGCAATGGCAAGTTGAGTGTCTGCTGCAGACTGAGAGGTCCACAAGCCTAAACCATTTTCTTTCTGGCTCTTTATAGATCTATAAAGTTTGCCACTACCTCATCTAGAGCATGAGCTTCCTCTTACCATCTGTGTGGCCTTCGATGAGTCACTTAACCTCTCTGAGTTTGTTTAATCCTCTGTAAGTAGGACTGGAAGTCAGATTTAACTCATAGGGTTGTTTGGAGGATCAGAGTAGTTAATACATGTGAACATTTACCAGCGAGAGTTATTATATGTGAACATTTAGCAGCAGGTACGTGCATGCCAAGTTACTTCAGTCGTGTCTGGCTCTTTGCTACCCCATGAACTGTAGCCCACCAGGCTCATTGTCCATGGTACTCTCCAGGCAAGAATACTGGAGTGGGTTGCCATTTCGTCCTCCAGGAAATCATCCTGACCAGAGATCGAACCCGTGTTTCCAGTGTCTCCCACATTGCAGGCAAATTCTTTTCCACTGAGCCAACTGGGGAAGCACATAGTAAGCACAAAGTGTTACCTTTGTCACTATTATTGTCATTATCCATATTATGATATTAATGGGAATGGCTGTATTGGGGTCAGATAAAAACCACTGGCCTTTAAATTGCAGCTATGGCACTTTGGGTTGGAAGAAGTAAGTTATTGTGGCTGAGCCTGTTTTTGTAACTGTTAAAGGGGAGTAACAGTCCTCTCCCTGTGAGACTGCTGTGAGAAATGAAGGTGGCAAAGCTGTGGATCATGGCAAAGGTCCATGAAACAGGGCTGTTTCTCTTAGTGAGTTCCTGTGGTCTGCTTTTGGACGGAGATTGGGGCATGTAACGATCAGGATAACAGGTTCCCAAAAATCCTCATGAGTTAAGTCTCTAAATCTTGGTTAAATTGCTGCAGTCCTAGGTGTAGGTCTCTGCTTTGAAGGTGTAGGAACCTTATTTTGTTATTTTCTGAAGGGCAGGTTTCTCCTCTTGAATGGCCTTCAGATCACGAGACTGATAAATCAATCTGGAAATTCAGCTTATACATTTCATTTAAAATTAGAACTGCTGGGCTTCCCTGGTGGTCCAGTGGGTAAGGACACCACCTTACAGTGCAAGGGGCGCCGGTTCGATCCCTGGTCTGGGAAGATCCCACGTGCCACGGAGTGGCTAGACCGATGTGTCCAATGACCGAGCCAGAGCTCTGGAGCGCATGCGCCCAGAGCCGGTGCTCTGCTACAACAGAGGCCACCATGATGGGAGGCCCACATGGGCCAGAGAACAAAGATGGATGAAAATAGACAAATGAAAGACCAATAGAAGTAGCCCTCCTGCTCCCCTCTGTCCCCACCCCACCCCCCAAAATAAATAAATGAATCTTTAAAAAATAATAAGAAGAAGAACTGAAGAGACTGGCCACTTGTACCCTCAAACCTCATGTTTTCATCCATCCAGAGAAGGTTTCTAGGGAATTTGGAACAAGGGACATCTCTTAAAGCATCTCTTAAATCGTTTGCTGATTTAATGGCTAATGCTTAGGAAGACTTCCTTTTCAACTCCCAGCAGGAATTGTGCCTTTCGGTAGCCTCAGGGCTGGGATGGGTTGGACCAGACTTCAGTTGTTTCAGCCTCCACTTCAAGTAGAATTGGGGTTTTGTTCACAATCTTTCTTTTGTTATGTATAAATAGTGAATCAGGTTATGATCTGCCCAGAAGTCCCTCCCATTAACTTGTGACTTGGGTAGCAATGACTCACACCCTTGTGGAAAGAAAGGGTTGATTTTTCACACTGGAATTTGGTGTGCTGGTTGATGAGCAGCATATGCCCTGAATTTTATAAGCCTCAAACTCTGGATGGCAAAATAGATCCAGAGGATGAAATCAAAGCCAATATTCATAAGAGTGGGGAGGGAAAGAAAGCTGTTGGGAATTTTACCATTTATCTTCATGAAGCAAACATTTGCCTCTTAAAATGAGATATTTATTTGGAAAGAAAACAAAGACTCCCCCAGCAGATCCTTGCAATAATACAAATTTGTTTATGAAGCTGGTTGTGGGTGAAATGAGGTGATTGTAGTTTCTGATGTGCATTGCACCTGCTATACCGCCAGGCTTTAATGACCATAAAAAGTATTAAATATCTTCGCTCCCTCTTGGATGAGTTGTTTATGTCATTAGGATGTTGGTGGTGGATACATTATAATAATTAATTTATATAATGCTTGGGAAATAAATCTCAATGTGTTTTTCACACGTATGATAGATTTTGATGCATATGAATGTAAGAACAATACGGAAAGGCATTTTAGGTCATAGTAACTGCCCATTTTCAGTCCATCTTTCTTAAGTAAACTTTGGCTCAGATTTTAAGTTTATTTTCTCCCTCAGTGACTAAATTTTGTCTGTGCCATGGATTCTTCTAATTGCCCACTGTTCATAAGTTCACTAAGAAATAATATTCATCTGCTATTGTCATCTTAAAACAGTTTTGTCACCTTGAGTCATATATATAATATATATAACATTTATTATACAGTATAAATGATTATTTCATTCAGCAAATGTTTACTGAGCATCTCCTGTGTGTTAGACAGTCTTTAGATTCTGGGGAGTACAGCAGTGAACAAAACAGCCCTCATGGGCTTACCTTCTAGTGGGGGGAATAGGAGATGAAACCAAGTTAATAACTAAATATAGAGCATGTTAGATGACGATAAAGGCTCTGAGAAAAAGCAAGTGATGAGATGGGATAATGATAGATGGGAGGGGAAAAGAATCAATTTTAACTATAGATAGTGGCTTCCCAGGTGGCTCATTGGTAAAGAATCCACCTGCCTATGCAGGAGACCCAGGAGACTTGGATTCTACCCCTGGGTTGGGAAGGTCCCTTGGAGTAGGAAATGGCAAGCCACTCTAGTATTCTTGCCTGGAAAATCCCATGAACAGAGGAGCCTGGGAGGTGCAGTCTGTCATCCATGGGGTCACAAAGAGTCAGACACGACTTAGCTACTGAGCACACACACAGTGAGCTAAGATGAAGTGTGAAGGTTGCACCAAAGAAGGTAACTGGGAGTGAGAAAGTTAGGGTGACCAACTTGTCTTGGTTTGTCCCACATGTACTGGAGGTCCTACATCTTCAGAAACCCCTCAGTCCCCGGTAAACCAGGATGGTTGGTGACCTTAAGAGAGGCACTAGCATGAGAGGCAATAGCATGCCTGGTATGCAAGGTAATTGGCAAGCAAACAGGTGAATGAAATGCAGAGACAGTGGAGGGTTGACATCAGAGTGTCAACGGCTTGATGCAGGCCCATGCTGGCTTCTGTTTGAGACTAGAGAAAGAATCAAGGCTGACATCAGGGAAACCACTTGAGAAGCTCACACAGTGGCCAAAGCTCCAGATGATGGGTGTTGTGAAAGAAGCAGGAGAGTCAAAGGGACTCCTAAGGTTTTGTGCTTAGTAACTGAAAGGAGAAAATGGCCATTTCCTGAGACTGAGGAGAACTGCTTTTTAAGGAGAAGATCAGGAGTTAAGTACAAGGTACCTGTTGGACATGCAAGTGGAACTGTTGCATAAGCAGTTTGATTTAGAGGTTCAGAGGAGAGGAAATGGGTGGATTTTGTCACTGGGGCTCCAGATATCCTCCACGCCAATAGTTCATGATGGAGTGGGGGCTGGTTTTCACACTGCAGCTGCTTTCCACACTTTATTATAGTTCTGTCCTATATTAATATGTTCCAAAATACAGTGTGATAATTAATAAATCCATCTCTTCACAACAGGTGTTGATTCGAATTAAGTGACATGTAAGCATAGACAACTGTATGTTTGTTTTCCCACAAAACTTTAATGAGTTTAACATAACAAATTTTTAAAAATCAAGAAACATTTGATGTTGCCATTGTATGTTCCTGAAGCATGACTAAAGCTGCTGTTTGGTTGGTTTAAAAGAATTCTTTTACTAAATTTCAGGAGACAATTAGTTTAAATAATTCTGAATGGGGGAAATTTAGATAGGGAAATATGGAATTCGGGTGTATTAAGCCTAGTGTGTGCTAAGTCACTTCAGTTGTGTCTGACTCTTTGCCATCCTGTGGACTGTAGCTCTCCAGGCTAGCTGTTGATGTGATTCTCCAGGCAAGAATACTGGAGTGGATTGCCACTCCCTCCTCCAGGGGATTTTCCTGATCAGGGATCGAACCCATGTCTCTTGCATCTCCTGCACTGGTAGGTAGGTTCTTCACCACTAGCGCCACCATAGTAAAATAAGCTGTTCTACTCCCCTCATCTCCTAAGAAGGCCCATTGCAAAGCACTGAGATGCAAAGTAAGCCAGTTTTCAGCAGAGGAAAAGGAAGCCCTCATGCTGCTATACATTACCATGCTGCCATACTGGAATAGAAGGAAATTTTGCTTTGTTGACTTTGGATTAATAGAAAAGCTAGGGTCGCCTTTGTTTTTGGTTTCAGCCTGTAGAGGTTATCAAAGTACATGGTTTGCAAACTTGACTGCACTTTGCTGAGCCCATGAAGGGTGGACATCAGGGAAACCACTTGAGAAGCTCACACAGTGGCCAAAGCTCCAGATGATGGGTGTTGTGAAAGAAGCAGGAGAGTCAAAGGGACTCCTAAGGTTTTGTGCTTAGTAACTGAAAGGAGAAAATGGCCATTTCCTGAGACTGAGGAGAACTGCTTTTTAAGGAGAAGATCAGGAGTTAAGTACAAGGTACCTGTTGGACATGCAAGTGGAACTGTTGCATAAGCAGTTTGATTTAGAGGTTCAGAGGAGAGGAAATGGGTGGATTTTGTCACTGGGGCTCCAGATATCCTCCACGCCAATAGTTCATGATGGAGTGGGGGCTGGTTTTCACACTGCAGCTGCTTTCCACACTTTATTATAGTTCTGTCCTATATTAATATGTTCCAAAATACAGTGTGATAATTAATAAATCCATCTCTTCACAACAGGTGTTGATTCGAATTAAGTGACATGTAAGCATAGACAACTGTATGTTTGTTTTCCCACAAAACTTTAATGAGTTTAACATAACAAATTTTTAAAATCAAGAAACATTTGATGTTGCCATTGTATGTTCCTGAAGCATGACTAAAGCTGCTGTTTGGTTGGTTTAAAAGAATTCTTTTACTAAATTTCAGGAGACAATTAGTTTAAATAATTCTGAATGGGGGAAATTTAGATAGGGAAATATGGAATTCGGGTGTATTAAGCCTAGTGTGTGCTAAGTCACTTCAGTTGTGTCTGACTCTTTGCCATCCTGTGGACTGTAGCTCTCCAGGCTAGCTGTTGATGTGATTCTCCAGGCAAGAATACTGGAGTGGATTGCCACTCCCTCCTCCAGGGGATTTTCCTGATCAGGGATCGAACCCATGTCTCTTGCATCTCCTGCACTGGTAGGTAGGTTCTTCACCACTAGCGCCACCATAGTAAAATAAGCTGTTCTACTCCCCTCATCTCCTAAGAAGGCCCATTGCAAAGCACTGAGATGCAAAGTAAGCCAGTTTTCAGCAGAGGAAAAGGAAGCCCTCATGCTGCTATACATTACCATGCTGCCATACTGGAATAGAAGGAAATTTTGCTTTGTTGACTTTGGATTAATAGAAAAGCTAGGGTCGCCTTTGTTTTTGGTTTCAGCCTGTAGAGGTTATCAAAGTACATGGTTTGCAAACTTGACTGCACTTTGCCATCACCTGGGAAGCTTTAAAAATACCTGGTTCCCCCTCCCAAAGATTGTGATATCATTGGTCCGGATTGTGACCTTGGCATCAGGAGTTTTTATATCTCTCAAGATGATTTTAATGTGCAGTCAAATCTGAGAACCTCTGGTATAGAGCAGATTCTGATACTATGTTGCTCATTAGTTCAACAGTGAAGTTTTTAAGGGTAAATCAGTCAACTTCTAAGAAGGAAGATGATGCCCAAAGAGTATAATCAGTGTCTTCTGTGTTTGTATGCATTCTCATTCCTTAGAAGTATTCTGGGAGTGTATTTAAAACTTTGAAATAAGATAAGTATGGTCTGTGCATATTTTCATGTTATTGCCCTTTCCTTAGAAAATATTATGGGAGATAAATCTCCTATGATTGTATGTTCAGAATGGCCTAGACAAGATATGGGAGACTAAATTAGATGTCTGTATAATCAACCACTTGCCCTCTTTATGCACACTGTAGATCTGTCCATTTAGATGGGAAAAAATGCTTTGTATGACTTTAAAAGCACCTTGTAATTTCCCCCAATTTCTTCTAGAATACCAAGTACTGGTAATTTTACCAAGCTTGGCTATTATGACAGCCCTTTTCCCTCCCTTTATAATATAAAAAAATGTGTAGTGCTCTAAATAGCTCCTTTTTTCTAAGACAGATGGGATGCTTAGAAGTGAAATCTTGAAGCATGTTTATTAGTGTAAGTCCTGATAAATTCAGCAACAAATTATTGGTTCACTTTTGGGTTGCTGGCTCTTGGCAGAGTGATGATAAGCTGTTATTTGTTGTTGGTTTACACAGATTCTGTAGAGAAAATGTTTGGGAGGAGGAGTTCACTTGGATATTATGGAGGTCTACCAGAGTCATGAGATGAAAGTAAGCCTTTTCAGCAGAGGAAAAGGAAGCCCTCATGCTGCTATACATTACCATGCTGCCATACTGGAATAGAAGGAAATTTTGCTTTGTTGACTTTGGATTAATAGAAAAGCTAGGGTCGCCTTTGTTTTTGGTTTCAGCCTGTAGAGGTTATCAAAGTACATGGTTTGCAAACTTGACTGCACTTTGCCATCACCTGGGAAGCTTTAAAAATACCTGGTTCCCCCTCCCAAAGATTGTGATATCATTGGTCCGGATTGTGACCTTGGCATCAGGAGTTTTTATATCTCTCAAGATGATTTTAATGTGCAGTCAAATCTGAGAACCTCTGGTATAGAGCAGATTCTGATACTATGTTGCTCATTAGTTCAACAGTGAAGTTTTTAAGGGTAAATCAGTCAACTTCTAAGAAGGAAGATGATGCCCAAAGAGTATAATCAGTGTCTTCTGTGTTTGTATGCATTCTCATTCCTTAGAAGTATTCTGGGAGTGTATTTAAAACTTTGAAATAAGATAAGTATGGTCTGTGCATATTTTCATGTTATTGCCCTTTCCTTAGAAAATATTATGGGAGATAAATCTCCTATGATTGTATGTTCAGAATGGCCTAGACAAGATATGGGAGACTAAATTAGATGTCTGTATAATCAACCACTTGCCCTCTTTATGCACACTGTAGATCTGTCCATTTAGATGGGAAAAAATGCTTTGTATGACTTTAAAAGCACCTTGTAATTTCCCCCAATTTCTTCTAGAATACCAAGTACTGGTAATTTTACCAAGCTTGGCTATTATGACAGCCCTTTTCCCTCCCTTTATAATATAAAAAAATGTGTAGTGCTCTAAATAGCTCCTTTTTTCTAAGACAGATGGGATGCTTAGAAGTGAAATCTTGAAGCATGTTTATTAGTGTAAGTCCTGATAAATTCAGCAACAAATTATTGGTTCACTTTTGGGTTGCTGGCTCTTGGCAGAGTGATGATAAGCTGTTATTTGTTGTTGGTTTACACAGATTCTGTAGAGAAAATGTTTGGGAGGAGGAGTTCACTTGGATATTATGGAGGTCTACCAGAGTCAAAGAGAAACTGGTGTTCCTTTTGTGAAAGCCAGCTCTCAGTACAAGTCCTAATGAAGAGGTCATTAGCAGGAAAGTCTTTGGAAAGCAAAATTCTTGAACTGAGGTGGAAAGGGATTTATGGCAATGCATGTCCCACAAGAGGAGATGGGCCTTGGGACTCTATGGGGAACACCTAATAACTCTTTTCTATAGGTGGAACCCCTAGAAGTTGCCTGACAGTCTGTGGGATGGTCCCTCCTGAAATATGTTGTTGTCCTAGTTGTTTTTGTCTGAACCAGCAGTAGTTGTTAATTATACCCCAAATCTCAGTGGTTTGATACAGTAAAAACTTATTCCTTATTCATATCCCTGATCTATGCAGGTTGGATCAGTATGGCCTTGGCTCCACAGAGTCATTCAGGAGTCCATCCAATCTGGTGGATCAGTCTTTCTCTACATAATTGGAGACTGGAAAAAGGAGCAAGAACCTTAATTGGGAGATTTTTGATTGACCAGGCTTGATATCATCACACTGACTTTTCACGTTGCATTGGCCTTACTCAGCAGTGACCAATATCAGCCAGGCTAGAAAACCTAGCCTTCCTATTTGCCCAGAAATCGGAAGAATGGGAACACCCATGAACAGTCGCAGGCTCCAGCATACTCTTGGACAGGAACATTTCAAGAATACAGATGTCAACACTCGAAGGCAGAAGCTTTCTCCTCTGTCTCTAGGAGCAGCTGAGGTATAGAGCTGAGGCAGTGGACTTCTTTGCAGAGCATCTGGGTTCCAGTCTCTACTCTGCACTCAAGAATGATTAGGGGTCCAGCCCTCATTCCTTAACCTATGAAAACACGAGTCTCAGGATCTTATGATGATTTTGAGGGTTAAGTGAGCTAGTTGTTGGGAATGACTTTGCAAGTATCATCTTCCTGTTGTATTTTACAGTCTCTTGCAGTACCTATAATTGCCTTTTTTTTGTGACTCTGTCACATAGAAGTTTTCCATTTCACTGACAAGGCTAGCACATCATTAATTCCTTAGAGTGCATAGCCTTCTGCAGGATGGTATGTTTCTGATTTGGGGGCTCTAACTATAACACCAAGAGAGTTTTGAAATCAATGTCACTTTGAGGTTTACTGTCTCACTGAGAGTAGTCTTAATGATTCCTCCTTTTTCTTTAAGAAATAGCTGCAGTTCTCTCCCTCCAGTGGCAATTTGGCCATAACCTACCAGAGGGTGAAATTTGACTGTTCTTCCTGGTTATATTGCCATTTCCATCTTTTTCCCCCCTGCTATTACTTACTATTGTGGAAGACTGTGACTGTAACTTTATATTACATAACCAGGTAATCGACAGTCTGTCAATAAGTGGACCCTTTTAAATTATATGAATAAGAGTTTGAGAGAAGCCAAGGTGGCTACCCAAGGTAACTGGACTAGAAACCAGACAGCTTGGTTTGTTGGGTGAATGTGGGAAATTGCTTACTTCTTTAGAAGACCTCAGTTCCTTCATTAATGAGATAAAAATAGTCTTCTCCAAAGCTCTTTTAAACCTTCTAGCTCTAACTCTCTTCTTTATGTTGATTGACTGGAAAGGCTGGAAAACAATTTTTTGAAGCTGGAATGGAAAACTCATGGCATCTTTGGGATCCACTCACACAATTGATAAATACTATTTCTAGGCCTTTCACATTGTTTTGAATTTGTTGTTTAAAGGACTGAGTTTTTATCAGAAAAGTACATCCAAGTGATGCTATCAGAGCAGGGGTAATTTGCCCTCCTTCTCCTCAGTGGACAGTTAGAATGTCTGGAGACGTTTCTGGTTGTCACAACTGAGGAGGGTGCACTCTTTGCACCTCATGGGTAGAGGCCAAGGAGGCTGCTCTACCCTCTACAGTGCACAGCACAGTCATGCCCCCACTCCCTAGCAAAGATACTCCTGAGGCTGGGAAACTCTGACAGTATGTGGAGACTCCAATTATCCAACTTTGTACCAATAGGGTGAGGGGGATGCACTTCAGTCAGTATTTGAGCCATGTGTAACCTTGAGTTTGGATTAGGTAGATGAAGTGAGTGAAGAATCTGTCTGGAGGGTGGGGACGAATGGGACATACATATCTGTAAACAACAAAACTCTGCAAAAGTTAAAAGTAAAATAAAAGCTTAAAAAAAGAAAACTGACAAGGCTAGCCATCATTTTCCCCCTTCTGCAGGATGGTATGTTTCTGATTTGGGGGCTCTAACTATAACACCAAGAGAGTTTTGAAATCAATGTCACTTTGAGGTTTACTGTCTCACTGAGAGTAGTCTTAATGATTCCTCCTTTTTCTTTAAGAAATAGCTGCAGTTCTCTCCCTCCAGTGGCAATTTGGCCATAACCTACCAGAGGGTGAAATTTGACTGTTCTTCCTGGTTATATTGCCATTTCCATCTTTTTCCCCCCTGCTATTACTTACTATTGTGGAAGACTGTGACTGTAACTTTATATTACATAACCAGGTAATCGACAGTCTGTCAATAAGTGGACCCTTTTAAATTATATGAATAAGAGTTTGAGAGAAGCCAAGGTGGCTACCCAAGGTAACTGGACTAGAAACCAGACAGCTTGGTTTGTTGGGTGAATGTGGGAAATTGCTTACTTCTTTAGAAGACCTCAGTTCCTTCATTAATGAGATAAAAATAGTCTTCTCCAAAGCTCTTTTAAACCTTCTAGCTCTAACTCTCTTCTTTATGTTGATTGACTGGAAAGGCTGGAAAACAATTTTTTGAAGCTGGAATGGAAAACTCATGGCATCTTTGGGATCCACTCACACAATTGATAAATACTATTTCTAGGCCTTTCACATTGTTTTGAATTTGTTGTTTAAAGGACTGAGTTTTTATCAGAAAAGTACATCCAAGTGATGCTATCAGAGCAGGGGTAATTTGCCCTCCTTCTCCTCAGTGGACAGTTAGAATGTCTGGAGACGTTTCTGGTTGTCACAACTGAGGAGGGTGCACTCTTTGCACCTCATGGGTAGAGGCCAAGGAGGCTGCTCTACCCTCTACAGTGCACAGCACAGTCATGCCCCCACTCCCTAGCAAAGATACTCCTGAGGCTGGGAAACTCTGACAGTATGTGGAGACTCCAATTATCCAACTTTGTACCAATAGGGTGAGGGGGATGCACTTCAGTCAGTATTTGAGCCATGTGTAACCTTGAGTTTGGATTAGGTAGATGAAGTGAGTGAAGAATCTGTCTGGAGGGGTGTGGGGGAGATATACATACGACTAATCTGGGAACATACATATCTGTAAACAACAAAACTCTGCAAAAGTTAAAAGTAAAATAAAAGCTTAAAAAAAGAAAGAATTTGGAGACTAGTGAGAAAGTGGCTGTAAAACTCATGTATTTATTTAGGTTTGGTAACACTGAATTCCCAAGTCCTAATGGGCTAGTAGAAGGTTATCTCTGGTGAATTTACTGATTCCTGGATGCTTCAGAAAGAACTAGATTCAAAAATAACCATGTACTTACTATACCTAATAGCATTTACTGGCTGTGGTCCAGTAAAATTTCTTTCTTACTATGTATGGTCTCATCAGTTTGATGTTTTTATCCTGAGCTTTTCATTATAATGTCATTTAAATGAGGTATCTTAGTTAGCGTGCCAAATGCCATTATCATTTTCCAAAATATGCATTTAAAAATACCTTCTTTGGTTTGTCTTGGATAAACTGCTTAATTGAGCTATGTGTCAAACAATTTTCAACATTCTTAAAACTCTACAGCCATCTGGTTGATGCATACCTCCTGCAAACTGAAATCAGTGTATTAATTTCACTGAAGGAATTGTAAGAGGGGTAAAAATAAAGAGTAGCCCCAATATAGGTAACTGATAGGACTAAAGCATTATGATCAAGTTATGTGACAATGTCATGAATAGGAAAAGTTAATTTGCAGGTTCACCTAACCACTACTTACTGTTCAATTTCAGATGTGCGCATATATATATATATATATAGGTATGGTTACATAACATATGTATATATAGACACGTATATCTATATAATGTGTACTGAAAGAATATATGACAGTCACAAAAGTTGTTTACAGATATATATAATCCCAGATTAGTTATATGTATATCCCTGGCCTCCTCCCTCCTTCGCCCCCCTCCCAGTACCCACCATCCCACCCCTCCAGGCCATCTCAAAGGGCCCCTGCAGGATCCCCTATTCCCACAGCACAATGACCATAGCTATCTTTTTCCCATATGATAGTATAGGTTTCTATGTTACTCCCTCTGTGCCTCACACCCACTGTTCATTCCCCACAATGTCCATATGTCTGTTCTCTATGTTTGTTTTTCCATCACTTCACTGCATGTGTTACCACTACCCTCTTACTAGATTCCATATATGTGTGTTAGTATACTGTGCTTGTCTTTCTCTTTACTTCACTTTATTTTCTTAAGTTTTTTTTCTTAAATTTTTGGCCACTTTTATTGGTCTTTCATTTATTTATTTTCATCCATCTTTGTTCTTTGGCCTGTGTGGGCCTCCCATTGCAGTGACCTCTCCTGTAACAGAGCACTGGCTCTGGGCACATGCACTCCAGAGCGCTGGCTACTAATTGGACACACCATTCCAGCTGCTTCATGGCATGTGGGATCCTCCTGTGCCAGGAATCAAACCAGTGTCCCTTACAGGGCAAGGAGAACTCTTTACCCACTAGACCACCAGGGAAGCCTTTTACTTCACTTTTTATAATAGGTTCTAGATCCATCCACCTCTTTAGGGCTGATTTGTCTACATTTCTTTTTACAGCTGAGAAGTACTCCATTGTCTGTATGTACCAGAGCATTTTTACCCATTCATTCGTCGATGGGCATCTAGGTTGCTTCCATGTTCTAGCTATTGTATAGAGAGTTGCAGTGAACATTAGGGTACAGGTGCCTCTTTCAGTTTTGATTTCATCGGGGTATAAGCCTAATACCCCGATGGGGTTTGCTGGGTGGTATGGTGCTTCTAGTTTTAGTTTTTTTAAGGAATCTCCATACTGTCTTCCATAGCGGCTGTATCAGTCTACATTCCCACCAGCAATGCAAGAGGGTTCCCTTTTCTCCGCACCCTCTCCAGCATTTATTGTCTGTCGATTTGTGGATGATGGCCATTCTGACAGGTGTGAGGTGATATCTCATTGTAGTTTTGATTTGCATTTCTCTAATAATAAGTGACGTTGAGCATCGTTTCATGTGCTTTTTGACCATCTGTATGTCCTCTTAGGAGAGGCGTCTCTTTTGGTCTTTTGCCCATTTTTTGAATGGGTTGTTCATTTTTCCGGTGCTGAGTTGTCTGAGTTGCTTGTAGATTTTGGAGATTAATTCTTTGTCTGTTACTGCATTTGCTATGATTTTCTCCCATTCTGTGGGTTTTCTGTTCAGCTTTTTTGTAGTTTCTTTTGCTATACAAAAGCTTTTAAGCTACATTAGGTCCCACATGTTCATTTGTCTTTTTAGTTCCACTCTTCTAGTAGGTGGGTCAGAGAAGATCTTGCTTTGATTGATGTCCTTGAGGGTTTTGCCTATATTCTTATCTAAGAGTTTGATGGTTTCTGGCCTTACATTTAGGCCTTTAATCCATTTTGAGTTGATCTTTGTGTGTGGTGTCAGGGAATGTTCCAACTTCATTTTTTTGCATGTAGCTGTCCAGTTTTCCCAGCACCATTTTTTGAAGAGGCAGTCTTTGTCCCATTTTATATTTTTGCTTCCTTTGTCAAAAATGAGGTGTGTGGGTTTATCTCTGGGTTCTCTATCTTGTTCCATTGGTCTATAGTTCTGTTTTTGTGCCAGTACCATACTGTCTTGATGACTGTTGCTTTGTAGTAGAGTCTGAAGTTAGGGAGGCTGATCCCTCCAGCTCCATTCTTCTTTCTCAGGATTTCTTTGGCTATCCGGGGTCTTTTGTGTTTCCATATGAACTGTGTTATTCTTTGGTCTAGTTCTATGAAGAATGTCATTGGTAATTTGATAGGGATTGTATTGAATCTGTCGATGATATTTGGTAGTATGGTCATTTTCATAATACTGATTCTTCCTACTCAGGAACATGGACTATCTCTCCATCTGTTTAAGTCTTCTTTAATTTCTTTCATGAGTGTCATGTAATTTTCAGTGTACAGTTCTTTTGTTTCTTTGGGTGGATTTATTCCAGGATATTTTATTCTTTTGGTTGCAATGGTGAAGGGGATTGCATCTTGGATTTTGTTTTCTGATTTTTCATTATTTGTATATAGCAATGTGAGTGATTTCTGCGTATTAATTTTCTGTCCAGTGACTTTGTTGAATTCGTTGATTAGTTCTAGTAGTTTGTTTTTTTTTTTTTTTTTCTAGTTTTCAAATAATGTCTTTGGGATTTTCTATGTATAATATCATGTCATCTGCAAAAAGCGAGAGTTTTACTTCTTTTCCAATCTGGATTCCTTTTATTTCTTTTTGTTCTCTTATTGGTGTCATATATTTTATTGTATTCACCTGTGCATCATTGTTTCATTTGTAAATCTATGAATGGGGTCACAAGGTATGTCATTGGCAGCTAAGGCAAAATTTTTTTAATTTTTTTTTTATTTTATATTTGAGTATAGTTGATTTGCAATGTTATATTAGTATCAAGTATACAGAAAAATGGTTCAATTATACACATTCATATATCTATTCTGTTTCAGATTCTTTTCTTATATAGATTATTATAGAATACTAAATTCCCTGTGCTATACAGTACATCCTTGTTGATTATCTATTTTATATATATGATTATATGTGTATGTTAATCCTAAAGTCCTAATTTATCCTCCTCTCCCACTGTCTTTCCCCTTTGATAACTATTAGTTTGTTTTTGATGTTCATGATCTGTTTGTTTTATAAATAAGTTCATTTGTATCATATTTTAAGATTCCACATATAAGTGATATATTTGTATTTTTCATACTTCACTTAGTATGATAATCTCTAGATCCACTCATGGTGCTGCAAATGCCATTATTTCATCCTTTTTAAGGCCTGAATAATATTCCATTGTATATATATACCATGTCTTCTTTTTCCATTCATCTATTGATGACTATGTAGGCTGCTTCCATGTTTAACTGTTCTGAATAAGTGCTGCTATGAATATAGGGATGTATGTATCCTTTTGAATTATGATTTTCTCTGGATATCTTACTGGTAAACTCTAAGTAAAACCTGGAGTCCAGTCAGTCTCTTCATTTTGATAATATAGTTATTTAAGATAGAATTAGCATTTGACGAAGCAGGATGAAGGGTGCATAGGAACTCTCTGCATTATTTTTGCAATTTCTTGTGAGTATAAAATGTTAAGCAAACAAAAAATCAAAACAACTAGAATAGTCTTCCTCCTTCCAATAGCAAAGAAGTATGTATAGCTTTCCTGAAAAGAGAGCATATCTTGCTTTTTTTGTTGAAAAATATAGTAATATTCCCATTTATGCTATGTAATTTCTACCACTCAGCTATTAAAAACTATTGTTTTTGCCTGTTAGTGAGACTATTTTATAGATAAAGTAACTCCTTCTACATAAGCTTTTATCAACATGCAGTATGCTTGCAAAACTCCCAAGTCTACAGCTACTCAATTTTCAGAAATTGAACTTACTTATGTAATTAGCATCTAAATCAGTAACTGGAATATGACCAACATCCAGAGCCACCATCATCATCCCACCACAGATGCCTTTCCAGTCCCCATTCCTGCCAAGGGTGACTTAGATGTGCTTTGCTTGTTTCTCACTTTGACCTAGTGAAGTTTCAGTGCCTCACCTTTTCTGCCAGGAGAAAGACAGAGGCCATGTATGCTAAGTCACTTCAGTCGTGTCTAACTCTTTGCGACCCTATGGACCAGCCAGGCTCCTCTGTCCATGGGATTTCCTAGGAAAGAATATTGGAGTGGGTTGCCATGTCCTCCTCAACAGGATCTTCCTGACCCAGGGATTGAATGTGTATATCTTATGGTCTCCTGCATTGGCAGGCAGATTCTTTACCACTAGGGCCACATGGGAAACCCAAGGTGGCCAGCAGCCACCATCACACAGGTTTCCATTCACATGCTGCTGTGAAGCGCTGCTATAGATCTCTTCTCTCAGCAGCTTACTCAGATATGGAGTATTTCCTGCCAAATCTGTAACCAAGGATGTTACTATCGGCAGCCCTTCTAAGGGAGGTGGTGAGCTGAGGGAATTCAGGAAGGAAAGAAGCCCATCTAGCCCATCAGGACTGCAGCCACGCCCCATGGTGAGCCCTGAGGAAAGTCAGGATGTGAAAACAGGGGATGCTGACCTCAGATAGCTGAGGTGCAGATCAAAGGAAGGATTTCTAGAGCCCAGACTCCTGCATTGTCTCAGACTTAGAAAAGCACTAAATTCCTTACCCTGAGATATCTGGTATTCTTTAGTTCACAACAATCTGTTGACATTCAGACTACCTGCTCTTTGTTGCAAATCTTTTATAATCTGGCTCCTTCCATTGCTTATAGCTTTCCTGAAAAGAGAGCATATCTTTTTTTGTTGAAAAATATAGTAATATTCCCATTTATGCTATGTAATTTCTACCACTCAGCTATTAAAAACTATTGTTTTTGCCTGTTAGTGAGACTATTTTATAGATAAAGTAACTCCTTCTACATAAGCTTTTATCAACATGCAGTATGCTTGCAAAACTCCCAAGTCTACAGCTACTCAATTTTCAGAAATTGAACTTACTTATGTAATTAGCATCTAAATCAGTAACTGGAATATGACCAACATCCAGAGCCACCATCATCATCCCACCACAGATGCCTTTCCAGTCCCCATTCCTGCCAAGGGTGACTTAGATGTGCTTTGCTTGTTTCTCACTTTGACCTAGTGAAGTTTCAGTGCCTCACCTTTTCTGCCAGGAGAAAGACAGAGGCCATGTATGCTAAGTCACTTCAGTCGTGTCTAACTCTTTGCGACCCTATGGACCAGCCAGGCTCCTCTGTCCATGGGATTTCCTAGGAAAGAATATTGGAGTGGGTTGCCATGTCCTCCTCAACAGGATCTTCCTGACCCAGGGATTGAATGTGTATATCTTATGGTCTCCTGCATTGGCAGGCAGATTCTTTACCACTAGGGCCACATGGGAAACCCAAGGTGGCCAGCAGCCACCATCACACAGGTTTCCATTCACATGCTGCTGTGAAGCGCTGCTATAGATCTCTTCTCTCAGCAGCTTACTCAGATATGGAGTATTTCCTGCCAAATCTGTAACCAAGGATGTTACTATCGGCAGCCCTTCTAAGGGAGGTGGTGAGCTGAGGGAATTCAGGAAGGAAAGAAGCCCATCTAGCCCATCAGGACTGCAGCCACGCCCCATGGTGAGCCCTGAGGAAAGTCAGGATGTGAAAACAGGGGATGCTGACCTCAGATAGCTGAGGTGCAGATCAAAGGAAGGATTTCTAGAGCCCAGACTCCTGCATTGTCTCAGACTTAGAAAAGCACTAAATTCCTTACCCTGAGATATCTGGTATTCTTTAGTTCACAACAATCTGTTGACATTCAGACTACCTGCTCTTTGTTGCAAATCTTTTATAATCTGGCTCCTTCCATTGCTTTCTTGGGCCACTTCTCTCTGAATTACTCAAGATGCTGCCTCTCCAGGCTTAGAGTCTTAAAAATGCCCACCAAATAAGACATAACTTTCAACTTTTAGGTTGTGAATATTTTTTAAGCTGACATTACCTGTACCAGGTGAGTTAAAGTTGGGCTGGATACCCCAGATTTTCTTTTCCTTTGCAAAACTTAAATTTGTAACTTTGGCTTATCTTTTTTTTTTTTTTTTCTTTTATTTCTTTTATTTATTTATTTATTTATTTTTGTACATGTATGTTCCCAAATCAATCAGATGCACATCCCTTGGCCCTCCCCCCACCCAGGTTCCCCCCCCCCATCCCTCCAGACCATTGCTCCAAGTGGTTGTAGGTACTCCTATTCCCCTAGCACAATGACAATAGCTATCTTTTCTACACATGACAGTATAGGTTCCCATGTTACTCCCTCCCATTGTTCGGTCTCCACAATGTCTTTATGTCTATTCTCTGTTTTTTCATGAGTTCACTGTGTGTGTTATCATGACCATCTTACTAGATCCCATATATATGAGTTAGTATACTATACTTGTCTTTCTCTTTTTGACTTACTTCACTTTTTATGATAGGTTCTAAAGCCAGCCACCTCATTAGGACAGAGTCTTCTGCATTTCTTTTAACAGCTGAGTAGTATTCCATTGTATATATGTACCAGAGCTTCTGGATCCATTCATTTGTCGATGGACATCTAGGTTGCTTCCATGCTCTGGCTATTGTATAGAGAGCTGCAATGAACATTGGGGTACAGGTGCCTCTTTCAGTTTTGATTTCATCAGGATATAGGCCTAACAGTGGGATTGCTGGGTCATAGGGTGCTTCTATTTTTAGTTTTTTAAGGAATCTCCATATTGTCTTCCATAGAGGTTGTATTAATTTACATTCCCACCAGCAATGCAAGAGGGTTCCCTTTTCTCCACACCCTCTCCAGCATTTGTTGTCTGTCGATTTGTTGATGATGGCCATTCTGACAGGTGTGAGGTGGTATCTCATTGTGGTTTTAATTTGCATTTCTCTAATAATAAGCGAGGTTGAGCACTTTTTGTTTGGACCATTTGTATTTTTTCCTTAGTTCACAACAATCTGTTGACATTCAGACTACCTGCTCTTTGTTGCAAATCTTTTATAATCTGGCTCCTTCCATTGCTTTCTTGGGCCACTTCTCTCTGAATTACTCAAGATGCTGCCTCTCCAGGCTTAGAGTCTTAAAAATGCCCACCAAATAAGACATAACTTTCAACTTTTAGGTTGTGAATATTTTTTAAGCTGACATTACCTGTACCAGGTGAGTTAAAGTTGGGCTGGATACCCCAGATTTTCTTTTCCTTTGCAAAACTTAAATTTGTAACTTTGGCTTATCTTTTTTTTTTTTTTTTCTTTTATTTCTTTTATTTATTTATTTATTTATTTTTGTACATGTATGTTCCCAAATCAATCAGATGCACATCCCTTGGCCCTCCCCCCACCCAGGTTCCCCCCATCCCTCCAGACCATTGCTCCAAGTGGTTGTAGGTACTCCTATTCCCCTAGCACAATGACAATAGCTATCTTTTCTACACATGACAGTATAGGTTCCCATGTTACTCCCTCCCATTGTTCGGTCTCCACAATGTCTTTATGTCTATTCTCTGTTTTTTCATGAGTTCACTGTGTGTGTTATCATGACCATCTTACTAGATCCCATATATATGAGTTAGTATACTATACTTGTCTTTCTCTTTTTGACTTACTTCACTTTTTATGATAGGTTCTAAAGCCAGCCACCTCATTAGGACAGAGTCTTCTGCATTTCTTTTAACAGCTGAGTAGTATTCCATTGTATATATGTACCAGAGCTTCTGGATCCATTCATTTGTCGATGGACATCTAGGTTGCTTCCATGCTCTGGCTATTGTATAGAGAGCTGCAATGAACATTGGGGTACAGGTGCCTCTTTCAGTTTTGATTTCATCAGGATATAGGCCTAACAGTGGGATTGCTGGGTCATAGGGTGCTTCTATTTTTAGTTTTTTAAGGAATCTCCATATTGTCTTCCATAGAGGTTGTATTAATTTACATTCCCACCAGCAATGCAAGAGGGTTCCCTTTTCTCCGCACCCTCTCCAGCATTTGTTGTCTGTCGATTTGTTGATGATGGCCATTCTGACAGGTGTGAGGTGGTATCTCATTGTGGTTTTAATTTGCATTTCTCTAATAATAAGCGAGGTTGAGCATCGTTTCATGTGCTTTTGGACCATTTGTATGTCCTCTTTGGAGAGGCGTCTCTTTAGATCTTTTTCCCATTTTTGATTGGGCTGCTCATTTTCCTGTGCTGAGTTGTCTGAGTTGCTTGTAGATTTTGGAGATTAATTCTTTGTCTGTTGTTTCATTTGCTATGATTTTCTCCCACTCTGTGGGGTGTCTGTTGAACTTTTTTGTAATTTCTTTTGCTGTACAAAAGCTTTTAAGTTTCATGAGGTCCCATATGTTCATTTTTCTTTTCAGTTCTGCTATTTTAGTTGGTGGGTCAGAGAAGATCTTGCTTTGATTGATGTCCTTGAGGGTTTTGCCTATATTCTCCTCTAAGAGTTTGATGGTTTCTGGTCTTACATTGAGGTCTTTAATCCATTTTGAGTTGATCTTAGTGTATGGCGTCAGGGAATGTTCCAATTTCATTTTTTTGCATGTAGCTGTCCAATTCTCCCAGCACCACTTGTTAAAGAGACTGTCTTTGTCCCATTTTATAGTTTCTCCTCCTTTATCAAAAATAAGGTACCCATAGGTGCGTGGGTTGATCTCTGGGTTCTCAATCTTGTTCCACTGATCTATAGTTCTGTTTTTGTGCCAGTACCATAATGTCTTGATAACTGTTGCTTTGTAGTAGAGTCTGAAGTTAGGGAGGCTGATCCCTCCAACTCCATTTTTCTTCCTCAGGATTGCTTTGGCTATTCGAGGTCTTTTGTGTTTCCATATGAACTGTGTTATTCTTTGGTCTAGTTCTGTGAAAAATGTCAGTGGTAGTTGAATAGGTATTGCATTGAATCTGTAGATGATATTTGGAAGTATGGTCATTTTCACAATATTGATTCTTCCAATCCAGGAACATGGAATATCTCTCCATCTGTTTAAGTCTTCTTTAATGTCTCTCATGAGTGTCTTGTAATTTTCTGTGTACAATTCTTTTGTTTCTTTGGGTAGGTTTATTCCTAGATATTTGATTCTTTTGGTTGCAATGGTGAAGGGGATTGCCTCTTTGATTTCATTTTCTGATTTTTCATTGTTTGTGTATAGGAATGCCAGTGACTTCTGTGTGTTGACTTTATATCCTGCAACTTTGCTGAATTCATTGATTAGTTCTAGTAGCTTTGTAACCGTGTCTTTGGGATTTTCTATGTATAATATCATGTCGTCTGCAAAAAGAGAGAGCTTGACTTCTTCCTTTCCAATCTGGATTCCTTTGATTTCTTTCTCTTGTCTTATTGCTGTTGCTAGGACTTCCAGGACTATGTTGAATAGCAGTGGTGAAAGTGGGCACCCCTGTCTTGTTCCTGATCTTAGAGGTAATGCTTTCAGTTTTTCACCATTAACAATAATGTTCGCTGTAGGTTTCTCATAGATGGCTTTTATTATGTTGAGATAGGTTCCTTCTATGCCCATTTTCTGAAGAGTTTTGATCATAAATGGATGTTGTACTTTGTCGAAGGCTTTTCTGCATCTATTGAGATGATCATGTGATTTTTGTCTTTCAACTTGTTGATATGGTGTATCACGTTGATTGATTTGCGGATGTTGAAGAAGCCTTGCATGCCTGGGATGAACCCAACTTGATCGTGATGTATGAGTTTTTTGACATGTCGTTGAATTTTGTTTGCTAGGATTTTGTTGAGGATCTTGGCATCTAAGTTCATCAGTGAAATTGGCCTATAGTTTTCCTTTTTTGTGTTGTCTTTGCCTGGTTTGGGTATCAGGGTGATGGTGGCCTCGTAGAATGTGTTTGGGAGTTTTTTTGCTTTAAGATTTTGGGTTGAGTGTGTTTCGATCAACTCCATTTTTCTTCCTCAGGAATCATTCTGTGTTCCATATGAACTGTGTTATTATTTGGTCTAGTTCTGTGAAATGTCAGTGGTAGTTGAATAGGTATTGCATTGAATCTGTAGATGATATTTGGAAGTATGGTCATTTTCACAATATTGATTCTTCCAATCCAGGAACATGGAATATCTCTCCATCTGTTTAAGTCTTCTTTAATGTCTCTCATGAGTGTCTTGTAATTTTCTGTGTACAATTCTTTTGTTTCTTTGGGTAGGTTTATTCCTAGATATTTGATTCTTTTGGTTGCAATGGTGAAGGGGGATTGCCTCTTTGATTTCATTTTCTGATTTTTCATTGTTTGTGTATAGGAATGCCAGTGACTTCTGTGTGTTGACTTTATATCCTGCAACTTTGCTGAATTCATTGATTAGTTCTAGTAGCTTTGTAACCGTGTCTTTGGGATTTTCTATGTATAATATCATGTCGTCTGCAAAAAGAGAGAGCTTGACTTCTTCCTTTCCAATCTGGATTCCTTTGATTTCTTTCTCTTGTCTTATTGCTGTTGCTAGGACTTCCAGGACTATGTTGAATAGCAGTGGTGAAAGTGGGCACCCCTGTCTTGTTCCTGATCTTAGAGGGAATGCTTTTAGTTTTTCACCATTAACAATAATGTTCGCTGTAGGTTTCTCATAGATGGCTTTTATTATGTTGAGATAGGTTCCTTCTATGCCCATTTTCTGAAGAGTTTTGATCATAAATGGATGTTGTACTTTGTCGAAGTGTTTTCTGCATCTATTGAGATGATCATGTGATTTTTGTCTTTCAACTTGTTGATATGGTGTATCACGTTGATTGATTTGCGGATGTTGAAGAAGCCTTGCATGCCTGGGATGAACCCAACTTGATCGTGATGTATGAGTTTTTTGACATGTCGTTGAATTTTGTTTGCTAGGATTTTGTTGAGGATCTTGGCATCTAAGTTCATCAGTGAAATTGGCCTATAGTTTTCCTTTTTTGTGTTGTCTTTGCCTGGTTTGGGTATCAGGGTGATGGTGGCCTCGTAGAATGTGTTTGGGAGTTTTCCTTCCTGTGCAATTTTTGAAAGAGTTTTAGAAGGACAGGCATTAGCTCTTCTTTAAATGTTTGGTAGAATTCGGCTGTGAAGCCATCTGGTCCTGGGCTTTTATTTTTGGGTAGATTTTTAATCACAAAGTTGATTTCTGAGCTTGTGATTGGGTTGTTCAAAGTTTCTGTTTCTTCCTGGCTCAGTCTTGGGAGATTAATCCTGTCCAAGAAACTGTCCATTTCTTCCAAGTTGTCCAGTTTGTTGCCATAGAGTTGCTCATAATAGTCTCATAGAATCCTTTGGATTTCTGCATTATCTGTTGTAATCTCTCCTTTTTCGTTTTTGATTTTGTTGATCTGGTTCTTCTCTCTTTTTCTTAATGAGTCTGGCCAGTGGCTTGTCAATTTTGTTTACCTTTTCAAAGAACCAGCTTTTTGTTTTATTTATCTTTACTATTGTTTCTTTTGTTTCTTTCTCATTTATTTCTGCTCTGATCTTTATGATTTCTCTTCTTCTGCTGGCTCTGGGATGTTTTTGTTCTTCTTTCTCCAACTGTTTTAAGCGGAGGGTTAGGTCATCTGCTTCATATTTTCCTAGTTTCTTGAGGTGGGATTGTATTGCTATAAATTTCCCTCTTAGAACTGCTTTTGCTGTATCCCATAGGTTTTGCACTGTCGTGTGTTCATTGTCATTTTCTTCTAGGAATTGTTTAATTTCTCCTTTGATTTCCTCAACGATCAGTTGGTTTTCATGTATTTATTATTTAATCTCCATGTGTTTCTGTTTTTAGGGTTTTTTTCTGGTAGTTGATCTCCAGTCTCATTGCATTGTGGTCCGAGAAGATGGTTGATATAATTTCGGTTTTAAGGATTTGTTGAGGTTTGGGCCTTGCATGCCTGGGATGAACCCAACTTGATCGTGATGTATGAGTTTTTTGACATGTCGTTGAATTTTGTTTGCTAGGATTTTGTTGAGGATCTTGGCATCTAAGTTCATCAGTGAAATTGGCCTATAGTTTTCCTTTTTTGTGTTGTCTTTGCCTGGTTTGGGTATCAGGGTGATGGTGGCCTCGTAGAATGTGTTTGGGAGTTTTCCTTCCTGTGCAATTTTTTGAAAGAGTTTTAGAAGGACAGGCATTAGCTCTTCTTTAAATGTTTGGTAGAATTCGGCTGTGAAGCCATCTGGTCCTGGGCTTTTATTTTTGGGTAGATTTTTAATCACAAAGTTGATTTCTGAGCTTGTGATTGGGTTGTTCAAAGTTTCTGTTTCTTCCTGGCTCAGTCTTGGGAGATTAATCCTGTCCAAGAAACTGTCCATTTCTTCCAAGTTGTCCAGTTTGTTGCCATAGAGTTGCTCATAATAGTCTCATAGAATCCTTTGGATTTCTGCATTATCTGTTGTAATCTCTCCTTTTTCGTTTTTGATTTTGTTGATCTGGTTCTTCTCTCTTTTTCTTAATGAGTCTGGCCAGTGGCTTGTCAATTTTGTTTACCTTTTCAAAGAACCAGCTTTTTGTTTTATTTATCTTTACTATTGTTTCTTTTGTTTCTTTCTCATTTATTTCTGCTCTGATCTTTATGATTTCTCTTCTTCTGCTGGCTCTGGGATGTTTTTGTTCTTCTTTCTCCAACTGTTTTAAGCGGAGGGTTAGGTCATCTGCTTCATATTTTCCTAGTTTCTTGAGGTGGGATTGTATTGCTATAAATTTCCCTCTTAGAACTGCTTTTGCTGTATCCCATAGGTTTTGCACTGTCGTGTGTTCATTGTCATTTTCTTCTAGGAATTGTTTAATTTCTCCTTTGATTTCCTCAACGATCAGTTGGTTTTTCAGGTATTTATTGTTTAATCTCCATGTGTTTCTGTTTTTAGGGTTTTTTTTCTGGTAGTTGATCTCCAGTCTCATTGCATTGTGGTCCGAGAAGATGGTTGATATAATTTCGGTTTTCTTGAACTGACTGAGGTTAGATTTGTGGCCCAAGATGTGGTCTATCCTGGAGAATGTTCCGTGAGCGCTTGAGAAGAAAGTGTATTCTTCTGCTTTTGGATGGAACGTCCTAAAGATATCGATGAGGTCCATCTTTTCCAGTGTGGCATTTAAGGCTTGTGTTTCTTTATTAATTTTCTGTTTTGTTGATCTGTCCATTGGTGTGAGAGGAGTGTTAAAGTCTCCTACTATTATTGTGTTATTGTTGATTTCTTCTTTTATGTCTGAAAGTACCTGTCTTATGTATTGAGGTGCCCCTGTGTTGGGTGCGTAGATATTCATGACTGTTACGTCTTCCTCTTGGATAGATCCCTTAATCATGATGTAGTGACCTGCCTTGTCTCTTAGAATCTTCTTTACTTTAAAGTCTATTTTGTCTGATATAAGGATTGCTACTCCAGCTTTCTTTTGATTTCCATTTGCATGAAATATCTTTTTCCAGCCTTTCACTTTCAGTCTATGAGTGTCTCTAGGTCTGAAGTGGGTCTCTTGTAAACAGCATATATATGGGTCTTGCTTCTGGATCCATTCAGCCAGCCTGTGTCGTTTGGTTGGAGCATTTAGTCCATTTACGTTCAAAGTAATTATTGATACGAATGTTCCTATTGTCATCTTCTTAGAAATTTGGGGTTTGATTTGTAAGGCTTCTCCTACTCTTGTATTTATTGGCTATATCAGGTCCTTTAACACTTGTTGTAGGGCTGGTTTTGTGGTACAGAATTCTTTTAGTTTTTGCTTGTCTGTGAAGCTTTTGACTTCACCATCGATTTTGAATGAGATTCTTGCTGGGTAGAGAATTCGTGGTTGCAGGTTATTCTCTTTTAGCCGTTTAAATGTATCTTGCCATTCTCTTCTGGCCTGTAGGGTTTCTGTTGAGAGATCCGCAGTTAAACGTATGGGGTTTCCTTTATATGTTATTTGTTGTTTGCTCCTAGCTGCTTTTAGTAATCTGTCTTTATATTTAGTCTGCGTTAGTTTGATTAGTATGTGCCTTGGTGTGTTTCTTCTGGGGTTTCTCCTGTATGGAACTCTTTGTGCTTCCTGGACTTGGCTGACTATCTCCTTTCCCATGCTGGGGAAGTTTTCAACTATAACCTCTTCAAGAATTTTTTCATAGTCTTTCTTCTTCTTCTTCTTCTGGAACTCCTATAATTCTAATGTTGGTGAGTTTGATATTGTCCCATAGGTCTCTGAGGCTATCCTCAGTTCTTTTAATTCTTTGGGCTTTGTTCTGTTCTTCAGCACTTATTTCCACCATTCTGTCTTCCAGCTCACTTATCCGTTCTTCAGCCTCTGATACTCTGCTGTTGAGACCTTCTATAGTATTTTTGAGTTCAGCAATTGAGTTGGTGGTCTCTATTTGCTTATTTTTCATTTCCTGCATGTCTTTTCTCAATGCACTAATTTCCTCTAATATTCTGTTTTCGGTGTTTTGCATCCTCATTAGTATAGTTTTTCTGAATTCTCTTTCAGATAGCTTGTCTATCTCCTCCTCTGTCATTTGAAGTGGTGTTTCTCTAGCTTGGTCCTTCATTTGTACAGTGTTTCTCTGACGTTTCATTATTAGGTTAATTTTGTTTCTTTGTGTGTGTCTGTGTGTATGGAGTTCTTATTCCCACCAGGCTTCTTGGTTGAATTCTCCCTTCCTTTGGGTCTTGTCCTTGTAGAAGGGTTCAGTGGCTTGTGTCTTGGGTGTTGATAGACCTTGTTTACAGGTGAATAATCTGTAGTGTTGTATGTTCTTTGATAATCAGTGTGGGGTCTTGGAATCCGGGCTTCCGCTTCGAGGATCCTTGGTTTGATGATTGGTCAGGGAGTGTAGGCTCTATGTCTGGTTTGCTATGGTGTTCTGTGATACTAGTTCACACACTAGCATCTGAGGAACAAGAGGTGCATCCCTGATGGGTGACAGTCATAAAAGCATGCAGATGTTTTCTAACATAATCATAAGATACACATACATATACAGCAATCCCACAACTGACCAGTTTTACAGAGATAAGGCGCAGGAAATCTTTCTAGCAACTCATGCAATCACAGATGATACTTGCCCGTTAGTTTGATTAGTATGTGCCTTGGTGTGTTTCTTCTGGGGTTTCTCCTGTATGGAACTCTTTGTGCTTCCTGGACTTGGCTGACTATCTCCTTTCCCATGCTGGGGAAGTTTTCAACTATAACCTCTTCAAGAATTTTTTCATAGTCTTTCTTCTCTTCTTCTTCTTCTGGAACTCCTATAATTCTAATGTTGGTGAGTTTGATATTGTCCCATAGGTCTCTGAGGCTATCCTCAGTTCTTTTAATTCTTTGGGCTTTGTTCTGTTCTTCAGCACTTATTTCCACCATTCTGTCTTCCAGCTCACTTATCCGTTCTTCAGCCTCTGATACTCTGCTGTTGAGACCTTCTATAGTATTTTTGAGTTCAGCAATTGAGTTGGTGGTCTCTATTTGCTTATTTTTCATTTCCTGCATGTCTTTTCTCAATGCACTAATTTCCTCTAATATTCTGTTTTCGGTGTTTTGCATCCTCATTAGTATAGTTTTTCTGAATTCTCTTTCAGATAGCTTGTCTATCTCCTCCTCTGTCATTTGAAGTGGTGTTTCTCTAGCTTGGTCCTTCATTTGTACAGTGTTTCTCTGACGTTTCATTATTAGGTTAATTTTTGTTTCTTTGTGTGTGTCTGTGTGTATGGAGTTCTTATTCCCACCAGGCTTCTTGGTTGAATTCTCCCTTCCTTTGGGTTTTTGTCCTTGTAGAAGGGTTCAGTGGCTTGTGTCTTGGGTGTTGATAGACCTTGTTTACAGGTGAATAATCTGTAGTGTTGTATGTTCTTTGATAATCAGTGTGGGGTCTTGGAATCCGGGCTTCCGCTTCGAGGATCCTTGGTTTGATGATTGGTCAGGGAGTGTAGGCTCTATGTCTGGTTTGCTATGGTGTTCTGTGATACTAGTTCACACACTAGCATCTGAGGAACAAGAGGTGCATCCCTGATGGGTGACAGTCATAAAAGCATGCAGATGTTTTCTAACATAATCATAAGATACACATACATATACAGCAATCCCCACAACTGACCAGTTTTACAGAGATAAGGCGAGGAAATCTTTCTAGCAACTCATGCAATCACAGATGATACTTGCCCGTTAAGCTTTGAATTAATTAAAATAGTGCCTGAATAATAGATCTAGCACAAGGTCCTGGCTTGGATAATTACAATGAAAGCAATTTTAAATTAGGACATGTGCTCGGGGTGACAAGGAGGAGAGTCTATAAGTAATAAAAAGGAAAAGATTTGTCTTGGAAGTATTTTATAGGATTAGGTAGCAAAGATTAGTGTGTGTACTGTTTAGTGCATTTGGAAGTGAATAGTGCAGACAGAAAGATAGGAAATAATTTGTCTAGAGGATATTGATAGCTAGGAAGATGTTTTACATTTAGAACATAGAGAAAGAAAGCAGTGGGAAAGAGGAAAGAGAAAGAGAATTAGAGGTTTTCAAGAATTAAAATTAAAGTTAAAAAATATAATAAAAGTCAAAAGAAGGTTAAAAATTAAAAGAGCAAAAAAAAAGTTAATGAGACCGAAAAACAAAGAAAAAACACATAGAATAAATCAAACAAATGAAAACTACAAAAAAAAAAAAAAAACCATAAAAAACCCCCAATAAACAAAGAAACTAATAAACCCCAAACCAATCAATTGAATAAGCAAAATAGTCCACCACAAACAAGCAGAAAAAAATGAAAAAAGAAAAAAAAAAAAAGTTAAATACTGTCCTTGGTTTTTATCTTCATATCTGCCTTTTGGAAACCAATCTGCTCTTGATGGTGGTGTCTTGATGGCGTGGTCTTTCCCTTACAGTGCCGGTTGCTGTGGTTTCTGTTTTTGTGTTCAGCAAAATGAGGGCTTTGCTGCCATACTGGGTGCTGGCCGGGACGGTGGGCTGATCCCAGTCAGTCGGGCGGAGGCCGGGGCGCGCGCAGTCCCGTGTTGGAGGGGGGCGCCCCCGCTCGACCGCGCGCCCGCCTGTCGTCTCCAATCCCTGCTCTTTCCCCGGCTTCCTCCGCTGCTACTGCAGCTCTAGGGGAGCGCGGGCTCCTCCTACACTGCCGGTTATGTGTCTAAGTACCAAAGGCGGACGCGAGCTTTCCCGTCCAACTCGTGCCCAGTCCCTGGTCAGCAACCCGTGGACGACTTCCTCTCTCCGTTCAGCAAGCCCTCCAGTTGGGTGGCTGAATTTACCGCCTCGCGGCGTCCGGCTCCTGCGGCGTCCGCGGCCTCGCGGCGCCCGCGGCTCCTCGCGGCGCCCGCGGCTCCTCGCGGCGCCCGCGGCTCCTCGCGGCGCCCGCGGCTCGCGGCGGGTCGCGGCTCGCGGCGCGGCTTCGCGCGGGCGGGTTCGCGGCTCGGCCCGCGGCTCCTCGCGGCGGGCGGGTTCCGGCGGCTCCTCGCGGCGGGCGGGTTCCGGCGGCTCCTCGCGGCGGGCGGGTTCCGGCGGCTCCTCTTGGCTTATCTTTTTAAGATAAAAGTAGGAGCTTTTATTCAGGTGAGAGTGGGAGATTTTGCAGGGTGATCAAAAAGTCTGTACTGCATCTTTTGTCATTAATGAGTTCCTTAGACAAGTGCTTGTCATACTTTGTGAGAATCCGACTGCCCTGGGGATCTCTCTAAAATGCAATTTCTCATGCTTTGGATAGAGGATTCTGCATTCTACCATGCTTCCCCCATCCCACCTTGGGTACAGAGACCACACTGATACAGAGTGGGAAGCACTCTGGTGGTTGACAACAGGGGCACAGGGGCCAGCCTGCTGACATTCAGATCCTTGTCCTGTCAGAGACCTGTGGACCTTAATTAAGTTTCCTATTCTTTCTCTGCCTCCATTTGCACATCTGTAAAGTAGCAAAAAATAGTTGGAAGAGTTTCTGACCCCTTTCGGTGATATGGTTGGATGGCCTGGCTTCCCAGTGCCGGTTGCTGTGGTTTCTGTTTTGTGTTCAGCAAAATGAGGGCTTTGCTGCCATACTGGGTGCTGGCCGGGACGGTGGGCTGATCCCAGTCAGTCGGGCGGAGGCGCGCGCGCAGTCCCGTGTTGGAGGGGCGCCCGGCTCGACCGCCGCCCGCCTGTCGTCTCAATCCCTGCTCTTTCCCGGCTTCCTCCGCTGCTACTGCAGCTCTAGGGAGCGCGGGCTCCTCCTACACTGCCGGTTATGTGTCTAAGTACCAAAGGCGGACGCGAGCTTTCCCGTCCAACTCGTGCCCAGTCCCTGGTCAGCAACCCGTGGGACGACTTCCTCTCTCCGTTCAGCAAGCCCTCCAGTTGGGTGGCTGAATTTACCCGCCCTCGCGGCGTCCGCTCTGCGGCTCCTCGCGGCGCCGCGGCTCTCGGGGCGTCGCGCTCCCGCGCCCTCGCGCTCGCGGCTCGCGGGCGGGTTCCGCGGCTCTCGCGGCGTCCGCGGCTCCTCGCGGCGGGCGGGTTCCGGCGGCTCCTCGCGGCGTCCGCGGCTCCTCGCGGCGGGCGGGTTCCGGCGGCTCCTCGCGGCGGGCGGGTTCCGGCGGCTCCTCGCGGCGGGCGGGTTCCGGCGGCTCCTCTTGGCTTATCTTTTTAAGATAAAAGTAGGAGCTTTTATTCAGGTGAGAGTGGGAGATTTTGCAGGGTGATCAAAAAGTCTGTACTGCATCTTTTGTCATTAATGAGTTCCTTAGACAAGTGCTTGTCATACTTTGTGAGAATCCGACTGCCCTGGGGATCTCTCTAAAATGCAATTTCTCATGCTTTGGATAGAGGATTCTGCATTCTACCATGCTTCCCCCATCCCACCTTGGGTACAGAGACCACACTGATACAGAGTGGGAAGCACTCTGGTGGTTGACAACAGGGGCACAGGGGCCAGCCTGCTGACATTCAGATCCTTGTCCTGTCAGAGACCTGTGGACCTTAATTAAGTTTCCTATTCTTTCTCTGCCTCCATTTGCACATCTGTAAAGTAGCAAAAATAGTTGAAGAGTTTCCTGACTCATTCTGTTAGAGAGTATCAGGAGTCTTTCACCTACAAAGACAGAGAGACCTACAAAGAGCGCAGAATGTGGAATCAGTGCATTCCCATAGCTTTTGGCGGTGATATGGTTGGATGGCCTGTCTACTCTATGGACATGCATTTGAGCAGACTCCGGGAGTTAGTGAAGGACAGAGAAGCTTGGTGTGCTGCAGTCCATGGGGTTGAAAAGAGTCGGACATGACTGAGCAACTGAAGAACAACAAATGGCCTTTAGAATGTTTTTTTACATGGGAAAACGAAAATAGGCTTAGGTGTCTTCTCTTTCCAACTAAAAATTGAAAGAGAACTAAAATCAGGCACAGATCCAGGTTTTGTGGAGCCAGAAGCTGTTGCTCCATGAGACACCATCTCTGGGAAGAAAAATGCAACATGATGAACACTAATTGCCAGAACCTCACCCAGAGCCCTGGAAGGAACCTTGCAATTAAGGCCCTTAAACTGAGGCCTCATTAGCCTCTCAGTCAGTCTGCTTTGATACAAAAACAGGCCACTTTGAATAAATGCATGCTCATTCTTAACTTTTGGTAAAAAGAAAAAAAAAAGAATAGAGCAATAAAGGAAAGTAGCAAGTGACTGGGTTTATAGCTCATGTCAGCTACCAAATGATCTGTTGAATGTGGCCCTCCTTTTGTATCATCTATGTGCTTCTCGAGAGGTGGTTGAAGAAGAAAGTGAGGATGTGGCGCTGCTCTCCTCAGTACGGGCCACCATGGAATTTCTACTTAATACACCAAGAGGGGCCCAGCTTTTCTGGAGTGGGTTCCAGAGATGACACGTGCATCAATTACCATGGCCCAACATGGGAGGTATTTCCTTTTTTAGAAGGTAGTGAGACATGGTGTTAAAGAATCTCAAAAGAGCTAAGATGACTGCCAACCAAGGAAATATAGCTCTTACAGGAAAGGTAACATTTCAATGTGGCTTTGATTGATGGGTGACATTTGAAGGTGTGGAGACACAATGATTTGGAATTTCACACAGAAGACTTGGTGCGAAGCATGGAAAAGGAAAAGGCACTAGGCCAGCTCTCTGTGACACTAACACAGGAAATAGGGAAAGGAGGCCCCATCATGTCCAGCCAGCATGGCCAGGTGGAATGTTCCTTTGTGTTGAGCGGTTAATGGGAAGCCATGAAGACTCTTAAGTTGCCAGTGACAAGGACCTTTGAGGAAGATTAATTGATAGGATTAAGGTGACGTGGAGGTCATTTTAGCTCAGTCTTGCACTTTATACAACTTGGGACCCAGAAGAGGAAACAATGTGTGAAGACCTCAGTGTGAGTTCAGTAGCTAACTTGGGTCTTAAATTTATGAGTAAGGATCAGTCTCCAGTTCTATAACTTAGAGCACAAATACCTTGTAGCTTTCTTATATCAAGAGGTGAAAAAGGAGCAAGAGAGAACTATTTGATCATTAGCTAAATTATAAATTATTTGACAATAAAAAAACCTCTATTTTAAGTCCTTTTATAGAAAGTATCAGTGTCCAACAGAAATGAGCCTGAGCACATGCTAGGTCACTTCAGTCATCTCCAACTCTTTGAGACCCTGTGACCTGTAGCCTCCAGCTTCTTCTTTCAGTGGGATTCTTCAGGCAATAATACTGGAGTGGGTTGCCATGCCCTCCTTCAGGGGATCTTCCTGACTCAGTGATCAAACCCCTGTCTTTTATGTCTGTTTCCCGCATTGGCAGGTGGGTTCTGTGCCACTAGCACCACCTGCGGAGCCCAGAAATGAGATAAAAAATCAAAAATTTTTCTAGTAACCATATTATTTTTTTAGTAACCATATTTTTAAAAGTTATAAAATGGTGAAATCAGTCTTAGTAACATATTCTACTTACCCAGTAGATTCAAAGCATGATCATCTCAACATGCAATCAATAAAATATCATTAAGACATTACACATTTTTTAAAAGTAAGTCTGTAATTATGGCACATCTCAATTTGGACTTAATCACATTTGTTATATGATCTCAATAACTATCTGGGGCTAGTGAACAAAGACATCAACTGGGGTTTAAAAGAGGACAGTTTCTGAATTTCTAGTATGGTGTTTATATTCATATTCTAATTCATCTCACCTCCATCTTATCTGGGCTTCCCAGATGACTCTAGTGATAAAGATCCCCCATGAGTAAGAGACCTGACTTTGATCTCTGGGTCTAGAATATCTGGAGAAGTCCATGGCAATCCACTCCAGTATTTTTGCCTGGAAAATCTCATAGACAGAAGAACCTGGCAGGGTTACAAAGAACCGGACATGACTGAAGCAACTTGGCACGCATGGACTCACACATGTCTGATCTCACGCATATTAAAAAGTACAGGAAATAATAGAATAAATGTCTCTGAAGTCAAACCTCTATGTGAAATGCGGAATCTCAATCTTTGTTCTTTAATTAGAAACCTGGGTGAGGGTACTGCATATATCTAATGTCCAAGGCCACTTTTTCCCTGACTTACTGGTCTCAACAGAGTCCAGTCTTTCAGGAAGGTGGTGAGTGTATTTTCTTAACAAATTTTTTCCCACTGAAAATTCAAGGTTCGACATTAAGAAGTCCAAAGAAGTACCAAGCCTGCTTTTTTGATAAGAAACACCAGGGAATGATGTTTTTTCCAGCTCCTATTTGCATTTTACCCATTTCAGTTGCTGCTTCTGGGCATTGATGCTCTCAGCCACCTGTTCTCTGAATATATTCTTTCCCTAACTGGCTTCCCCATTTGTTTGGATACTGGGACAAAGCAGATTCCAGCCATCACTCACGTATTATACCCATTCAAAATGAAAAGCTTTGTCCACGTGCAGGCAGGAAGACAAAGTCATGGGCATAATTTCCGATTCTGGTTTGAAAATCTCAAAAAGCTGATCAGTGGATCTAGGCTGTAGCTTGTAAGTCCTAAAGGGAAAATGAGGAGTAAGGAAAACAGTCTTAGTAACATATTCTACTTACCCAGTAGATTCAAAGCATGATCATCTCAACATGCAATCAATAAAATATCATTAAGACATTACACATTTTTTAAAAGTAAGTCTGTAATTATGGCACATCTCAATTTGGACTTAATCACATTTGTTATATGATCTCAATAACTATCTGGGGCTAGTGAACAAAGACATCAACTGGGGTTTAAAAGAGGACAGTTTCTGAATTTCTAGTATGGTGTTTATATTCATATTCTAATTCATCTCACCTCCATCTTATCTGGGCTTCCCAGATGACTCTAGTGATAAAGATCCCCCATGAGTAAGAGACCTGACTTTGATCTCTGGGTCTAGAATATCTGGAGAAGTCCATGGCAATCCACTCCAGTATTTTTGCCTGGAAAATCTCATAGACAGAAGAACCTGGCAGGGTTACAAAGAACCGGACATGACTGAAGCAACTTGGCACGCATGGACTCACACATGTCTGATCTCACGATTTTAAAAAAGTACAGGAAATAATAGAATAAATGTCTCTGAAGTCAAACCTCTATGTGAAATGCGGAATCTCAATCTTTGTTCTTTAATTAGAAACCTGGGTGAGGGTACTGCATATATCTAATGTCCAAGGCCACTTTTTCCCTGACTTACTGGTCTCAACAGAGTCCAGTCTTTCAGGAAGGTGGTGAGTGTATTTTCTTAACAAATTTTTTCCCACTGAAAATTCAAGGTTCGACATTAAGAAGTCCAAAGAAGTACCAAGCCTGCTTTTTTGATAAGAAACACCAGGGAATGATGTTTTTTCCAGCTCCTATTTGCATTTTACCCATTTCAGTTGCTGCTTCTGGGCATTGATGCTCTCAGCCACCTGTTCTCTGAATATATTCTTTCCCTAACTGGCTTCCCCATTTGTTTGGATACTGGGACAAAGCAGATTCCAGCCATCACTCACGTATTATACCCATTCAAAATGAAAAGCTTTGTCCACGTGCAGGCAGGAAGACAAAGTCATGGGCATAATTTCCGATTCTGGTTTGAAAAATCTCAAAAAAGCTGATCAGTGGATCTAGGCTGTAGCTTGTAAGTCCTAAAGGGAAAATGAGGAGTAAGGAAAGACACCCATCTCTGATTAGAGATGAGGTGGAGGCTATGAGGAGGCTTTAGGAGGCCTTGATTTTTATATCACCCCCAAAGACTTGGTGCAGCAAGTACTTTCAGTTGTTCTTCAGTTGCTCAGTCGTGTCCAACTCTGTGACCCTATGGACTTCAGAATGCCAGGCTTGCCTGTCCTCCACTATCTCCTGGAATTTGCTCAGACTTAAGGCCATTGAGTCGGTGACGCCATCCAACCATCTCTTTCAGGGCCCTGCACAAATCTCCTGGAGGATCCATGTGCCTGGACACACCTTAAGGGCTTCCTGTTATAAGCACCTGGGGCTCACCAAATAATCATTTTCTTTCTTTCCCACTGTCTCCCTCAGAGCTTCCTGGAATTATTTCCCAGATTAACTGTCTTCACTCAGATTTTTGCTTTGAGGTGTGCTTTTGAGGAACTCAGCCTCAGATATCTGCCCTTGGCCGTTATTGCTTGGAAGTCAGCTGTGTCTGGTACCATGACTCACATGTTAGTCTTCGATTCTGAGGGCCCTCAGGATAACATTGAATGTCCCAGGCTCTTACTCTGCTGCTTCGTTTTTTTCCCAGCAGTGCCCCGGGATGGGTCCAGCATTCCTCTTGGTGAACCCAACCTTCTCCCCTACTGTTACTTGTGCCACCTCCACCGTGCTGCCATCTCTACCACCCTGGCTTGTGGCAGTGCTTTACCTACTGGCCTGGACTCTCTTAATAAGCACATTAAAAAGCCAGTGCTTTTTGATAAGAAACACCAGGGAATGATGTTTTCCAGCTCCTATTTGCATTTTACCCATTTCAGTTGCTGCTTCTGGGCATTGATGCTCTCAGCCACCTGTTCTCTGAATATATTCTTTCCCTAACTGGCTTCCCCATTTGTTTGGATACTGGGACAAAGCAGATTCCAGCCATCACTCACGTATTATACCCATTCAAAATGAAAAGCTTTGTCCACGTGCAGGCAGGAAGACAAAGTCATGGGCATAATTTCCGATTCTGGTTTGAAAAATCTCAAAAAAGCTGATCAGTGGATCTAGGCTGTAGCTTGTAAGTCCTAAAGGGAAAATGAGGAGTAAGGAAAGACACCCATCTCTGATTAGAGATGAGGTGGAGGCTATGAGGAGGCTTTAGGAGGCCTTGATTTTTATATCACCCCCAAAGACTTGGTGCAGCAAGTACTTTCAGTTGTTCTTCAGTTGCTCAGTCGTGTCCAACTCTGTGACCCTATGGACTTCAGAATGCCAGGCTTGCCTGTCCTCCACTATCTCCTGGAATTTGCTCAGACTTAAGGCCATTGAGTCGGTGACGCCATCCAACCATCTCTTTCAGGGCCCTGCACAAATCTCCTGGAGGATCCATGTGCCTGGACACACCTTAAGGGCTTCCTGTTATAAGCACCTGGGGCTCACCAAATAATCATTTTCTTTCTTTCCCACTGTCTCCCTCAGAGCTTCCTGGAATTATTTCCCAGATTAACTGTCTTCACTCAGATTTTTGCTTTGAGGTGTGCTTTTGAGGAACTCAGCCTCAGATATCTGCCCTTGGCCGTTATTGCTTGGAAGTCAGCTGTGTCTGGTACCATGACTCACATGTTAGTCTTCGATTCTGAGGGCCCTCAGGATAACATTGAATGTCCCAGGCTCTTACTCTGCTGCTTCGTTTTTTTCCCAGCAGTGCCCCGGGATGGGTCCAGCATTCCTCTTGGTGAACCCAACCTTCTCCCCTACTGTTACTTGTGCCACCTCCACCGTGCTGCCATCTCTACCACCCTGGCTTGTGGCAGTGCAATATTTGCCACTTTCCTACTGGCCTGGACTCTCTTGCTGTTCTCTGTCAAGTGTAGAAACCTGTGTGCTTTCAGGAATCACAGTGATTTTTAGGCTCTCAAAGAGTCTCACCTTGGTTTCTCTTTCTTAAAGACCGTGTTGGGTGGGCTCCTGTGAGCCATTCCTGGCAGTTCCTTTTAAGTCAGTTGAGGCAAGTTCCCTTGGAGCTGAGACAGTGGCCTTCTTGCCTTGCATCTCCTCTGACAGATGTGCTTCTTTTCACAAGTCTTTTCTCTTCCTTATGATGTCCCAGCCTAGTCCCCAAACCCATGGATTTCACTGCTCTGCATTTCAGTATCCTGGGCAATCAACCCTCCTCTTGCCCCCTTGCTCTGAGAGTTTCCCGGGTGCAGACGAGGCATGCTTCTCTGTGTGGCTGGAGAGGCTGAAGAAGAGCGGGATGGACGAGAACACAGACTCAGACCAGAACCAGACTGCCTGGACTCACAGTCCCGTTCCTCCTCCTCTTCCCCACAGGTGCATAATACCTCTGTGTGCCTCAGTTCCCCCATTTATGAAATGGGGATGGTTTAGCTCATAAGGTTGTCTAGAAGATGAACAGGAGGAACACATGCATGAACACATGCATCTACCTGCGAATCTCAGACACAGGAGCACACCTCCTTGCGGTACAAAGTAGCCTAAATTGGTCAGGCTTCCAGTCTAAGCTTTTGCTACTAGTGCTTCATATTTAGCAAAAGTCTTTAAAAAAGAAAAAAGATAATAAAACTAAATTTAAGAGAAAACAGCTGACCAAGGAAATACATCTCTACTATAATGTTGAACTGGAAGTAGCCTGGAGATGGAGACCTGGGATATTTCTGGAGAGGAGTGGTCAGGGAAAGAGGAGTTTCAAAGAACCCTTGTGCCATTCCCAGGCAGCCAGCGCTCCCTTCCTGGTAAACATTCATGGCCTGCTGTTTAATCAAGTGTGTTCATCCAGAGCAAAAGTTGATTTACTTCTTTGGAGACAGAAAAGGCATGAGATTGGCGACTGTTCACTAACCTTGAAGCCCCAACATTGTAGAGCTAGCAGGACTGTCAGGCTGTTGATGGGAGGGATCTTCCCATGCTACTTACCAGGGAATTTAGATTCCCACATCTCAAGTCTTCTTTCCCCAGTTCGTAGCTTTCCAACTTGGTTCCTGTGACTTCAGACCAGTGACACATGTCTCTATGTTTCTGTCTGTCCACCTCCAAATGAAGACACAGGCAGCAGACTTACAGGACAGCTGACTTTGCTGCCAGCATTGTCACTGTCACCATCAGCCTCTTATTGTCCTAGGCTACTGTGTCTTGGATATGAGTCCATCTGTTTTCCAGACTCCTTGCCCTGAGAGGCTTTATGCTGTTCCCTAGGGGTCCTCTTTCTCAACTTGTACTGATTCTTTGTGTCTTTCATTCCTTATAGCAAGAATGGAAACAAACCAAAGAAGCCCCAAACATTATTAGGAAAAAGCAAACCAACAAAGCAAAGCAAAACAGAAAGCCAGCTGCTGCCTATCTCTTGTTTTCCATGGTGAAGGCCACTCATCCAGACCAAGTAGAGGGGAAGTTTGGGTAATGGGAAGTCAGCTTCCCTTTTCAGTAAAAAGTTCCATATAAAGTTAAGGTGAAAAAATGATTTTCTTTCTTAGAGAATTTCATTTCCCAAACCAGAGACTATACCAAAGAAGAGAGAATATGCCATGATGGTCATAAACTAGATTTTCTAAGCTAAGAATTCCAAGCCAGGGCTTCCCCTGGTGGTCCAGTGGGTAAGGACACCACCTTGCAGTGCAAGGGGAGCCGGTTCGATCCCTGGCCTGGGAAGATCCCACGTGCCACGAAGCGGCTGGACCGATGTGTCCAATTGCTGAGCTGGAGCGCGTGCGCCCAGAGCCGGTGCTCTGTGATGACAGACGCCACCATGATGGGAGGCCCACAGGAGCCAAAGAGCAAAGACGGATGAAAATAGAGAAATGAAAGACCAATAGCAGTGGCCCGACCGCTCCCCTCCCTCCCCAACCCGACCCCCGCCCAAAATAAATAAATAAATAAATAAATTTAAAAAAAATAAATAAATAAAAAAAGAATTCCAAGCCAGTTTTTTTCTTTTTTTTTTCCAAAATCTCTCCTAGTCCAACTCTTTGATTTTCTTATCAGGAGTGCATTTTATTCTGTGAAAGTCATTGTGCTTTGCAGACTTTATCTTATTTAATTGCCATCACAATCTGGATAGGTAGCTATTTTTATTCATTTATTAGCCTGTGACCAGCATTGTCTATGTTTCTGTCTGTCCACCTCAAATGAAGACACAGGCAGCAGACTTACAGGACAGCTGACTTTGCTGCCAGCATTGTCACTGTCACCATCAGCCTCTTATTGTCCTAGGCTACTGTGTCTTGGATATGAGTCCATCTGTTTTCCAGACTCCTTGCCCTGAGAGGCTTTATGCTGTTCCCTAGGGGTCCTCTTTCTCAACTTGTACTGATTCTTTGTGTCTTTCATTCCTTATAGCAAGAATGGAAACAAACCAAAGAAGCCCCAAACATTATTAGGAAAAAGCAAACCAACAAAGCAAAGCAAAACAGAAAGCCAGCTGCTGCCTATCTCTTGTTTTCCATGGTGAAGGCCACTCATCCAGACCAAGTAGAGGGGAAGTTTGGGTAATGGGAAGTCAGCTTCCCTTTTCAGTAAAAAGTTCCATATAAAGTTAAGGTGAAAAAATGATTTTCTTTCTTAGAGAATTTCATTTCCCAAACCAGAGACTATACCAAAGAAGAGAGAATATGCCATGATGGTCATAAACTAGATTTTCTAAGCTAAGAATTCCAAGCCAGGGCTTCCCCTGGTGGTCCAGTGGGTAAGGACACCACCTTGCAGTGCAAGGGGAGCCGGTTCGATCCCTGGCCTGGGAAGATCCCACGTGCCACGAAGCGGCTGGACCGATGTGTCCAATTGCTGAGCTGGAGCGCGTGCGCCCAGAGCCGGTGCTCTGTGATGACAGACGCCACCATGATGGGAGGCCCACAGGAGCCAAAGAGCAAAGACGGATGAAAATAGAGAAATGAAAGACCAATAGCAGTGGCCCGACCGCTCCCCTCCCTCCCCAACCCGACCCCCGCCCAAAATAAATAAATAAATAAATAAATTTAAAAAAAATAAATAAAAAAAGAATTCCAAGCCAGTTTTTTTCTTTTTTTTTTCCAAAATCTCTCCTAGTCCAACTCTTTGATTTTCTTATCAGGAGTGCATTTTATTCTGTGAAAGTCATTGTGCTTTGCAGACTTTATCTTATTTAATTGCCATCACAATCTGGATAGGTAGCTATTGTTTTATTTCAGTGGGTTACTAGGAAATTAGTGTTCAAAGAGGTAATAGCCCTAAGGTCATGAGAGGTAGCAGTAGACCCAAGATATGAATCTGAGTTAATGAGATTCCAAAGCCCATGATCTTGACCTGAGTTTCTCTCTATACTGATCCTTCATTGTCATGTAGTTGTTAAGTCATGTCTGACCCTTTGTGACCCCATGGACTGTAGCCGGCCACACTCCTCTGATTTTTTAGGAAAGAATACTGGAGTGGGTTGCCATGCCCTTCTCCAGGGGATCTTTCCAAACCAGGGATTGAACCTGCCTTTCCTGAATCTTCTGTGTTGGCAGGCGGGTTATCTACCACTGAGCCATCACAGAAATCCATACTGACTCTTTATGTACCTCAAAATCTATAGTATGACTCTAGTATCTGCTACCTGGGAACCAGGTATTAAGGGACTGCTGATATGAGTATGATCATGGCTTAAGAGGCTTAAGGGATCTCTAGGCTATCTTTTAATTGTGATTCTAACTACTTTTAAGACAGAAGAACTGCTTTTCAAACAGAAGATGTTATCAGTTTGGAATTTATGCCTGACCTAAATGTATCTGATATTTTTCCCATTGTGAAGCCCCTCACTGGTCCCTGAACCACAGATATTCTGTGCTGCCTGGCAGAGTGTCCACAGGAAGTCACGGATCATAGAAAACTGGAGATGTGGGCCCAGGTAAGGGCTCAGGGCAGGATGCCAACTTATACCAACTCTTGCTTCCTCATCAGGCAGGCACAGGGCTAAGGACCACAATCATTTTCATTCTTTTAAGCACTGAAGAGAAAAATGAAGTATTAGTTGTAAGGAAATATTTTAGTGTATAATATTAATATAGTTGTCTTTATACCAGCATATTCATAAGATAGAACTTTTAGTATATCTGTATGGATGAAGGGGTGTACAAAGTGAAAAGTGCCCTGGGCCTAATGGAGTATCATGTGGCACATGGCAAAACACACCAAAGCCTGAAGCGAAAACTAACTTTAGCAAATCCAGTTGAATTATTTTGGATGCTTATTTGGCATTTGACCTGTCCTTGAACTGGGCTTAGAGGAGCCCAGGAGAACACCGTATGACAATAACATCCATTTGCCCTCTGCCAAACCAAAGGAAATTAGGAAAAGGATCCCTTGCAAGGGGAGGGGAGGCTGTCTCGTTTGATTTACCTTTAGGGTCTACAGCAGCTAGCTCTAAGTTTGACCAATTACCTGGGAACATGAACACTATACCAAAGTGCATGCTATGTTGCTTCAGTTGTGTCCAAATCTTTGCGACTCCATGGACTATAGCCTGCCAGGCTACTGTGTCCATGGGATTCTCCCGGCAAGAATATTGGAGTGGGATGCCCTGCCCTACCCAGGGACCAAACCCATGTCTTTGTGTATCTCCTGCATTGGCAGGCAGGATTTTTACCACTAATGTTCCTTTGAAAACCCCTATATCAAAGTACCATGAGGCAAATGGATGCCTGTCATGAAGACAAGTCTACAGTGTGAGTTTAGAAACCTACAAATAGGTGAGTGTCTATAATGCTGCTGTTCAGTATGAACCCATTAGCCACAGATGATTTTTGAGCTAATTCAAATTGATTACAATTAAAAACTCAGTTCCTAAGCTTCACAGGCCACACTCTCTTAGAAAAAGAAGAACTGCTTTTCAAACAGAAGATGTTATCAGTTTGGAATTTATGCCTGACCTAAATGTATCTGATATTTTTCCCATTGTGAAGCCCCTCACTGGTCCCTGAACCACAGATATTCTGTGCTGCCTGGCAGAGTGTCCACAGGAAGTCACGGATCATAGAAAACTGGAGATGTGGGCCCAGGTAAGGGCTCAGGGCAGGATGCCAACTTATACCAACTCTTGCTTCCTCATCAGGCAGGCACAGGGCTAAGGACCACAATCATTTTCATTCTTTTAAGCACTGAAGAGAAAAATGAAGTATTAGTTGTAAGGAAATATTTTAGTGTATAATATTAATATAGTTGTCTTTATACCAGCATATTCATAAGATAGAACTTTTAGTATATCTGTATGGATGAAGGGGTGTACAAAGTGAAAAGTGCCCTGGGCCTAATGGAGTATCATGTGGCACATGGCAAAACACACCAAAGCCTGAAGCGAAAACTAACTTTAGCAAATCCAGTTGAATTATTTTGGATGCTTATTTGGCATTTGACCTGTCCTTGAACTGGGCTTAGAGGAGCCCAGGAGAACACCGTATGACAATAACATCCATTTGCCCTCTGCCAAACCAAAGGAAATTAGGAAAAGGATCCCTTGCAAGGGGAGGGGAGGCTGTCTCGTTTGATTTACCTTTAGGGTCTACAGCAGCTAGCTCTAAGTTTGACCAATTACCTGGGAACATGAACACTATACCAAAGTGCATGCTATGTTGCTTCAGTTGTGTCCAAATCTTTGCGACTCCATGGACTATAGCCTGCCAGGCTACTGTGTCCATGGGATTCTCCAGGCAAGAATATTGGAGTGGGATGCCCTGCCCTACCCAGGGACCAAACCCATGTCTTTGTGTATCTCCTGCATTGGCAGGCAGGATTTTTACCACTAATGTTCCTTTGAAAACCCCTATATCAAAGTACCATGAGGCAAATGGATGCCTGTCATGAAGACAAGTCTACAGTGTGAGTTTAGAAACCTACAAATAGGTGAGTGTCTATAATGCTGCTGTTCAGTATGAACCCATTAGCCACAGATGTCTATTAAAATTGAAATTGAGCTAATTCAAATTGATTACAATTAAAAACTCAGTTCCTAAGCTTCACAGGCCACACTTAAATAGGCACATGTGACCAGGGGCTTCCTATTGGACACTTCAGATCTAGAACATTGCCATCATTCTAGAAAGTTCCATTGGCCAGCACCAGTCTATGCTGTATGCACAAATTGTTTACAAGAATTGGCTTTGTGGTTTCCCAGGAGCAAAATCCTAATTCACAGACCTCTAGAAGAAAGACCCCTTGGACTCTCAAATCTTCAGTCTACTGGTGGCAGTGCTGCCCTTGCAAAGCTCTGTCTGTTGCTGTGAGAAGCTCTGAGAATCTAGTGTTTAGGGAGAAGACCAAGTGGAGAACCAAATGGGCATGCCTGCTTTAATGAAAAGATGGGAATGATTTGCAATCAATCCCGTCATTATTTTTAAGTGAGTGTTTTTCAAGTTCTTGAGATCAGTTTGTTCTTGTGGGCAAATTAAGCATATCTTCAAAGAGCTCGTGTGTGCCATTAAACTGATGAGCACACTCTTCCTGGTGCAGAGATAAATTCCAGCTCCGACAAGGTCAGCCGATGACACATGCTAAATTGGTGAGCTCTTAATTAATGAGGTTTTAGTAGAACTATCATTTTCTCTAGTAAACATTTTGTTTCAGTTGTATTTTCAGAATTCTGAGTTGCCTCAGTGACTAATTAACATATAAGAGACATTGAATTCCTCTGTAACTCTGTGAGTGATTTCCCTTTTTCCCTCTGCTGGTATTTCTGCCTTCATTTCCCAGACTGGCACAAAGAAGGGAAGAATAACACCCTAGGCATGCCTATAAGATCACATATAATATTTGTGGACCATAATGTTAGGGATTCTTGTTATTGCCATCTCCATAACAGAAATTTAAGAAATTTTGAAAACTCTTCTGTTTGAAACAGATGATACGTAACTTTTCCCACACTGCATTTTGTGTTAACCCACAGTTCCAGGAGCTATAATAACAGGTTTCCAGAGAAAATTAACAAACCTATAAGAGAATTAATATAGGAAGCACTAGTATGACTCTAATAAAGTTTCTGATAAGTACTTGAGTCCCTAAATCTATTCAAGATGTTCTTATTCAGCATTTCACATTTATATGGTTACAGATCACCCGTTTTAAAAACCCTTGAATAGTATGTTAGTGTGGTTTCTTGAAAGTTCAGGGAAATATAATATGGGCCTTAATATGAACTAATGAACTGTCCCTCCTTCTGTTTACTAGCTCCCTCTAAGGTAGGAACCCCTAGTTAAGGATCTTTGTTTTATTCCAAACATTTCTTTTGCAAGGAGCTCTGAATGGTAGGTGGATTACCTGACTGTCCAACCCCTTACTCCTTCTGTCCCCTGCCACTCCCTGTGTTCCCAAGTAGGATCTCCACCCACACTGCTGCATTGTGATAGTGCTTGAGAATCATGATAGCATTAAGGCACACCTTATTCAGATGACTGTGGTAGCGTAAGGATGTACAATTTAAGTTTCCAATGTTACCCAAAGGAAGAAATGAGAAAGCCCTACTGCCCTGGATAAAAATGGTACTTCTTACTTTCCAAATTCATCCTGATTTTTCAACTTGGGCCTGAGTTTTCTTGCCTTTAGAGTTTTTCTCTGTCAAGACGTAGCAGCTTCATGCTAGGCCAGCCTTCTCTTGGTGATGAATGAGCTATGGCTCGAGATAGAATATGTTATACTTTATCATTTGGCTTGGAAAAGTATTAGTCCCTGACAGAATTGACTAGTAGGCCCTATTTGTTCCTCCTTCTAAAAAGAATGCATCAGTAATTCATGATTTAGTAAACACTTTTCTTCAATCATTCAAATTTGACTGTGAATCTGGGGTGAGGCACAAGCAGGTGGATGTTCACCATGGTGCCTGGTTTCTGACTTTGATGTCAAGAGGACAATGTGTCTCTAGTTGTGTATAAAGTAGAGTTAATAATAGGTCCAGCCTTGCAGGTGTGTTGGGAAATGAGCTGATAAAACACAGCGTTAACATGAGTGAAAAAAGTTATGAACATTTTTTATATTCTCCATTTAGTTCCATGCTTTTCTGAGCAACTGAATTGTGAGGGAGAGAGTGGTTTGCACCTCATTGTTTTTCTTCTTCTTTTTTTTTCCTGGATCTTTCTTTTCTTTCTTTTCACACCCATGGGGTCTCTATTCTTTGGATGTATTTACCTTCTCCAAACCTCATGTGTTTCTTCCTCTTCTTAAATCTTGTTTTCAAAATATAGCTTTACCAAGAAGACTGTAAAATATGTTAGTTAGTCTTGGTATTTTCTCATTGGTTTTTGACCTTTTTCTCATTTGACTTGTATTTCCTCTCCTCTATGTCACTGAAATTGAATCTATTAAAGTTATTTTTATTTTTTTAATTTAAGTATAGTTTATTTACAATGTTGTGTTAGTTTCAGGTATACATCAAAGTGATTCTTTTTCCATTATAGATTGTCAACTAAAAAAGATGGTTGTGGGTTAAGTTTTATTTGGGGCAAAATTAGGACTGCAGCCCGGGAGGCAGCACTTCAGATAGCTCTGAGAGACTGCTCCAATGAGGCAGCAGGAGGAAAATCAATGTATAAGGTTTTGATGAAGGGGGCTTTCAATGCCATTAAACACTCATTTTTAAAAGAAATTTATTTCTGTATTTATTTTTGGCTATTTTGGGTTTTCACTGCTGCTGCAGCCTCTTCTCTAGTTGCAGCAGGGAGTGGGGGGCTACTTACTCTCTAGTTGAGGTGAGCAGGCTTCTTGTTGCGTTGACTTCTCTTGTTGTGGAACTCAGGCTCTAGGGCACACAGACTTCAGTAGTTGGCTCACATGGGCTCTATTGCTGCGGCTCCAAGGCTCTAGAGCACAGACTGGCTCACAGCATGTGGGATCTTCCTGGATCAGGGATCAACCTGTGTCTCCTGCATTGGCAGGCGAACATTTTACCACTGAGATATCAGGGAAACCCAAACACTCATTTCACAAAGGGGATTTTTGGTTAGTCATGAGGATCTGATGTCACCATAAAGGGCTTTAGTGCTTTTCTAGGTATGAGGAGATGCAAGGATTGAGATCGTAACATCTGTTCCTAAAAACATCTGCCTGTCTAAAGACCTGTCCCACCAGATCCTCTGGAGCACAGAGTGCCTCCCTCCACCCTGAACTCCCTCAGAGTGTGTTGAAAGTCAGCAGCTGTCACTGCACAGGGTAGGGTTCAGTCTCCACAGTGGTAGATGCCAAAATGCCCTTTTTGTTCAGTCATTGACAATGCAATTGGTGAGTGCCAGTTTGTAGTTGACAAGGTTATTAGAAAGTGGTTCCCTGTGCTATACAGTAGGTCCTTGCTGTGTATCTGTTTTATATAGTTGTGTGCGTCTGTTAATCCCAAACTCCTAATTTATCCCTCACTTCCCTTTCCTCTTTCTCATTTCTCTATGTGTGTGAGTCTGTTTCAGTTTCATAGATAAGTTCATTGGTGTCATATCTTATTTATTTGTATTATTTTCTAAATTATTTACTTATATATTTTTGGTTGCGTTGGGGTCTTGATTGAAGCATGGGGGATATTTCATTGTAACACATAGGCTTCATTCCCCCGTGGCCTGTGAGATCTTAGGTCTCTTACCAGGAATCAAACCCATATCCTCTGCGTTGGAAGGTGAATTCTTGACCACTGGACCAACAGGGAAGTTTCTGGTATCATATTTTCGATTCCACATATAAGTGATTTATATCGCTATTTGTCTTGTTCTGCCTGACTTTCTTCACTTAGTTTGATAATCTCTAGGCCCATCCATGTTGCTGCAAATATTGTTTCATTCTTCTGGGAGATGAGGGAGCTTCTTTCTTGGATGCCATCCCTTAGAAAGCCCTGGATTCCTTCCTCTGCCTTGTGACCTTAATTATCACTTCTCTTCTCACACATTCAAATTTTCTAGATCTTGGCTGTATCACCAGGGTCACTTAGCATCTCAAATTGCCCCACTGGGTTAAAAACAAAAAATCCTTTGTACTTCCTATCTTTCTTGCTACCCTTTGTTCTTTTGTGAGTAGTTCCCTTAGGAGGTTTTTTGTTTGTTTGTTTGTTTGTTTTTCCTTAGGAGGTTTTAATTGTGAAATCCAAAGCCCAGTTTTTGATCTTCATCTTTCTTGAACTGCTTTGTAACATTTCTTGATATCTCCTTTACTTTTCTTTAAAGATTTATTTATTTATTTATTTAGGTGGGAGTGGGGTGGGGAGGGAGGGGAGCAGGCCGGCCACTTCTATTGGTCTTTCATTTCTCTATTTTCATCCATCTTTGTTCTTTGGCTCCTGTGGGCCTCCCATCACGGTGGCCTCAGTTGTCACAGAGCACCGGCTCTGGGAGCATGCGCTCCAGAGCTCCGGCTCAGTAATTGGGCACGTGGGATCTTCCCAGGCCAGGGATTGAAGCAGCGCCCCTTGCGTTGCAAGGCGGTGTCCTTACCCACTGGACCACCAGGGAAGTCCTCTCCTTTACTTTTCAAATCTCTCTTTGATTTATAATTCTCTGCTTTATTTTAATTTTCCTTATATTTCTTTGATTATTCTTATCATTTTTCCCTAGCTGTTCCATTCCCATCAGACATTGTGATTCCCCAAGAATTGTTCTTGGCTCCCTTTAGAGCCTCAGGGTACATTCTATCCCAGGACAATCTTAAATCCTCCTGGCTTCAAATGTCATTTATATGCTAATTACTCTTGAGACTTTGGCACTGGCTTCTCCCCCAGTTTCCAGATCATAGATATAGGATATCCTTTAGCAATTTCAACTTTACAGTTGCCAGCTTTTATGATTGATCTTTTCTGTCTAAACACTTCTGCTTCTTGCAGTGGTAGCAAAGTTCACTCACTTTGCTCAGGAAAAATCACAGTCATTCTCATTGCCAAGTCCCACCCTCCTGCTTGGGCCATGAGTCACTTTCTTAGTTCTACCTTGGATTTGTGTCTTCCTCCTAGTGGTACTACCTTGGTCTCCTCTCCATCTTCTCTACTAGGAATTGTTGCTTTCTACTTTGTGAATACCACCAGCATCTTCCCAGTGCAGTTAGTTGCCACATTATTGTGGGAATTACTTTCCCAAACAGCAATACTTGTTATTTTAAATTCTGCCTCGAAACTTTTTTTTACTCCTTGTTACCTTGGGATAAAAGTGCATAGATCTGTGTATGGCAAAAAACCTACTCCTTTTCAGACAATGACTGCCAGGAACACACCTAGATTTGAACAAGTTGGTTTATAGCCTGTTGCACTAAGGGAGAGTTTTACCCATGGGGAACCAAAGGTGTCTCAGTAAACAAGCATTAGAAGGATTCAGAGGATCTGAGCTAGTGTTCGGTGATTTGGGGAGTGTTCAAGAAGCAGGACTTTGCTGTGGTTGACCTACTTCAGGAGCAGAGGCAATTCTATGAGTATAGAGAGAATTAATGCACTGAATCTCTGAATCTTATCTATGAGAAGGAAGAATAAATTGAAGCTAAAATTGTTTAGTAAAGAAGCATCAGTCATTCACATTAGCCAAGCTATAGTGATGATGTTTAAGACTTGAACAGTGTTCTGATTTCATATGAGTTCAGACACATTTATAGAGTGATCTTATGTTGGTCTTGAACTACTGTGGACACAGAGTGGCTTTGTTTGATGTTCCACGAAGTTGTCCATGGTCAACAGGAGAATACCAAGGCCCTGGAAGTATCCACCAGCTCCTAGATGCTGGAGAAACTTTCCATTCCTCACTCTTTGCCCTCTGGTTCCAATGGCTCCCTGTAGCCATCTGCTCTACCCTTGATACACTCTTGCCCACTTGCTTCTACCATTTTTCCTGCTTCGTCGCCTAATGACGCTGAAAGTATCATCGTTTTCTTAACTGGGCCATTTCTTACCTTTCAGCCTTTGACTTCTGCTGAAAACAGACTCTTAGGATCACTTCTGTATTTCTGGTGGGAAAACACAAAATCAGGTGTCTCATTCTTAACAGAGTTACATTATGGCACTTTCTTACACTGTAGTATATTTGTTTCCTTCACCGTATCATTCTTTCCCAGGGAAGATCTTGCCTGCTGTACAACTTTAAGCCACATACTTATCCTTTAACCTCCTCAGTCTGCTGATTTGTAAATTGAGTAGTACTAACCCGCAAGTGTTGCTCTGAGGCTTAATATGTGCTTAGTCCATTTCCCTAGGCCATAACAAATAATGCATAAAGTAAATAATGTAAGTATTATCTATTGTTATTATTAGTGGCATTGGGCAGTGTTGTCAATTTTATCATTGTTTTAACAATATTTTAACAATGAATTCAGAGCCTTCCCATAAAACGGCACTAGAAGAAATGTTTTGAATTTGTATATTTCTTTCCACAGTAGAGTACTTGTATGGTTATTATTTGACTTAGGTTTAGGACAATATAAAGTAATTCTTTTTAGTTCAAGAAGCAGGACTTTGCTGTGGTTGACCTACTTCAGGAGCAGAGGCAATTCTATGAGTATAGAGAGAATTAATGCACTGAATCTCTGAATCTTATCTATGAGAAGGAAGAATAAATTGAAGCTAAAATTGTTTAGTAAAGAAGCATCAGTCATTCACATTAGCCAAGCTATAGTGATGATGTTTAAGACTTGAACAGTGTTCTGATTTCATATGAGTTCAGACACATTTATAGAGTGATCTTATGTTGGTCTTGAACTACTGTGGACACAGAGTGGCTTTGTTTGATGTTCCACGAAGTTGTCCATGGTCAACAGGAGAATACCAAGGCCCTGGAAGTATCCACCAGCTCCTAGATGCTGGAGAAACTTTCCATTCCTCACTCTTTGCCCTCTGGTTCCAATGGCTCCCTGTAGCCATCTGCTCTACCCTTGATACACTCTTGCCCACTTGCTTCTACCATTTTTCCTGCTTCGTCGCCTAATGACGCTGAAAGTATCATCGTTTTCTTAACTGGGCCATTTCTTACCTTTCAGCCTTTGACTTCTGCTGAAAACAGACTCTTAGGATCACTTCTGTATTTCTGGTGGGAAAACACAAAATCAGGTGTCTCATTCTTAACAGAGTTACATTATGGCACTTTCTTACACTGTAGTATATTTGTTTCCTTCACCGTATCATTCTTTCCCAGGGAAGATCTTGCCTGCTGTACAACTTTAAGCCACATACTTATCCTTTAACCTCCTCAGTCTGCTGATTTGTAAATTGAGTAGTACTAACCCGCAAGTGTTGCTCTGAGGCTTAATATGTGCTTAGTCCATTTCCCTAGGCCATAACAAATAATGCATAAAGTAAATAATGTAAGTATTATCTATTGTTATTATTAGTGGCATTGGGCAGTGTTGTCAATTTTATCATTGTTTTAACAATATTTTAACAATGAATTCAGAGCCTTCCCATAAAACGGCACTAGAAGAAATGTTTTGAATTTGTATATTTCTTTCCACAGTAGAGTACTTGTATGGTTATTATTTGACTTAGGTTTAGGACAATATAAAGTAATTCTTTTTATCCTCAGTTTGAAATTGAGGAAGCAGGTGTGCAGCCATTAGCTGGCATGTCCATGATCACACTCAAAAAAGTTGAAATATGATACTGCAGGGACTTCCCAGGTGGTACAATGGTAAAGAATCTGCCCACCAGTGAAGGAGATACGGATTCAACCCTGAGTTAGGAAGATCCCCTGGAGGAAGAAATGGCAACCCACTCCAGTGTTCTTGCCTGGAGGATTCCATGGACAGAGAAGACTGGGAGAGCTATGGTTCATGAGATCACGAAGGAGTTGGACATGACTGAGCACACAAGCATGATATTTTGAGTCAGTGCCTTCTCATATCTGACTCAGTGTTTTTCCAACTGAATATGCCAATTTAAATGACAACTTTTCTATATGCATTATTTATTCAAACCATGCTTCCCAGGTCATGCAGTCTCTTGTCTCTGAGAAAACTGAGTCAAAAGTTGAATCTTTTCATGGAATCCAGTCCATGTTAAAGCATTTTGGTATATGGGAGCATATACACGGGGACACATGTACATACTAATATTCTTACACGAAACTCCCAAGTTTCCAATATGGATTTTTAAAATGAAAATTTGATAATAACTGTGACTGTTTTGTCACCTATCATGTCGTTCATACTTAGTAACTGTGGTCTTTGAAAATTTCAGCTCTGTTTTTCGCTGATTGAATTATGTTCTTCCACAAGTTTGCAGCTAGAGGACTAATGCTAGCAGCTTACTATAATAAGAAAATAGTGATGGCGAATGCAGGTTTGGGGAAATGGATGCAAAGAATTATGTAGCCAAAGTGAATCAGATCTGACAAAGAAATTTAGTATTTCAGAGGAGTCCATTTGCTGAGTTGCAATTGGTATGCACTGTAAATTATTGCCTAGAATAAGGGTTACAATTGGAAATCCAATAACAGAGAATAAATATGTAAATTGTTTCATTCTTTGAAAGAGTAAGAAAGAATTATACCTTAATTCAATTGTGTTGTCATTGTCCATTTTAATACAGAAACACTGGATTCTTTCTGTCTTAAATTTGCTCATTGCCTTTCCTTAAATTTTCCTTGTTGTAGTGGGTGGCTACTGTTATAAAACAAGGAAAACTAATAAATTAAGATTGACTGCCTTGTATTGCATAAACCACTGCCACAGTTTTGGGAATTAATATTTGGTCATTTAGCTTGAATTTAGTGTAAGTCAGCTGTTGTAATTTTTATTTGGTTTTATAATTCATATGACAATGTTTAAAAATCTTATGTAACATTTTAATATTAATTTCTACTTTGGTCCTTCAGTTGCATGCTGTTCAGCTGTTTAACGTGGGAAACATTTTACAAACCTAGATTTTTCTCTACCTTGATGGAAGATTTTATGCCATCTCTGACTAAGAATAGTAGAGAGGCCCCTGGATCGATGCAGTAGACTTGAAGAAAGAGTAGTCCTAGCAGTCAGGGAGTAGTTATTGGAGACTTAGAGGTCTAAAGTGCTGATTAGGTGCTGAAACAGAGCATAGTCCTCTGAACTGTAGAGGTTTACACCCTGTATCCGTATTTGGTAAATTCCTTTCCTCTGTCTTTTCTTCATGTTCTAGAATCTGTTTTTCTAAGAAGGTGTTACCAAACCCTTCTGTTGCTAAGAGCTGTGGTGGGGTTGAAGAAAGCCACTGGTTTGCCCAGGTGGGGCTGAAGGGTCCCCAGAACTCTGATGATCCTTAGAATAAGATGATGAAATAAGATGCTATTTTGAAAGTTAATAGCATTTCATGGCAGCAAAAATTGTACACCAATGAGTGACGTGGATGTCTAACTCTGACAGGAGTTAGACGATAAACCATGAGATCAAAGTAATTAAGTTTGTTCATCACAGAAAATATTTGAAACATTATATGAATATCAGTAGCCAAGACATGAATGGATAGTGAAGATGTGATATGTATATACAATGAAATATTACTCAGCCATAAAAAGAACTAAACAATTCCATTTACAGCAACATGGATGGACCTAAAGATTATCATACTAAGTGAAGTAAGAGGGATAGAAGACAAATATAGGATATCACTTATATGTAGAGTCTAAAATATGATGCAAATGAGCTTATTTACAGAACAGAAATGAGCCTACAAACTTCAAAAGCAAACTAATGGTTACCAAAAGGGAAAGGAGGATGGAGCAAGAGATAAATGAAAGAGATAAATGAAAACAATATATATGTTCATTCTTCTGCCTCAGTTATTCTGCTATTGATTTCTCCTAGTGTATTGTTCATCTCTGTTTGTTCTTTTGTTCTTCTAGATATTTGGCAAACATTTCTTGCATCTTCTTTGTTTTTTTTCACCTTCACTATCATTATTTGAAATTCTTTTTCTGGATGGTTGCCTCTCTCCAATTCATTTAGTTGTTTTTCTGGTGATGTGTCTTGTTCCTTCATCGGGGACATAATCCTATTTCTTTTTAGTTTGATTAGCTTTCTGCGGTTATGGTTTTTGTTCTAGAGACTGCAGGACTCTAGTTCTTGTTTCCTCCATCTGCCCTCTGGTGAATGAGTATCAGAGGCTAGTGCAAGCTTCCTAATGGTAAGGACTGGTTGAAGGGAAAAATGGGTCTTGCTCCAGTGGGTAGGGACTTGCTCTGAATAACTTTCATCCAGTTGTCTGTTGATGGGGTGGGGCTGTGTTCTCTTCCTGTTAGTTGTTTGGCCTGAGGCAACCCATTCCTGGAGTCTACAGTCTGTATTGTAGGGCTAATGATGACCTTTGAAAGGACTTACGCCAAGCCATATCTCACAGGACTGCTGCTGCCGGTGCTCCTGTCCTGACAGGAGACTGCTGCCAACACAGGCCTCTGCAGGAGACCCTCAAACACTCACAGGTAGTTCTGGCTCAGTCACCTGTGGGGTCACTAACCATTCCTTTGCTCTGGGTCCTGGTGCACACAAGGGCTTCTTAGTGCTCCCTAAGAGTGGAGTCTGTTTCCCTAAGTACTATGGAAGTCCTGTAATCAAATCCCACTGGCTTTCAAAGTCAGATTCCCTGAGAATTTCCAGTCCTTTTGCCAGATCCCCAGACTGGGGAGCCTGACGTGGGGCCTATAGAAACTTCCCAACAATGGGAGCACTTTTTTGTGTATTCTTTTTCTCCAGTTTGTGGGTCTCCCACCTGGCGGGTATGGGCTTTGATTTTGTCATGAGGTATCCCTTCTACCATTTTGTTGTGGTTTCTTCTTTGTCCATTGACATGGGGTGTTTTTTTTGGTGAGTTCTATTGTCCTCCTGTTGATGGTCATTCAACTGCTAGCTGTGATTCTGGTGGTCTTACAGAAGATGAGCATGAGACCACCATCTTGAACCAGTCCCTACAAGGACCTACTATATAGCACAGGGAACCACACTCAGTATCCTGTAATAGCCTATAAGTGAAAAGAATACGAAAGAGAATGTCTATATAGCTATCTATAACTGAAGATAACATATATATGTATAACTGCATCACTTTGCTGTATACCTGAAATTAAGACAATATTGTTAATCAACTATACTTTTATAAAAAATTAAACACTTTAGAAAAAACATGCCCCAAAATCCATGGGTATTGACATACATACACACATGGGGTTCTTATGCTTGATATGTAGCAGTTAGATAAAATGTATTTGACCAAGGTGTTATCCCACAAGTGATATGTATTTGTCACAGTGATTTTACTAGATGGTGTATGATCTTTGTAGAAATATCTTTGATTTGTTTTGCAAAAGTTCAGTCATAAGGTTGGGACCTCCTTGATTGGAGAGAGTGCCTCTAGTAGAGCATAGACCATGTCACCTTAGTTATCTCTATATCCTCACTTTTCAGTGCAGTCATTGATAAATACCTATTTGAAAAATAAGTCAATTCAGAAAGCCAGCTGATAGGCCTGGTCAAGGAACTATTGTTCAAATGCTTAGTTTGAGAATCCAATTCTGTTCTTCTACTGAGCCTAAATTGGCCTCTTTAGGATTGAGTTCTATTAAGGAAGTTTATAGAACTGAACTGTCAATTTATATACTATTTATGTAGACACACAGATCATAAATGTAAATTTGTTTGAAATGGAAACCTATAGAGTGTACATTGAGAAAGAAATACATTTCTCAACCAGAGTGGAATATTCACCTTCATATCAATATCTTCTTTCCTTGTAAGTGAGCTATGTGATAAGTTAATTTATGATTAGCTTCCAGTTTATAAAAGTGAACTCCTGAGTCAACCAGAGGTTTACATCAGCTTGTCCTGCTTGTTCTTCTCTTGCAGAGAGCCTACAGGAGAATCCAAAATTTCAAAAGGATACATTTTTGAGACTGAAATCAGACTAGAGGTTGTGAGTGATGTCAATTTAAAGTGTAATTGCCTCAGGTTTTTATAGTTCTGAATATGGCCATCAGGAAAGGGTTGTTTTGTTTGTCTGAAAGAAAGTTGTCTCTTCTAACCAGTGCCTACGTGAACTCTACTTTGGTTTGCTTTCCTGAAAGAACTGTTTCTTAAAATACGAACATAAAATTTTCATGAGAATCCCATGATATCACCTGTATAAGGTATCACTATATACCTACTGGATATATAGTAATTATTTATTATTTAAATAGCGTGAATTTGTTATTTTATTTCTGTACCCTCCTCTAATCGGTCTTTCCCTTGTTCATCATCTTGTTACCATCTCTGGTTTGCATGACTGACCTTTCCTTTGATGGCCATTGTCATTCTCTGTAGATGGTGATCTGGAGAATTGTTTTTCTTTGGGTTGAAATGCTAAGGTAATTAATATACCACAAGACACTTCTCTACCCCAGTATTCTCAAATTTGGTAATCTAGGTTATGATTAAAATTATTTCAGGTTTGGTTTTTGTCTACAAGTGCCACACAGCTTGCCTGAGCTCAGTTGTCCCACCATGGCTCGAACCCATGCCTCCTGCAGTGGAAGCATGACATATAGGTACATCAGACTATCCACTGAACTGCTAGGAAATTCTCAGGATTAGTCATTTCAGTTTTATTCAACAGTCATGGGTGAGAGAATGCAAAACAAACAAAATATTGTCTATACCCTCCAGGAAGTTTTGATTGTGTAAGTCACAAAAGTAAATCGTGTTGGCAATAAATGCATGCAGGAATGTGAATAGTATATGTGAGAACACAGACTAAGGCAAAAATCACAAATAAGTGGATTTGACAAGTCAGTTATGAAACTCTACAACAAAGGCAAAAGAAAGGAACGGTTTCTGAAAGGATGCAATTGAGGTAGACCTAGAACTATAGACACAAAGAACAGAGGTAGGACATGGACCCCCTGCCAGGACTGGCTGGTAGAATGTTTCAGAGGAGCATATGGAGGAAGCAATAATGTAGATGCATCTGACTATCCTGTGCATATCTTACAGGCCAAAGAGATAGGCCTTCTGTGCCATAGATTTGGGGTGCTAATGAAGATTATGATGTGGAAATGTTGTTGTTCAGTTGGTAAGTCATGTCCAACACTTTGCAACCCCATGGACTGCATCACACCAGACTTCCCTGTCCTTCACTATATCCTGGAAGTTGGTCAAACTCATGTCCTTTGAGTCAGTGATGCCATCCAAGTGTACATGCTCTGTTGCCTGCTTCTCCTCCTGCCCGCAATCTTTCCCACCATCAGAGTCTTTTCCAATGAGTCAGCTCTTTACATCAGGTAGCCAAAGTATTGGAGCTTCAACATCAGTTCTTCCAATGAATATTCAAGGTTGATATCCTTTAAGCTTGACTAGGTTGATCTCCTTGCTCTCCAAAGGACTCTCAAGAGTCTTCTCTTAGTGATACAGTTGGAAAGCATCAATTCTTCGGCGCTTAGCCTTCTTTATGGTCCAACTCTCACATCCATACATGACTACTGGGAAAACCATAGCTTTGACTATATAGACTTTTGTCAACAAAGTGATGTCTCTGCTTTTTGATATACCATCTAGGTTTGTCAGAGCTTTTCCTTTAATGAACAAGTGTCTTTTAATTTCATGCCTGTAGTCACTGTTCACAATTATTTTCAAGCCCAAGAAAATAAAATCTGCCACTGTTTCTGTATTTTCCTCATATATCTTCCATGAATTGATGGGACCAGTTGCCATATTAGTTTTTTTTTTTTTTTTCCTTTTTTCTTTTTTTAGTTTTTTGACTGTTGAGTTTTAAGCCACTTTTTTCACTGTCCTCTTTCCCCTTCATCAAGGGGCTCTTTAGTTCCTCTTCGCTTCTTGCCATTAGGGTGATATCTGCATATCTGAGGTTGTTGTTATTTCTCCTGGCAATCTTGATTCCAGCTTGGGATTCATTCAGCCTTGCATATAAACTTTTAGTTAAAAAAGCATGGTTCAGGAAGGCCCCAGTTCTTGAGAAATTTTGTAAAATATGTAATCAATTATTCTCATTTTTACAGTGGGATCTTTTGGAAACATACAATTCATCTAAAGCTACAAAAACTCAAGTTTTCCATTTAAAAAGTATATCTTCATATTATTACATACAGCTATTGAGCAGTTATCAAATGCAATGTTCAAGCAAGTGCAGTGTGGTCCATGGAAGACACTGGGATACAGACAGTTTATATGCATTCTAGTTAAAGGTTACAAATGGCAATGTAATAAATGGGGGGATGTTAGGGAAGAGGAGGAGCTCCACAGCCCTATTGGCGACAGAAGGAGGGAGAAGTATCTTTCTCCCCAATGACATATATTGGAATCAACTCATTGATCCCAAGAGGAAGTTATTACCAACATACAGATTCTTTTTCTCAAGAATTTCAATCTTGTAACTCAGTGTTAAAAGGAAAATGTTCATTCAAGAAGAATCTTTAAAGAAGATAAAATTTTGACTATATAATTATATTAAAAGTGAAGCAGGGCTTCCCTGGTGGTCCAGTGGGTAAGGACACCGCCCTGCAGTGCAGGGGGCGCCGGTTCGATCCCTGGCCTGGGAAGATCCCATATGCCATGGAGCGACTGGACCGATGTGTCCAATTACCGAGCCAGAGCTCTGGAGCGCATGCGCCCAGAGCCGGCGCTCTGAGACAACAGAGGCCACCACGATGGGAGGCCCACATGAGCCAAAGAACAAAGATGGATGGAAATAAATAAATGAAAGACCATAGAAGTGACCAACCCACACCCCTCCCTCCCTAACCCACCCCCCCCCCAAAAAAAATTACTAAAAAAACCAAAGTGAAGCAAGGGGCTTCCCTGGTGGTCCAGTGGGTAAAGAGTCTGCCGTGCAGTGTAAGGGGAACTGGTTCAATCCCTGGCCCAGGAAGGTCTCATGTGCCGCAGAGCAGCTGGACCAGTGTGTCCAATTATGGGCCAGTGCTCTGGAGTGCATACTTCCAGAGCTGGAGCTCTGCAAGGAGAGAGGCCATTGCAATGGGAGGGCCACACAGGGCAAAGAAGAAAGATTATTAAAATTAAAAAAAAAGGAAGCAAAATCTTTTCCCTCAAGCCTTAAACAACAAAAATGAAAGCTTGATTTTAGGGTGGTCAGATAAAGTAGTTGAAGGAAAGCAAAATTAATCAGTTATAATAATGATGACATTGAGGTTTAATTGGAAATGAAGACCATAGGTTGGCTTTATTCTGTCTCATTAACCATTTTAATTAGGAGATAATTTGAGTAAATCGTCAAATGATAGATTATAAGTTGAGAGTGTGTTTGATAACTGTGAATATATATATATAAAACATGATTGAACTCATTTTAACCATTATCTCTAGGTATATTAAATTAGTCTTTAGAGAAACCTTATTTAAGCCTTTAACTAGTAGCTTCTCCTTCTTTATTAGTTGAATTAATGGGAATAACTTAAATAAAAAGAACAAGAATTGAAAAACATAAACAGAGAGGAATTTGTAAATTGTGAAATTAGGCTAATGGTGGCACCATGAGGGAAACTTTCATAAAATTAGAGCTTTCAACAGCCATAATGCTGTGGCCACCAGGAAGGAAACCAGAGTTTAGAAAAGACTCAAGTCTTAGAAAAAGTTTGCTTGCAGAAGCAGTGTAAAATATTAAAGGCTAACTCTGTGTTCTTTTCAACCAAGAGGCTGACGTGTCCAAGCTGAGAGCTGTCAAGGTAGTCTGTACACCCCTAAGAAGCAGCTTTTAAGCAGCGGCCAAGCCTAAACCTGATGGTTGCTACCTAAACGAATAATGAGGCATCCCAATCCGTATACAGCTAGGTTTCTTCAGAATATGACATGTGACTTTATCTCTATGTGTGAACAACAAAATTACTAATGACAGTTTGCCCACGTAGCAGTGCCAAATAGCATCTCCTGTGTCTTAAATTGCTGATTCTAATCATGGGTACTGCAGTTGGAATTTGGAGCCCATTACCTAAAAGCCTTGTTTCCCAGGTGGTGCTAGTGGTAAAGAACCTGCCTGCCAATGAAGGAGACATAAGGGACACAAATGGCTTTCCTAGAGGAGGAAATGGCAACCCACTACAGTATTCTTGCCTGGAGAACCCCATGGACAGAGGAAGCTGGTGGTCTGCAGTTCATAGAATCACTATGGGTTGGACACTGAAGCACCTTAGGTCCCACCTAAAAGCCTTGCACAATGAAAACAGTAACATTAGGTTAAAGTAAGGTCTCTCTCCCTTTGCCGTACTGACATTAGAGGCCGGATGACGGGGTTGGTTGGTTTGTTGGTTTTAGTTGGTGGATTTTTTGATTTCCTACATTTCCTACAATTTTTCATTTCCTACATTTTGACTTTTCTGTATTTTAGGTAGAATGAACTTGTCAATTAATACAGGTTTTGAGAATTGTTGTAGAATATTTACATACATTTATTTAATGACATGATGGACTTTGCTTGGGATTGGGTAGAAATAAGAATTGCTTTGATAAATTTCATATAATGACTTTTATATATCTTGATGGAGGCTTCATTTGTGTATATTTTCTCCTTTTTTTCCTTTTGATGACTTTTTGTGGGGCCTTTGTTATCTCTCTAGCACATTTTAGGATGTTCAGCAGCATCGCTGATTTCTACCCACTAGACAGCCAGTACCCACCCACCCCCCAAGTTGTGGGGATAAAAATAGCTCCAGATGTTGCTTTGTGTCTCTTGGGGAGCAGAACCCCCGTGGATAAAAACTGTTGTTTTATAGTAAGCCTGTAATAATACAGCCTATATTTTCTTTTTGCTCCCAAGGACTCTATATAAGTCAGTGATGGGACCATGGAGGTGTGAATTTCTTGTCACTGTTCATTATCATGGAGATAGAGTGGGTCCATTGTCTGCCTCTGCCCAGTGGAACCGATTGAAGACAGCCTCTTTCATCACTCATTCACTCACTTAAGGCAGAAGCTACCCTGGAAAATTTTGTATTTTACAAGCACATATAAAATATAAATGCCTGTTGCATGGGTTTGAATTTTGACTTGATGCATGTCATCTGAAATGAATTATTCGTGATGAAGACCTGGTACACACTGTAGAACAACATGCCATAGAGAACCTTATTAATTGGGTAACTATCAATAAGATATGAACAGTGTCCCTCAGCTCTTACTCTGCCATTTTCCCAATTAGTTACGGCCCACTGCAAAATTATGGATAAAGGTGATTAGAAACTAGAAGTGAGGAAACATGATTGATGGGCAAGATTCTTTGTGCACTCTGACTTGAATACAACTCCTCATAGGAAAAAGAGCTTTTAGAAGGATTTTCCTCTGACTTTTTGCACAGAAGTATCATCATATGCACAGTTAGCTTTCTCAGCTGCAGCTCTATTTAGTGAAGGGTCAGGCAGGTAGAGGAGGGTAGAGCACGTGAGGGTTCTCATTGTCCCCAGGATCCTGCCTCCCAGTTTTCTACCAATTAGTCCATGCCCACAGGCAGGAGGTAGGGTGCTGGGTAGCAAAGCCTCCAGAAAGAATATCTGAATGACACTCCATTTCCGTCCATCATTGACAGAAAAGTGAACCTCTTCCCAGGTGACAGGCAAGTGACCCAGGAAACACACTGACCAAGGAAGAATTAGAGGGAATCTGTCCCCAGAGGCCAGTGGACATAACAGCCTAAAGTCTGCTGTGGGATAAATGTGCTGAGTGGCTGAAGCAGCAAAGTACTTAAGTCATTTTATGGTTGAAATCTCTCCATAGTGCTTCTTCAATTAAGATATGCATATTTGTGAATGGGGTTCCTATGTGAAGCAGTGAAGACTGTAGGGACAGTTTTTAAGAGACTCCAACGGTGACTAGATGCAGGCTTAAGGCCTTGATGGCCAACTCTGCTCAATCTCCACTTTATAAAAAGGCAAGAGATTGCGGTTATTCGTTTTACAAACTTATCATGTGCTTCCAGAAGATTCCCCAAATCCGGACCCAATAGAAGTTAGCTATTACATGTGGGTTCTAAGCTGACAACATCTCTTTTTACAGAAATATTTTCCACAACAAGAAGTATTGATCTGATTTCTTGTTTGTCTCAAAAAAGCTTTCTTTTTCCTCAAAGATTTTCTCAGATCAGTTTTTCCACGGATTATCTTTTTCTTATTTATTTATTTTCCAATGGATTGTGAGATCCTTGAGGGTAAGGTTTATAGTCTTTGGTTCCTACACCCCACAGAGCTCCCAACCAAGGGCCTCACAATGATCACTATTTAGGCAAGGAATGCGTATTTATTGTGAGAACACAGGCTGACTGTAACTAATCGGCTTGTTAATTACTTTCTTTCTCTTATTGTGCCTACAAAAAGTAATGTCTTTTAAAGCCCTGTTTTATTAAAATTAGCCCCAAACTGAACATCATCCAACTAATTTACTTCTTGATTTGCCAAATTCTCCTGCTTCTTAAGTGATTAAAAGATTAATTTAGGGAGGTGTTTACTTGCTGAACAAAATTCCAGAAACCCAAGAAAGGGATGTCCTTAGGAACATGGCACAAGTGGCATGAGCAGTCTGATTGAAGAAAGCAGTCGGCCCTCAACTCCATCCAGTTTTCAGTTCTTTCGAAGAGGTCACTGTAACCAGCAACTGCTGGCAATAGTTGCACAATCCTCAAATGTCATGGTCTTTCACAATGGGAAATAGGATGTTTTTTCAAGAGTTAGTGGAGGAGCTGGATTTTTATATGAGCCTAAAAGTATGTGCATGTTTTCCACAGGCATAAATGGATGTTGTAGGGATTTGGCATCCAGTGTCCAAGCCATTGCAGAAAAAGTCCCGCGGGAAGGTGTCGGAGGGGTTGGGGTGCATTCGAGCAAAGGTGAATGATAAGCATGGATGATGCATCAAATATGGGGTTCCTATGTGAAGCAGTGAAGGGGACAGTTAGAGACTCCAACGGTGACTAGATGCAGGCTTAAGGCCTTGATGGCCAACTCTGCTCAATCTCCACTTTATAAAAAGGCAAGAGATTGCGGTTATTCGTTTTACAAACTTATCATGTGCTTCCAGAAGATTCCCCAAATCCGGACCCAATAGAAGTTAGCTATTACATGTGGGTTCTAAGCTGACAACATCTCTTTTTACAGAAATATTTTCCACAACAAGAAGTATTGATCTGATTTCTTGTTTGTCTCAAAAAAGCTTTCTTTTTCCTCAAAGATTTTCTCAGATCAGTTTTTCCACGGATTATCTTTTTCTTATTTATTTATTTTCCAATGGATTGTGAGATCCTTGAGGGTAAGGTTTATAGTCTTTGGTTCCTACACCCCACAGAGCTCCCAACCAAGGGCCTCACAATGATCACTATTTAGGCAAGGAATGCGTATTTATTGTGAGAACACAGGCTGACTGTAACTAATCGGCTTGTTAATTACTTTCTTTCTCTTATTGTGCCTACAAAAAGTAATGTCTTTTAAAGCCCTGTTTTATTAAAATTAGCCCCAAACTGAACATCATCCAACTAATTTACTTCTTGATTTGCCAAATTCTCCTGCTTCTTAAGTGATTAAAAGATTAATTTAGGGAGGTGTTTACTTGCTGAACAAAATTCCAGAAACCCAAGAAAGGGATGTCCTTAGGAACATGGCACAAGTGGCATGAGCAGTCTGATTGAAGAAAGCAGTCGGCCCTCAACTCCATCCAGTTTTCAGTTCTTTCGAAGAGGTCACTGTAACCAGCAACTGCTGGCAATAGTTGCACAATCCTCAAATGTCATGGTCTTTCACAATGGGAAATAGGATGTTTTTTCAAGAGTTAGTGGAGGAGCTGGATTTTTATATGAGCCTAAAAGTATGTGCATGTTTTCCACAGGCATAAATGGATGTTGTAGGGATTTGGCATCCAGTGTCCAAGCCATTGCAGAAAAAGTCCCCGAGCGGGAAGGTGTCGGAGGTTGGGGTGCTTGAGCAGATGGGACAGAATAAATTTGCGTGAATGAACATAAATACGGGAGACAAAGGTGAATGATAAGCATGGATGATGCATCAAATACAGTAGCAGAGAGCCCTGAATGGTAGAACAAGGTGTCTAATTTTGTCCAGAAAGCCAGGGAGGTGCCATTGTGCTCAGGACTGTGCTATGTAGTGATAGAAGGGGCCAGTTGATGTCTCGATGTTTATTTGTAGGCTTGTGCAAGAAGCCGTGATGGGAGACAGATTGGACATCAGTAAGCAAGAATAGGCCACCATAGGCTTTATCTGCCATAGCCTGAAATTGTGAGCAACTTAAATGTCCATTACAGTAAACTGGGCAAATACATTGTCATGTGGTCGTCCACTGGATGAATGCACCGCAATGAAAAAGAATGTGTCATCACTGTATGCAGCGATTGTATGAGCCACAGACCAGTGCCTAGCAGATGTCCAACAGGAATCATTCCATTTATGTGAAGTTCAAAAACAGGCAAAACTAACCTTTACTGTTAGTCATCAGAATGGTGTTGGCCTTTGGGTGGAACACTGATTCAAAGGGGCACAAGGGATCTGTCTAAGGTACCTGGAGTAGTCTGCATAGGTAAAAGTGAAAGTCACTAGGTCATATCCAGCTCTGCAACTCTGTGGACTGTAGCCTGCCAGCTTCCTCTGTCCATGGGATGTTCCAGGCAAGAATACTGGAGTGGGTTGTCATTTCATTCTCCAGGGGATCTTCCTGACCCAGGGATCAAATTCAAGCAGGCAGATTGCTTACCCTCTGAGCCACTAGGGACCATGTGAAAATTCATCAAACTGTGTACTTAAGATCTGTGCACTTTGCTGTATATATGTTGTATCAAAACGAAACACCATGAAACTAAACCCACAACACCAGGAGTAAAAAAAAAGAAAGAAAAAAGCCATGGTAATAGCTTTCTTTGAGGGAAGAGATCCCGAACTAGAGGCCACTGAGAATCAGAGCTAAATGTGACAGCACTTAGGAGTCTGATGGAGCCTACGGGTTGGAAAATTATTGAATGCGGATTCAGAGAAACAGGGAGTTAGAGAGGACTCTTACGTTTTCCAGAGCAGGTGAATGTGTGTGTGTGTGTGTGTGTGTGTGCGCGCGCGTGTGTGTATTGCCATAGTAACTAAATGGGGATTTGTCACAGTGTGTTGGGTCATATGTAAAGAGTTAGGATATCCATTTGATTTTCAGTGGCAGAAGAGACCTCGGCAGAATTTACCTGATCTCTCAGGTCCTACCGTATTCTGGCCAGCCTCTGCTTCCTTTGTTCACACCTGCAGAAATACATGGACTCCCTAGTGGTATTTCTCATTCCAAGATCCTCTGCATCTCATTAACATCCACTTTGGATTTCATCCTACAGATCCAATCTTCACTCTGAGAAAGTTAAATAAATACGGTCTTACCAAGGTCGTTGCAGAGCTTAATTCTGTATCCAGAAGATTCTGCAGTGTGCAGTTATAGGAAACTTTGTTTTTTTTCAGGGTCACTATGACCTATGAATGTTGATGCTCAGTAGCTAATGTTCATAGGATACTTGGATTTTATTACTATGACCACAGAAAAAGGTCATGAATATGTACTGTCTGTTCCTGTTTTTCATTTCTCTGTGTCCAGCTGGGTCCTGGAGAAGTAGGTTTGAGCTCCACATGTGGCCCATTAGCTGTGTTTGGTGTGTGTGCATCTGAATGGCACAGTGCATTCTTGACGGAGTAGCTTGGGGCTTCCTGACACTCACTGTAGGGGGTGGATGGCTGAGCAGGCTTTCGGGGAAGGCAGCCTGCTCTCTAGGAAAGGATTGGAAACAACGTGCACTCTTTTGAGCAGGACTTTATTCTTGGTTTACCAAAGTGCTGAAGGTGGTCCAGCAGCTATTTTGATATTCGATAAGGAAGAGTGTTCAGATGGTTTAATTATAAGAGGATAGATGCTTTGTTTTTCTTTTTTCTTTTTATTTATTTATTTTTTGGCTATTCTGGGTTTTCACTGCTGCCCCAGGCTCTTCTCTAGTTGCAGGGAGTAGGGGCTACTCTCTAGTTGAGGTGAGCAGGCTTCTTGTTGTGGATCTCAGACTCTAGGGCACACGGACTTCACTGGTGCAGCACATAGGCTCAATAGTTGCGGCTCCGAGGCTTTGGAGCTCAGGAGCTCAGGGTCAATAGTTGTGGCTCACGGGCTCAGTTGTTCTGCAGCATGTGGGATCTTCCTGGATTAGAGATCGAACTTGTCTTCTATATTGGCAGACAAACTCTTTACCACTGAGCTACCAGGGAAGCCCAATACTTTGTTTTAATAAAAGTCTTTCTTACCTAACTGCCTAGCTAATTCCAGGGAGCCATCTTGGCATGCACAAGCTGCTGAAAGGCTCTTTCTGTCTGTTCAACAGTTTTCTGTTCACACCTGCAGAAATACATGGACTCCCTAGTGGTATTTCTCATTCCAAGATCCTCTGCATCTCATTAACATCCACTTTGGATTTCATCCTACAGATCCAATCTTCACTCTGAGAAAGTTAAATAAATACGGTCTTACCAAGGTCGTTGCAGAGCTTAATTCTGTATCCAGAAGATTCTGCAGTGTGCAGTTATAGGAAACTTTGTTTTTTTTCAGGGTCACTATGACCTATGAATGTTGATGCTCAGTAGCTAATGTTCATAGGATACTTGGATTTTATTACTATGACCACAGAAAAAGGTCATGAATATGTACTGTCTGTTCCTGTTTTTCATTTCTCTGTGTCCAGCTGGGTCCTGGAGAAGTAGGTTTGAGCTCCACATGTGGCCCATTAGCTGTGTTTGGTGTGTGTGCATCTGAATGGCACAGTGCATTCTTGACGGAGTAGCTTGGGGCTTCCTGACACTCACTGTAGGGGGTGGATGGCTGAGCAGGCTTTCGGGGAAGGCAGCCTGCTCTCTAGGAAAGGATTGGAAACAACGTGCACTCTTTTGAGCAGGACTTTATTCTTGGTTTACCAAAGTGCTGAAGGTGGTCCAGCAGCTATTTTGATATTCGATAAGGAAGAGTGTTCAGATGGTTTAATTATAAGAGGATAGATGCTTTGTTTTTCTTTTTTCTTTTTATTTATTTATTTTTTGGCTATTCTGGGTTTTCACTGCTGCCCCAGGCTCTTCTCTAGTTGCAGGGAGTAGGGGCTACTCTCTAGTTGAGGTGAGCAGGCTTCTTGTTGTGGATCTCAGACTCTAGGGCACACGGACTTCACTGGTGCAGCACATAGGCTCAATAGTTGCGGCTCCGAGGCTTTGGAGCTCAGGAGCTCAGGGTCAATAGTTGTGGCTCACGGGCTCAGTTGTTCTGCAGCATGTGGGATCTTCCTGGATTAGAGATCGAACTTGTCTTCTATATTGGCAGACAAACTCTTTACCACTGAGCTACCAGGGAAGCCCAATACTTTGTTTTAATAAAAGTCTTTCTTACCTAACTGCCTAGCTAATTCCAGGGAGCCATCTTGGCATGCACAAGCTGCTGAAAGGCTCTTTCTGTCTGTTCAACAGTTTTCTGTGCATGGAGGCTGAAACTGTTTTCTGTATGGCTGAGAAAGAAAGTCTCTTTCTGGATTCCCTCGATGGTAAACTTTTGCTGTAAAGGACCACATAGGAAACGTGTTTTTCTTTTGCAAGAAATGTGATCCCTGTTGCAACCGATCAGCTCTGCCATCATAGATAGCATGGCAGCTGAGATTGATAGCATATAGCTGAGCATGACTGTGTGTGGGGTTTTTTTGTTGTTTTTTGTTTTTTGTTTTTATTTTGTACAGACTTTATTTACAGAGTCTAAAACTTCTTATGTAAGATGCAGAAGCATACTAGGGGATAAGGTTCTCTTTAAAGAACTAGTTGCTTTATACTCATGAATATAAGGAATTAATGACATCTGTGGGATTATAAGGAATTAATGACATTTGTGGGATTCCTGTTTAGAAGTACATATATATATGCAGGCTTCACTAAAATGTCTGTTTGTTACAATTCCAATTACCAACTTTGTGTTGACCTCCTTTGTAGAAGAATACTTTGCAACATTTAGAAACACTTTCTATAGTAATGGTCAATTGGAGTCCATTGTCAGGTCATACTCTGAAGCAAGAAAAGTGCCTTTCGTTCGTTCCTTTTGACAGTGCAAGGGGAGAGAACTCAACCATCTGGTCAAAAGCTGCCACTGGATTGGCTCTGTGGTCAGTCAGCTCTGCCTGCTGCACTCTGCTTGACCATTGTGGAACTCTAGCGTCCAGGTGTTCTGGTCAGGTAGAGCCAGGTTCTTCATTTGATATCCCAAGTCAGGCAGATCTGCACCTCACCAAGTTCTCTGGTCAGACGGCACCACCGTCTTGGCTAGTGTCAAATCATTTTGATCCTACGCACACTCGATATGCTGTAGCGAAATGACAGTGGTCTTCTCCATAACTCCATTCTGAAAAACATCAGACAAATCCCCAGAGGAAACCAAAATCACAAAGCAAAGTGAAGATCAGGATCTAAACCTGAGGAATTCAGCTCCAGAGTCCATACTGGAACTATGAAAGGAAGCTTCCAGGAAATTTTCTGAAGCAGTGTCCCAGCGAGAGAAGTTTAATAGGAAAACACTCCCCCCAAGCCGAGATCCACAAGCTGGAACGTTCACGGAAGCTAGCGCTGGCACCGGGAAACCTGAACTGCAGTTGACGAATGTCTAGAGGCTTATGGTGGACAACTCTGAGAATTAAAAACTCCAGAGGGTCCAAATCATAGCTAGAGTTTTCCCTTTTGCAGTTTTAGCAGGTCCTCACAACGAATAGCAGAGAAAACTTCCTTCATGCTTCCAGCGTCTGCTGGAAAAGGAACCATTTTGAAAACTTCCAGAATAGGCTCTGTTTTTTGTTTTTTTTTTAAATAAAATTCTGGTGGCTGTGAAATTTTTCCCTATGGTCCTGTAGTTTACTAGCCCCTACTTTGGGAGACCTTTCATACTCAGAGCCAAGATTTGTTAGAGCGTCTGTGTTATGTTTTGCCTGTGTGTGCTGCAAGTGGATTCTGGAAACTTCATCTATATGAAATTATCTGTAAGAGACACCTAGAAAGTCACTCTCACTGCTTAGCGATTAAAATTTGAACCATTGATGGAAAATTACCAAGAGATAAGGCCTGGAAGTTCTTGAGGCTTAATATTTTCTTAGAAGAGGGGCATCAAATTACTTTAAAATTTTTGAAACTTTGTCACTACTTAATAGTAGTTATATTAATTTTTGATGTGAGAAATTCACGTGTAAGATTAAGATGATATGATCATTCGCTAAGCTTTGTGCACCATAATGATAGAGATCACCTTTCTAGCTAACGATTGTATACTTAGCTCCTAGTCATAGGTACACAATCAATATTTGTTGAATGAAAAAAGTCTGATATCTGAGAATATTTATTTTAGAAGCAAATCACTATAGTACTATTCCAGTGCACAAAACATGCTGTCCTTATCTGATGCCTCAGAGCAGTCTTCAGGCAAGACATCCTTGTATTTTGTCCAGTGTTCCAGATTTTCTCTGTTCTGTTGACAATCTTGCTGATCCTCTTGGTGTAAGACTTACGGATTGGATCAGAAAGGACATCTGTCCTGTGTAGAAGAGAGCCTAACTGGTCTCCACAGATTGAATTCTGCTCATTTGTGTTCTGAGAAATACCCTCTCCACCTAACGAGCTAAACCATGTCAGCACACGTCCTTACTGGCCTTAGTCCTAGGCTATCTCCTCAGTAAAAATGAAGGGAGAATGTTAAAATTCAGAAGCAATCACCAGCTCAGTTTCCTCCCTTGCCTCTAATGAATAAATACCGTTGTCATTAAATGAAATCAATAGTTTCTCTTGAGGTATATTCAGCATAAAATAGCATTCATGTGGAGCAAAGGAAGGACTCCTTTGCAATTTTGTCTCCAAGCTAATTCAGCTACGTTGACATAATTTAAGGAGTTGGGCGTAATGAGCAACTATTTTCAACTTGACTAGTAGCATACCACAATATCACCAAAAATCTTTTATCTGCCAAGCAGGGAAGAAGGTCAGTTGTTTAGATTTTCCCTTCTATTTCTACTGGTGGGTTGATGTTCCTCTCTAGATTTACCTATGCTTTTTTTTTCCTTTATTTTTTTGTTTTATCTTAACTTTTATGTTTCTTACAAGCAGCATAAGGTTGAAATGTAAAAACATTTCTCTCATTTATCTATAAACCAAGTATACTAAAATATATATATTGAAAAGATATTTATATGTACAGATTTAAATCTGCCATCTTATACTATTGATTATATTTGCCTCAATGATTCCCTGCTCCTTGTCCATTTTTTCTTGCCATATATATAAAATATATATATACACATTTTTTTTGATAAGGCAGGATCTGAGGCTACCAAGGTATGGCCTTTACTGATCCTATCTTTCTGTATATCCACTGCCATGATGGCTGGGTATGAATGTGACACTCTGTTGGCATTCATTTTCAGGACTAGTTGATTTGGCAGGTTTCTATACTTTTAATGATTACTATAGTACATAAAACTATTTTCTTTCTAATGAATTTTCCCACAGAATAAAAAATAAATAAATTCCTGTCCTTATCTGATGCCTCAGAGCAGTCTTCAGGCAAGACATCCTTGTATTTTGTCCAGTGTTCCAGATTTTCTCTGTTCTGTTGACAATCTTGCTGATCCTCTTGGTGTAAGACTTACGGATTGGATCAGAAAGGACATCTGTCCTGTGTAGAAGAGAGCCTAACTGGTCTCCACAGATTGAATTCTGCTCATTTGTGTTCTGAGAAATACCCTCTCCACCTAACGAGCTAAACCATGTCAGCACACGTCCTTACTGGCCTTAGTCCTAGGCTATCTCCTCAGTAAAAATGAAGGGAGAATGTTAAAATTCAGAAGCAATCACCAGCTCAGTTTCCTCCCTTGCCTCTAATGAATAAATACCGTTGTCATTAAATGAAATCAATAGTTTCTCTTGAGGTATATTCAGCATAAAATAGCATTCATGTGGAGCAAAGGAAGGACTCCTTTGCAATTTTGTCTCCAAGCTAATTCAGCTACGTTGACATAATTTAAGGAGTTGGGCGTAATGAGCAACTATTTTCAACTTGACTAGTAGCATACCACAATATCACCAAAAATCTTTTATCTGCCAAGCAGGGAAGAAGGTCAGTTGTTTAGATTTTCCCTTCTATTTCTACTGGTGGGTTGATGTTCCTCTCTAGATTTACCTATGCTTTATTTATCCTTTAATTTTTTCTATTATCTTAACTTTTATGTTTCTTACAAGCAGCATAAGGTTGAAATGTAAAAACATTTCTCTCATTTATCTATAAACCAAGTATACTAAAATATATATATTGAAAAGATATTTATATGTACAGATTTAAATCTGCCATCTTATACTATTGATTATATTTGCCTCAATGATTCCCTGCTCCTTGTCCATTTTTTCTTGCCATATATATAAAATATATATATACACATTTTTTTTGATAAGGCAGGATCTGAGGCTACCAAGGTATGGCCTTTACTGATCCTATCTTTCTGTATATCCACTGCCATGATGGCTGGGTATGAATGTGACACTCTGTTGGCATTCATTTTCAGGACTAGTTGATTTGGCAGGTTTCTATACTTTTAATGATTACTATAGTACATAAAACATGATTTGTTAGCTATCAATGTCTAAAGTTAGCTAATTCTTTCATTCTCTTCCCACAGAATAAAAAAATAAATAAATTCCATTTGCTTGCTCTGTCAACTATAAACAAATATGCTGTTGTTGTTATTGTTCAATTTATCGCACAAGATGAATTTTACTTGATACAGTTAGTTTGTTTAGTTAAACTCAAATATTAGCTACCTTACATGCTTTTCTTTCTTCCCTACATCTCAGACACGTCCTCTGGCATCTTTTGTCTTTTTTTGCCTGGTTGAAGTACGTGCTATAGAATTTCATTTAGCGTGGTTCTGTTGATGCTTATCCATTTTTATTTGTCTAAAAGTGTATTTATTTTGCTTTTATTGTTGAAAGGTATTTTTGTTGGCTTTATTATTCTGGGTTGGCATTTATTTTCTCCCAATTCACTAGGAATATTATTCTACTGTCTTGGAGTTTCCACTGAGAAGTTAGGTCTCAATCTAAAAATGTAACTCTTTGAAGACAGTCTCTTTTGTTGTTTACTTTTTAGAATATATGCAATTGTAGATGTGCATTTGATTTATTTCCTCCTGCTTGATAATATTGGATAATATCTTTAAACTGTGCACTATCCTGCAGGGATGATGTGAGATGGGATGGGGGTAACTGGAGAGGGGTAGAGGAAGGAAGGGTCCAGGGATATACATATGACTAATCTGGGATTATACATGTCTGTAAACAACGAAACTCTGTAAAAGTAAAAAGTAAAATAAAAATAATTATAAAATTTTAAAAAACTGTGCACTATTGTCTTTTATCAGAGTGAAAGGTTCTCTGATATTTCTTTGAATATTGTTTCTGCTCAGTACTCTGTAGCAAGTGTAGGTTAGGTCTTCTAAATGGAGCCTCTGTATTTTACCCATTCTTCCCCTTCCCCTCTTTCTTTCATGCTTACTGATATGTTGTCTCTGTGCTACATTCTGGATAATTTCTTCAAATCTATCTTCCAGTTCACTAATTCTTTTGTCAGCTCTGTCTGGTCTTCTTTTCAGTTGTCCATTGAGTTTTCATATTATTATTTATAAAATTTCTATTTCTTTCTTTTCCAGTTCTACTTCATTGATTTTTACAGGTTCTGGTTCCTTGTAGACTTAAGATGATGCTTTTATTTGTTTTCACTTTTCACTATTCATTACTAGAAACTAGATGACCTTCCGTTAGCCATTCTTCCCCTTTTTGGAAAACAGCGTCCTGAAATTCTTAGTTTTATCATCCTAATGACACACCCTCTTGCAACTATAAATTATCTTTTTAAAGGGATTTGAAGAATGTTTTCTTACTGTGGGCATTGTCTACAAACTGATAACCATCCCTGTTTTTCCTACAGACAAGAAAAGTAGGTCAAGCAACCAGCAGAAATAATTTCATATGTACCTACAGGGCAGTAAGACTTTCCAGGGGAATGATGGGTAAATGATGGGTGAGGTCACCCGGACTGTTAGTCTAGAAAATTCTTTTTTTTTTTTTTAAAGATTTATTTATTTATTTATTTTGGGCGAGGGTCGGGTTGGGGAGGGAGGGGAGCAGACGGGCCACTTCTATAGGTCTTTCATTTCTCTATTTTCATCCGTCTTTGTTCTTTGGCTTCTGTGGGCCTCCCATCGCGGTGGCGTCTGTCGTTGCAGAGCGCTGGCTCTGGGCGCGTGTGCTCCAGCGCTCCGGCTCGGTAATTGGACACATGGGTCTAGCCGCTCTGCGGCACGTGGGATCTTCCCAGGCCAGGGATCGAACCGGCGCCCATTTCACTGCAAGGCGGTGTCCTTACCCACTGGACCACCAGGGGAAGCCCTAGAAAATTCTTATATTTTTAGGTGAGCTAGAGAAAGAGAAGCCAAGAGGAGACTGACAAGTAACATTTCAAAATCAGTGGGACAGTAGAGATGGACATCAAAGGAAGGAGATGCAAGTTTTCAATTTGAGAAATGAAGACTGGAATAGGGAATACAGTTAGACAGTTTGGTGGTCATTGATGATCTTTGAAAGAACAATTTCAGAATTAGTAAATGGAAATTAGGTTTTCTGGGGTCAGGTAGTAACATAACAGGATTCATCGCTGATGAAATGGAGCCGTGAGATAGGGCCTTGTGATTTCAGCAAGTGTTGTCAAACTAGGGCTTGCAGGTCAAATCTAGTCCACCACCGGTTTTGTAAATAGTTTTACTGAAATGTAGCCATGCCCTTTTTTTTTTTAATCCTATGTCTGCAGAAAAGTTGAATAACTGGGATAGAGACTGCATGAGTCAAAGGTGAAAATGTTTCCAGTCTGGCCCTCTCACAGAAAATATTTGTTGACCTTGAAGCGGCACAGGTTTTGCTTGTTTCTTTGCCTTAGTACAGAGGAGCACATTTTAGGCCAATTTGAAGGGAAAAGTAGAGGGGAAAGGCTGAAGGTCAGGGTAGGAGAGTGGCTAATTGATGAAGCCCTTTCTCAAGGAACTGGATCTGAAAGCTGGTCAAAAGATTGGCATTCAAGAAGGAGCTGGAATTTGCTCTGAGTCACTGTAAGGTGAGAAAGCCGAGAAGGACTAGAATGACTGTGTCCACCAGAACTTCAAATTGAGGATTTTGAGAGAGTTCATGACCAAAGTTTCATAGATCTTTTTCTCTTTGTAATGTAAAATATCCCAGAAGCTGAAAATCCCAACTGATTGAAAGGCTCAGGTTTTGTGTATTCTTCTATTTCTTTCATCTTTATAACCAGCTCCTTTCAGTTTTCTGAGGAGAGGATAGTTTCATTTTTTTATTTTGTAAATCTAGTTCTAGACTTTAGCCTTTTTTCACTCTTTTTAATTAGTATTTTCCCTTCTCTGTGGAGTTGCACTCCCCACCTACAAACAACTTTTTAAAAATTCCTCTGTCTTTAAGAGGTAAAGCTTTTCCAAAATTGAATGTAATGAGTATAATTAAAATGTACATGTATTAAAAAAAAATGTACATGTATTAAACTGCAAAGTGGAAATCAGGACCAAAGAACGAAATGTTGTATATGTAAGTGATGTTAAATCTCCTGTCAGATTCGTATTTGGCAAGTTATTACTGGAATTCAGGGTAAAGCCTAAGACATTAGAACTTAACTTTCTGTGTCACCAAGTTGAAAATGCTCATTAAGTGATCTATTTGATGATTGCCTTTTATCAGTTAGGCATGAAGAACTGTGTGTAAATCTAAGATATTCTGTTTAAGAAGTTTAGAGTAAAGAGGGAAGTTAGATAGCTGAAACTAGGGCTTGCAAAATTAGTTTTGAAACTGAAATGTAGCCATGCCCTTTTTTAATCCTATGTCTGCAGAAAAGTTGAATAACTGGGATAGAGACTGCATGAGTCAAAGGTGAAAATGTTTCCAGTCTGGCCCTCTCACAGAAAATATTTGTTGACCTTGAAGCGGCACAGGTTTTGCTTGTTTCTTTGCCTTAGTACAGAGGAGCACATTTTAGGCCAATTTGAAGGGAAAAGTAGAGGGGAAAGGCTGAAGGTCAGGGTAGGAGAGTGGCTAATTGATGAAGCCCTTTCTCAAGGAACTGGATCTGAAAGCTGGTCAAAAGATTGGCATTCAAGAAGGAGCTGGAATTTGCTCTGAGTCACTGTAAGGTGAGAAAGCCGAGAAGGACTAGAATGACTGTGTCCACCAGAACTTCAAATTGAGGATTTTGAGAGAGTTCATGACCAAAGTTTCATAGATCTTTTTCTCTTTGTAATGTAAAATATCCCAGAAGCTGAAAATCCCAACTGATTGAAAGGCTCAGGTTTTGTGTATTCTTCTATTTCTTTCATCTTTATAACCAGCTCCTTTCAGTTTTCTGAGGAGAGGATAGTTTCATTTTTTTATTTTGTAAATCTAGTTCTAGACTTTAGCCTTTTTTCACTCTTTTTAATTAGTATTTTCCCTTCTCTGTGGAGTTGCACTCCCCACCTACAAACAACTTTTTAAAAATTCCTCTGTCTTTAAGAGGTAAAGCTTTTCCAAAATTGAATGTAATGAGTATAATTAAAATGTACATGTATTAAAAAAAAATGTACATGTATTAAACTGCAAAGTGGAAATCAGGACCAAAGAACGAAATGTTGTATATGTAAGTGATGTTAAATCTCCTGTCAGATTCGTATTTGGCAAGTTATTACTGGAATTCAGGGTAAAGCCTAAGACATTAGAACTTAACTTTCTGTGTCACCAAGTTGAAAATGCTCATTAAGTGATCTATTTGATGATTGCCTTTTATCAGTTAGGCATGAAGAACTGTGTGTAAATCTAAGATACTCTGTTTAAGAAGTTTAGAGTAAAGAGGGAAGAGATAGCTGAGTCAATTCCACTAGAGGTAACAAGGCAGTGATGTTACCTTTTGTGTCTCTGGGGGCCTTGGACATACCAAAGATGGATATTGAGACCAGCTTGGAGTTATCAAGCAGACTTCCTGGGAGAGGGGGACTGTAAATTGTCTTAAGTTGTAGTTGGCAAACTTTAGGACAACTAAGGGTCACCAGAGATCCTAGCTAAAAATATGCATTTCCAGGCTCTTCCTCCTTAGAGCTTCCAAATCAGTTTTGGAAGTGAGCCCATGGATTCTCTGCAGTGGCCTGGTGGTCTGTCGACTTTATACTGGGCCAACAGAGTATGAAAGATACGTAGAAATTACCCAGCCGTATTCCAGGTAATATTCCATGGGATGCTTAGAACATAACAATGTGTCAGTTTCAAGTGAGGCTACAGTTGCTTTGAGAAAAGCTGAGGTTATTAACATTATGTGCTTATGGTTTATGTATGTTTTATGGCTTTTTCAGTAACTTGGCCTATGTGTCTTGTGTGTATCCTGAATGTGGTGGTGGGCCACTTAAGAGACAAGTGACTGGGGACAGCATGCTTAGAGAGGGACTCTAATTAGTGACACAGCTAACACCGAGAAAGCAGTGACATCTGCTACTGTTGCTAAATATAATTGTTACAGAAAAGTTTATAAATATTCATTTAAATGTATTTCTCAAAGGCTCATGTTTGGAACCACAGCTGCTGGGTTGCCTAAAGAAACACAAATGCACCACAATTAGTGCATTCTTAAAGGAAGAAAAAAGCTTTATCCTTAATATGGAGGCATTTCAGTAAATACCATGGATCAGCCATTTCTATAGCTAACATTTTGCGTGTCATATTTATTAGACGGTGTTACTACTTAAAATATTTTAGATATTCAGTAGTTTCTCTGATTATGGCTTTCTCAATTTAACAGTTATAAATTTATCTTGTGTCGAGTGACTAATACACTATTTAGTGTCTTGTGTGATTAAGTTTTCAGTTTGCTTGCCAGAAAATTTGGCTAAAGACTGTTAAAAATGAATTTCATTTTCTTATAAAGAGAAATCTGGCAAAGTCCATTTCATTTTAATATTCCAAGCAAATGGGGTTGTTTGGTAAAAAGTTTTTTGGGTTAATCTTCCATTTTGTTGTTTTCAAAAGAATATAGTAATAGCTGCCCATTGATTACTTGAGCCAGTATGTCTGCAAATATGAATAAAATGATACCATTCCAGTGACAGGCTCATACTGTAGGAGGAGAAAAAATTCTTTCTCCTTCTATGCTGTATCTGGGACCCTGAAAATGGACCCGACAAAAGATAAATTAACAAGAGAGAAGCACATACATTTATTTAGTATGTTTTACTTGTTATGATTGCCTTCCTAAGGAAATGAAGACTCAGTTAAACATACGCATTTTTATAGTTGTCCCCCCTTCTGCTTTCCATGGTTTCACCTATTTGCAGTCAGCTGAGACCCAAAAATACTAAATGGGAAATTCCAGAAATTCCATTCTTAAGTTTTAGAGTGTGCACTACTCTGAGGATCGGGATGAAATCTCGTGTAATGAATTCTCACGTGATGAAATCTCGGGACATTAGCTCTGTTCCCCCGGCTGTGAATCATCCATGTGTCCAGCAGGTCCTGCCCAGTAGTACCTTAGTGGCCATCGCTATGTTGTACTGCTGTGTGTAAGGGACACTGATTTTACTTAATCCTGGGCCCAAAGTGCCAGAGGAGTGATAGTGGTGATTCTGAAATGCCAGGGAGATGTTCCAAAGTGCTTCTTTTAAGTGAAAAGATGAAAGAAGGTTCTCAAATCAGTAAGAAAGCAAAAAAAAAAAAAGGTATACTCAGACCTTTGGGAAGAACCTATCTTCTCACTGTTACATTCTAAAGAAGGAAAAGGAAAATCTGTGCTAGTTTTGCTGTCATGCTTCAAATTGCAGAAGTTTTGCCCACAGTACACAAGTGCTTAGTTATGGTAGAAAAGGCTTAGTTATGGTGGAAAATCTGTATGATAAGGCATTTTGAGAGAGAGAAAGAGAAAGCATATTCAAGTTACTTTTTTTACAGTTATTTTATATTTTACTATTGATTATTGTTAGGTTCTTTCTGTGCCTAGAATTCAACTTTATAATCAGTATGTATGTACAGGGGAAGCCAATTTGTTTTATTCCCTGAGGTTTCAGGCATCTTCTGGGTTTTTCATACTGTGTATAGCGGGGTTGTTTGGTAAAAAGGTTTTTTGGGTTAATCTTCCATTTTGTTGTTTTCAAAAGAATATAGTAATAGCTGCCCATTGATTACTTGAGCCAGTATGTCTGCAAATATGAATAAAATGATACCATTCCAGTGACAGGCTCATACTGTAGGAGGAGAAAAAATTCTTTCTCCTTCTATGCTGTATCTGGGACCCTGAAAATGGACCCGACAAAAGATAAATTAACAAGAGAGAAGCACATACATTTATTTAGTATGTTTTACTTGTTATGATTGCCTTCCTAAGGAAATGAAGACTCAGTTAAACATACGCATTTTTATAGTTGTCCCCCCTTCTGCTTTCCATGGTTTCACCTATTTGCAGTCAGCTGAGACCCAAAAATACTAAATGGGAAATTCCAGAAATTCCATTCTTAAGTTTTAGAGTGTGCACTACTCTGAGGATCGGGATGAAATCTCGTGTAATGAATTCTCACGTGATGAAATCTCGGGACATTAGCTCTGTTCCCCCGGCTGTGAATCATCCATGTGTCCAGCAGGTCCTGCCCAGTAGTACCTTAGTGGCCATCGCTATGTTGTACTGCTGTGTGTAAGGGACACTGATTTTACTTAATCCTGGGCCCAAAGTGCCAGAGGAGTGATAGTGGTGATTCTGAAATGCCAGGGAGATGTTCCAAAGTGCTTCTTTTAAGTGAAAAGATGAAAGAAGGTTCTCAAATCAGTAAGAAAGCAAAAAAAAAAAAAGGTATACTCAGACCTTTGGGAAGAACCTATCTTCTCACTGTTACATTCTAAAGAAGGAAAAGGAAAATCTGTGCTAGTTTTGCTGTCATGCTTCAAATTGCAGAAGTTTTGCCCACAGTACACAAGTGCTTAGTTATGGTAGAAAAGGCTTAGTTATGGTGGAAAATCTGTATGATAAGGCATTTTGAGAGAGAGAAAGAGAAAGCATATTCAAGTTACTTTTTTTACAGTTATTTTATATTTTACTATTGATTATTGTTAGGTTCTTTCTGTGCCTAGAATTCAACTTTATAATCAGTATGTATGTACAGGGGAAGCCATTGTATATAAGGTTCTGTATTCCCTGAGGTTTCAGGCATCTTCTGGGTGTCTTGGATCATATCCCTGTGGATAAGGGGATATACAGTGCTAGGTTGGCTGAGGAGTGGAAAGTTGTGAAAAAATGGGATAGAATATTCGGCTATGTCTGCGGACAGTTTTGATCGTCACAAAATTGGAGGGGAGCAGAGAACAATTGGAATGTAGTGAGTAGAGACCAAAGACGCTCCTAAACATCCTATTTTGCACAAGACAGCTACCACTACAAAGAATTATTTGACTTAAAATATCAATTGTGGGACTTCCCTGGTGGTCCATTTGGTAAGGACACCGCCTTGCAGTGCAAGGGGTGCTGGTTCAATCCCTGGCCTGGTAAGATCCCACGTGCCACAGAGCAGCTGAACCGGTGTGTCCAACTACCAAGCCCCAGCTCTGGAGCTTGTGTGCCCAGAGCCGGTGCTCTGCAGTGACAGAGGCTACTGCGATGGGAGGCCCACAAAGGCCAAAGAACAAAGATAAATAGATGAAAGACCAAAGAAGTGGCCAAAAAAATTTAAAAAATCAATTGTGGTGAGGGCGAAATACCACTCTCCTCAGTCAAAGGGACTGACAGGGGTCAAAGGTGGTGTTGAAGGTAAGCCCAGACCTTAAATGACACATCAGGTTTAGTAAACTGAATGAATTTTAAATTTTTATTTCTTTTAATGATTCCTACTTGCAAAGGAGAAAACTTGGCAGAAAGAATTCAATTATCTCAGCGGATGTAACAGTTAGCAGGCAGTGGTGCTTTTGTAAGCATTCAAATATATGGAATTTGACTCCCATAGAAACTTTATTAACTGACATAGCAGTGAGAGAAAGTTTTCTAAGAAGGTACACACCCTCTCATGTCTCATTCCCCCAGTTACCAAATATCAGGGTCAGGCCTGGTTAATCTGAGTGATGGCAGTACATCCTAAACATTACCCATCTGTGGCCCCTCTAAACTGAGTCGATTACTATAATTTGTGTTCATCTCCAAATTTCTTAAAGAGTAACATCTTAGGTGATTATTGGATGATCTAAATTCTGGAGAGAAAGAGAAAATTAAAAATAATCTCAATCGTGGTGTGTTTTGACTTGATATGACCATAATTGGTTTTAGTAAACTCAATTGCGTACATTAAACTTGATTATATTATTTGTTTTTTATCAAACATAATGAATTTTGTTGATGTTTTTCACATTTTCTTTTTCTTCTCATTATTTTAGATCCTCTTCTGAAATGCATCCCTTCACAAGGGTATCCAGGTAAATCCACTGTGTGGTATGCTTGCTTTCAGCATTATAATGAGAACCATAAAAATCCTCCAGGGTTCTATGGCATTCTTTTTTACATTACAAAGGTCGGTTTAAAGTCAGGAATATAGCTGCTAGAATGCAGTGATCACACTCTGATTTTGAAAGTAAAAATCATTTATAGTTAAGGGGATCAGCATTGAAAATGGCACGCACAGTTTAGCATTTTTAATGTTACTAAAATCGTTAAAATTTATATTCAATGGAGAATTTTTAGTTCTGATTTAATGAACTTCCTATTGCCATTTTAAGATCTGACTATAGAACCCATTTTAATTTTAAGGCCTCTGATGCCTTCATAACTTGGATTGAAAGTAAATGGCAAAGACTTATACATTGCCTTGTCGCTAATATGAAACATATTTCCTTTATACTGTTTTGTCTGATAAGAACGGGGGAAAGCGTCAAGGATGCTTAGGTGAAATGACAGATCACCTAAAAATGATACTTTCTGGCTCTCTTTTGCCCATCTTTTCTGGAAAACTCTGAGTTATTTGCGATGAGAATGCAATGACTCTGGTTAATTATCAAGTGTTGATGTCCGTTCCCCAAAGGATGTAACAGTTAGCAGGCAGTGGTGCTTTTGTAAGCATTCAAATATATGGAATTTGACTCCCATAGAAACTTTATTAACTGACATAGCAGTGAGAGAAAGTTTTCTAAGAAGGTACACACCCTCTCATGTCTCATTCCCCCAGTTACCAAATATCAGGGTCAGGCCTGGTTAATCTGAGTGATGGCAGTACATCCTAAACATTACCCATCTGTGGCCCCTCTAAACTGAGTCGATTACTATAATTTGTGTTCATCTCCAAATTTCTTAAAGAGTAACATCTTAGGTGATTATTGGATGATCTAAATTCTGGAGAGAAAGAGAAAATTAAAAATAATCTCAATCGTGGTGTGTTTTGACTTGATATGACCATAATTGGTTTTAGTAAACTCAATTGCGTACATTAAACTTGATTATATTATTTGTTTTTTATCAAACATAATGAATTTTGTTGATGTTTTTCACATTTTCTTTTTCTTCTCATTATTTTAGATCCTCTTCTGAAATGCATCCCTTCACAAGGGTATCCAGGTAAATCCACTGTGTGGTATGCTTGCTTTCAGCATTATAATGAGAACCATAAAAATCCTCCAGGGTTCTATGGCATTCTTTTTTACATTACAAAGGTCGGTTTAAAGTCAGGAATATAGCTGCTAGAATGCAGTGATCACACTCTGATTTTGAAAGTAAAAATCATTTATAGTTAAGGGGATCAGCATTGAAAATGGCACGCACAGTTTAGCATTTTTTAATGTTACTAAAATCGTTAAAATTTATATTCAATGGAGAATTTTTAGTTCTGATTTAATGAACTTCCTATTGCCATTTTAAGATCTGACTATAGAACCCATTTTAATTTTAAGGCCTCTGATGCCTTCATAACTTGGATTGAAAGTAAATGGCAAAGACTTATACATTGCCTTGTCGCTAATATGAAACATATTTCCTTTATACTGTTTTGTCTGATAAGAACGGGGGAAAGCGTCAAGGATGCTTAGGTGAAATGACAGATCACCTAAAAATGATACTTTCTGGCTCTCTTTTGCCCATCTTTTCTGGAAAACTCTGAGTTATTTGCGATGAGAATGCAATGACTCTGGTTAATTATCAAGTGTTGATGTCCGTTTCCCCAAAGCGTAAATGGCCTTGTTAGAATAGAGGCCAAGTGAGAACTGGCTTTCCTGACTGACTTATGTAGTGGGTGCCTTAGAGTCCTAGAGGCTGAGTAGCTTTCTAGTTGATGTAACCTTCGCAATGGCAGAGAACAGATGGTGCTGGTGAGCTTTCTATGGGTTGACCATCCTTACCAGGCCCTTCACCTCTGCTGTCTAGGGCACTGAACTCCAGATCACTGGCGGGTGCAACATGTGGATGCAGGTGGAGGAGAGTTTGATAGCTGCTTTTTATCCCCACCTCCCCCAATGAAACTTTGGTATCATGCAATGTGCAGATTGATGCTGGAATACTTATTTCTGCGTACTGCATGTGACCACATTTCATGTGTGATCATGTATTTATTTGGAGGGACATGTGAACATTTTATAACATGGAGGGTTTGTCTGCAGTAGTCTTGCTCCTTCTTTTTTTTTTTTTGACTCGGTGTCTTGCAACATGTTGGTTTCATCCTGTAGGATGTCAGTACTGTGCCTAGTTTAATTAAAACATACCTTCAAATAGTAGTCGCTTTACTCCTTGGTGATGAGATGGGTATGGCCTTGAAAATCTCAGTGTATACAAAGGCTTGCTCCTTATCTCATGGCAAAAGACTTCTTAAAGGTGTTGTCAAGATGAAAAATGTTCTTTATATCTTACAAAAATTATTTTCAGATGGGACAGGAGGGTGTTGATTGTATCCTGTCTAGTAGATTTTGGACCTAAACATACTTTATTATTTCAAAATAAAAATTCAAACACTGAACAAGTAGTTAACTGCTTTTCAAGAGAAACATGTTCTGAGATTCTAGACCATTTTGCAAATGGATGTTTGTGTTTCCATTATTACATATTCTTAAGTGAATATATTGTTGTGGAAAAGGGTAATTTTACCTATCATCACTCATAGCTGAGGGCTTAAAATTTATGGAAACAGAGTTTTCTAACCTGCTTTTAAAAGCTTCCAGAGTTAAGGCTTTAGTGGACTTTGAACTCATATGAAAAATGTGAAAATTAACATGTTCCCATTAGTTTCCAGGACAACTGATTGTTGCCATGGAACATGGACATTTTCTGTCAGAGGCTCAACAAAAATGATTGCCCAGTTAGTGGGTGTGGGCTGTAAACTGAGATTCATGAGTTGGAAAATTCAGCCAGTCAACATTTTGGTCCTCTTATTCACTGTGAAGTTTTTCTTTCAGTCTGAGAGCCAGTGACCCCAGTTTAACATTGAACTTCAAGCCACACCTTCAGACTGCTGTATCATAGTGTATAAAATGAAGATTTTCAAAATTAATTAAGCATATTAAAACAAATTGCCCTCTGTAAAAAATATTAACAGCAATGGTTTCACAGAAGCGCATTCTATACTATTAATAATCACACACACAGTTAACCATACATTTATTTTATCCATTGAAAATTTTCATTTGTGTATTTTATGATATACTAGCACCAGGAGATAGATAATTGGGCATAGTCTAGGTCAGGGGCCTGCAGTGTAAGGCCAAAATGCCCAATCTGATCATGGATATATTTACATATTATGTAAGGCTCCTTTTGTGTGGCAAATGCAGAGCTGAGTGGTTTCAACAGAATGCCCTGCAAAGCCAGAAGTATTTACCACCTGACAAAGTTTGTGGACCCTTGATGTAGGTGATAAGGCAACAACAGAAAAGCGGTGTTCTTCCCTGTCTTCATTCGATAATAGCTTTGGGGGTACCTCTTGAGCACACATTCTCAGAGGCAGCTGTGCATTGTGATAATGTTGAGAGTTTTTTTAAAAGTACTGATGTTGGACCCACCCCTAGGGATTCTGTCTGGAGGCTGAGCTGCCCCTAAGTAGCTTTCAGCAGTTCTTCTGGGTCTGGCTAAATAATGCTTGAGGCAAGATGTCCCACATTTAGTGGGCGGAGGACAGGCTTAAGAATAGCAGCCAGTAGTCAAACCTTAAATTTCCTCAGGGCTATGGGAAAAAAGAAATGAGGTTAGTGCCATAAAAATGCATTGATCAGAGAATCGATCATTTGGAAAGACTTGGGTGAAATATAAAACCCAAGAGCTTCTACTGTCTTTCTTTTCAGTGTATTCCTTGCCCCACAGGTGCCTATTTTTATCACCGAACAAAGCAAATCTATTGGCCACTCTCCTGGTAGTTATCTTTTATTCAGATGTCAATGGAAGATGATCTGAAATTCTGAAAGTTTTGCCATGGTGGATTTCTCTTCCTACATGGTTTAGGAACTGAGGATTATTTCAGTAATAATCCTATTTCTGAAATGCTTGGCACATAATGTCATTTTGCAATTCTGTGCATGGCTGTCATTGTAAACACTGTTTGTAGAACCTTTATCAGCATTTGCCTCTGGAATTTATAAAGCATTTAGTATAATTTGCTGTGAAACCGCTGGTGTTTTTTTTAGCTTAATAGAGTCACACATATGGAGTGTTTGGAAGATAGCAGTTACATCCTATAAAATGGCTTGTGAGTCTAAAGCACTTTTATCTTAGCCATTTAAAATGATTGATTAGTTAATTCACACAGCCAGGTACTGTTCTCATTCTCCAAATGAGGGAAATGAGGCAAAAATAGGCTAGGGGACTTCTTCAAGGCCATGGACCAAGGTAGGAGCAATTGAGAATTGAATCTCAAGATTCCTGGCTCCCCAGGTGAACTTTCCCAGCATCCATTGCTTTCCGGCACCGCAAGGCAGTGATAACACTCTTTCATCTCCATCCTCCCTGATAGCAAAGCACCCCCAGCAGGTGCTTGTAGTAAAACACAAGACCAAATCACTGTTTCCTGCCTTGAGGAAAACTCCTTCCCACTTTATTATTATATTTTGTGTGGAAAGGCATAAATGCAAATAGATCCATTGAGAAACAGATGTTTCTCTTTTTAAATTAAACCAGGACCCCGGATAGATAGTGTCATCTACAGAGCAGTTATGAATGAATTCCACCAATGTTTTATACTGTAAGGTGATAACGAACAGTGTGTTTTCTAATCGGTATGATTTAGCCAGTGGGTCAAACCTTAAATTTCCTCAGGGCTATGGGAAAAAAGAAATGAGGTTAGTGCCATAAAAATGCATTGATCAGAGAATCGATCATTTGGAAAGACTTGGGTGAAATATAAAACCCAAGAGCTTCTACTGTCTTTCTTTTCAGTGTATTCCTTGCCCCACAGGTGCCTATTTTTATCACCGAACAAAGCAAATCTATTGGCCACTCTCCTGGTAGTTATCTTTTATTCAGATGTCAATGGAAGATGATCTGAAATTCTGAAAGTTTTGCCATGGTGGATTTCTCTTCCTACATGGTTTAGGAACTGAGGATTATTTCAGTAATAATCCTATTTCTGAAATGCTTGGCACATAATGTCATTTTGCAATTCTGTGCATGGCTGTCATTGTAAACACTGTTTGTAGAACCTTTATCAGCATTTGCCTCTGGAATTTATAAAGCATTTAGTATAATTTGCTGTGAAACCGCTGGTGTTTTTTTTAGCTTAATAGAGTCACACATATGGAGTGTTTGGAAGATAGCAGTTACATCCTATAAAATGGCTTGTGAGTCTAAAGCACTTTTATCTTAGCCATTTAAAATGATTGATTAGTTAATTCACACAGCCAGGTACTGTTCTCATTCTCCAAATGAGGGAAATGAGGCAAAAATAGGCTAGGGGACTTCTTCAAGGCCATGGACCAAGGTAGGAGCAATTGAGAATTGAATCTCAAGATTCCTGGCTCCCCAGGTGAACTTTCCCAGCATCCATTGCTTTCCGGCACCGCAAGGCAGTGATAACACTCTTTCATCTCCATCCTCCCTGATAGCAAAGCACCCCCAGCAGGTGCTTGTAGTAAAACACAAGACCAAATCACTGTTTCCTGCCTTGAGGAAAACTCCTTCCCACTTTATTATTATATTTTGTGTGGAAAGGCATAAATGCAAATAGATCCATTGAGAAACAGATGTTTCTCTTTTTAAATTAAACCAGGACCCCGGATAGATAGTGTCATCTACAGAGCAGTTATGAATGAATTCCACCAATGTTTTATACTGTAAGGTGATAACGAACAGTGTGTTTTCTAATCGGTATGATTTACCGTGTGACGCTGCTGTGTATTTCATTTAGAAGGCTTTTAATAGCGGCCCTTTGAAACCTTAATTAGCAAGAATACAAGGAAAATAGAAGTGTAGCTAGCTAAATGGTACCTGGAAAGAAAACAAAATTGAAAAAAACCGTCATTAGGAGTTTATTAAAATTTTTAATTTCCAGACTAAGTACTAACAGAGAACCTCTTTCTGTACAATGTAGCCATGTTTAATATTCATGGCAAAGACCTTGAGGGGGCGTGAGACACTCAGTCATCAAACAGGATTCACTTCTCTAGATACCCTTTTTAAGACAGGAAAATAAAAAGTTTAAATTATCAAAAATTTTCCCAAATCATGGCTAAGCCATGGTTTATCCACCAACTCTAGTTAATTGAGTTTATTGTTTTGATGCTTTAAGTCTAAGCATCTCAGCTATAGGCATTTATTACCTCACACAAAACTTTGAGATAATAAACGTGTCAAACAGCATATGTTCTAGAGATCACATCTTTGTAAAATGATACCTTTTTGACCACTTATAACATGACTAGGAGTTTCCATAAGAGGACCTGTCTGGACAAACTGAAGAATTTGTGAATTATAAACTTCCTGGATAGAAGTGTACATTTATATTAGTAATGACTATTATCACCTGACCCTTCCTTCTGTGGCTTACAATGTAGCTGAGAGAGTCTGGTGGTAAGCAGAGGATGGGACAAGTCCAGATGTGGTTACTGCCGTAAACAAGCATGAAGGAGCCCCTTAGGTGTAGTGGAGCTGCCAGACTGGCCTTTTCCACTGGTGTAAATCCAATCTGTATGCACACAGTGAGCCTGTGTGGATCAGACTGTCATTACTTGTGGCATAGCATATCTGCTTTGGCTCCTTTGCCCCAAAGTTGCAGTGGGTGCTGTGCCAGGGCCCTGAGCAGATGCTGGGCACCCAGTAGGATTGCATCACAGCTTGGAAACACCCATATTAGGAACATCCCAACTCAGAATTGCTAGTACACCTGCCCATCTGCAACCATTTCAAGAGGGATTCTTCTCCTGATGATCATGTGTGTAAGCAGGTCTTCCTTAGGGAAGGAGGGAGACTTTCTGATCCTTTTATTTATGTCTCTGAGTGCAGGGAAGATAAGGACCAGGGAGCTGTCTGTTTACTCTCCTGTCTCAGGAAATAAAGCTATAATCTGGGCTACGCCACCTCTAACTTCCAAGGGTGGTTACTATCCCAACATTTTGGGATAAACGTCTGAGTGCCCATGACATGCACAAACCCGTGAATGGATCTCTCGATATTGAAATGAGGTGCTGTGATACAAAGTGACTGAAGGATACCAAGGGACTGGGAGTTGACCTCCCAGATGACACAGGAAGTGAGCCAATCAGTCATAGGAAGAAATCAAGAAGGGCATTTCAAGAGAGGACAGCATGAGGTGGGCATAGGTGCTTGACATTGTCAGGGCACTTTAAGAATAGCCTGGCAGAAGCCTCATGCTGTTTAGCCCATTAGTCATGTCCAACTCTTGGACATGGACTGTACAAGGACTCTAGCTCAGTGGACTCCTGTTTCCATGGGATTTTCTCGGCAAGAATACTGGAGTGGGTTGCCATTTCCTTCTCAAGGAGCCTCATGGGCTGGCACAAAGGTGGTGGGGCAAGTGTGAGAGATACCAGTGCCAGTCCCTATAGGCAATGATTTGAGTTGGGAGTTTCTTAGAGGTGTGGTGGGAAGCCTGTACCCATCTATAAGTATGTATAAAACCTCCTGTATTTTCCAGTTACAACTTTAGATCATGCAGCTGGTAAATCAGTCACTATAGCTTGTCACAAGCAGATGTAGGACAGGAAAATACAAAAGTGCCTTATAGATAGTGGTGTGAGTATTGTTTCACAAAATTTTCATTTTCGTATTTTGTTATATTAAGTTGCACATTTTCTGTGTTTCGACATCTCAAATCAAGGTTGGTCTCAGAATCAATGACATTCGAGCCTTGACAAAACATGGTATAAATATATATGCACATCAGAAGGGGTGCCTAGGCCATCTTTAATTATAACTGTGGGTTACAGTCAATATCTTCCTTCCAGAGCCCTAGTTAATGGTAGCAAGTTGAGGACAAGCAAGTAGCAAGTTGATTCAGAGGAGGTAGAATTAGCCTCGCCTTTGGAAGCAAATATAGTTGTCACCCAGGCCACTATCAGAAGAGTGTGACCAAACTGACAGATTCCAGAACTGAGAACCAAATGTAACAGGATGGGAAGGGTGCCCAGCCCTCCCTGGATAGAGGGAGCCTGAAGCTGGCAAGGCTTCGGGCTGTTGATAGTACCGTGTCTAGGTTAGAAAAGCAACAGGAGTAAATACTCAGCCTTCAGTGGCTTGTGGTTAGGAGGATAGTTACCAAGACGTGGTCTCTTGTAGAAGGAACCAGGCCTGAGCCTCTTCAGAGAGGTTAGTTTTGGGGAATATTAATAATATGCTCCAGGAGAGATCCCACCTGGCTCTGTTTTAGGACTCATAAGGTTTGGAGACCGGGCCTACATGGAAGCCAGGCCAAGGCCTTTCGAGCACCAAAGGCAACTAGAGTCCCTCAGTGTTGGCTTGGATTTATATAAACCACATCTGTCTACATCTGAGTTCATTTCCTTTAAAAGTAAGGATGAGCCTCTGGGGGAGATGAGCTGGTTGAGGAAGAGAAGGGAATCCTGGTGGAGCTTCCATCATCTCATGGCTTGAGAGGTGGAAATAACCGATGGATGTACGAATGGTCACAGGTGGGTTGAGCCAACAAAGAGAAGGAAGAATCTGCATATCTTGTTTTCAGAGTAAAGCCCTGTGCTACCTTCCCTCTCCATATTCTCTCAGACAGAACACCCTACCATCATTTCTCCAGGGTAGACAGGAAGCGACAACAAAGATCTATCTTCCAGTTTTGACCCTGGGCAGTAGCTTCGCTTTCATTAACTTTATCTTTGCAGCCTGATACTGTGTAGTTCTCCCGGGTTGCACTTGTGGTCAAAATTCCGTCTGCCAATGCAGGAGATGCAGGTTTGATTCCTGGGTTGGAAGGATCCCCTGGCGGAGGAAATGGCAACCTATTCCAGTATTCTTGGCTGAGAAATCCCATGGAGCCTGGTGGGCTACAGTCCGTGGGGTCACAAGGAGTCAGACACAGCTGAGTGTCTGAGCAGCAGCAATGTGTGGTTCAAGTTGTGTAACCTTTTTCCAAGGAACTGAATTTGGTCATAACATATTGTTTCCCAATGCACACCTCAAAATACGCCCTTTATTAATTGTCAAATATGTCTAAAATTAATCGTCTGTGAAGGCTGCCTATTTCTTCTTCACCTAATGCTTCGTTCAAACCATAGCTTCTGCCCTTGTTTGTGGGCCTTGCACATGAAAAAAGCCTTTTTTGAGCTTGACAAAATGACACGTTTTGCTTGTGTTTATTAATTGTTCTCAAGGATAACAGTTAAGATTTTAGCATAATATTAGTGCATTATGAAGGAAAACTGCCATTTGAATGTGTTATGAAACAGAAATTGCCGCTTAACTAAAAGCGGTTTGAAAATAAACATGTCACAGTGAAATTTCCCTAATTTTCTTGTTACTTTGGCTTATCAGTAATAAATTGAGTGCTTTATGTTCTCAAACAGTAAGTTTCCAGATTATTTTACTTTTCTGTTTACTGACCTGAGTCTGTGTTCATAAAAAGGTATATTGATGCAGGCAAATTAATTACCTTCTCCTTTGTCAGTATATTTAGAAAGCAATTGCTATTATTATTAAATTTTCTAATTAAGATAATGGACTCAAACTTTTTCATACTAGACGTTTTTACCACGCACAAACTGATGCTTTATGATCTTAATACCTTTTTCATACTAGACGTTTTTACCACACACAAACCGATGCTCTATGATCTTAATACTTGCATGACAAGGAGAGTCTTACAGACTCAAAATTCTGTGAAAACTGAAAACAGCTTGTTTGATGCTTTGTCAAAGCTCTGAGCACTTTAATGTAATGTCCATTGGGTTGATTTTTATTTCTATGATGTTTCCTGTACCCAAAACACAAATTAAAATATGCCAGAAGAGGAAAGCATTTTAAATTAATCCCAGCCTATTTTTCTATGCTGGAAAAATATTATTTGTTGTAACATATGTAACATTTTCAGACACTATTTTTTTTTATATTGGGCTCATGTTTAATACCTTTTTAAAAAACGTTGAATGAATACTGAAGACCTGTTTTGTGAATTCTTGAAACCTGTCTATACTGATTAACTCAGTCTCACTTAGAGACTGTTTTCCCTTAGAAGGGAATGCTCACAGCAACCGTGTAGCACACAAAGCCAAAAATATGGGCTACCTGGCCTTTTACAGGAATTGTGATCCACATGCATTTACAGTAGAGTTATTTGGATATTTTAATTGGATTCATGGGAAGTAGTCCTTTTATTGAGGCTTTGGCAGTACAGGGCTTCCTATGGCTGTGCTGCAGGCCTAGTGGCCTCTGTCCCAACTACTAAACTTGGCTCATGTCATCAAAACAGCCACCTTGTGAATATCACATGTGACTTTGTCCAATAGAACCGTGTTACAAAACTGGCTTTGGGCTAGATTGGGCCCAGCAGTTGTTTGGCGACCTCTTCCAATCCTTGTTACTCAAAGGAGGGCCCCCACACTAGGAATAGGAGCATTTCCTGGAACGCCTTAGAGATACAAAATCACAGGCCCCACCTCGGACCTCCTGAATGGAAAGCTGCATTTTAACAAGAGGCCCAGGATATTCCTAAACTCTGTCTAGTTGAAAGAGTGCTGGTCTACACTGCTCTCCTTCCCCATAGGTCCTAGCAGGCTCTGAAGTGATCAGGGATTTTGACGGGCTTACTTCTAAGCTGAGGGGGTAGGGGCAGGCTGTTTCAGTGTGGACTTCTAAATGCTCAAATATGGGGATCTTTGTCAGTAACCCCTACTTTCTGCCATAGATCTTTTCAGATGGTTTATTGTCTTTCTTTAGGGAAAAGTCTCCCAGTTTTTTGTCCTGGAAAATAATGGTTGTGGGCACTTCTGCACGAGGGAATGGGTGGGATGATTTCATGTAGAGATATGTAACTATTTTTCTATGTTTCATCCAGGGCTTGTAACCACCCAGTTCAGTACCTGGCATTTCTGAGTCCCAAACTTTTCCACTCACATCAGTTTCTCTCTCTGATGTAGATCTGTATCTCCATTGGCTGTATCTGAGCTTTGTGGCCTTTGTGCTGAGACTCTGGTGGCAGAGAAACCACTACAGGGCTTCTCAGCCTTGGTACTATTAGCATTTGGGGACAGATGGTTCTTCGTCATGGTGTCTGTCTATCCTGCAGATTAGAAGGTGTTAAGCGGCGTCCCTGACTTCTCTTCTTTCAGTGCTAATAATTCCTACTTCCTGCCCCTGCAGAAGTGATGGTCAATAATGTCTCCAGACATTGCTAACTGTGTTTTGCCTGACAAAACTGCCCTGGGCTGAGAACCACTGAGTCACAGGAAGGCTGAGAAATCAATGCTTGCCTGGTGATTTTAGGGCAAATAAAGGCCTGGGACATTAGCTTCCAACCTTGCACATTCTCTGTTTATCCAGGAAGGCAAAATAATGTTATTTTCCATGTGAGTCATGAAATGAGAAGTTTAGGAAGCACAATAAAAGCCACAGCATCCCTCTCCTGCTTTTCCAGCCCCTACCTTTCCCCCAGCCCTTCATCCTCCCAACACTTAACCTCTGTTAGCTGCCAGTCCGGCCTCTTTCCTGATAGCTCTATTAGAAGTAGTTCTTAGTCCTTTCTCTTTCTTTTCTCACTTTAAATAACCTCATGTGGGAGAAGAGATAAATATATATTGCCCACCTAGCATTTTGAACTGAAAAGACTTTCATAATGTCCTCTAAAGTAGTATACTGTGGACTGGGAAACAAATGGACTTTCCTAGTTTAGGAGCCTTCTTTCAAATGAGAATGTGGCAATTGCTTAGTTTTCCTTACGTGGGCCATGGTTCAGTTTTAAAAGTCATCACCAGATAACTTCATTTCTGTAGCTGATTCCCCTGTCTGTGGGTCATCACAGTCCTTTGTTTGGAAGAAAGCTGGCATTTGCTTAGTTTTCTGAGTAGTAGTAGCCTTCTGAAATCTTTCCAGTTTGATCAAACCAAATTCATTTGCTCCTATAAAAAAATCAGTTTATATTATGCCAAGATTAAAATATTGTTTTCAGATCTTGAACTCTGATTTCCATTTGCTTATTTCCTGCATGCTCTATGTGGTATACAAATTTGCAGTTGATTCAATTGGCTGTAATACAGGTTGCCAGAGGGAGCAAGTCTGGGTCAGCCAGAGAGTCAACTCTGTAATCTACATCCTGAAATGAAAGGATGCTAGAGGATCTGATTTACAGGTTCATTTGGATAATTCATCATTTTCTGTAGAAAGAAAGAAGATTACATCTAGACCAATATTACTACTGTACATTCTTTGCCTTTGAGTATCGTAGATTCCAAGTTTGATTGTTTCTCCATCTTGGCGTTTGTCCATGTTAGTTGAACTGTGACTTTTCAGCTCTTCCCATCAATAGTTAACACCTATTTCTTGTGCCCTTAAATCTGGGATAGGCTTGTGCCTTGCTTTGCCCAGTGGAATTCAAGTGCAGTGATTATACACCTGTCTGAACCTAGTATGCTTAAGAGGCCCTGCACACTTTTGTCTGCCCAGCTCCCATGACAACACACCAGGGCTACACTGCTGGAAGAAGATCGGCCACAAGTTCTAGACAAGAGCCCACCCAGCTCAGGGCATCTTACATCACTAGTCCTAGCCGACCCAATAGTTGACTGCAGATGCATGAGTGAGCTAAGCTGATACCAGAAGAACTGCCTAGCTGGTCCCAGTCCAATTGCCAACCTGCTGATTTGGGAGCTAAGTAATGATATTTAATACAGAAGCTGTTGGTCACACAGCAAAAACTAAAGCTCGAAAGTAGTATACTGTGGACTGGGAAACAAATGGACTTTCCTAGTTTAGGAGCCTTCTTTCAAATGAGAATGTGGCAATTGCTTAGTTTTCCTTACGTGGGCCATGGTTCAGTTTTAAAAGTCATCACCAGATAACTTCATTTCTGTAGCTGATTCCCCTGTCTGTGGGTCATCACAGTCCTTTGTTTGGAAGAAAGCTGGCATTTGCTTAGTTTTCTGAGTAGTAGTAGCCTTCTGAAATCTTTCCAGTTTGATCAAACCAAATTCATTTGCTCCTATAAAAAAATCAGTTTATATTATGCCAAGATTAAAATATTGTTTTCAGATCTTGAACTCTGATTTCCATTTGCTTATTTCCTGCATGCTCTATGTGGTATACAAATTTGCAGTTGATTCAATTGGCTGTAATACAGGTTGCCAGAGGGAGCAAGTCTGGGTCAGCCAGAGAGTCAACTCTGTAATCTACATCCTGAAATGAAAGGATGCTAGAGGATCTGATTTACAGGTTCATTTGGATAATTCATCATTTTCTGTAGAAAGAAAGAAGATTACATCTAGACCAATATTACTACTGTACATTCTTTGCCTTTGAGTATCGTAGATTCCAAGTTTGATTGTTTCTCCATCTTGGCGTTTGTCCATGTTAGTTGAACTGTGACTTTTCAGCTCTTCCCATCAATAGTTAACACCTATTTCTTGTGCCCTTAAATCTGGGATAGGCTTGTGCCTTGCTTTGCCCAGTGGAATTCAAGTGCAGTGATTATACACCTGTCTGAACCTAGTATGCTTAAGAGGCCCTGCACACTTTTGTCTGCCCAGCTCCCATGACAACACACCAGGGCTACACTGCTGGAAGAAGATCGGCCACAAGTTCTAGACAAGAGCCCACCCAGCTCAGGGCATCTTACATCACTAGTCCTAGCCGACCCAATAGTTGACTGCAGATGCATGAGTGAGCTAAGCTGATACCAGAAGAACTGCCTAGCTGGGCCCAGTCCAATTGCCAACCTGCTGATTTGGGAGCTAAGTAATGAGATGTAATACATAAGCTGTTGGTCACACAGCAAAAAACTAACTAGAACTCGAAAAAGTTAGCCTGTTTGGGTGCCTGAGATCTTATGCGGGCATAGATCTTCCTTATTTTTGATTGAAGTGTAGTTGGTTTACAAAGTCATGTTAATTTCTGCTGTACAGAAAAGTGGTTCAGTTAAATGTATACATGCATTCTTTTGTGGTGGATCAGAAGATATACTCCACAGTAGGACCTTGTTGTTTCTGCATTCTCTTCGCTATACATATTAGCTTACATCTACTCACCCTCAACTCCTGCTCCATCCCTTCTGCATCACTGCCCCCACCTTGGTAATCCAAGGTCCATTCTCTGTCTGTGAGTCTGTTTCTCATGTGTAAATAAGTTTATTTGTGGCACAGACCTTTCCAGAGAGCACATGTTTGTCTCTCATGTATCCTCTTACAAGGCGATATATCCTACCCAGATGGAAGTGGCAGCCATGAGATCCTAGCCAGGTTCCACCTCGTCACAGCCATGCAGAAGCTTTGTCATCTCCACGGGGAAATCTCGTCTCCATAAGCCTCTGTATTGCTTTCCCAAGTTCAGATATCTGAAAATATTCATGAACTACCTAGCAGGTACTCACATGAGACTTGTGTTTAAAGGTTTTATGGTGCTGCAAGAGAAAGCATGAGTGGGCCCACATTGAAGTGTGAGAGCCATTCCAGCAAACCAACTCTCTAGGGCCCTTTTCCTAGAGACCCTGGGCTAGACTGAGTCGCTGTTTTGAATGCCAAGATCTGTGTGAGGGATCTTGGCCTGGGGAGAGTTCAGAGTCACTTTCTATGCCAGATACTGTTCAGTTTTACCTGGTCCTTATCCTGCCGGGGTTGTCAAACCAGTTAGGGTGGTTACAAGTCATCAGTAAAGACACTGATGCGGGCTTCCCCTGGTGGTCCAGTGGGTAAGGACACCGCCTTGCAGTGCAAGGGGAGCCGGTTCGATCCCTGGCCTGGGAAGGTTCCACGTGCCACAGAGCGGCTGGACCGATGTGTCCAATGACTGAGCTGGAGCTCTGGAGCGCATGCGCCCAGAGCCGGCGCTCTGCAACAACAGAGGCCACCGTGATGGGAGGCCCACAGGAGCCAAAGAACAAAGACGGATGCAAATAGAGAAATGAAAGACCAATAGAAGTGGCCCACCCGTTCCCCCCCCCCCCCCCCCCCCCCCCCCAAAGATAAATAAAATTTTAAAAATTAAAAAAAAAAAAAGACACTGATGGGAGAAGGGAGTTGTATGCATCCCACTGCCCTTATCTTAGCCAAGAGTCAAAAACCAGACATTCAGCATCCTTGGGGGTAAACCTTTTCTCAGTGAATTGTAAGCCTGTCCCATGTACACAGCCTCCAGTTCTGTATTTGTAAAATGGAGTTAATTATAAACCTTTTCACAGGGCTGCTATGAGGACTGCATGGCATGATTCATGCCAAATAGTTACGACAAGTGCCTGGAAGCCATCAAACACTCAAAAATACATCCACTCTTATTAATAAAATGTACTTCGACCTGGATTCAAGAACCAAATTCAAGCACCGTGACCTTGAAAACAGCATGTCTGCTCCCTGGGCATCAGTTTCTTCTGAAGTTGGGAAAGTCATAGGTTGGTCCCACCCTTTGGCTGTGTCATGAATATTTTGAGTTGAACTGATGCTCCCAAGCCCACAAGGAAGAGAACACTTGTTATTCATAGTTCATTTAGGTTATCAGCTAATAGATGGTAAAGTTATTAAAAATGACTTTTTTAGGGCTTCTTTGGTGGTCCAGTGGGTAAAGAGTCTGCCTTGTAGTGCAAGGGGCACCAGTTCGATCCCTGGCCCAGGAAGATCCCACATGCTGTGGAAGAGCTGGGCCGGTGTGTCCAATTACAAGCCAGTGCTTTGGAGTGCATGTGCCCAGAGCCAGTGCTCTGCTATGAGAAAGGCCACTGCGATGGGAGGCCCACGCAGGCCAAAGAGTAAAGATGGATGAAAAGTAAACGATGACTTAGAGGCAAAAAAAAAAAAAAAAAAATTCTGTTTTAAAAAAAAATGACTTTTTAAAAAGATCCTTAATTCTGATGGGATAGTTCATAATTGGGAGGGTAATCTAGTAAGCTAGATTGTTCAGAGAGTAGGCAATCTGATGAAGACTTGAACTGCTGAGAAGAGGGTCGAGAAACTCTTTGTATTAAAAGTTTGAGCATCACAGAGAATAATCTTTTGAGGGCCAGTGTGTTCTTGGGGCTCCATTGTAGCCTATGAAACATTGGTGATCAGTGGGTTTTCACTTACTGTCATTGGAGTGCTAGAGAACTTTCCTTGTGATGTCGCTTTCTAAACACCCATGAAATATGTCCAAGTAAAGTAAATGGGTGAGTGCAGAGCTTGGTTTGCACAACCCTGGCAGGAAAAGGACTGAGTAAAACTTCTTAGCTAACAGTTTTATCTCTGAAACCATCTATATATATGGATGGGATCAACCTATGGCCTCGCTAACAGCCTGTTCTGTATTTGTAAAATGGAGTTAATTATAAACCTTTTCACAGGGCTGCTATGAGGACTGCATGGCATGATTCATGCCAAATAGTTACGACAAGTGCCTGGAAGCCATCAAACACTCAAAAATACATCCACTCTTATTAATAAAATGTACTTCGACCTGGATTCAAGAACCAAATTCAAGCACCGTGACCTTGAAAACAGCATGTCTGCTCCCTGGGCATCAGTTTCTTCTGAAGTTGGGAAAGTCATAGGTTGGTCCCACCCTTTGGCTGTGTCATGAATATTTTGAGTTGAACTGATGCTCCCAAGCCCACAAGGAAGAGAACACTTGTTATTCATAGTTCATTTAGGTTATCAGCTAATAGATGGTAAAGTTATTAAAAATGACTTTTTTAGGGCTTCTTTGGTGGTCCAGTGGGTAAAGAGTCTGCCTTGTAGTGCAAGGGGCACCAGTTCGATCCCTGGCCCAGGAAGATCCCACATGCTGTGGAAGAGCTGGGCCGGTGTGTCCAATTACAAGCCAGTGCTTTGGGAGTGCATGTGCCCAGAGCCAGTGCTCTGCTATGAGAAAGGCCACTGCGATGGGAGGCCCACGCAGGCCAAAGAGTAAAGATGGATGAAAAGTAAACGATGACTTAGAGGCAAAAAAAAAAAAAAAAAAATTCTGTTTTAAAAAAAAATGACTTTTTAAAAAGATCCTTAATTCTGATGGGATAGTTCATAATTGGGAGGGTAATCTAGTAAGCTAGATTGTTCAGAGAGTAGGCAATCTGATGAAGACTTGAACTGCTGAGAAGAGGGTCGAGAAACTCTTTGTATTAAAAGTTTGAGCATCACAGAGAATAATCTTTTGAGGGCCAGTGTGTTCTTGGGGCTCCATTGTAGCCTATGAAACATTGGTGATCAGTGGGTTTTCACTTACTGTCATTGGAGTGCTAGAGAACTTTCCTTGTGATGTCGCTTTCTAAACACCCATGAAATATGTCCAAGTAAAGTAAATGGGTGAGTGCAGAGCTTGGTTTGCACAACCCTGGCAGGAAAAGGACTGAGTAAAACTTCTTAGCTAACAGTTTTATCTCTGAAACCATCTATATATATGGATGGGATCAACCTATGGCCTCGCTAATTTCATACAAAGAAACGGAGGGCCAGGTAGCTGAGGTGCTGTGTCCAAGGTCACACTACTCCACATATATAAATGTATGTGTATATAAGAAAAGACCTAAGATTGGTACTTAATATAAACCTTCTATTTGGGGAAAAATTATAAATGCTTCATGCTAAAATTTTACTTTCCTGATTTTCAAAGCAGCCAATATATATAGAAGTATTTGCCCCATTAAATCTAATAATATAGGTGAGTCGATCACATGTGCTCATTGGGCACACAGTATATACATGAAATGTCAATATTTGCTGGAAATATGATTGAATGCATGGTGTTCTGAGGTTCACTTTAATATTTGTGTTAGAATTCATTTTCTATTAGGAGACAGATAAATTGTGAATTACTTAATTTGCCCAAAGTTGGATTGTAACTAATATTACAACTGAGGATCTGGGCTTCCCTGGTGGTCCAGTGGATAAGCACACCGCCTTACAGTGCAAGGGATGCTGGCTTGATCCCTGGCCTGGGAAGATCCCACATGCCGTGGGCGGCTGGACCAATGGGTCCAATTACCAAGCCAGAGCTCTGGAGCACATGCGCCCAGAGCCAGTGCTCTGCGACGAGAGAGGCCACTGCGATGGGAGTCCCACACAGGCCAAAGAACAAAGATGGATGAGTAAATAAATGAAAGACCAATAGAAGTGCCCCCCACCCCAAATTCAACCTGTTTTTAAAAAAAAGAGAAAACAAAACTTAGAATCTTGTGTTCAGAGTTAATTGAGAATCCTTAATGTAATTTTTTCTCCCTAGCTTTCTTTGAAAATAGAATTTTAAAATTGCATAGTGACATAATTCAACATTTATCAAGTAAAAATAAAATCCATTAATAAGCCTACTATATTGTTTATTCATTATTCTTGAAGAGTTTGCACTTAAAATACTGCATCAGGAAGCAAGCAAGATGCCCTTGCAATCTGAAAGCAACATATGGACAAAGTAAATATCATCCCGATTAAGCTCCCTATTTTATATGGAATGCAACGTAACCAGACATTTTAAATACCTGCAACTTGTCAGCCCTTAATTTGTGGTTCCCACAGGACTAAGGCAGTCTAGTATATTTTTCCTAACTACAGATGTTTGCCATTTTTAGCAATAATAAATGGAGTAAAAGTTTTTAAAGCATTATATTTTCTACCCCATTTAAAGATAAATATGTTTGCTTTAAAATTGGAATAAAGTCTATGAATCATAGAAAAAGTGACACATTTTATGGGCCATATGCACAAACTCTAGAAATGGGCCTATTTTCAAAAATTATTATGGACAGACAATAATGTGTTTGAAATTCTGCAAGCACATGTGATTCATTACCTACAGCGCATTGAGAATTTGTTGAATTTAGAGTTGTTTTGGTAAGAAGGCCTCAGCCGTGTTTGTTTTTCGACTCAGAGTTTCCAGTGAAATAAGCACACCGCCTTACAGATTGTGAATTACTTAATTTGCCCAAAGTTGGATTGTAACTAATATTACAACTGAGGATCTGGGCTTCCCTGGTGGTCCAGTGGATAAGCACACCGCCTTACAGTGCAAGGGATGCTGGCTTGATCCCTGGCCTGGGAAGATCCCACATGCCGTGGAGCGGCTGGACCAATGGGTCCAATTACCAAGCCAGAGCTCTGGAGCACATGCGCCCAGAGCCAGTGCTCTGCGACGAGAGAGGCCACTGCGATGGGAGTCCCACACAGGCCAAAGAACAAAGATGGATGAGTAAATAAATGAAAGACCAATAGAAGTGCCCCCCACCCCAAATTCAACCTGTTTTTAAAAAAAAGAGAAAACAAAACTTAGAATCTTGTGTTCAGAGTTAATTGAGAATCCTTAATGTAATTTTTTCTCCCTAGCTTTCTTTGAAAATAGAATTTTAAAATTGCATAGTGACATAATTCAACATTTATCAAGTAAAAATAAAATCCATTAATAAGCCTACTATATTGTTTATTCATTATTCTTGAAGAGTTTGCACTTAAAATACTGCATCAGGAAGCAAGCAAGATGCCCTTGCAATCTGAAAGCAACATATGGACAAAGTAAATATCATCCCGATTAAGCTCCCTATTTTATATGGAATGCAACGTAACCAGACATTTTAAATACCTGCAACTTGTCAGCCCTTAATTTGTGGTTCCCACAGGACTAAGGCAGTCTAGTATATTTTTCCTAACTACAGATGTTTGCCATTTTTAGCAATAATAAATGGAGTAAAAGTTTTTAAAGCATTATATTTTCTACCCCATTTAAAGATAAATATGTTTGCTTTAAAATTGGAATAAAGTCTATGAATCATAGAAAAAGTGACACATTTTATGGGCCATATGCACAAACTCTAGAAATGGGCCTATTTTCAAAAATTATTATGGACAGACAATAATGTGTTTGAAATTCTGCAAGCACATGTGATTCATTACCTACAGCGCATTGAGAATTTGTTGAATTTAGAGTTGTTTTGGTAAGAAGGCAGCCACTCAGCCGTGTTTGTTTTTTCGACTCAGAGTTACAGAGGTGTGGCCAAGATAAAAAGTATGTGAAATTAACCTGTGTTTATGAAAAAGGAATTACGATCCTTAGCAAAAGTAGCTTTAGACAGAACACGTATTCCTTCAAGTTAAACAGAAAGAGAAATGTGTTAGAGGCGGCCCTATGACCTAGGCTGTGTTTTCACTTGTCAGAATTACAATCTCATTAACAAGTAGGTACAGTTATACCCTACAATTTATGCAAAAATGGGTTTTGCCTTTCACAACCCTGTGATTACAATCATGACTCTCTCTTTCTGCGCTTTAACAAGCCCTCTGATTGAAATGTGTTTTGAGGTGAAATTTGATTAAAATCGGGGAGTCTTTTGGACAGTCCACAAAATTTACATAGAAGGCATGCACCTTGCTGGAATAAAGATTCAATTATGTAACTTTTTATTGTTGTGGCTGTCTTCACTTTCTTTCTGTTTAGTTATAGTCCGTGAATAGTTTTTCCTGGGTCCTTAGACGATGAGTCATCTTTTCCAATGTGTGCTAAGGTGAAACCATAGTCTGTGGCTCTTCATGATTTTTTTTCCTTTGAAAGATCCCTTTTCTGGCCTGTGCAATTATATGCTTTTATCAGGAGATCTCGGAAAGGGTCCTTAACTCTCGTGCACTTTAACTGGCAAAATGTGACTGAACAATCATCAGTAGCTACCTTCCACTGGAAAGGAAAAAGCTTTCTCCTCTTCCTTTTGTCTTATTTTCTTATTTCAGGGAGAGAACAACTTCTGTATTAAATTGGTTTAGAAGTATGAAGTAACTAGTGCCAACCTAGTTATTCGATTTGCATACAAATGGCATTGCCTCCAAGCTGCTCTTCTCTCCTCTCCCTAGCTGTTCTCTCCTCTCCTTTCGTCACTCTTCTCTGCTCTAGCCAGACTACTATCTTTCTGGTTCTGGAAGTCATCTCCCCCAAAAGGATCTGCCTCCGTGGCTGGGATGGGCAGTAGTCCCTGAACTGACAAAGCAGAGGGTCTGATGGTCAAGTGCAAAGGCAAGACTTAAATGCCCTGCACCCTCACTCTAAATTGGTGCTTTTGTAATGATGTACAGTCTTGGGAAATAAGGTGAATTTCTGCATTGTCTAAATGATTAAGCCTCTATCTTCTCAACTCTGTTTAAATAGGTATGGTATTTTCAGAACTCTGTGCATTGATAAACCAGCCAGTTTTTATATAGATAGGGTGCTAGAAGAGGTGTTTTGGCCCTTGAGGTTATTACCTGACAGCTCTGATTCTTCCAGTTCAGTTCAGTGTACATGTATGCACCAGCTATGCTATAAGGCTGATCATACAGCACCTGCCTCCAAGGAGCCCCAAGCAAAGATCCACAATGATGGCTCCTCCAATGACTAGTACTTACTCGTTAAAAGGAATGTTTATATAAATGCTGGATATTGTTTTGAGGCCTTGACATATTATTACCTCACTTAATCCTCTAAATAATACTATAAAGACAATTATCTTCCCATTTTAACAATGATGCAGCTGAGGGTTAATGAGTTCTTGAAAGTCACACAATTCTGAGCCTCCTTTGCTTGCAATTTTAGCTCAAGTTGTTGGTTTGGCTGTTTTGTGTGGCAGACACTGCATTTGGGTTCACAGATCTGTATCAGTTTGTGCAACAATTGAAACTGTTCTGTGGCTCTTCATGTTTCGAAAGATCCCTTTTCTGGCCTGTGCAATTATATGCTTTTATCAGGAGATCTCGGAAAGGGTCCTTAACTCTCGTGCACTTTAACTGGCAAAATGTGACTGAACAATCATCAGTAGCTACCTTCCACTGGAAAGGAAAAAGCTTTCTCCTCTTCCTTTTGTCTTATTTTCTTATTTCAGGGAGAGAACAACTTCTGTATTAAATTGGTTTAGAAGTATGAAGTAACTAGTGCCAACCTAGTTATTCGATTTGCATACAAATGGCATTGCCTCCAAGCTGCTCTTCTCTCCTCTCCCTAGCTGTTCTCTCCTCTCCTTTCGTCACTCTTCTCTGCTCTAGCCAGACTACTATCTTTCTGGTTCTGGAAGTCATCTCCCCCAAAAGGATCTGCCTCCGTGGCTGGGATGGGCAGTAGTCCCTGAACTGACAAAGCAGAGGGTCTGATGGTCAAGTGCAAAGGCAAGACTTAAATGCCCTGCACCCTCACTCTAAATTGGTGCTTTTGTAATGATGTACAGTCTTGGGAAATAAGGTGAATTTCTGCATTGTCTAAATGATTAAGCCTCTATCTTCTCAACTCTGTTTAAATAGGTATGGTATTTTCAGAACTCTGTGCATTGATAAACCAGCCAGTTTTTATATAGATAGGGTGCTAGAAGAGGTGTTTTGGCCCTTGAGGTTATTACCTGACAGCTCTGATTCTTCCAGTTCAGTTCAGTGTACATGTATGCACCAGCTATGCTATAAGGCTGATCATACAGCACCTGCCTCCAAGGAGCCCCAAGCAAAGATCCACAATGATGGCTCCTCCAATGACTAGTACTTACTCGTTAAAAGGAATGTTTATATAAATGCTGGATATTGTTTTGAGGCCTTGACATATTATTACCTCACTTAATCCTCTAAATAATACTATAAAGACAATTATCTTCCCATTTTAACAATGATGCAGCTGAGGGTTAATGAGTTCTTGAAAGTCACACAATTCTGAGCCTCCTTTGCTTGCAATTTTAGCTCAAGTTGTTGGTTTGGCTGTTTTGTGTGGCAGACACTGCATTTGGGTTCACAGATCTGTATCAGTTTGTGCAAGCTTCTTAACTTCTTGACTGTTTCTAAAGCATTTTTCGGTTTTCACTAATAATTTGTTTTTGAAAGATTTATTGTTTTAAATAATTGCTAAAGGTCACACAATCCATTTGCAGTTATTACAAAACATCAGCTGTATCTCTCTGTTGTATAGTAAATACAACCTTGTAGCCTATCTCATATCCAAGAGTTGTACCATTCCACTTCCGCAGCCCTGTAAGGCCCTTCCCTGCCTCTCCTCACACTGGTGACCAATAGTTTGTTCTCTATATCAGTGAGACTGCTTCCTTATGATTATATTTACTAGTTTGTTATACTTTTTGGATTTCACATATAAATGATATCATACACTGTTTGTCTTTCTTTGAGATCTTTTGCCTCCAAGTTCATCCGTGTTGCTGCAAATGGCAAAATTTCATTCTTTTCTATGCCTAAATAAGATTGCATTGTGTATACGTACCACATCTTCTTTAACCATTCATCTCTTATGGCCACTAATAATTTATTTAAATAATACATCACCTCTTTCCCACCACAAGAATCTGTCATTGGCCTCTCTACTCTAGGACTCTTGAGTCTAATATCCTCTCATTATCAGGAGTCATCTCTCTCCACAGTGAAACACTTTTACGATCAGATTTATTCTCCAAATACCAGGATACTCAAACTTCAGTTTCTATCAGGAAGGTAATGATTGTATCAATATTTGTAACATGCTCGGACAGAGAAGTTTTTGTCTCTTTCTTTCTGCTAACTTCTTCAGACAGTAAGCCTTGATCTTGTTGTTGTTCACTCACTAAGTCGTGTCTGACTCTTTGTGACCCCATGAACTGCAGCACACCAGAATTCCCTGTCCTTCACTGTCTTTCCAAGTTTTCTCAGATTCATGTCCATTGAGTCAGTGATGCTTTCTATCTCATCCACTGCTGCCCTCTTCTTTTGCCTTCAATCTTGAGCTTTACATAATCCCAAATCCCATGAAACTATTTCCCAAAGTAAGGAGAATCTCACCACCAAGGAAGACTTTGGCTATCTCCTTAGATAAATTAGCTTCCAATACATTTATCTTTGATAATATTTTCTTTTTAGTCACCTCACTTGTAATTCTGATTCACACAAAGGGCTTCACTGCATCTTTTCAATGGATTTGGATTCACTTTAAATATTTGTTCTTGGTGACTTTCTACTGGGGTTTGCTGATGCAATATCTTTGATCTTGGTCTATAATGTTTCCCTATGAGTGACTGATTTAGAAGAAATGAATTTCTTCATCATCAAGACTTTTTTTTGTCATGAAGAAGAAAAATTTGGCGGAGACCATGATGAATGGCCCATTTAAATCTCAGTTAAGAGATTATATCCAGTTCCAAAGATTGATATAATAAGACGTTGCTTTCTGTACCTCTTGCTTTAGCTCCCCCTTAGGTGGCCATGGTAAAGTTTAAAGTTTAGAGGCCACTTGTCTTGATGTGCACAATCTGTTCCTCTGTCCATTGTCTACTGGACAATTATTAGAGCTTTGTAAGTTCTTTGTATCCAGCAACTGACATAACTCTATGTGGAGACCTGACAATCCACTTAGCAATGGCATTGCCAAAGCTTGACCTGACAGGCCTGTTCTGGGAGAGTTACTTCTCTTTGGGTCACTCCTCCCAAGATGAGAAGGTGTTTTATGAATAGGGCAAGGCAGACATATCTTCTTTTAAATAGGAGCCTAGGGTGGCACCTGGCACACATGACCAGTTCATGAATGGAGCCACATCTGCAAGCACCAGAAACACTGTGCAGGGTATCTTACACAGGAAAGCTCATCTAGGTAGAAAGGCCAAAGGGATCTTGCCTCAAAACATCTTTATGGACTTTTTTTAAAAACTAAGCACATTTCAGATTTAGCTGAACAAACTAATCTGATGCTGAGCCTGAAAGGTTACACAGGTGGCCCAGAAAAAATGTCCAGCTTCAAAATCAGGCCTTTTTCTTCAGCTGCAGAGACAAGAAAAAGGAGAATCAAGATGGCAAGCATTGTAGTTGATGGCTAGGAGTTTGAATGGTGAAGAGCAGAGAAGTGAACACAGCATAGCGGATCTGCGGTGGGCAGTGGGGTAGGCATCCTGCTGGCAGGGCTGCAGTGGACCAAACTCTACTGGGAGGGCAGGCAAGCAACAGAGAGAAAGCAGAGTTTCAGAGGTTACGCTGTATAGAACAGACTCAAGTGTAGAAATTTGCAGACACTTTGGCCAGTAAGGGAACAGTTCTATCAATTCAAAGACAAACAGCTGTGCATTATTATTAAATTCTTATGATGTACATCCCTTGGTTTATGATTAATGCCAAAATTGCAGATTATATTTTTGTAGGCAAATATTCGTCAAGAGACTTTTCTGTTATGTTTATTATTAGTTCAATACCTGTTTCATTGCAAAATTAAGATAAAAAATTATCATGACTGCCATTGTCCAAGGATATAGAGCTATTTAGAATTGCTAATTGAGGAACCAGACAGAAATTATACGTACCCAACTTGAAAAGTATGATTAGAATTTATAAGGAATGCACACATATTCTAACAGTATGCTGTGCAATATTTTTAAGTATGAAATTTGTTTGGGATATGGGTTTGAGGTAATGAACTACATTGTTAACTGTCTCAGTTATGGAAGCTAGGGAAGCTGTCAGGTCCTTCTTTTTTTCCCAAAGTCTTATAACCAAGTCTGCCTTTGACCCTAATGGCAGCATACATACTGGGCAACTGTCATACAAACTGGCCAGTCAGAGAGTGTTGTGAGGTCCCCTGTACCTTTGGAGAATGAACCTTGAAGAAGATTGTTTTTTCAAAAGAAATCAGTTAGAGAAACTTGTTTTTTATGTGGTTATATGCATCTGTGCAACCTGTGTTCTCCCTAAATGTGCAGGGTATCTTACACAGGAAAGCTCAAAAACTTTAAACATCTTTATGGACTTTTTAAAACTAAGCACATTTCAGATTTAGCTGAACAAACTAATCTGATGCTGAGCCTGAAAGGTTACACAGGTGGCCCAGAAAAATGTCCAGCTTCAAAATCAGGCCTTTTCTTCAGCTGCAGAGACAAGAAAAGGAGAATCAAGATGGCAAGCATTGTAGTTGATGGCTAGGAGTTTGAATGGTGAAGAGCAGAGAAGTGAACACAGCATAGCGGATCTGCGGTGGGCAGTGGGGTAGGCATCCTGCTGGCAGGGCTGCAGTGGACCAAACTCTACTGGGAGGGCAGGCAAGCAACAGAGAGAAAGCAGAGTTTCAGAGGTTACGCTGTATAGAACAGACTCAAGTGTAGAAATTTGCAGACACTTTGGCCAGTAAGGGAACAGTTCTATCAATTCAAAGACAAACAGCTGTGCATTATTATTAAATTCTTATGATGTACATCCCTTGGTTTATGATTAATGCCAAAATTGCAGATTATATTTTTGTAGGCAAATATTCGTCAAGAGACTTTTCTGTTATGTTTATTATTAGTTCAATACCTGTTTCATTGCAAAATTAAGATAAAAAATTATCATGACTGCCATTGTCCAAGGATATAGAGCTATTTAGAATTGCTAATTGAGGAACCAGACAGAAATTATACGTACCCAACTTGAAAAGTATGATTAGAATTTATAAGGAATGCACACATATTCTAACAGTATGCTGTGCAATATTTTTAAGTATGAAATTTGTTTGGGATATGGGTTTGAGGTAATGAACTACATTGTTAACTGTCTCAGTTATGGAAGCTAGGGAAGCTGTCAGGTCCTTCTTTTTTTCCCAAAGTCTTATAACCAAGTCTGCCTTTGACCCTAATGGCAGCATACATACTGGGCAACTGTCATACAAACTGGCCAGTCAGAGAGTGTTGTGAGGTCCCCTGTACCTTTGGAGAATGAACCTTGAAGAAGATTGGTTTTTCAAAAGAAATCAGTTAGTGAAACTTGTTTTTTATGTGGTTATATGCATCTGTGCAACCTGTGTTCTCCCTAAATGATTTGTTTCAGTGAGGTGACTTCAGTCCTTTTCCTTCCTGTTAGTGCCCTAAAAGGTAATAGCATTTAAATCACGTTAGGTGAGCTGACCAGCGCTTGATGTTGTCAGCAGACTGGCTTGAGGGCTGGCATCTCTTAAGTGAACCCTTACCTCAGGAGAATTGCAGACTTCGCTTTATAAAGTTCATGACTCCAGCCCTCAGCTCAGTGTAATTTGGTAGGGGTTTTTTGCTAGATTTTTGACTTTAGTTTTCAAATCAGCTTATTTGAGACACAACGGGGCTTGGAGTCCATGGTATTTCAGATTCTTCCAGCCTTAAATTCTCTGACTAGGACTATCCTTCATGAAGACTTGCCTCCCAGAGCATTTTCCTTTATCTTCAAGGCATGAAATAATTCCTCAGGATTGTATCATTTTAGGAAATGAATCTAAAACATTGATCAGAAAGTAATGATGCAGAGAAGGGAAGCATATTGAAACAGTGCCCTAAGCCAAACCATTGGTCTTTTTTCTTTATGACTGAATTAGTGACTCTACTAGAACCCCAACTGTGATTGGTCTCTAATTCGTGGGGAGTTTTGTATCTTGATTACTGACTCTAAAGCTCAGTTTTGTTTTCCCACATTATTATGATTGTGTCATTGTCATTGAGTGCCCGTTACTTTTGAGATACTCCTGCTGTTTTATAAGACAGGCACTTGTGTCTTTACTTACAGTTAAACAAACTGAGGTACAGGGCAGTTGAGTGGCATGAGGTAGCTTTCTTTGTAGGTGACAGAATCAAGATTTGAGCTCTGTCAGAGTCTGAACCTTAGAGTACTAAGGCTGCATTTAACTTTTGCTGGTACAATATTGTTAAATTGCTTCCCCATGTATCATTTCATATCTCCTAACAACACAGCATGTAAATAATCCTTGATCAAGGTAAGGTTTTTGTTGTTGTTTTTTTTTCCTTTTGGCCACTTCTGTTGGTCTCTCATTTATCAATTTTCATCCATTTTTTTTCTTTGGCCTGTGTGGGCCTCCCATTGCAGTGGCCTCTGTCACTGCAGAACACTGGCTCTGTGCACACGTGCTCCAGAACTCTAGCTCGGGAGTTGGACACATTGATCTAGCCACTCTATGGCACGTGGAATCATCCCAGGCCAGGGATTGAACTGGTGCCCCTTGCACTGCAAGGTGGTGTCCTTACCCACTGGACCACCAGAGAAGCCCGAGGAAAGTTTTTAAAACATGTCCTTTTTCATATATTTTAAGGACTCTTGGAATTAACATTCAAGAAGTCCAGAAGTATCATAATTAATCACAACTAGAAGCTCATATAGAATTTCTTTCTTTTGTAGTCCTTTGGGGAAAATTAAAAAATATTAATTGGAAGGAAAATAGTTTATTAACAAAATATTGACTTTTGCCTCTGGATTTTGCCAAATCTCCTAAATCTTTTTAGAATGGATATTCAATAGAACAGAATAGAATTCAGATTTATGAACCTGACCCACACATTTGTTAATGTTCCAACAACTAACATAGAAGGATTGACTGATTCAACAAAGACTTGTGTCTTAATAGTGTCTATGTGGAACTATACATAGTACATGACATCGTAAAAGGAATAAAATAGCCTTTGTCTTCCCGGATTCCACAATCTGAAAGTGGGTGACATCAGAATGCAAATAGTTTTCTGTAGCCAATTGCTTGCTAGTACTTACTGTTTCTCTGTGTCATATACTGTCCTGTAATGTAGAATATGTCTCTTGGTGTTCAAGCCTTCTATAATGAAGTTGCTATTTTCATCCCCATCTTATATTTGAAGAAGACATTGAGGCATGGTTTAAATGACTTGCCCAGGCCACACAACTACTGGAAGAGCAGGTGATGGAGAAGAGAACTCTGGAGTTTGGTTGTGATCAACACGTTCACACTTGTTCTCTAGACCCTGAGACTTGCTCCAAACTGAGGAAATCTTTGGAAAAACAACTGAGGCAGAAAAGTACAAAGAAGATGTTGGTAGGGCAATAAAGGTTCAGTCGAGTAGGAATGACCTTGTGTATGAAGTGATGTGGCTGAAAGTGGGTGAGGGTCAGCTTGTAGAGATCCCAAGTGAGGCAAACAAACGGTTCATTTAGTGAACCTTTGCACAGAACTAACCACGTGTACACTTCATCCATATTAAATCATTTGTTCCTCACAATGAAATAGTGTGTTATTAGAACCATTCCCGTTTCACATTTTGGGAAACTAAGAATACAGAGATGAACCGCCCAGCAGCTCACAGCTAATAAAGGTTAGGAAGTGTGGTTGTAGAGGTCGGGATTTTAGCTACTGTGTATTTGGAAGCAAAGTGGTGCAATCAGAACTCAGAATCCATGAGTAAGGTCTCTGAATAGGAGAGGAAGAAGAAAGATGACTGATGGGAAGGAGAGGCAGCTGAGGTTGCTGCCACACTTCCCATGGGAGGTCAGTGTTGGGATGGGGTGGGGTGGCAGCAGTGAGATTCCTGGGAGGTGAAAGATTAATGAGGTAGGCTTGGGATATGGATTTCTGAGCTCTGAATTCAGGTCCTGACTTTGTCCTTTACAAGTTGCTGTGTGACCTTGGGAAGAGACCCTGCAGTGCCACGGGGAGTTAGTTCTATTTTGGCCTTGCTGATGTCGAGGTATCAGCCGGCCATCCATCTGGCCATCCCCAGCAGGTCAGTTGGAAATCTGGGTCTGGAACCGAGGAAAGAGGTCAAGGCTATAAATGGACTCAGGAATCACCACCAGGGAGGTGAGCATTGAAATGACTTAGGCAGGTGACTAGAGGGCAAGAGAGGAGGGCTGATGGAAGCCCACTTGCCTGCCCCTCAGGGGTGGAGGGGACTGATAATTAGATCACTGGGAGCATATTCCATGCTTCTAGATCCCTTGTTCTGTGGTTAATATCTCTTTTGATCTGTGAAGCTGTCTCTCTTTCCTCACATCAGCGTTTTTACCTGCACTCGATTCATCATGAGCTTGCGGCTGTTGAGAGCTAATGACACTTCCTTATTGCTCTCCACATTTGCTATGTCCGGATAAAATCATTCAGCAGCCTGACCTCAACAGTCACCTCTTGGTTACTAAATCCTTAAGTGAAACATAAAAGCCCATTCTCCAGTCAGTCTTGATCTTCCCAATTCATTTTCTTTTCTGTGGTGTATCATATACTGCCAGTGAAGTTATGGTCTTGTTATTTGGTATTTCATGAATGCATTCATTCCTTTCATTTAATTTGCAGTCTAAAATAGCAGCGTGCAGTGAAATTTGGCCGAAGGAGCAGTTGTCCAAAATTTCAGCGATGATCTTTCGTTTGTCTTTCCTGACTGCCTTTTTGCTTTTGGCTCCAAAGGCCATTTGTCCAAATCTCCCATGTCTTCCTAGGCTGCCTGCTCTTGCTTAAGGCTCATCTCAGCAGGAAATGGGCCCTTTCCCCTGTGCCATTCAGAGGAAATATAAAGACAACCTCAAGAGACTTCATGAAAGGATGGGGGTCCTTGCTGAAGGTCTGGAGGACGTGGCTGTGTGTGGATTGAGGGGCCATCATTCGCCCTACAAATATTTCCTCACTGAATGAAAGTGTTAGTCACTCAGTTGTGTCCGACTCTTTGTGACCCCATGGACTGTAGCCTATCAGACTCCTCTGTCCATGGGATTCTCCAGGCAAAAATACTGGAGTGGGGTGCCATTCCCTTCTCCAGGGGATCTTTCTAACCCAGGTATCAAACCCGAGTCTCTTTTGTCTCTTGCATTAGCAGGCGGGTTCTTTACCATTAGTGCCACCTGGGAAGCTCTCAGTTGAACTCCTCTTTCCCACATCCTACTCCTGTCCACATCCCACACCTATCCTTAACTGTGCAGATTCTCCTTTTCTTCTTCTGCTTCTTAGTTCTCTTGCCTTTTCTATCTTGATCCCACAAGCCAGCATACCCTTCTCCACTTTTTAAATCTATGGATATTAAACTCACCTCCTCTTCTCCTTCCTTGCATCCCCCATGTATAGTCTTTGTCAAAACCAATACATCTTCCTTCTTGGTCATCATCTTTAGTAGATGCCGGGGGAGGTATTGTCATGCCTTGTTCCTGTCACGGAGATATTAATTTCATCACGCTAATTGTTAAAGTAGAACTGAGCCACTGTCAATAAATTGTGTATACACATAGCCCAAGAGCATTTGTTATCTTGGAGGTTCGTGTTGCATTTTTTAGAGATTCCCCGCCGTGTTTCCTTTGTGATTCCTCATATTGCTGAGTTTTACTACTCCCTGCCCATTTCCATAGTTAAGCCTGCATTTTATGGTATGGATACATGATTTGTGGCATGTTGAGAAGGATGGTAGCAAAATCTAATCTGTCACTAATTTAGGCAATTTAGTTCAAACCTGTTAATTCTGTACTTTATTGAACATGAAATCTATTCACATCTTATAAAAATTATTAATTTCTCTAGCTCTTTACAGTATAACAACATATGATGTGCTTAAGGCTTAGAAACTTGAAAAAAGAGCCTGAAAATTTTTTGGCTTTGAATTCATGAAAAGCATTAGCTAAGCCATTTTATGAACAAGAAATCTTTAGGAACAGAAAAAGGAGGCATCTTTAGTATTTTGCTTAAGCTTCAGAGTATAACTTTGCCTTTAAAATACATTTTCTGTGAGATTTTAATAAATATCAACATAGTTTTTATAGTGTTAGTCACTCAGTTGTGTCCGACTCTTTGTGACCCCATGGACTGTAGCCTATCAGACTCCTCTGTCCATGGGATTCTCCAGGCAAAAATACTGGAGTGGGGTGCCATTCCCTTCTCCAGGGGATCTTTCTAACCCAGGTATCAAACCCGAGTCTCTTTTGTCTCTTGCATTAGCAGGCGGGTTCTTTACCATTAGTGCCACCTGGGAAGCTCTCAGTTGAACTCCTCTTTCCCACATCCTACTCCTGTCCACATCCCACACCTATCCTTAACTGTGCAGATTCTCCTTTTCTTCTTCTGCTTCTTAGTTCTCTTGCCTTTTCTATCTTGATCCCACAAGCCAGCATACCCTTCTCCACTTTTTAAATCTATGGATATTAAACTCACCTCCTCTTCTCCTTCCTTGCATCCCCCATGTATAGTCTTTGTCAAAACCAATACATCTTCCTTCTTGGTCATCATCTTTAGTAGATGCCGGGGGAGGTATTGTCATGCCTTGTTCCTGTCACGGAGATATTAATTTCATCACGCTAATTGTTAAAGTAGAACTGAGCCACTGTCAATAAATTGTGTATACACATAGCCCAAGAGCATTTGTTATCTTGGAGGTTCGTGTTGCATTTTTTAGAGCTTCCCGGTGTTTCCTTTGTGATTCCTCATATTGCTGAGTTTTACTACTCCCTGCCCATTTCCATAGTTAAGCCTGCATTTTATGGTATGGATACATGATTTGTGGCATGTTGAGAAGGATGGTAGCAAAATCTAATCTGTCACTAATTTAGGCAATTTAGTTCAAACCTGTTAATTCTGTACTTTATTGAACATGAAATCTATTCACATCTTATAAAAATTATTAATTTCTCTAGCTCTTTACAGTATAACAACATATGATGTGCTTAAGGCTTAGAAACTTGAAAAAAGAGCCTGAAAATTTTTTGGCTTTGAATTCATGAAAAGCATTAGCTAAGCCATTTTATGAACAAGAAATCTTTAGGAACAGAAAAAGGAGGCATCTTTAGTATTTTGCTTAAGCTTCAGAGTATAACTTTGCCTTTAAAATACATTTTCTGTGAGATTTTAATAAATATCAACATAGTTTTTAATATATATTGTAAAGGCAAATGCTTAATAAACTTTAATGCAGTTGACTTGAACCACTCAAAATTGTGCAGTCAGTTATGGTAAAGCAAACCAGTAAGCAAAGACAAATTGATGGTTCATTGAAAGTTATTAATGAAATATCATTAGGGTTCACTGTGTACATAAGTAAATACTGTGTAAGTAAGTACAATGTGTTTCTTCAGAAGATAAAATTTTGCTAGAAAAAAAAAAATGGTTACATTCGAATTTGGTAAATAAGGAACAAAGAGGCAGAGCCCGGTGTGAAATTGTCCTGTTTCGGGGTTACTGTATCATGAGAAGACTTGAGCCTAATGGGCTCAGAGTGTGGGTCAGGATGTACTGTCTTCCCCATATTTCTGCTGAAACCATGGCAAAGTTAAACAGTTCCTTTGCTTAGATTGCCATATCTGTAAAGCTGGCAAAACGATGTCTCCTTCAGAGAATTGCTGGGTAGATTGCTAATTCGACAGCAATTCTTTCTAGCACATTTCCTGTAGATACTTAGCTGCTTTCAGTCCTGCATACAAGTATTTTGCAGTCTGCTTCCTAGTTTTGGCAAAAAAGGGGAGTCTACTTTTTTATTCTCCATTTACCTTTTTGATTTACTCCTTTATTTGTTGAAGGAGGGTACTGATTCTGTGATATTTTTCTTATATTTGTTAAGAGATTTTTTTTTAATCACAGGTTTTATTAATTTTGATGACTACTTTCATTATTTTCCTAAATACTATAATAAAAATAGTCCCTTTTAAAAAAAGGGTAATCTTAAATTTTAAAAGATATGTCATTAATTCAAACTAATTGGTATTTAAAATAGGATGTGAAATTATATGAGATCTATTATCCAATATTCTGAAGCAAGTGGTAAACATAAATAATATTTTTCAGGGTCACAAAATGGTTGTAAATGTTTTTTCATGTAATTAGGTGAGAATAGTTGTGATAATATGATGATTCAGCCTAGTGAGGCATATTCTGTTTAATCATATCTGATCGAGGCAAAGCTGCTATTTTGAATTTGGCACAGGAAAGCAGGCTGATTAAATTTGATTTTTCTGCTCTTGAAAATATGCCTTTCATATTTTATGCATTTAATCTTTCTGTGGTTGTCTGTTAAAAGAATTCTGATAGTATTTATCATCTTTTAAAATCTACAATTAAAAAACATCATATGAAATTTTGCCCCAGGATTTGTTTGAAAATATAGGTGACCATTTTGGTGAAGCTATTTAAGTTAAATTCTTAATTCCTAACTATTCCATGGAAATTTTAAAAATTTGAATATTTTAGTTTATAAACCATGATGTTATATACTTATTTAATTATTATTATTAAAATAGGAATAGTTAGTTTAAAGTATATTATAATGAAGCATGACTAGTGTTATTTTTGAACTTTTCCATTTGTTTGCTTTGTTGTTTTATACATACAGATATTTCATAGTTACTGCAGTTTTTCAAAGCATCATATGTAATTTAAATTAATATTATCAATTTTCATTTGAAGCAAAATTTCGTAAGTAAGCATATGTACATTTGACTCCTGGCTGCTAGGGTAATCTAATTTATGAACAATTGTTTAGAGAGAACAAAGTATTAAGGACAAATTGTACTAGATTCAGTCCATTAGGGATGGTAATATAAGTTATGTCTTTATGGTCATTTAAAATGTTTATAGGCATGGGTTTCCATTGCATGGGCAGCAACTTAGTTTAACAATGAACCAAACTTGAAAATGAAACTGTAGATTTTACATTAACGAATGTTCTTTTCCATGAGCTGATGACCCTATTTAAATGATCGGGACTCTGTCCACTAAAGTTGATCTGAGATCTCTTAGACTGTAAGTGAAGGAAGATATAAGAGACACATCCATTTTCTTTCCCCTTTCCATGTGTGAGAGGGAAGCAGAGAATGAGGCTCCTTGGTGATTCCAATTCTCAAGCTCAGAGGATTCTGTGACACCCCAGAAATCCCGAAACATCCCAGAGGGGAATGGAGGCTGGTTGTAAATGTTTTTCATGTAATTAGGTGAGAATAGTTGTGATAATATGATGATTCAGCCTATTCTGTTTAATCATATCTGATCGAGGCAAAGCTGCTATTTTGAATTTGGCACAGGAAAGCAGGCTGATTAAATTTGATTTTTCTGCTCTTGAAAATATGCCTTTCATATTTTATGCATTTAATCTTTCTGTGGTTGTCTGTTAAAAGAATTCTGATAGTATTTATCATCTTTTAAAATCTACAATTAAAAAACATCATATGAAATTTTGCCCCAGGATTTGTTTGAAAATATAGGTGACCATTTTGGTGAAGCTATTTAAGTTAAATTCTTAATTCCTAACTATTCCATGGAAATTTTAAAAATTTGAATATTTTAGTTTATAAACCATGATGTTATATACTTATTTAATTATTATTATTAAAATAGGAATAGTTAGTTTAAAGTATATTATAATGAAGCATGACTAGTGTTATTTTTGAACTTTTCCATTTGTTTGCTTTGTTGTTTTATACATACAGATATTTCATAGTAACTGCAGTTTTCAAAGCATCATATGTAATTTAAATTAATATTATCAATTTTCATTTGAAGCAAAATTTCGTAAGTAAGCATATGTACATTTGACTCCTGGCTGCTAGGGTAATCTAATTTATGAACAATTGTTTAGAGAGAACAAAGTATTAAGGACAAATTGTACTAGATTCAGTCCATTAGGGATGGTAATATAAGTTATGTCTTTATGGTCATTTAAAATGTTTATAGGCATGGGTTTCCATTGCATGGGCAGCAACTTAGTTTAACAATGAACCAAACTTGAAAATGAAACTGTAGATTTTACATTAACGAATGTTCTTTTCCATGAGCTGATGACCCTATTTAAATGATCGGGACTCTGTCCACTAAAGTTGATCTGAGATCTCTTAGACTGTAAGTGAAGGAAGATATAAGAGACACATCCATTTTCTTTCCCCTTTCCATGTGTGAGAGGGAAGCAGAGAATGAGGCTCCTTGGTGATTCCAATTCTCAAGCTCAGAGGATTCTGTGACACCCCCAGAAATCCCGAAACATCCCGAGAAGGGGACTGATTAGGCAGGACAAAGTGCTTCTCCTCACTTCCTGGAATGAGAACAGAAAATACTGGCAACTGGGCCTCCAGTCTCTAGTAAGTACCTACATGCTGGGGGACATTCTCACGGAGAAAAGCAGACCTTGAATAAGTGTTTGCAGTCCTAAAGACTGCTCAGAAAGCATTTGCAAAACAAGCTTTGATCATAAACTTTTTGGGGGGTGATGGATTGGGGAGGGAGGGGGGCGGGTGGGCCACTTCTATTGGTATTTCATTTATCTATTTTTCATCCATCTTTGTTCTTCGGCCCGTGTGGGCCTCCCATCGCGGTTGCCTCTGTTGTTGCAGAGCACCGGCTCTGGGCACACGTGCTCCAGAGCTCTGGCTCGGTAATTGGACACATCGGTCTAGCCACTCTGTGGCACATGGGATCTTCCCAGGCCAGGGATCGAACCGGCGCCCCTTGCACTGCAAGGCGGTGTCCTTACCCACTGGACCACCAGGGAAGCCCGATCATAAACTTTTGAACAAGAAGCCCTTGGGCTAAGTCTGGGTTTCACTTTACTGAACCCAATAATTTACTCTGGGCTAATGCGAAAATTTGCCAAAATATGTAAGAGCTAGGGTGTTCTGACCCCATTCTCCTGCCATCATCTAATGGAAGAAACAAGAAAGAAAATTCAGAAGAAAACTCTCTCTTTTTTTGATAAAACCTAGGAAGTAAGCCATGACAGTTTGTCAAACAAACAAATCCAAAACCACCCACCATGACAGAGAATTGGGACAATCACTGATATTTAGTGTAAAGTGAAGTGGCCCTTGAGCAAAGACAAGCATCTCACAGAAGCGAGCTCTCCACGAATGGGGCACACAGATGAGAAAGGGCTGGTGAGAGTGGGAAAGAGCAAGGCCCCAAACAGGGGTCCCTCCAGTTCCTGCTAGCATGTAGAGGGAGAAGACGCCTTGAAGAAGTCACACGGAGATGCCATGTGTGCATAAGATCAGGTGGGGGTGAGACAGTGCAACAGACAGAGAGCTTCCCTACAAGCACAAGCAGATCATCCCAGAAATGGAAGGGAAAGGAGGGAAAGAATCCTGGTGCAATCAAAAGAAAGTCAGCTGGAAGGGGTGAGAATCAGGTCAGCAGTAAGGCTGCCTCCAGAGATTTCCACAACCCAGCTCAGGCCTGCCTTTTATCTGTAGTGCCCCAGAAGTGGACAGTGGGAGCTCAGCATCTCAGGCACAAGGACAAAAGGGAGATGTCTTTGAACATGCAAATAAGTGTGACATCTGTGGGCACTTCTGGGAAACTAAGAGTTGATTTTGAGAATTTTTTCAGCAGGAATTAATAGAATTGCTGAAATGAGTATGATGTCCTCTTCCATATGAAAGTCCAAACAATTGTGAAAATTAGGATTACAGAAGAGGATGCAAATGTTTGATGTCTTCTTAATGAGTTCTTAATAATATAATTTGCCTAACACAAGTAACAAAACTTCATAGTTGGAGAGGGCGTGGGAGTTCAGGGATGTGGCTTTCCTCTTATTTCCTTGCCAGCAGTAAAAAGCTACTGCCTAAAATGAATACATTAAGTAACCCAGGCTTAAATTATAGATATTGCTTTAAAGTACAAAGATAGCCAGTAAAGAACTTAGAGCACAATGTAACCAATCAAAATTTTCAAGTGGAGCACGAAGGGAACTAGAGGGAAACATTTCGTTCTGTTAAAGTCAGTCATTAACAGACCCTGCCTGAAGTTAGCAATGTATGAAACAAATATTTGGGCATATAATACACTTATACAGGTGACCATGGGACACATGAAGAATTGAGTCTAATACATTCAAATTCTCAGGAACAAAGCACAAGGAAGACAAAGCACATAGCAAGATATAGTTGATGCACATGAAGGAGACTCTTTTTCCCTTTTATTCTTTATCCCCTTTGTTCTTTAGGTTTTGATTATTTTTTTCCATTTCAGATTTTTCATATCCTGAACCTGTTTTATTTAAAAAAAACAGCAGATAATATTTTTTTCCAGTCTTCATATTTCAGATTTCCCCTAGTGGTTGCATCATTTTTAAGCACAAAACTTGTTGCTTCTTCTCTTTGTCACATTTCAGAAAATGAACTGGCAGATTCATATGTGAGAATTGTTTATCGAACTCCACATCTGCCCTGGTCATTGTGACTGTATCTTTCTGGAAAAGGAAAGTTGTTTTGGAGCTACAATAGTGAGCTGAGATAAACTGTCTTATGTTTAATTAAATTTTCAAGCTGTTTTTGATTAAAACTACCTTGATAAGAACTGTGTGTTGGAACAGGTCTGCCATTTCAGATTAACTTTGTAATAAGTTAAAAACAGGTCAAGAGACAGGAAATGAAAACTGGAGATGTGCAAGGAAAATTTGAGTAGAAACAGTTCATGGAAAGTTCTTCCAGAGTGAGCATTCTCAAAGCCTATGCTTAAACTCTTCAAAAGAGGCTACTCCAACAGAGAGCAAGGTGTGCCCAAAGTAGACGATGACAAGAATATACCACAGATTGCTTAGCCATTCCGTTGCTGATGGACATTTGAATCATTTCCAGCTCTGAGCTATTACAAACAGTGTCATTGTCAACGCTACACTTCCTACCACTTGGTGACTTTATCTGTATATTTAGGTGACGACTTATGTAGGAACCTAATATAGGAATTCTTTGTACACTGAGCTTTAATTCTGACTTCCAGTTTTCCAACCTATTTGCACCAATTTCTCCTCCCACCAGCAGTGTATGAGGAGAAGTTGCTTGTCTGTCTCTCCACAACTCTTGTCAATGTGGATCTTTTCCATTTCAGTCATTCTAATGGGTTCATAGTGGTACCCTTTTGTGAGTTCTGGTTGCACTTCTAAGAAGGCATATTCACAGTAGACTTTGAGAGTGTAAATGCAGAAGTTGTAATACTTTCTCAAAGAGAACAGGGGGCAATTCTTGTTGACTTGCAAAATTTTAAACACACATTTTGAAAATATGCATGATATAAAATGACAGCCTAGAAGTTTCCTTAACTACTTTTATTTGTACCTATTTTGTTTCCCAGGCATATCTGTGTTAAATTGTGGGGTTTAGTTAGCTGGATCAGCATAAGCCCAAGTAGTGATGTGATGCCCGGGTACTCACTCTACCCTGGTGTTTCCATTCTTGTTTCATTCATAATTGAAAATTGAAAGAATATCCAGGTACTGGTTTTCTAAGTCTAGAGGATTCTGGTCAGACTAAGAGGAGCTCGTATACCTGAGATTCTTGGCAAGGACAGGGAGAAGGTGTGAGTTGGTTGAGTAGTTAGGACCTGAGAAAGGGACGTCCCCCAGGCCTGTTCCTCTGTGTGCAGGGTGAGTGGAGACACTGCGCTGACCTGGGCCCACTGGGCCCAGATGGATATGTGACTCAGATATAGCGCCTCCAGGGAGGTGCCTGCCATTGACCAGAGTGGCAGGAGTCCAGAGAGTGTCTTTTAGAGACAATGACTCTAGCTGATTCTAGAGGCTGTTTTCATCCCACCAGCATTTCCTTTCTCTGTGTGGGGTTCCTCCGTCTTAGCTCATCACTTCACTGCTTTGGATTCCTGCTTTTCTCCATCCACTAGACAGGCTTCCTAGCAGAGTGACGTCTGCCTTGCAGACGGCTGGAAACTAATTGTGCTACACTCACCGGCTGAAGCTCAAAATATTTGGGCTTCTCATCAGACCAATTTGTGTAGAGACATTTGCCATGAAGCTAATGACCCTTACGTTCTAGAGCTCTTCACTCACACAGGCCCTTTAGGAGGCCCTATACTTACTTTTGTACCATAATTTGCTATTCTTGCTCTTTGAATTATCTCACTTCTTTTTCGATTTTTTTTTTTTTTTGCCTTTGGTCAAGGATTGGGTGTTCAAACAGAGGAGCAGTTTTCAGCAATAGAATGCTGCACTTAGCTGTGAAGTAGTTTCTGGTTCATGAGGACAGCAGCCCATATTCACAGAGCACTCATTTTGTGCTGCGGGTTGGTATCAACAGGATTTCATTGAACATTCATGTCTCTTCTAAGACAAAGATGCTGTTATTACCCTCACTTTCCAGATGAGAGAATTGAACCTGAGAGGGGTTCAAGTAACTTGCCAAGGTTATGTTTCTACCCGTGGCATTGCTAGCACATTTTGCTTTTTCCAATAACTAACCATTGAAATGTTTAATTAAATTTGTATCTCAAATGTGCTTACTTAAACCGTAACTCGACACAACATCAGAAGTATCCCTATATTGTTTTCACTTGCCTAACAGGTGTAGTCTTTGTTGGGAAAGAGTTGTGTCTAAGCAGAGTTCATCTCATCCAACCTGTGTTCTCTGATGAGTCCCCCAAAGACAACTTGGTCCAACGTGGACGTCAGCCATTTTCACATGGAGGATGAAATATAAGAACCGCTGGTCAGGAAGACCTGCCTACCAGGTTTCAAAGGAGGCACCCATGGCTGCCCCAAGGAGTGGGTGATTGGCTTGCAGCTTGGTACTGGGACAGTTCCAAACTTTGCCTCCAACTCAGCTGACCTCAGGGCAACCTCCAGAATCGTGACAAGTGTGGGAAAAACAGCCCTATGAAAGCCTGAACCAAGCTGAAGTCATTTTATTGGTTAAAACCAGCTAAAGCAGGCTTCCCTGGTGGTCCAGTGGGTAAAGAGTCCTCCTTGCTATACAAGGGTCACAGGTTCGATCCCTGGCCTGGGAAGATCCCACGTGCTGCGAAGCGGCTGGACTGATGTGTCCAATTGCGAGCCAGTGCTCTGGAGCACATGTGCCCAGAGACGGTGTGCTGCAGCAAGAGAGGCCACTGTGATGGGAGGCCCACACAGGCCAAAGAATTAAGATGTATGAAAATAAATAAATGAAGGATCAATAAAGGAGGCTAAAATTAAAAAAAAAAAAAACTAGTCAAAAATCAGCTAAAGCTGTCTTTCCTACTTTATTCAAACATCTTTTATTATCAGACAGTATAAAGTTAATCTTGAGCTTTGGGTGTAAGCCAAAACATTATTCCTTTGCTGCCTAATGAAAAATCCTCCTGAGTTTTCAGAACCAAATCTGATACCACTTCTGATGCCTTTAGAAAATTTAGTGCACTGTGATTTTGTTTTCAAGTAGCTATATGATCACCGATATAAATCTTTCTGCTGAAGATCATATGAAATGATCCAAAAGAATTTTGAGCAGAACTGTAAAACCTAGCCACTGATCTCACGTAACAGTGTCCCATGTCACTGCCTTTTTTCTCTCCCTACTGAGGGAACAGAGATTAAAATGTCCTGAGAGTAATGATAGTTGGGGAGAATGTTATCAAGTCTTGCTTCAATTTGTGGAATCTCTACATGTGATGAGTTTGGCTTTTCCTGGATTTGATGTACATAAAAGAAAAAGTCGTTTGGAAAACTGACAGTATGAGTAGCATGATTTTTTTTCCTCTGAAGGAGAGGTAACGGAATAACCTGTCCTTCCCGGTAATTCAGTGTCTTCTCAGTATATTATGGGTATGTTTTTGGCACTAAGATGTGTGTCTGCAGAGTTCCAATTCTAGTGACAGTCCTGTAAATACACCTGCAAGCACTTCTATATATGTTTAAAGCCTATTTTACAGATTTCGAAGGGGGTGCAAAATTTTAATAAATGTGTCTTTAAAAGCAAATTTTATTATTTTATTATTTGCTTTATTATTTATTACTGGGACCCTGGGAAAAGTGAAATAGGTCAGTGAATTTTCTTCCTCCCAAAGGAAAGACATATTTTCAAGATAAATGTGTTAGATAAACTATTTGACTCTTCTCCTATAGTTTTATTTTGGAATAGGACCTTCATTTCACTCTATTAAAGCCATGGTGGCTTTGTGTTTGAAGTCTAAGCCACAGAGGAAATTGGCATGAGAGGAGTTGGCATGAGAGTAGTGACATTTCAGTGTGAGCTGTGTCGGTGTTCTGTGTCATCAAGTCCTGTGTTCATCCTAAAGCAGAGTGAAGCCAGCAATCGCTGCCTTGTATGAAACCTGTTAGACCTTATTAGTCTCTTATTTACCATACAAACAAAAGGTACATTAATGATGGTTATTCTCATGACTTTTAATGACCCTGAATTTCAAAGGAAAAAGTAAAGTATCTTTTCATTTTAAAGGAAAAATCAATGTAATTTTCTTAACCTCAAAAAGAGATTTACCAAAATAGAGGGAATATATGTATACCTGTAGCTGATTCACTTTGCTGCACAGTAGAAACTAACACAATGTTCCCACAGAAGCTATACAAATAGCCAATTAACATATGAAAAGGTGTTCAATGTCACCTGTGTTAGAGAAATGCAGATCAAAACCATACTTCATATCCATTAGATACCAACCACTTCATATGCATTCGAGTGCCCATTTTTAAAATGAAACACCAGAAAACTCTTGGTGAGGATATCTAGAATTAGAATCTTTATGAATTGTTGATGGAAATGTAAAGTAATGTAACCACTGTAGCATGGTATGACAATTCCTGAAAAAAATTAAATATAGAATTTGCCACTTCCATTCTGGGTATATACTCTCAAAAAATTGCAAATATTCATGGAGTCACCCAAGATGTTGTCTTTAGTGATTGCCTTCTTCACTTACCATGATGTTTTCAAGGTTCATCCATGCTACAGTGTATATCAGCACTTTGTTCTTTTTTTATTGCTAAATTGCATTGCATTGAATGTATGTACCAGTTTTCTGATCCATTCTCCAGTTTATAAATATATGTGTTGTTTCCACTTTTTTGGCTAACAAGTAATATTTCTGTAGTTTTTTTTTTTTTTCTTTTCTTCAATTCAGTCATGTTTGACTCTTGCGATCCCATGGACTGGAGCCCACCAGGCTCCTTCCTCTGTCCATGGGATTTTCCAGGCAGCAATACTGGAGTGGCTTGTCAGTTCCTTGTCCAAGGGATCTTCCCAACCCAGGGATCAAACCCAGGTCTCCTGCATTGCAGGCAGATTCTTTATCATCTGAGCCACCAGGGAATTCCTAGTTGATTTATAATGTCATTTTAATTTCAGATTTGTAGCACAATGATACATTCTTTTTCAGATTCTTTCCCCTTATAGGTTATTACAAAATATTGAGTCTTGTTTCATGTGCTGTACAGTAGCTTCTTGTTGGTTAACTATACATTGATTCCAACTTCCTAATTTATTCCCTACTCCTTTTTCTTTAGTGGGGCTTCCTGGGTGCCTCAATGGTAAAGAATCTGCCTGCAATGCAAAAGGTGCCAAAGGTTCAATCCTGGTGTTCAATCCTTGTGGTGGGAAGATTCCCGTAGAAGAAGAAACGGCCACCCGCTCTTGTATTCTTGTGTGGAGAATCCCGTGGGCAGATAAGCCTGGCGGGCTACAGTCCATAGGCTTACAAAGAGTCAGACATGACTGAGCATGCTTGCATTTTTCTGGTTGATAACCATAAGTTTGTTTTCTATATCTGTGGGTCTGTTTCTGTTTTGTAAAAACATTCATTCATATCTTTTTTAAAAAAGATTCCACCTATAAGCAAAAATAAAATATTTATCTTTCTCACCATGATTATTATTATTTTTTTGATGTACTGGTGTTTTGTCAAATTATATAGTCTACACATAGCCCAAATTATTATTTTTTTCACAAGCTTCTCCCTGTGCCCATACCTCCCATGTTTAGACAAGGAATATATTAAGACCCTGAGGCAAGCAAAAGTGCCTCCTGCCTGGAAAAAAATGACTTACAAATAAATCCATGCTCTTGGATGCTAGTTCCAAGTGATTATGCATTTGCACTAGTGGCCGTCTTATTTTATATGTTATTCTGTGCTATTTGGTGACAGAGGAAATATGGTGCTTTTCATACTGGCAACTTCATGTTTCTATATTGTAGGATTGCTCAGTAAAGGCACTCATGCTAACCTTGTGACTTCATAATTCTGCCTGAAGACCCCAAAATCTTCTACTTTCTTTCTTTTAATTTATATTTTAAATTGAAGTATAGGTGATTTATAATTCTGTGGTAATTTCTGCTGTACAACTGTGAATTGTCACTCATTAATACACATTTATACATTGTTTTTTATTTTTCTTTCCCACTCTGGTTTATCCCAGTTTATTGAATAGAGTTCCATGCATTACACAGTTGGTCCTTGTTGGGTATCCATCCAGTTTATATATAGTAGTGTGTACTTGTTAATCGCAACCTCTTGGGATTATCTCTCTCCGTATCTCTTCCCCTTTGGTAACCAGAAAATTCTTTTCTATGTCTGTGAGTCTGTTCCTGTTTTGTAAAGAAATTCATTGGTGTCATTTTTTTAGATTCCACATGTATGTGATATCACATGATACTTGTCTTTCTCTGTCTGACTTATTCCACTTAGTATAATAATGTCTAAGTCTATCCATGTTGCTTCAAATGGCATTATTTCATTCTTTTTTATGACTGAGAAATATTCCATCACATATATGTACCATATATATGGTACTATATGTACCATCATATATATGTGCTATATATATGTACTGTATCTTCCACATCCATTCATCTGTTAGTGGACAGACTATTGTGAATTGTGCTTGTGTGAATATAGGGATGCACGTATCTTTTTGAATGATACTTTTTTCCAGGTATATGCCCACAAGTGGGATTGCTGAAATAAATAGTAATTCTAGTTTTAGTTTTCTGAGGACCCTCCATACAGTTCTACATAGTGGCTCCCACCAAGTTACACCACACCATTGGTGGGAACCAACGGTGTGGGAGGGATTTCTTTTTCCCATATTCTCTCCATCACCAAAATGTCAGTTCTTAAGGTAATTTTATTCATCATTTCTAAATCTCTTCCTTTGATAATTAATGTCCACTCATTGGGACCCTTTGAGGGAAGTCATTACTTATCTTAATTTAAATTTAAGGAGAGAAAGAGAATTCAATTACATCTCTCAAAGCAGAAAAGGGCTAGATTCAGAAATCCAGTTCTGGATGTCTATGAGAATGGGTCAGGAAGCATCTACTGAAAATGTTCAAAATGTAGGTACCTCTTGCTTGCTCCGTTTTCTATAATTTGATTTTTTTCTCTCATCAGATGTGTCCCTCCTAATAATGACCTCTCTTATTTCAACAACATTGTAAAATGTGCTGGAAAACTTGCCCTGGAGGGAATAATGGCCTTTTAAAAATTGTAAGCAAGGGTACAGGATGCTGGAAGCTATCATCAATGCTAGATGGAGAGAATGTGACGCATGTTTCCATGATGCTGCAAATGTGATTACTGCTAGCCCTATTAATAGTCCAGATGCTGATGCTCGCAACCTCTTGGGATTATCTCTCCGTATCTCTTCCCTTTGGTAACCAGAAAATTCATGTCTGTGAGTCTGTTCCTGTTTTGTAAAGAAATTCATTGGTGTCATTTTTTTAGATTCCACATGTATGTGATATCACATGATACTTGTCTTTCTCTGTCTGACTTATTCCACTTAGTATAATAATGTCTAAGTCTATCCATGTTGCTTCAAATGGCATTATTTCATTCTTTTTTATGACTGAGAAATATTCCATCACATATATGTACCATATATATGGTACTATATGTACCATCATATATATGTGCTATATATATGTACTGTATCTTCCACATCCATTCATCTGTTAGTGGACAGACTATTGTGAATTGTGCTTGTGTGAATATAGGGATGCACGTATCTTTTTGAATGATACTTTTTTCCAGGTATATGCCCACAAGTGGGATTGCTGAAATAAATAGTAATTCTAGTTTTAGTTTTCTGAGGACCCTCCATACAGTTCTACATAGTGGCTCCCACCAAGTTACACCACACCATTGGTGGGAACCAACGGTGTGGGAGGGATTTCTTTTTCCCATATTCTCTCCATCACCAAAATGTCAGTTCTTAAGGTAATTTTATTCATCATTTCTAAATCTCTTCCTTTGATAATTAATGTCCACTCATTGGGACCCTTTGAGGGAAGTCATTACTTATCTTAATTTAAATTTAAGGAGAGAAAGAGAATTCAATTACATCTCTCAAAGCAGAAAAGGGCTAGATTCAGAAATCCAGTTCTGGATGTCTATGAGAATGGGTCAGGAAGCATCTACTGAAAATGTTCAAAATGTAGGTACCTCTTGCTTGCTCCGTTTTCTATAATTTGATTTTTTTCTCTCATCAGATGTGTCCCTCCTAATAATGACCTCTCTTATTTCAACAACATTGTAAAATGTGCTGGAAAACTTGCCCTGGAGGGAATAATGGCCTTTTAAAAATTGTAAGCAAGGGTACAGGATGCTGGAAGCTATCATCAATGCTAGATGGAGAGAATGTGACGCATGTTTCCATGATGCTGCAAATGTGATTACTGCTAGCTCTATTAATAGTCCAGAGTTGATTTTTGACCTTGGATTTGTTAGCGAAGCTACGAAAATAGAGATGAATAAAATGAATACGATGAAGGAAACCCAGGGCTGTTCCCCAGTTAACAATTTTTTGTCATGAATATTTAGCCTATTATGTGTGAGGGGGTACCAACTTATTATAAATAATTAGTATTTTGTGTCAGCCATTTCAGAATGTCAGTTTTACTTTCCAGTTTATCTGAGAGGAAATAAGAAGTCTTGAAAGTTCATTCCTCTCTTGTTTCCACCCTTTTGTTTATTTGTTTACCAAGAGCCTGTGTTGGAGGTAGTGCCTATGGGAAGGGGGGAAGCTTTCTTTTTGTTCTTTTCATGCTTGTGCAGTTGATAATCATCCAGCCAGAAGAACCCAGCATCCTACATGACATAGAATTCCACTTCCTTTGGTGATGACCGCCACAGACTTTCCAGGCCAGAGGATTGATCAAGCTTGGATGAGGATCCCTTCTCAGGTTTAAGCTTGAACTTAAGGCTACTTTATTATTTCAATATTTTAAAAATCTGTATATGTCTTTTTAATTTTGGCCTCTTTTATTTTTTATCCATTTCTTTCATCCATCTTTTTTATTCTTTGGCCTGTGTGGGCCTCGCATTGCAGTGGCCCCTCTAGTTGCAGAGCAGCGGCTCGGGGCGCATGTGCTCCAGAGCACTGGCTCAGTCATTGGACACACCAGTCCAGCCACTCCATGGCACATGGGATCTTCCTGCACCAGGAAGCGAACCCGGCACTGCTTGCACTGCAGGGCAGACTCTTTACCCACTGAACCACCAGGGAAGCCCTAATATTTCAATTTTTGGTAATATTTTTGTTCTTCTTTTTCTGGATGGCTTTTCTGCTGGGTTGAATGTTTAAAGAATAGCATTCTAAGTATGAGACTTACCACTTGATCTTTGAAAGACTTGTGTATTTTAAATATGTACTCAATTAAATTGTGTCAGCCAGTAATCCTTCAAGTGTGAAAAGATTCATGTGATTCTCTTTGGAATCTGATTGGGATTAAGGTTAAGGGGCGTCGCCCCCAAATTCGAATAACCAGAAGAATTTGCAAAAGATTGGCCTACTCAGATCTGAGCTGATTAAGGAAAAAATACAGTTGATTGGGGCATATTGGGATGGTTTAATGGAGGCTATTGTCTGTGTACGCACATTGGCAAAGCTGATGCTTTAAGCTTGATTTTGTGTATCAAAGCTAAACACGTTGGAGGAAAAAATGAAGGTAAAGAATGATTCCTTTGTCATTTACACAATTTCAAATTCTGAAGAAGTGTGAGTCACTATTGGTCACCTGTATTCTGCTTCATAAAGAGTAGTCACATTTGTCAATTACATCTGAATAAAGGTGGGAAGTGGTGTGGATAATATTCAGGACTAGCCAACTGATGAAATTGCTTTTCATTCTTCTACAAGTACTATATTCTCCTCATGTTCTGTATAACCCCTGCAGTTTCTTTACTACTAAAAATGGGGTGCTTTCCAGATACTTAGTCCATGCTGACATACTACTCCATGAGAAGGTGACCATATGTTTGGAAAACTATTCCAAGAAATAAGTATATTTAAGAACTAGTTTGTGCTCAGGCAATGTTTTTTTTCTCCTTAACAGTTAAACAGTTCTGCTTTATATATTCATTTCTCTTTTTATCCATTTGGGGAAAATAGGGATGTGTGTGGCTTTGGGGGATGTTTTGGTGCTCTTGTTCTAAAATGTCTCATAATGTTAAGAAGAGACCAGTAAGTATTTTGAATTCTATAGACCTCAATGGAGCTCTGAGGTTTGGAGAATAATAACAGAAGTCAATCAAAATTACTCTTGTTTTGTCAGCTCAGAGTGGGAAGATGGAGTTTCTTGGAAAAAATTACCAACCAGGACAGTGGAATAGTTGAGTTTAATGGCCTTGTCTTACAAAATAACGCAAATCAGCTCTTTCCTGAATGATGTTGGAGTGTGCAATCCTGATGTTGCATTTTTGCGAATCGAATGTCTAAGGTACCATTGAAGAATATTTATGTATCAGTTAAGTGATGACTTTTACAACCAGCCAGAGCAATGAAAGGAAGGTTCGATTGCAATATGAAGGAGATCTTCTCTGTAGAACACATAAACAATAAAAGAACATTGTCAAGGGGAATAATGAGTTTGCCAACTCTGGGAAGTTTCCAGACTGATCTTGACGTCACCTATCTGTGATAATTTAGAAAACACAGGAGCGGCCTTGTCCTAATGTGAGAGAGAAGGGGACCAACCATCAGGCTTTGCTGGGACACTGAGCCTATTTTTCTATAGGCTCGGGACACAGAAATTTGCTCATTTCACCTTTGCTGCTTGCAAGGGAAAGGGCCAGAAGCAAGAGTTAAACACATTGATTTTCTAATGTTGTGAGACAGGGACGCCTTTTTACATTATTTTTTTGTGCTTCTTTCACTTTAAAGGCACGTTTGACATGGCTATAACAAACTGTTTGCTGAAAACAAGGAAAGGTCTTCTCCCCAGCCTTCTGGAGGCGAGAAGTCGAAAATCAAGGTGCTGTCTGGGTCACACTCCCTCAGGAGGCTCTAGGGGAGAATCTTCTCTTATCTCTTCCACCTTCTAGTGGCTCCAAGTATTTTTTCACTCACAGCAGCTTTGATTCCAGTCTCTGCCTCTGTCCTCACATGGCCTTCTCTTGTGCGGTTGTTCCTGTCTCCTCTCTTTTTATAAGAACACGTGTTGATGAATTTAGGGTCCAGACACTTATCACAAATGATCTCATAAGCCTTAATTTAAGTGTGGAAAAGGAGGGTGGAGGGCATGACTACCCACTGCAGTCTTCTTGCTAGGAGCATCCCATGCACAGAGGGGCCTGGCGGGCTACAGTCCATAGAGTCGCACCAAATCAGACACGACAGAAGCATTTTAACACACGCATGCTAAGACCCCTTCTCCAAATAAGGTCACTTTCACAAATACGGGGTGTTAAAACCTGAACATATTTTGTTGCTCACAATTTAGTCCAGTGTAGATAGCAAAGGCAGCTGTATTTAGTAGGAATTTAGTAGTATTTAGTATTTAGTAGGAATCTGTCTACTGCTTTTCTCTCAGCTCATGTAGCCAATGATAGCCTTCTTTTTATCTCCGAAATCATGAGGTGGGAAAGCCTATCATTCATAAATTTTTTTATGTACTACCCCATAGTCACTTGCAAGTCTAACTTACATCCCCACTAGCAGAATAGTTTATTTCAAAATAATTGCCTCCATGGAATGATCCATTTCCGTAGGCAGTGTGGCATTTAGTAGTAAGTGAAAGTTTCCATTTCTTTTCTTTTTTTTTTTTTTATTTTACTTTTTACTTTTACAGAGTTTTGTTGTTTACAGATATGTATGATCCCAGATTAGTCATATGTATATCCCCCCATCCCACCCCTCCAGGCCGTCACACAGCACCCCTGCAGGATCTCCTTTTCTCACAGTGCAATGCCAATAGCTAATTTTTTTTCACATATGATAGTATAGGTGTTCATGCTACTTCCTTTATGCCTCCCACCTGCTGTTCGTTCCCTACAATGTCCATATGTCTACTGTCCATGTCTTTTTTTCCATCACTTCACTGCATGTGTTATCATTACCATCCTACTAGATTCCCATATATATGTGTTAGGATATTGTACTTGTCCTTCTCTTTTTGACTGACTTCACTTTTTATGATAGGTTCTAGATCCAGCCACCTCATTAGGACTGAGTCTTCTGCATTTATTTTAACTGCTGAGTAGTATTCCATTGTATATATGTACCAGAGCTTCTGGATCCATTCATTTGTCGATGGACATCTAGGTTGCTTCCATGTTCTAGCTTTTGTATAGAGAGCTACAATGAACATTGGGGTACAGGTGCTTCTTTCAGTTTTGATTTCATCAGGGTAGAAGCCTAATAGTGGGATTGCTGGGTTGTAGGGTGCTTCTATTTTTAGTTTTTAAAGAAATCTCCATACTGTCTTCCATAGAGGCGGTATCAGTCTACATTCCCACCAGTAATGCAAGAGGGTTCCCTTTTCTCCGCACCCTCTCCAGCATTTGTTGTCTGTCGATTTGTGGATGATGGACATTCTGATGGATGTGAGGTGATATCTCATTGTAGTTTTGATTTGCATTTCTCTAATAATAAGTGAGGTTGAGCATTGTTTCATGTGCTTTCGGGCCATCTGTATGTCCTCTTTGGTGAGATGTCTATTTAGATCATTTTCCCATTTTTTGATTGAATTGTTCATTTTTCCAATGTTGAGTTGTCTGAGTTGCTTGTAGATTTTGGAGATTAATTCATTGTTATTTCATTTGCTATGATTTTCTCCTATTCTGTGGGTTGTCTGTTCAGCTTTCTTGTAGTTCTTTTGCTGTAAAAAAGCTTTTAAGTTTCATGAGGTCCCACATGTTAATTTTTGGTTTGAATTCCGCTATTCTAGTAGGTGGGTCCTTGAAAATCTTGCTTTGATGTATGTCCTTGAGTGTTTTGCCTATATTCTCCTCTAAGAGTTCTGTGGTTTCTGGTCTTACATTTAGGTCTTTAATCCGTTTTGAGTTGATCTTTGTGTATGGTGTCAGGAAATGTCCCAACTTCATTTTTTCACATGTAGCTGTCCAATTTTCCCAGCACCATTTGTTGAAGAGGCTGTCTTTGTCCCATTCTATATTTTTGCTTCCTTTGTCAGAAATAAGGTACCCATAGGTGCATAGGTTTATCTCTGGGTTCTCTGTCTTGTTCCATTGATCTATATTTCTGTTTTTGTGCCAGTACCGTACTGTCTTGATGACTGTTGCTTTGTAGTATCCAGCTCCGTTCTTCTTTCTCAGGATTGCTTTGGCTATCCGGGGTCTTTTGTGTTTCCATATAAACTGTGTTATTCTTTGGTCTAGTTCTGTGAAGAATGTCATTGGTAGTTTGATAGGGATTGCACTGAATCTGTAGGTGATATTTGGGAGTATGGTCATTTTCACAATATTGATTCTTCCTACTCAGGAACATGGACTATCTCTCCATCTGTTTAAGTCTTCTTTAATTTCTTTCATGAGTGTCTTGTAATTTTGATTTGTTTTTTGTGGGAGCTTTTCGGGCCATCTGTATGTCCTCTTTGGTGAGATGTCTATTTAGATCATTTTCCCATTTTTTGATTGAATTGTTCATTTTTCCAATGTTGAGTTGTCTGAGTTGCTTGTAGATTTTGGAGATTAATTCATTGTTATTTCATTTGCTATGATTTTCTCCTATTCTGTGGGTTGTCTGTTCAGCTTTCTTGTAGTTCTTTTGCTGTAAAAAAGCTTTTAAGTTTCATGAGGTCCCACATGTTAATTTTTGGTTTGAATTCCGCTATTCTAGTAGGTGGGTCCTTGAAAATCTTGCTTTGATGTATGTCCTTGAGTGTTTTGCCTATATTCTCCTCTAAGAGTTCTGTGGTTTCTGGTCTTACATTTAGGTCTTTAATCCGTTTTGAGTTGATCTTTGTGTATGGTGTCAGGAAATGTCCCAACTTCATTTTTTCACATGTAGCTGTCCAATTTTCCCAGCACCATTTGTTGAAGAGGCTGTCTTTGTCCCATTCTATATTTTTGCTTCCTTTGTCAGAAATAAGGTACCCATAGGTGCATAGGTTTATCTCTGGGTTCTCTGTCTTGTTCCATTGATCTATATTTCTGTTTTTGTGCCAGTACCGTACTGTCTTGATGACTGTTGCTTTGTAGTATCCAGCTCCGTTCTTCTTTCTCAGGATTGCTTTGGCTATCCGGGGTCTTTTGTGTTTCCATATAAACTGTGTTATTCTTTGGTCTAGTTCTGTGAAGAATGTCATTGGTAGTTTGATAGGGATTGCACTGAATCTGTAGGTGATATTTGGGAGTATGGTCATTTTCACAATATTGATTCTTCCTACTCAGGAACATGGACTATCTCTCCATCTGTTTAAGTCTTCTTTAATTTCTTTCATGAGTGTCTTGTAATTTTCAGTGTACAGTTCTTTTATTTCTTTGGGTGGATTTATTCCTAGATATTTTACTCTTTTGGTTGCAATGGTGAAGGGGATTGCCTCTTTGATTTCATTTTCTGACTTTTCATTGTTTGTGTGTAGGAATGCCAGTGATTTCTGTGTACTGATTTTGTATCCCGTAACATTGCTGAATTCATTGATTAGTTTTAGTAGTTTTCTAATAGTGTCTTTGGGGTTTTCCATGTATAATATCATGTCATCTGCAAAAAGAGAGAGTTTTACTTCTTCTTTTCCAATCTGGATTCCTTTGATTTCTTGTTCTTCTCTTATTGCTGTTGCTAGAACTTCCAGGACTATGTTGAATAGTAGTGGTGAAAGTGGACACCCCTGTCTTGTTCCTGATCTTAGAGGGAATGCTTTCAGTTTTTCACCGTTGAGGCTAATGTTTGCTGTGTGCCTCTTATTTATGGCTTTCACTGTGTTGAGGTAGGTTCCTTCTATGCCCATTTTTTGAAGAGTTTTTATCATAAATGGGTGTTGTACTCTGTCGAAGGCTTTTTCTGCATCTATTGAGATGATCATGTGATTTTTGTCTCTCAATTTGTTGATCTGGTGTATCACATTGATTGATTTGTGGATGTTGAAGAATCCTTGCATGCCTGGGATCAACCCAACTTGATCATGATGTATGAGCTTTTTGATGTGTTGTTGAATTCTGTTTGCTAGGTTTTTTGTTGAGGATCTTGGCATCTAAGTTCATCAGTGAAATTGGCCTATAATTTTCTTTTTTTGTGTTGTCTTTGCCTGGTTTTGGTATCAGGGTGATGGTGGTCTCATAGAATGTGTTTGGAAGTGTTCCTTCCTGTGCAATTTTTTGGAAGAGTTTTAGAAGGACAGGCATGAGCTCTCGTTCTTTGATTGCTTTGGCTATCCGGGGTCTTTTGTGTTTCCATATAAACTGTGTTATTCTTTGGTCTAGTTCTGTGAAGAATGTCATTGGTAGTTTGATAGGGATTGCACTGAATCTGTAGGTGATATTTGGGAGTATGGTCATTTTCACAATATTGATTCTTCCTACTCAGGAACATGGACTATCTCTCCATCTGTTTAAGTCTTCTTTAATTTCTTTCATGAGTGTCTTGTAATTTTCAGTGTACAGTTCTTTTATTTCTTTGGGTGGATTTATTCCTAGATATTTTACTCTTTTGGTTGCAATGGTGAAGGGGATTGCCTCTTTGATTTCATTTTCTGACTTTTCATTGTTTGTGTGTAGGAATGCCAGTGATTTCTGTGTACTGATTTTGTATCCCGTAACATTGCTGAATTCATTGATTAGTTTTAGTAGTTTTCTAATAGTGTCTTTGGGGTTTTCCATGTATAATATCATGTCATCTGCAAAAAGAGAGAGTTTTACTTCTTCTTTTCCAATCTGGATTCCTTTGATTTCTTGTTCTTCTCTTATTGCTGTTGCTAGAACTTCCAGGACTATGTTGAATAGTAGTGGTGAAAGTGGACACCCCTGTCTTGTTCCTGATCTTAGAGGGAATGCTTTCAGTTTTTCACCGTTGAGGCTAATGTTTGCTGTGTGCCTCTTATTTATGGCTTTCACTGTGTTGAGGTAGGTTCCTTCTATGCCCATTTTTTGAAGAGTTTTTATCATAAATGGGTGTTGTACTCTGTCGAAGGCTTTTTCTGCATCTATTGAGATGATCATGTGATTTTTGTCTCTCAATTTGTTGATCTGGTGTATCACATTGATTGATTTGTGGATGTTGAAGAATCCTTGCATGCCTGGGATCAACCCAACTTGATCATGATGTATGAGCTTTTTGATGTGTTGTTGAATTCTGTTTGCTAGGTTTTTTGTTGAGGATCTTGGCATCTAAGTTCATCAGTGAAATTGGCCTATAATTTTCTTTTTTTGTGTTGTCTTTGCCTGGTTTTGGTATCAGGGTGATGGTGGTCTCATAGAATGTGTTTGGAAGTGTTCCTTCCTGTGCAATTTTTTGGAAGAGTTTTAGAAGGACAGGCATTAGCTTTTCTTTAAATGTTTGGTAGAATTCGCCTGTGAAACCATCTGGCTGTGGGCTTTCATTTTTGGATAGATTTTTGATCACAAAGTCGATTTCTGAGCTTATGATTGGGTTGTTCATAGTTTCTGTTTCTTCGTGGTTCAGTGTTGGAAGATTAATCTTCCCCAAGAAACTGTCCATTTCTTTCAGGTTGTCCAGTATGTTGCCATATAGTTGTTCATAATAGTCTCCTAGAATCCTTTGGATTTCTGCATTATCTCTTGTTGTCTCTCCTTTTTCATTTTTGATTATGTTGATCTGGTTCTTCTCTCTTTTTTTCTTTTTTTTTTTGGGGGGGGAGCGTTGGGATTGGAAGGGAAGAGGACGGGTGGGCCACTTCTATTGGTCTTTCATTTGTCTATTTTCATCCATCTTTGTTCCTTGGCCTGCGTGGGCCTCCCATCGCAGTGGCCTCTGTTGTCGCAGAGCACTGTCTCCAGGCATATGCACTTCAGAGCTTCGGCTTGTTAGTTGGACACATCAGTCCAGCCGCTCCGCGGCATGTGGGATCCTCCCAGGCCAAGGATCGAACCGGCGCCCCTTACACTGCAAGGCAGTGTCCTTACCCACTGGACCACCAGGGGAAACCCTCTCTTTTTCTTGATGAGTCTGGCCAGTGGTTTGTCAATTTTATTTATCTTTTCAAAGAACCAGCTTTTTATTTTATTTTTATTCTTTATTTTAAAGGTTTTACAGAGTTTTGTTGTTTACAGACATGTATGTTCCCAGATCAGTCATATGCATAACCCTAGTCCCCACTCCTCCAGTTCCCCACATCCCACCCCTCCGGACCATCGCCCCATGCCTTTGGGAGCACTCCTATTCCCTTAGCACAATGACAATAGCGATCTTTTCCACACATGACAGTATTCTGTTTGCTAGGTTTTTTGTTGAGGATCTTGGCATCTAAGTTCATCAGTGAAATTGGCCTATAATTTTCTTTTTTTGTGTTGTCTTTGCCTGGTTTTGGTATCAGGGTGATGGTGGTCTCATAGAATGTGTTTGGAAGTGTTCCTTCCTGTGCAATTTTTTGGAAGAGTTTTAGAAGGACAGGCATTAGCTTTTCTTTAAATGTTTGGTAGAATTCGCCTGTGAAACCATCTGGCTGTGGGCTTTCATTTTTGGATAGATTTTTGATCACAAAGTCGATTTCTGAGCTTATGATTGGGTTGTTCATAGTTTCTGTTTCTTCGTGGTTCAGTGTTGGAAGATTAATCTTCCCCAAGAAACTGTCCATTTCTTTCAGGTTGTCCAGTATGTTGCCATATAGTTGTTCATAATAGTCTCCTAGAATCCTTTGGATTTCTGCATTATCTCTTGTTGTCTCTCCTTTTTCATTTTTGATTATGTTGATCTGGTTCTTCTCTCTTTTTTTCTTTTTTTTTTTGGGGGGGGAGCGTTGGGATTGGAAGGGAAGAGGACGGGTGGGCCACTTCTATTGGTCTTTCATTTGTCTATTTTCATCCATCTTTGTTCCTTGGCCTGCGTGGGCCTCCCATCGCAGTGGCCTCTGTTGTCGCAGAGCACTGTCTCCAGGCATATGCACTTCAGAGCTTCGGCTTGTTAGTTGGACACATCAGTCCAGCCGCTCCGCGGCATGTGGGATCCTCCCAGGCCAAGGATCGAACCGGCGCCCCTTACACTGCAAGGCAGTGTCCTTACCCACTGGACCACCAGGGAAGCCCTCTCTTTTTTCTTGATGAGTCTGGCCAGTGGTTTGTCAATTTTATTTATCTTTTCAAAGAACCAGCTTTTTTTTTTAAATTCTTTATTTTAAAGGTTTTACAGAGTTTTGTTGTTCACAGACATGTATGTTCCCAGATCAGTCATATGCATAACCCTGGTCCCCACCCCTCCAGTTACCCCCATCCCACCCCTCCAGACCATCGCCCCATGCCTTTGTGAGCACTCCTATTCCCTTAGCACAATGACAATAGCTATCTTTTCCACACATGACAGTATAGAGAAACAGCTTTTTGTTTAATTTATCTTTACTATTGTTTCTTTTGTTTCTTTTTCATTTATTTCTGCTCTGATCATTATGATTTTTCTTCTTCTGCTAACTTTGGCGTGTTTTTGTTCTTCTTTCTCCAACTGTTTTAAGCATAAGGTTAGGTCATCTGTTTGATATTTTTCTTATTTCCTGAGGTAGGATTGTATTGTTCTAAACTTCCCTCTTAGAACTGCTTTTGCGGTATCCCATAGATTTTGCACTGTCGTGTGTTCATTGTCGTTTTCTTCTAGGAATTTTTTTATTTCTCCTTTGATTTTCTCAGTAATCTGTTTTTTAGGTATGTGTTGTTTAATCTCCATGTGTTTGTGTTTTTAGCAGTTGTATGTCACTAGTTGCTTTTCCCTTGCTGCTTTTAGAATTCTTTGTGTTTAATTTGTGTTAGCTTCATTAATATGTGTCTTGGTGTGTTTCTTCTCAGGTTTTTTCTGTATGATACTCTTTGTGCTTCTTGGACTTGATTGACTATTTCTTTTCCCATGTTGGGGAAATTTTCAACTAGAATCTCTTCAAAACTTTTCTCATATCCTTTCTTTTTTTCTTCTTCTTCTGGAACCTCTATAATCCGAATATTAGTGCATTTTATATTATCCTAGAGGTCTCTGAGGCTATTTTTTACTTAGAAATGTCTCACTTCAGAGCTTGCTTGTTAGTTGGACACATCAGTCCAGCCGCTCCAGCATGTGGGATCCTCCCAGGCCAAGGATCGAACGGCGCCTTACACTGCAAGGCAGTGTCCTTACCCACTGGACCACCAGGAAGCCCTCTCTTTTTTCTTGATGAGTCTGGCCAGTGGTTTGTCAATTTTATTTATCTTTTCAAAGAACCAGCTTTTTTTTTTAAATTCTTTATTTTAAAAGTTTTACAGAGTTTTGTTGTTTACAGACATGTATGTTCCCAGATCAGTCATATGCATAACCCTAGTCCCCACTCCTCCAGTTCCCCACATCCCACCCCTCCGGACCATCGCCCCATGCCTTTGGGAGCACTCCTATTCCCTTAGCACAATGACAATAGCTATCTTTTCCACACATGACAGTATAGAGAAACAGCTTTTTGTTTAATTTATCTTTACTATTGTTTCTTTTGTTTCTTTTTCATTTATTTCTGCTCTGATCATTATGATTTTTCTTCTTCTGCTAACTTTGGCGTGTTTTTGTTCTTCTTTCTCCAACTGTTTTAAGCATAAGGTTAGGTCATCTGTTTGATATTTTTCTTATTTCCTGAGGTAGGATTGTATTGTTCTAAACTTCCCTCTTAGAACTGCTTTTGCGGTATCCCATAGATTTTGCACTGTCGTGTGTTCATTGTCGTTTTCTTCTAGGAATTTTTTTATTTCTCCTTTGATTTTCTCAGTAATCTGTTTTTTAGGTATGTGTTGTTTAATCTCCATGTGTTTGTGTTTTTAGCAGTTGTATGTCACTAGTTGCTTTTCCCTTGCTGCTTTTAGAATTCTTTGTGTTTAATTTGTGTTAGCTTCATTAATATGTGTCTTGGTGTGTTTCTTCTCAGGTTTTTTCTGTATGATACTCTTTGTGCTTCTTGGACTTGATTGACTATTTCTTTTCCCATGTTGGGGAAATTTTCAACTAGAATCTCTTCAAAACTTTTCTCATATCCTTTCTTTTTTTCTTCTTCTTCTGGAACCTCTATAATCCGAATATTAGTGCATTTTATATTATCCTAGAGGTCTCTGAGGCTATCCTCTGCTCTTTTCATTCTTTGACTTGATTCTATTCTTCAGCAGTTACTTCCACCATTCTGTCTTCCAGCCTGCTTATCCAGTCTTCTGTCTCAGATACTCTGCTCTTGATTCCTTCTACAGTGTTTTTAAGTTCAGCAATTGAATTGTTTGTCTCTTTTTGGTGTTTTTTAAGTTCTTGTATTTCTTTATTTAGTGTGTTGGTTGATTCTTGTAATTTCTCTAAAATTCTGTTTTTGGTGTTTTGGATCATCATTACTATCATTCTTCTGAATTCGCTGTCAGAAAGTTTGTCTGAGTCCTCTTTGTTTATTTGAACTTGTGTGTTTGTAGATTGTTCCTTCACTTGTGTGGTATTTCTCTGCCATTTCATTGTTATTATTAATTTTTTAACTAACTTTGTTTGGGGTTTTCTTTTCCCAGACTTTGAGTTACGTCTGTCCGTGTTTATTGTTTGGATGAGGCATCTTGTTCTGGGTGATGCTGGTGCTTGGGTGATGTCAGGGCTTGCATACAAGTGCTTGCCTTTGTTGGAATTCTCGCTGTTTAATGCTCTCTAGTGTTAGATGTTCTCTGGTATTGTAGGGTTTTGGAGTCAGTGCTCCCTCCCTAAAGCCTGTTGCCTGACCAGGGAATGAAGATTTCATGGCTGGTTCATTATGGCATTAAATGGTATTAAAACATATATATGCAAATGTGAAACAGAAGGTATACCTTTGACAAATGGCAATTAAAATATCATGCAAATACTATCTAGCATACTGAATCATGCACCCCAACATATACAGGCATAACATAACCCAAACATTCCAAGAAAAAATGCAGTACAATACGTTAGCACGGTGAAAAGAGAACACCAAGAATGATATCCACCAGTTAATAATCAAACTAACTAGAGCACAAATTGAAGAATAGTGCTAGAGCAGGGTCCCAGCTGGGCATAAGTCATTGAGGACAAAACAGACTAAGAAATATTGTGGGGAAAGGGAAAAAGAGAAAGGGAGGATAAAAGAGAAATATAGAATAGTACTACAAAGTTAAATATAGAGAGATAAAGATTTGTATGTATTAGAGTTTAGTGCTGTAGGAAAAGGGCATCAGAGAAAGCAAAGAAATAGTTGTAGAGGAAGTAGTAATACATTTAAAAATTAAAACAGAGATAAATATATAGAAAAATATAGAGAAACCAAGCAAAAACAATAAAAACAAACAAAACCCCCACTGGACCATAAAAGGCCAATGTGGAACCAGAAGTATATACCAAAATAAAATGTGTGGTTTAAAAAAAAAAAAATTATGTAAACTTGAGTATATTCAGTCTTACTGATAAGATTAGTAGCTTTAATAGAGTTCAATGGAGGAAACAAAGAAACCAGCAAAAAAAAAAAAAAACGGAGGAGGGGGGCTGTGGGGGTTTTGAAAAGGGGAAGAAAACCAGAGAAGTAATGAAAAAAAAAAAGGCAATAAAAAATATAAAAAATAAAATGAAATTTTAAAAAAATCCAGCAGTAGCTCCAGCTCCTGTCAATACGTGAAAATAGTGAATGTTTATGTTCTTCTGTCTCTTGCTGACTATTCAGGAATTATCAGTCTTTTTCTTGCCTCAGGTAGTGGTTGTATCTGAAGGCCTCTTTTACTGCTTGTTAATTTCCACCTATTCCAGAACTAAAAAGGGCCCGCCCAGGTTGGCCCTGGTAGTTTCTTAATCCTTAATCCAAGACCCTTTGTTGCTGGGTGGAGCTAAATTCCCTCCTGCAGTTTGATCTGTGCCAAACTACAGTAGGGATAATGGAGCCTCTCTTACAAAGGTTTTTTGCTGGGTGGAGCTAAATTCCCTCCGAGTGATCTGGCCAACTCAGTAGGATATTAAATACTATCTAGCATACTGAATCATGCAACATATACAGGCATAACATAACCCAAACATTCCAAGAAAAAATGCAGTACAATACGTTAGCACGGTGAAAAGAGAACACCAAGAATGATATCCACCAGTTAATAATCAAACTAACTAGAGCACAAATTGAAGAATAGTGCTAGAGCAGGGTCCCAGCTGGGCATAAGTCATTGAGGACAAAACAGACTAAGAAATATTGTGGGGAAAGGGAAAAAGAGAAAGGGAGGATAAAAGAGAAATATAGAATAGTACTACAAAGTTAAATATAGAGAGATAAAGATTTGTATGTATTAGAGTTTAGTGCTGTAGGAAAAGGGCATCAGAGAAAGCAAAGAAATAGTTGTAGAGGAAGTAGTAATACATTTAAAAATTAAAACAGAGATAAATATATAGAAAAATATAGAGAAACCAAGCAAAAACAATAAAAACAAACAAAACCCCCACTGGACCATAAAAGGCCAATGTGGAACCAGAAGTATATACCAAAATAAAATGTGTGGTTTAAAAAAAAAAAAATTATGTAAACTTGAGTATATTCAGTCTTACTGATAAGATTAGTAGCTTTAATAGAGTTCAATGGAGGAAACAAAGAAACCAGCAAAAAAAAAAAAAAACGGAGGAGGGGGGCTGTGGGGGTTTTGAAAAGGGGAAGAAAACCAGAGAAGTAATGAAAAAAAAAAAGGCAATAAAAAATATAAAAAATAAAATGAAATTTTAAAAAAATCCAGCAGTAGCTCCAGCTCCTGTCAATACGTGAAAATAGTGAATGTTTATGTTCTTCTGTCTCTTGCTGACTATTCAGGAATTATCAGTCTTTTTCTTGCCTCAGGTAGTGGTTGTATCTGAAGGCCTCTTTTACTGCTTGTTAATTTCCACCTATTCCAGAACTAAAAGGCCCGCCCAGGTTGGCCCTGGTAGTTTCTTAATCCTTAATCCAAGACCCTTTGTTGCTGGGTGGAGCTAAATTCCCTCCCTGCAGTTTGATCTGTGCCAAACTACAGTAGGGATAATGGAGCCTCTCTTACAAAGGATTTATTCCCATATGCTCTGTGAGAAATACTATCACAGTGTCCCCAACCCTGCTGCAGGCCACCATCAACCCCTGCCACTGCAGGAGACATCAGAATACTCAGAGGTGAGTCTGGCTCAATCTCATGTAGGATCGCTATTCCCCTCTCCCAGATCTCAGTTCGCACAGTCTCTAGTCCTACTCAGCAGCTCAATGATTGGGTTAATGATAACCTCCTTCAAGGGAAATTGAGTGCCATCTTTCTGAGGACTGCTCAAGGGCACTTCTATCTTAAGGGGGCACTTGGACCCTCTAAAGCAGGTCTGGCTCAAGTCCCTTGTGGGGGTCACTGCTCCTTTCCTGGGTCTTGATGTGCAGCAGGCTTTGCATGTTTGGTCAACCCAGCCTCTCTGGCGGGTATGAGGTTTGACTGTAAAAAGCATGATTGCACCTCTTCTACCATCTTGTTGTGGCTTCTCCTTTGTTCTTCGATGTGGGTTATCTTTTTTGTGATCAGATCCAACCTCCTCCTGTCAATGGTTTTTTAGGAACTTGTTGCAATTCAGGCGATTTTGCAGGAGAGATGAGTGCACGTCCTTCTACGCTGCCATCTTAGCTCCACCACCCCCCCCACCATTTGTCCCATTTCTTTTTGAGTTCTGGGGGCCTAGACATCAGGAGACCACGTCTCAGGCTGTAGAAGTCCTTAGAGCTCACACACTGGGCTCAGCTTGAAGGTGGCATGCCAACAGCCGGTGTGCCAACCAAATGCAGTTGGGGGTTTCTGCCACTGCTGTCATATAGCACATGAAACAGTCCAGACACTCGAGGTTTGAGGCACTGTGAGGGGTTCATTCCATTGTTGTGGTGTGTGTGTGTTTTAAAGAAATATTAGACAGCCTCTTTTGAGGGTGCGGTGACAAGTTGTCCGCCTGACAGCCTAGAAAGTGCAGCTCGCAAATGGAGAGGCAAGTGATGCCCTTGGCATTAGCTCTGTGTGGTTAGAAGCCGGAGAGCAGACTCGGTGATGGAGAGCACTTGGTGGTGAGGTCAGCAGACTCCCAACTTCCCATGCAAACACTGGTGCAGTAAGTTCACTTACACCCTGGAGGAAGCATCCCTTCTTTATGTTTAAAATCTATGAGACATTCAAAATGTGCATGTTTCCATACCAGGAGAAAAATGAACCATTTTCTTCAACGAGAACTGAAGACTTGGATTCTCCACCCACTCCTGTGTCTCTACCCCCATTGATGCCAAAACACACACACACACGTGCCATTCTAAAATACAATGTACTAATAGAAAATTTGAGATATGATAAGACCAACAGACAGGAGATGCCTGTTAGTGAAAACATAGTTGATTACTCACAGTGCCTAAGAAGAGTGGCACGCTGTGCATAAGGGTCCACGTGGGGAGGCACCAGTGTCAATCAGGAAGCAGAAGGGTCAGGAACCTGTGGCAAGAGCCTTTACTGTGCATTTTGTAGGGAAGAACAGCTAAGGAAAATGTCTCACGCATAGCAAGTGGGTTTAGGATTCACTAGTTTGGGTAATTTCAACAGACTCTGGGGCAAAGGGGTGGCCCTGTTGTGATTAAGGAGGAGAATAACCTCCTGGAGTGGTAGAATCCATTACAGGAGGCAGTTCTGGAAGTGGGCCTGGGTAGGTGGGTTTGTATTTGAAAAACATGTTTCCTGGAGGAGAACTCCTGTACATGGAATGCACCTGATGAGTGAGGCACGAGGCCAAGGCCAGGTGACTGGGCCATATTCTTGGGTTGTCTACACTAGGAGTATCTGGCATACATCATGGAAGGCAGATGTGAAAGCACCAAATTGACAGATGTTGGAAACATGCTTATTACACACATACACACACACATGTGCTATAATAGAAGAGCTTTCACAAAAGCTAGAAGCCAGTTTGGATCCTTGCAGTCCTGGTCACAGAGCTTCAGAGACTGCCTTAATAAGGTTCACATAGCTTTTCTTGGCAGGAGACAACCTGAAATGATGAAAAACATGTTGCTTGGCTGATTGCTCTCCCGCCTCCCCATCCCCCGATCTTTTGGACTTAGAAGCTATATGTGGGACCTGCTTTCAGCTCCTGCTCTCCTGTCTGTGTGTCCTCAACTAAGGCTGCTCTATCCAGCAAGTTTTGTGCTGTGGCATGGGCCTTAGCATGATTCTGCATCTTTATAAATTGCCTTAGCGTGATTCTGCATCTTTATAAATTGCCAGTGTGAGAACAGTCGAAGCTCAAGAAGGTAGACAGGAAGCAGAAACCCAAAGATAGTGGCAAACTTGAATCTACTTCCTGGTGTGAAGGGTCATTTGAGACAGAAGATCACAGTTCAGATCTGGGTTCCACAGATCATTGTATGGAACCTTGGGGAAGAGAGGTCTCTGAGCCTATGTAGCGGTGGCCCCTGTTGGAAGCTCTGGTGAGACTTGTGGGAAATGGCTTTTCAGACTAGACAGTGCTCTATCTATGTCTTCCTTTGAAAGGCTCCTGCCCAGGCCTGTAGGAACAGGAAGTTGTGAAGCAATGGACTTGTCTTGACCACCCTTGACTGCTGCTGCTCCTCCTCCCCCTACTGAACCTCCCAACCCCCTCTCTGTTTACCAGGTTATGGAGCCTTCTTGCTGTCCTCCATCTCGGCCTGTCTCTTTGGGACAGACCTTGCTTGCCATCCCACAATTCCATGGCTCATATATGTCTTCCTTCTTCTTGATCCCTTGGATGTGACCTGCCTTGTCTCCATGGGAGTCCTTGTATTTGAAAAACATGTTTCCTGGAGGAGAACTCCTGTACATGGAATGCACCTGATGAGTGAGGCACGAGGCCAAGGCCAGGTGACTGGGCCATATTCTTGGGTTGTCTACACTAGGAGTATCTGGCATACATCATGGAAGGCAGATGTGAAAGCACCAAATTGACAGATGTTGGAAACATGCTTATTACACACATACACACACACATGTGCTATAATAGAAGAGCTTTCACAAAAGCTAGAAGCCAGTTTGGATCCTTGCAGTCCTGGTCACAGAGCTTCAGAGACTGCCTTAATAAGGTTCACATAGCTTTTCTTGGCAGGAGACAACCTGAAATGATGAAAAACATGTTGCTTGGCTGATTGCTCTCCCGCCTCCCCATCCCCCGATCTTTTGGACTTAGAAGCTATATGTGGGACCTGCTTTCAGCTCCTGCTCTCCTGTCTGTGTGTCCTCAACTAAGGCTGCTCTATCCAGCAAGTTTTGTGCTGTGGCATGGGCCTTAGCATGATTCTGCATCTTTATAAATTGCCTTAGCGTGATTCTGCATCTTTATAAATTGCCAGTGTGAGAACAGTCGAAGCTCAAGAAGGTAGACAGGAAGCAGAAACCCAAAGATAGTGGCAAACTTGAATCTACTTCCTGGTGTGAAGGGTCATTTGAGACAGAAGATCACAGTTCAGATCTGGGTTCCACAGATCATTGTATGGAACCTTGGGGAAGAGAGGTCTCTGAGCCTATGTAGCGGTGGCCCCTGTTGGAAGCTCTGGTGAGACTTTTTGGGAAATGGCTTTTCAGACTAGACAGTGCTCTATCTATGTCTTCCTTTGAAAGGCTCCTGCCCAGGCCTGTAGGAACAGGAAGTTGTGAAGCAATGGACTTGTCTTGACCACCCTTGACTGCTGCTGCTCCTCCTCCCCCTACTGAACCTCCCAACCCCCTCTCTGTTTACCAGGTTATGGAGCCTTCTTGCTGTCCTCCATCTCGGCCTGTCTCTTTGGGACAGACCTTGCTTGCCATCCCACAATTCCATGGCTCATATATGTCTTCCTTCTTCTTGATCCCTTGGATGTGACCTGCCTTGACTCCATGGGAGTCCTTGTCCTTCCAGGGAAGAAAGCTACATCTGTTTATGTCTTGTCTTAAGCTTTCTACCTTGTTCACCTCTAACCTCCTCTTATCTCCTGTTACATTATTTTCTGCTTCACTTTCTCCTTTTCTGCTACATTTTCTCCTCCCTCATTCATTCCTTCAGTAGTTTCACGCCTCAAGCTCTGTGCCTGGCACTGGAGTAGACAGTTGTAAAGACTGCACTTTCCTTAAAAGTTCAGATTTGCAATGAGCACCTAAATAAGTGATGGTCTTTCTGGGCATTTCACCTTATGGTACGGGCTGGGATAGAGAATCGTAGAAATTTAGGGTAGAAAGTTAATACCAAGGCCCCAGGATTCAGGGTGACATCAGTGCAAGTACCTTTGGAGCTGGGTCTGCAGGAGGCAAAGGGGTTTGCTGGGCCAAGAAAGTGTGAGGACATTTCAGCCAAGTATGGCCAGCCTTGTAAGGAATGGAGCAGAAGTTTAGCCTTGGTGGACACAGGGCTGGCCTGGGAGCCACAGGAAGCTCAGGCACAGACTAAGCTGGGTGGTGAAGAACCCCAGACTCCACAGTCCAGGATTGGAGATGGATCCTGCAAGTTGTGGGCCTCTGGTGACATGGAGCAGGGGTGTCAGAAGACTGGACGAGATAACCTTACTATTTCCCAGCCCGGTCAGCAGTGTGGCGTGCTTAGGGTGGCAGGCTTGGCACTTGTTTAGAAGAGAAAGGAATAAAGTCACAAAGTCACCATAGTGCTAGTGCTCTTCATGCATCTGCTCATCTATTAGCCATGATGCAGGCCTCGGGTGCTAACACACCTAATCGGGATCCCCACGGGCCAGATGCTGTGCCAGGCTCAAGTGACACTGAGCCAAAGTGACTCAGTCTTCACTCTGATAGTTGTAGAGCCTCATAGGAGGGTCACATGGGACCCCAGGACCGCTTGGCTCAGTGGAGCACAACAGTGACTTTGGCGGAAACCTCCAGAGCTTGTGGGGCACCTCCCAAGGCCCTGGACACAGAATGGCCTTCAGGTCAGGCCAAGAGCTGAAGAGGGCTGAATCGCATGAGCTGTGCATCCAGGCCAAGGGGACCCTCCTGCCAACCACTGAGGAGAGAAAGGGTGAGAGCTGGTTCCCAAAGCCCACCACCTGGAGACAGCAGACAGCCTCAGGGACACAAGGGAGATGTTGAAAACCATAGGACCTTGCAGCCCAATGCTTTAGCCTTTATCATTTCTTTCTCTCTCTTTTTTTTTGTAGCTGGAGGTGAGGGTGTTTAAGAACTGAGTTTTCAGAGGAGGGCTTCTCTGGTGGTCAAGTGGATAAAGAGTACGCTTTGCACTGCAAGGGGCATTGGTTCAATCCCTGCCTGGGAAGATCCCACGTACCGTGGTGCCCTCTCGGGTTCTGCTTCCATTGTCCATGGAGAACCGGCCTTCACTCTACTAGAAGGACTATGGCGTGGATAACTGGTTTTGTTGTCATCGATGGCACCTCACACTCAACCATTTTCTCCTCTGAAAACTCAGTTCTTTTTGCATATATATACATATTTTAATTTTGGCCTCTTTTTACTGGTTTTTTTATTCATTTATTTTCATCCATCTTTATTCTTCAGCCTATGTGGGCCTCCCATTGCAGTGGCCTCTCTCACTGCAGAGCACTGGCTCTGGGCCCATCCATGCGTTACAGTTTCTGTTTTTTGGTATTTTTGTCACTACTGTTATGTAAGCAGTGCTCTTACAGGGCAGGGTGTCAGAAGACTGGACGAGATAACTTACTATTTCCCAGCCCGGTCAGCAGTGTGGCGTGCTTAGGGTGGCAGGCTTGGCACTTGTTTAGAAGAGAAAGGAATAAAGTCACAAAGTCACCATAGTGCTAGTGCTCTTCATGCATCTGCTCATCTATTAGCCATGATGCAGGCCTCGGGTGCTAACACACCTAATCGGGATCCCCACGGGCCAGATGCTGTGCCAGGCTCAAGTGACACTGAGCCAAAGTGACTCAGTCTTCACTCTGATAGTTGTAGAGCCTCATAGGAGGGTCACATGGGACCCCAGGACCGCTTGGCTCAGTGGAGCACAACAGTGACTTTGGCGGAAACCTCCAGAGCTTGTGGGGCACCTCCCAAGGCCCTGGACACAGAATGGCCTTCAGGTCAGGCCAAGAGCTGAAGAGGGCTGAATCGCATGAGCTGTGCATCCAGGCCAAGGGGACCCTCCTGCCAACCACTGAGGAGAGAAAGGGTGAGAGCTGGTTCCCAAAGCCCACCACCTGGAGACAGCAGACAGCCTCAGGGACACAAGGGAGATGTTGAAAACCATAGGACCTTGCAGCCCAATGCTTTAGCCTTTATCATTTCTTTCTCTCTCTTTTTTTTTGTAGCTGGAGGTGAGGGTGTTTAAGAACTGAGTTTTCAGAGGAGGGCTTCTCTGGTGGTCAAGTGGATAAAGAGTACGCTTTGCACTGCAAGGGGCATTGGTTCAATCCCTGCCTGGGAAGATCCCACGTACCGTGGTGCCCTCTCGGGTTCTGCTTCCATTGTCCATGGAGAACCGGCCTTCACTCTACTAGAAGGACTATGGCGTGGATAACTGGTTTTGTTGTCATCGATGGCACCTCACACTCAACCATTTTCTCCTCTGAAAACTCAGTTCTTTTTGCATATATATACATATTTTAATTTTGGCCTCTTTTTACTGGTTTTTTTATTCATTTATTTTCATCCATCTTTATTCTTCAGCCTATGTGGGCCTCCCATTGCAGTGGCCTCTCTCACTGCAGAGCACTGGCTCTGGGCCCATCCATGCGTTACAGTTTCTGTTTTTTGGTATTGTTTTTGCATGTCAACATGACTTGTTATGTAAAAACATTATATGTAATAAAAACTATGCATTCGCACCAGATTTACAAAAAGCATATGATAAATTGGGACATAATTTAAATGCTTTCTGTCCCTCCTTCTTTCTCTCTTTCTCCCACTCTTCCTCTTTCTTTAGAAAGTAGGTCTCAAAATAGAACTCTGTGGAATTTTAGTGAGTTTGTGTTCTCTGATTTGGAGACACCTTTCTCAAAGGGCACTATGGTCAGTGTAAGGCCATTTACAATTTAAACTCAAACTTATTTTCATTTTAGGAATTCTTTAAAAATTTATGAAACTATGAAAGCATTTGAAATCACACTGATTCTGTTTCCAAACCAGGTTTAACAAATAATATTTTACAACAGGGATGAATCTTTTAGTTAACTCAGTCCGTCTTTTTGATTGATTTGATGTTGAATCCAGTTCTAAACACATTTAATTTGGCTAGATAATTGTCTCAGCACTTGAGACGTAAAGGCATAAATCAGAATGAGAGTCATGTAGCGCAGAATGGGAAAAAGATTCAAACTCAGGGTTTCCACTTTGAGAAGTGTCATCATTTTGTATAAAATGCCACGCTAGCTAATTGCCATGCCTGGGCCATTCTGGGAAGGTTTCCTAGAGGAGGTGTTGGTTAATCTGGGGCTGTGAGATTCATACGAGTTCAATAGTTGGAGAGAAATAGTAAGAGGCTCACAGTCACGGGAAACCTTTGTTATAAAGAAAGGCTACAAAGTATAGTGTGTGATGCATTTAATTTGATGTATTACAACAGTCCATGAATATAGGAGGGCCAAATTCACACAGGTCTTCTTCCTGTGCTGAAGAGCTTGGACTTTGTCACAGTTAGTAAAGAAAATCATCAATTCAGAATACTGATTGTCCTCCTCTAGCATATGCAAATATGCCTAATAGATGTGTGTGTATGGAGAAATTTTGATGCCCATGTAAGGTGAATGGCTCTCTTTCTGACCAGTCTCAACTCTGGTGTGTTGAAAGTATGTTCTACTGTTGAGCAAGCACCCTTTCAGTCCTGTCATGTTCCTGTTTTTCAAAAAAGAAAATCTGTGCTGTTCGATAATGAACATCATTCACCCAGAGAATGTCCACAGGGAGTTTGCTTCAAACCAGTTGCTTCATTCAAAGGTCTGGATATGGGAAAACAGATAAAAGAAAAGTAACGAAAAGCAAAAGCTATGTGGATTGGGAATTTTTCTAGGCTTTTCTCCCAGGAGGCCAAAGTCAGTCCTCTCTGAGAAACTGCAGCCCTTTGCCCTTGGGCTTGGCCTCGTGGTGTGCGCACCCCTGGCTGTGGGCAGGTGGCACAGGCGGCAGGGCTGTGATAGCCATGTGCAGCCCCATGGCAGGGTCTCTCTCCAGGACTCATTCCATGCACTTTGAAAACCTAGTCTCACTAAAAGGCGAGGAGTCTGGAAGATGCTTGCAAAATGTTTCAAATGTTCTAAAGACAAAGGTATGAAGTAAGAATAACGAAAAATTGTATGGACTGTCATGGTAATTCTTCAGGTTGTCCTCAGCCAGACACCTGGTTGTTTTTCAAATTGCTAGAACCCAAACCTTCTTCCTTAAATATATATTTAGCATTTGTTTCTTTTTTTTTTTTTTTTTAGCATTTGTTTCTTGATTGCTTTGGGCTCCATAACTTTATCCTTATGAATATTTGGAACCCAGAATGCTTCTATATCTTTAGTAAAATATAAAAATAGACCCAGTCTACTGTCTTATCTGGGGAGCTAGGTGTTGTATTAATCTTATTGCCAGGGGAAATTTCTCCTTCCAGACAGCATGTTTCCTATTCTTGAAGAGGAAACCCAGGAATAGCTTGTGTTTCCCTTTTTTCCTTGCCTGCTGAGAAGCACGTAATTATGTTGTACAGTAGTTTGCCATTTCTGTCTTTAGCCTAGCTCTTCTTGTAAAGCTGTTCCACCCCTTTCTACTTGAACTTTGTACTTTTTAAACCCGTTTTAGTGATTTTTCTTTTAGTACCTGTGCTTCTTTGTATAAGTCATCCCAATAACATGTAGATTTTTAAAAAATACACACTAAGGAATTAGTTTCCCACATAAGCATGGTCTGATGAGTATCTCCTGCTCCTATCATATCATAGCCAGATCATTTTTTCATGAATGGTGGGACAAGGTATTCAAGAAGCAGGTGGAATAAGAAGAGAAGAAAAGAACAAGCATGAGGAAGGAGGGAGAAATGTCCCTAATCAAATATTGTCTTCAAAACTAAATTACTTGTTCCCTGAAGAGGTGGACCTGAAATTCCTGTATTAAGAGTTTCTTTCTACTTCCATTTCATATGAGCGTGTCAAATATCTTGAAATCAACCAGTTCAGAAGTCAGGACAATAATTACAACCATGTAAGGAGTCTTAATATATGCCAAGCACTGGAGGTTTTGCCTTGTAGACTCATAGAGTGAGTCCCCTAATACATACCTTCTAAGTGCCAACTTCAAAAGATGTGAATGTATTGTACCCCTGTTACAGTACAGTACATATTATATAGCCAATTGTGTTAGTTGGATACCTAGGTTAACTGCATTGAACCTTGGAAGAAATTGGATTTAAGAACTCTTTGGAATTGAACTTGTTTGTATGTAAGGAACTTACTGTACTTAATTCTCATTACGTCCAGCAGATTTGAGGCTAAGGAAGGCTAAATCCTTTGCTGTAAGGCCCTCCAAAAGTGGTTGAGTCGGGTGCGCACACCTAGATGTGCCCCTAACAATTTACCCAAGACAGGAGTGTGCAAGGCCATGAGATTAACAGCTTAACAAGGTGGCTGTATAGGAGATCAATAAATATGTGTGTGGTATCAGTGAAGACTAAATATTAGTAGAGTGATCCAATGTGGTGATTATCGATATAGGATGCAAAGTTAGGTTGAATTTCTACTTAATACATCGCCTTAGGACAAGTATTGCCCAAGCAATATTTCTCTTATACTGATGCTAAAAGTATTATTTCTTGCAATATTTGAAGTACATTTATCTTACAATTACTGATCCTTGTGATATTTGAGATATACCTTTTCATTGTTTGTGAGAAATTCACTATTAACTGGTCATTTTATGTTTTCTCAAGTAATCTAAAACATGAATAAATGTATTGATAGAATGGTGGCATACCTGTGCTTCTTTGTATAAGTCATCCCAATAACATGTAGATTTTTAAAAAATACACACTAAGGAATTAGTTTCCCACATAAGCATGGTCTGATGAGTATCTCCTGCTCCTATCATATCATAGCCAGATCATTTTTTCATGAATGGTGGGACAAGGTATTCAAGAAGCAGGTGGAATAAGAAGAGAAGAAAAGAACAAGCATGAGGAAGGAGGGAGAAATGTCCCTAATCAAATATTGTCTTCAAAACTAAATTACTTGTTCCCTGAAGAGGTGGACCTGAAATTCCTGTATTAAGAGTTTCTTTCTACTTCCATTTCATATGAGCGTGTCAAATATCTTGAAATCAACCAGTTCAGAAGTCAGGACAATAATTACAACCATGTAAGGAGTCTTAATATATGCCAAGCACTGGAGGTTTTGCCTTGTAGACTCATAGAGTGAGTCCCCTAATACATACCTTCTAAGTGCCAACTTCAAAAGATGTGAATGTATTGTACCCCTGTTACAGTACAGTACATATTATATAGCCAATTGTGTTAGTTGGATACCTAGGTTAACTGCATTGAACCTTGGAAGAAATTGGATTTAAGAACTCTTTGGAATTGAACTTGTTTGTATGTAAGGAACTTACTGTACTTAATTCTCATTACGTCCAGCAGATTTGAGGCTAAGGAAGGCTAAATCCTTTGCTGTAAGGCCCTCCAAAAGTGGTTGAGTCGGGTGCGCACACCTAGATGTGCCCCTAACAATTTACCCAAGACAGGAGTGTGCAAGGCCATGAGATTAACAGCTTAACAAGGTGGCTGTATAGGAGATCAATAAATATGTGTGTGGTATCAGTGAAGACTAAATATTAGTAGAGTGATCCAATGTGGTGATTATCGATATAGGATGCAAAGTTAGGTTGAATTTCTACTTAATACATCGCCTTAGGACAAGTATTGCCCAAGCAATATTTCTCTTATACTGATGCTAAAAGTATTATTTCTTGCAATATTTGAAGTACATTTATCTTACAATTACTGATCCTTGTGATATTTGAGATATACCTTTTCATTGTTTGTGAGAAATTCACTATTAACTGGTCATTTTATGTTTTCTCAAGTAATCTAAAACATGAATAAATGTATTGATAGAATGGTGGCACATGAAAAATGTGGAAGGACTTCCAGAAAACTTTTGTCCTCTGTGGTCAGCCTCGCTCACTCAGCCTCTTGGGCGCTGAGCCAGGTCAGGCCTGGGTGCCATCAGAATCCCTTGACTTAATTCTCATTTCCAGTCTCTATAGTCTGGTCAACTTGAGGCATGTGTAGCCTCCCTGAGTTTGCCATATGCTAAGTCCTGGAACCTGCCAAGAACCTGGGGGCCTTACTTGGGTGCTTCCTGACTTTGGCTGAGTGTGAATATCATGTGAGGGTCTTATGAAACTTTTGATGCGCAGCTCCCAGCCTTAGACCCATTCTGTCAGACCAGATATGAGTGTGGTTACATGCTTCCACTTGATCCCCATGTGCCTCCTGGGTTGTGAGCCTCGCCAGATGTATTGGACCTCTGAAGTCTTGGTGAAGACCCTTCAACAGTGTTTTCGGCCCCTCCTAGCCCCTGTAGGAGTGACCTTACACCTATTAAGACGTGCCTGTGACTCTCCTTTTCTATCAGCATCTCCTTGCCTTGCAAACTAGCTGTAGTGGATTCCTGCTCAAGCTGCAAGGACGCTGTGTGTTGTATTCTCTCAATGGCTCCAGTGGTAAAGAATCTGCTTGCAGTGCAGGAGATGCAGCAGATGCGGGTTCAATCCCTGAGTCAGGAAGATCCCCTGGAGGAGGAATGACAACCCATCCCAGTATTCTTGCCTGGAGAATCTCATGGGCAGAGGAGCCTGGCAGGTACAGTCCTTAGGGTAGCAAAGAGTTGGACACAGTTGAGCACGCACTCACACATAGCAGTCTGTCTAGGCCATGCCACTGCCTTTTCCTCTAACCTTGATAATTTGAGCCCAGAAATGTTTAATAAAAATCTAAAAGACTCCTAGGAAGACCATCTTTTTTCTCGGTTGGCCATATGCTAACAGAACTGGCCTCCTCTTCCCTGGGGTTTGAGGCACCCCATAACAGAAAGAGAGGGAGCTCTGAGTGATGGAAATATCTGTATCTGATGAAATAAAGTCATCAGGCCTGCAGTGCCACAGGGCCCAAGAGTACCCTTCTGAACTGGGCCCTGGAGAGGCTGGGAGCCCGTGGAGTCCTGGCCTCCTCATGCCATGATGTAGCGTAGATGTCCTTTAGAACTCTGTGGAAGAATCTTACTGAGTTCTCTCTTCCTCCTGCCTCCACAGGCATTTTTCATTATGTTTGCAATATTCACAGACAGAATTTCATTATGTTTTGGTCTTTGTTAGATAAAAGTGCAAAATCCTTGCATAGCTTAGCCCTGAATTTGTAAAGTTGGATACAAAACCATCATATGCGTGACCACTGCTTTAGGTGCCCACTTTGCTCTGTATGTTCTGTTGAGCTATTAGAATTTTAACTGATTGCTTAATGGAAAGAAAATTATTCATTTTGCAGAGAGCCTATTACATTTCCCATGCTTTAACCTGGGTGTTTAAAAATTCAGATTCTCAGACGACATTTTGTTGCTTTTTGCATTTTAATTATCATGGAGCCTTTAAGAGAGTTCAGTCATTAAGTAATAATCAGAAGCTGATTGCTTAAACTCTACAAAGTGTTTGCTTTTAAAAACCTCAGTCCCAGATAATAAATAGTGTGAGTTTATCAAAGCATGTTCCATATCCTTTTCCCTTCTATTTTGATTCAGATGTGTAACAATTTCTACCTGCTGATTTAAATTGGCCCTAAGAACGCCTTTTGTGTTAAGCCCACTCACAGCTAGGAGGAACCAGCATCAATCTGACAATAGAATAATATTATCTCCCAACTAAACAGAGCCAAAAAGCCAATGGGACAAATTGTTCTGTCAATAATCCAAAGCCAAAACTGCGTGGTCTCCTGCTATTTTTAGAACTTGTGGGGAAAAGAATCCTCCTCATTCTACAAACGATCCAATTAAATCTGAAGTCAGCCACTGGGAAGCTCAGTGTTCCCTTTGAGCACCATTTTGGATACCAGCGTTCTTTTTATTACAACAGAAATCGAAACCCACAAAAGCGATGGTCTTTCAAAAACGAATAAGTTTTTTTGCCACCTTTTTATGCTAACAGAACTGGCCTCCTCTTCCCTGGGGTTTGAGGCACCCCATAACAGAAAGAGAGGGAGCTCTGAGTGATGGAAATATCTGTATCTGATGAAATAAAGTCATCAGGCCTGCAGTGCCACAGGGCCCAAGAGTACCCTTCTGAACTGGGCCCTGGAGAGGCTGGGAGCCCGTGGAGTCCTGGCCTCCTCATGCCATGATGTAGCGTAGATGTCCTTTAGAACTCTGTGGAAGAATCTTACTGAGTTCTCTCTTCCTCCTGCCTCCACAGGCATTTTTCATTATGTTTGCAATATTCACAGACAGAATTTCATTATGTTTTGGTCTTTGTTAGATAAAAGTGCAAAATCCTTGCATAGCTTAGCCCTGAATTTGTAAAGTTGGATACAAAACCATCATATGCGTGACCACTGCTTTAGGTGCCCACTTTGCTCTGTATGTTCTGTTGAGCTATTAGAATTTTAACTGATTGCTTAATGGAAAGAAAATTATTCATTTTGCAGAGAGCCTATTACATTTCCCATGCTTTAACCTGGGTGTTTAAAAATTCAGATTCTCAGACGACATTTTGTTGCTTTTTGCATTTTAATTATCATGGAGCCTTTAAGAGAGTTCAGTCATTAAGTAATAATCAGAAGCTGATTGCTTAAACTCTACAAAGTGTTTGCTTTTAAAAACCTCAGTCCCAGATAATAAATAGTGTGAGTTTATCAAAGCATGTTCCATATCCTTTTCCCTTCTATTTTGATTCAGATGTGTAACAATTTCTACCTGCTGATTTAAATTGGCCCTAAGAACGCCTTTTGTGTTAAGCCCACTCACAGCTAGGAGGAACCAGCATCAATCTGACAATAGAATAATATTATCTCCCAACTAAACAGAGCCAAAAAGCCAATGGGACAAATTGTTCTGTCAATAATCCAAAGCCAAAACTGCGTGGTCTCCTGCTATTTTTAGAACTTGTGGGGAAAAGAATCCTCCTCATTCTACAAACGATCCAATTAAATCTGAAGTCAGCCACTGGGAAGCTCAGTGTTCCCTTTGAGCACCATTTTGGATACCAGCGTTCTTTTTATTACAACAGAAATCGAAACCCACAAAAGCGATGGTCTTTCAAAGAAGGAACAGAGGGCCTGGAATCACTGGTAACTGGCGTCACACAGGTCAGCCGGCGGTTCCGGCAAGCTGCGTCACCACCTGCATGGAGTTGCAGACATGGTTTGACCTCATTAGCGAAGAATACAGAAAATCCTTCAACTCTGACTTAACTGTCATTGAATATTACCAAAGCCTTCAGTTCTGTTCACCTTTCTTTCTTGGTGAGCTCAGTGTCCAGAGTGGGAACTTGGAGGTTTGGGGAGTGAAACCACTCTAATTTAATAGATGAACACTGTGAACAGACCTGAAATAAAGCTGAGCATTGATATGTCTTTATGCAGCCTAGAGCACTGATAGCTTTTGGAGTCTGCCTGCCCTTTCATAAAGGTGTAGCATCTTTACAATCTTAGGCTATGAATTTTGAGTTTAGGATGAAGGTAGAGAGACTGTCCTCTAATCTTTGAATGAGAAAGCCTAAATTAAAATGCAAACAGTTTTCTAGGTGGAATTCTTGCAAACAGTTTGCCAGAATCCTATCCCTCCTGGTCCCTCACTGCCAGATCCACCCCAGGGTAAGGCAAGTGAGGCAGTCTCCCAGGGACCAAACTTAAGAGGCTGACCCGAAATTCCACAGTCGAGGTAAACACCATCCTAGCACGACATTAAAGAAAAATCTAAGTAACAGCAAAACATTCAAGATGAATGGGGACTATCTCACAATGTTCGTAAATCATATGTCTGGCAAGCCCGTCTGGATCCTTTCTTAAGGTCTTACCAGGCTAAAATCAGGGTGTTGGGGCTGCGGCTGTCAGCTCCTAAAAGCTGGGCACTCCTCCCAGCTCCCTGTTCGCTGGCAGAATACGGCTCCTGGCTGTTGCAGGATCGAGGTCTCCACTTTCCTGCCAGGTGCTCCCTTCATCTTCAAGCCAGCAGTGACACACTGAGCTCTTCTCAGGCTCCAGGGGGTATGACTTACCCTACCACCTGCCCTTCTGTCTTTTAGGACCTCATGTGATAACACCGGGTCCACTCGCATATTCCTGGATAATCTCCTTATTTGTATGTCAGCTGCTGAATAACTTTAGTCACATCTGCAAGGCCTCTTTTATCATCTAACAAAACCACAGGCTGACACCAGAAGGTGAAGGTCATGGGACACAGCCAATCATTTGTACTTCTCACTGGTGCTTCAGGGACAACCATCCTTAGTGCTTTCTTGGCTTCTGCCTCCCAAGGTATTTGGAAAGAGCAGGGTCAGCTGTTTAGAAACCCAGGGCTATTCCTTAGGAGTCTGAAAGCCCTCTTGTAGAATTGGACTGACGTAAGTATTCTTGGGAAAACAAGGAAAAGCATCTGAGTACCAAGACCAGGAGCCCGTTGAATAGCTGAAATAAAGCTAAAAAGCATTGATATGTCTTTATGCAGCCTAGAGCACTGATAGCTTTTGGAGTCTGCCTGCCCTTTCATAAAGGTGTAGCATCTTTACAATCTTAGGCTATGAATTTTGAGTTTAGGATGAAGGTAGAGAGACTGTCCTCTAATCTTTGAATGAGAAAGCCTAAATTAAAATGCAAACAGTTTTCTAGGTGGAATTCTTGCAAACAGTTTGCCAGAATCCTATCCCTCCTGGTCCCTCACTGCCAGATCCACCCCAGGGTAAGGCAAGTGAGGCAGTCTCCCAGGGACCAAACTTAAGAGGCTGACCCGAAATTCCACAGTCGAGGTAAACACCATCCTAGCACGACATTAAAGAAAAATCTAAGTAACAGCAAAACATTCAAGATGAATGGGGACTATCTCACAATGTTCGTAAATCATATGTCTGGCAAGCCCGTCTGGATCCTTTCTTAAGGTCTTACCAGGCTAAAATCAGGGTGTTGGGGCTGCGGCTGTCAGCTCCTAAAAGCTGGGCACTCCTCCCAGCTCCCTGTTCGCTGGCAGAATACGGCTCCTGGCTGTTGCAGGATCGAGGTCTCCACTTTCCTGCCAGGTGCTCCCTTCATCTTCAAGCCAGCAGTGACACACTGAGCTCTTCTCAGGCTCCAGGGGGTATGACTTACCCTACCACCTGCCCTTCTGTCTTTTAGGACCTCATGTGATAACACCGGGTCCACTCGCATATTCCTGGATAATCTCCTTATTTGTATGTCAGCTGCTGAATAACTTTAGTCACATCTGCAAGGCCTCTTTTATCATCTAACAAAACCACAGGCTGACACCAGAAGGTGAAGGTCATGGGACACAGCCAATCATTTGTACTTCTCACTGGTGCTTCAGGGACAACCATCCTTAGTGCTTTCTTGGCTTCTGCCTCCCAAGGTATTTGGAAAGAGCAGGGTCAGCTGTTTAGAAACCCAGGGCTATTCCTTAGGAGTCTGAAAGCCCTCTTGTAGAATTGGACTGACGTAAGTATTCTTGGGAAAACAAGGAAAAGCATCTGAGTACCAAGACCAGGAGCCCCTGTGGTCAGGAGATAGGCTCTATTGTTCATTTCCCCAGTAGGCAGCGAGAAACGTGGCCCGTGGGAAGCACTCTGGACATGCTTGTTTGACGAAATGAATGGGCAAATGGCTCCATCCATCTGGATCATCTTCTGTTAGGAATCTTTGAACTGACACTTGTAGTCACCATTTTCTACTGGCCATTTCCATATTCCCTCCAATGCTGGAAGGCATCTTCCACTTGCCCAGGCTCTCTGTGAGCAGTAATCATCATAAATAGTTTCTTTGAGAGCTGGGTGGAATGTTTGTCTAAAAAAAATGCCTTCTTTTTCCTAATCACCAGTGCCAACAGATGCATCTGTTTCTCCTTCCCATCACCCCTCACGTGTCCCAGTCTTGCACTAATGGCTTCAAATGACTGTGCCAGGATTAGAAATGAAATTGATGTACTGGGATCTGTTGTTAAGTATAAGAATCTGCTACATTTTATTTTAACTTGTTGATTGATCAGCTGTTTATAAAATCTCTCAATTTTCCATTGACTGCTAGGATGAGATTTACAGAACTTGATATTTATTCCCGTGCTATCAGTGTTTGTGTGCACACGTGCACACACACACACACTCTCTCTCTCTTACACTCCATTCCTTAGTCCATGGAGAACTAACTGGCTACAGTTTCAAAGAGGAGCTCCCAGGAGGTAACATTACCCAGCAATGTTCTGTGTGGTTTTTACTAGATCTATACTTTTTTCTTTCTGTGTTTTTAATCAATGTCATTCTGTGTACTCGGAATCTGAAACAACAGTAGGAGTATGTAAATCCAGGAGAAAAGGTGGATAGATGTGTCAGGCTCAGTGGATGAGAAAATTCTAGTCTCGTGGAAGACATTTCCTTTGTCATATATTATTTATGGGATGATGAGTTACAGTTTAGACATTGTAATCTGTTTTTATCTCATCTTCTGAGTGTGGTTAGTGTGAATTCTTAGAGATCTGCATTAACCCTTGGTATAGTGTTGAGCAGAATTCCTCAGAGCCTGCTGACAAGAATACTTCTGACTGGTTGGCCAGACACTTCCATCCAATGTACTCTGCACATGGTCTCTGACAGCCTCAATCATCAGAGTCCCTGGACCGAAGGCTCATCCACTCTCTCAACCACATCCAAGAGCATATGACCCACAGTCAGAAGAGGGTGTGGAAGAAGGTGAAGGAAAGTTGGTGCCAGGCCACACCAAGGTTCTGCCTGAAACTCAGGCATGCAACTCTTTTTTTTTTTTTTTTTTTTTTATTAATTTATTTTGGGCGGGGGTTGGGTTAGGGAGGGAGGGGAGCAGGCGGGGCGGGTCACTTCTCTTGGTCTTTCATTTCTCTATTTTCATCCGTCTTTGTTCTTTGGCTCCTGCGGGCCTCCCATCGCAGTGGCGTCTGTTGTCGCAGAGCGCCGGCTCTGGGCGCATGCGCCCCAGAGCTCTGGCTCGGTGATTGGACACATCGGTCCAGCCGCTCCGCGGCACGTGGGATCTTCCCAGGCCAGGGATCGAACAGGCGCCCCTTGCACTGCAAGGCGGTGTCCTTATCCACTGGACCACCAGGGGAAGCCCCGGCATGCAACTCTTAACTCCCAGACCATGCTAGATAGTGGGGGCAATTTTAAGGAAGAAAACTAAGCACTGTAACAATAATACTTTCTTTGGAACTCAGTCAGCTTAGCTACATGTGAGGGGAAATGTCAAATGAAATGTACCCAGAGACCTGCTTTCTCTCCCTGCTGATCACAGGTCATCGTAGTCAGACGGGATCTGAGCGGTGACCTGGGAGGCGTACTTATCATGTCACATAACATCACGCGATTCTTGGACAGTGGGTTCTTCTAAAACGTGCACTTAATGTTATATATCCAAGATGAATTAAAACTACCAGGACTCATTTGCATGAATCCGTTTCTAACAAAGGCCCACAGTATAGTTACTTCTCAGCCTCCAGCTGACACACCACCATGCATCTGGCGCTCCTCTTTCTCAGGCTTGAAAGTTGCTGATTGAAAGCGAAAAGAGAAGCCTCGCAGACTCAGCTCACTCCTCATCACCATCACTCTTGTCTCCGGGTGCAGATGGGAGCTTGCAAAAGGTGCTTCTCTTAGCAGGAGGCATCACAATGTTTCCGGTGTGTGTGTGTGTGTGTGTGTGTGTGTCTGTGTATGGGAAGTTGGCTTGAAGTCGCAAAGCTCGCAGAAGTGCAGCGGGTGCTGGCGGTTGTTCAGGCAGGCAATGAAATGTAAGCTAGCCTGTAATACAAGCTCCTGGGAATGCAGAGGATCCCTGGCCATTAGGCATTCTCCTCGTGTTTCACATAAATGCATCCTGTTCTCGGAGAGGATGAGCAGTACGTTTTGCACTGGCTCATTCAAATTGAATGTTGGTAAAAGGAGAGTTCTGAGCAAACACAACAGTCTGGCATCTCTGAAGACAGGAGCAAGGTTAAGCTGTCAACCGTGGTCTCTGTGGTGTATTGGAGGTTTATTTGCTGGCCCCATGCACACCCAGGCAAGTTGCTAACAGGCTCAGTTAGGATGCCCGATGCCTGCACTGCTCAGGAACCCAGCCAGCTTTACCCCGGCTCTTCCTGGCTATAAAGTTCAAGGCTTCCTCCATGGCTTCACCTGTTGTCCCTGAGCATGGCGTGGATCATGTTTTGCTGGAAGATAAAGCTCGTCTGGAGAGGCAGTCTGCATTCTCTTTCGCTTTTGTTCTTTATCAAGGCGGCAGCTTTAACGTTGTCACAGCGAGGGTGAGGAGAGCGAGCCTGTAGAGAGCTTTTGGCAACATGCTTTTTTCCATTAGTTTCCACAGGAGCAGAGCAGCCCCAGCAGCGGTGCGCGCTTGCTCCCTGGTCATGTGCTGTGAGGAATAAAGCCACCGTAGGGCAGTGAACCTGAACTTGGCCCGTTCATCCATACTGCATTGAGTGATTGCATGCAGTGGAGTCAAATGCCACTTGGGGGTGAAGAGCACGCATCATCTTGCATTCCTGCTGGAAAGAGTAGAAAAGACCGGTGACAGAATCTGGGAATTTAAAGGTAAAGCATGCCGTGGGTGCTGTGTTGGAGGCACGTCTGGGCCGAGGGGAGATGGCCCGGGGAAATAGGGGGTTATGTTTCACTTTCTTGGAAATGATAGGTTCCTTGGGTTTTCTTGGCCAGTGGTTCAGGAGAAGAAGGGGACAGATTTCTCTTCGCTGCTGGGAGAAGCTACTTTTATACACAAGGATGACTCTTCTCGTCCCCAAGTTCTCAGAGCTGTCTGGGACTTCCGGCAATCCTCATGGAAAGAAAAGTTCCGGTCCTAGAAACTGAGGCGTACCCACACCCTTTGTGGTCTCTGTTTTCTTTCTGAGGAAGTCTCATCTTGAATTCATTTGTTTTTTTGAAGTACTGGTTCCGTTTGTTTTTCCAAAATCTAATGAGACACGGCTTTCAGTGCTACAGAAAAGCCTGAGAAGTGAAACATTTGCCTTAGGTTCGTTTCTAAAAGCTTATGTTCTGACTGTCATCCCTTTGGGGAGTATCTTGACGAGAGGGTGAAGTTCTAAGTTAGAACATGTCATCTGCCTAATGAAATTTAGGACCATTTTTTGTAAATCATTGTTCCATGTATTAGCTTTCTGTTTAAGCTTTGTGAAGCAACCAGTTATCTCTTGGCAGTGTGTGTTCTCTGCAAGTTATTGATGAATTTTGCAACTGGAAATGTAGCCCTTGTCTAGTAAATCTCCTGTCCAGGTCTCGAGCTGTTTTACAAGCAACATTAAAAATGGAACGCTAGATTTTTAATTAAATTTAGGGTGGATCATGTTTTGCTGGAAGATAAAGCTCGTCTGGAGCAGTCTGCATTCTCTTTCGCTTTTGTTCTTTATCAAGGCGGCAGCTTTAACGTTGTCACAGCGAGGGTGAGGAGAGCGAGCCTGTAGAGAGCTTTGGCAACATGCTTTTTTCCATTAGTTTCCACAGGAGCAGAGCAGCCCCAGCAGCGGTGCGCGCTTGCTCCCTGGTCATGTGCTGTGAGGAATAAAGCCACCGTAGGGCAGTGAACCTGAACTTGGCCCGTTCATCCATACTGCATTGAGTGATTGCATGCAGTGGAGTCAAATGCCACTTGGGGGTGAAGAGCACGCATCATCTTGCATTCCTGCTGGAAAGAGTAGAAAAGACCGGTGACAGAATCTGGGAATTTAAAGGTAAAGCATGCCGTGGGTGCTGTGTTGGAGGCACGTCTGGGCCGAGGGGAGATGGCCCGGGGAAATAGGGGGTTATGTTTCACTTTCTTGGAAATGATAGGTTCCTTGGGTTTTCTTGGCCAGTGGTTCAGGAGAAGAAGGGGACAGATTTCTCTTCGCTGCTGGGAGAAGCTACTTTTATACACAAGGATGACTCTTCTCGTCCCCAAGTTCTCAGAGCTGTCTGGGACTTCCGGCAATCCTCATGGAAAGAAAAGTTCCGGTCCTAGAAACTGAGGCGTACCCACACCCTTTGTGGTCTCTGTTTTCTTTCTGAGGAAGTCTCATCTTGAATTCATTTGTTTTTTTGAAGTACTGGTTCCGTTTGTTTTTCCAAAATCTAATGAGACACGGCTTTCAGTGCTACAGAAAAGCCTGAGAAGTGAAACATTTGCCTTAGGTTCGTTTCTAAAAGCTTATGTTCTGACTGTCATCCCTTTGGGGAGTATCTTGACGAGAGGGTGAAGTTCTAAGTTAGAACATGTCATCTGCCTAATGAAATTTAGGACCATTTTTTGTAAATCATTGTTCCATGTATTAGCTTTCTGTTTAAGCTTTGTGAAGCAACCAGTTATCTCTTGGCAGTGTGTGTTCTCTGCAAGTTATTGATGAATTTTGCAACTGGAAATGTAGCCCTTGTCTAGTAAATCTCCTGTCCAGGTCTCGAGCTGTTTTACAAGCAACATTAAAAATGGAACGCTAGATTTTTAATTAAATTAGGTGTTGTATTTGTCCTCAGGGAGCTGAGATGCAGTTATGTGGGTACGTGGACAATATGAGTCCATTGTTTCTAATATACGGTACATATAACTCACAATTTTATGATAAATCTACTGCTCTTTAGGTCTTTGGTCTGTTTTCTTTTACCACCCCATATAACTGAATATTTGTTTTAGTTAGCACTCAAATAAACACCTGACAATTTGTGATATATAATATGCCTATTATATAGTCTATGTATATCAGTATTATTAATTGATATATTCACATATACATATGTATACATATATGTATACACCACATCTTTACATACCTTGCAGAAGATTTGATCAGAAGGTTAGACTGGGAACAATGCAGCTTGTCAGCTGCCGAGTTGCTAAGACTTAGAGTAGACTGAAGCATCCTTGGTACATAAATATCACTTCTCATAAAGAAGAGAGATCCTCCAGCAGGCAGCACCCAATGGCATGGCGCTTGAGCACCAAGCCGGTGATTACCAGGGACCCATCATGGCAGGACATGTGCCTCATTGTTCTCATGCCAGGAACTGTGCACTTGATCAGAGCACGAGAGAATGGGAACGAGGGAAAAAAGATTTAGAGGAAAGGACCAAAATCTTTGGGGACAGTTGATATCAGAAGTAGTAGCTTCTAATGGAGGCCACGCTGGTATGAGGAGCGACTCTTCTTTCTACCCTAATAGGAAAAGCAATTTTGATTGTTGGCAGTCTCTTCATAATTTTTAACCTATAAAGGTATTTTTCGGTTTATCTACTTAACTTATCCATTTAAGGTACCAGTTGGATTTTTCCAAAAAATACTTGTCTGGTGATTTTTTTTTTTAAGTTTTAAATATTTCATATAATTTTCTGGAATATTCTTTTTTTTTCTTTTTTTAAAAATTTTTTTACAGAGTTTTGTTGTTCACAGACATGTATGTTCCCAGATCAGTCATATGCATATCTCTGGTCCCCTGGCCCCTCCCAGTCCCTGGAATATTCTTTAAGTAAAATATCAGAGTAAATAGCAGATATGTTAATAATAAAAGGTAATTTCTGAATTTTCAGAGGTAAAGTTTTGATTAATGATTACAGAGCATACAGGGATTCAAACTAGTTTTCCTTCGTTTTCCATTTAAATTTTGTTACCTTAAAACCTTTAGTTAGCATGTATGCAGCTCTGTAACAATAGAAAGTAGGGGAAATAAGCAGGGCCTATATTCCAGAATGTTTTCACTACTTTGGATGAGCACTTGAGGTTTTGTTGTGTGGAGTATTTTGCTTAAACTATAGCAAGCCTCTGGTCTCTTGAAGAAAGGTGTCCAAAATCCCTCGGGCACTGAAAGTTGTTGCTGCAATTATTTCTTTGAGGGTCCCAACTGGCCTGGCTTGTTAAAGCCAACTAGAAGACTCCATGACTCTGGAAGCTAAGGGTGTCTGTGCTTGACTTATTTCCTAGACTGATCCGTCAAAGCAACTATAATGTCTTGTGTTTACAGAGCAGCCTTTTGTGAAGAACTCAGAGTGTTTTGGGGACAATATCTAATTATCAGAATACCACAGGGAAATAGAGAGCTCATGCTATCTCCAATTTATAGTTGAGAAGACAGGTCGACAGAGAGGTAAAGCAGTTTATCCAAAACGAGTCAGAAAAACAGTGATGCATAACTAGGCAAGGAGCCAAGATGAGCTCCATGGATGGGTCTGGGGACTTCTGTCTCTAAAGACCCCATTGCCTTAACATCTGTCTCTCATTGTGCCCCCAAAGGTCCTCAGCCCAAGAGGCACTTGTTTTAACTGAACTTCAGGGACCCCATCCCAACAATGTAGGGTTATGTGATTCCACGACCTGTCCATTATCTGTGATGACCAACTCAAGTGTAAGCAGTGAAGGACATGCCTGTGGGCTGCAAAGCTGAGGTCTCAGAATTATCCAATGTCACTAGAGTTCTTTACCACTGATGTGGGAAACTATAGGATATATAACTCCTCCCATGTTTAGACTTGAAAAACATTAACCCTCTCCAGAAGCCAACTGAGAGAGAGTTGGAATGTTTTCTCTCCCTTGATATCAGAACCACAAAAGACTCAGTCAGGAAATACATTTATTTTAGGATTCTAGCTCTTAGACAGGCTAAGCTTGATTAAAAATTGTGAAGGAATTTGGAAAAATACTGTCACACACTCTTGAGACTCGGCCCTACTCAGGTTGTTGTTCAGTCACTAAGTCATGTCACACTCATTGCAGCCCCAGGGACTGCAGCACGCCAAGACCCTGTCCTTCCCTGTCCTCCTCTATCTCCCAGAGCTTGTTCAAGTTCATGTCCATTGACTTGGTGATGCCATCCAACCATCTCGTCCTCTACTCAGTTACGTGCTTATTTTGTAAAGAAAAAAAAAATTATATCCAAGTTACAAGATAAGAAAACTTTCAGATGGAAAATATCCTAGTGAGATAGCAATCCAGAGGTAGCCTTTGGCTGGATGCTTCCTAGGATGAATGTCTGCAAAATGGAGTAACTGTACCAGGGGATTAGACAAAATAGTCATTAAGTTCTCAACCCTTGGCCCAGTGCCCAGTGGTGCTCTTACATGCTGGGTCTGAATTTGAACGAGTGAGGGAAGCAAGCTGTAAGGGAGGCAGGCTGCAAGCAGCACCACCTGGGAGAGTGGACCAGTCCTGAAGGCTTTTTGAGAAGGATAAGAGACCAAACAACTAGAGAAGGGCAAGGTCTGATGGAGGTTGAAGGATCCCAGAGGATCCAGACAGATGTGGTTGCTGACAGGACAGAAGCATGAAGGGGCGCAGCACGGGGCACCCTCTTGATAATGCTGCTGTGAGGCAGGAAAATTCCTGAGAGCAGAACATAAAAGTTCCTGATGGGTTGGCTTTAAAGGCTGCAAGAAATTCTACAATAGGCACTTGGAGGGGTAGAGAAGGACTCTCTTTTCACAGGTACTGAGCAAAGTAACTATTGCTCATACCTAAGCAAGGGTAAAGGAAGAGGGGCTGACCCTCAAATAGAGGACAGAGATCTGAAGAACCAGCCTAGCAGGGACTGGTGAAGGTGAGTTGGGGAGTGGGGGAGGCTCGGAGGGAACTGTTGAAGGCTTGGGACCCAGTGTGGACACTTGAGAAGCGGTGAACCTGGGAGGCTTTTCTCATCGAACTTGGAGACTCACCCAGCAGAGATGAGCCCCGCAATCACCGTTCACCTAACAAAAGGCACGCTTTGTACTGGTGCTGCTTATGGCCCTTTGTCCTCTGTCAGGCTGTCCTTGGGATTGATCATTGAGGGTTGTGAACAATGATTCGCCCTCATCTGGTTTTAAAGTTGGGCCCAGTGCCCAGCCCCAAGGCTCCCTACCCCTCCCACCCCCTTGTATCAGAGGTCCTGTCCACCAGGTGAGATGCCACAGGCCTCCACTGTGTGTGAAACACTGGAACAGAGGCTCACTCAGCTCACAAAGTCTGTCTTGCTCACGGCCTTCTCCTCAGAGGCCAGCCCAGGGCCATTCCCATCACAGGAAATGTTTATTAGATGAATGACCTGCTCTTCCTACCTCACTTGTTTATAACCCCTTCTGGAATTTTTCCCACCGGACTGGTATTACTTGTATTCTGTGCTCCGTAACAAGATTCTAAATCTTTGAGAATGACAAATTGTCTTATGCTAATATTTAAAAAACTCCCACTGTATAGGATAGCACCTTAAACTTGTGGACATACTTAATATTAAAAAATTGAAATTGTACCCCAAAAAAGGACATTGTTGCTGGGTTTAAAATTTTATCATCAGACTCATCTAGGACCTAGCCCGTAGACAGAAAATTCTCAGACAATAAAGATTATGTTAAAATCAGTGGTTCTCAAACTAGGATGATTTTGCCACCTCCTCCCCAGGGTATACTTGGAAATGTCTGAGGGTATTTTTGTTGTCACATCAGTATGGTTGGGGCGCTACTGGCATCTAGTGGATAAAAGTTAGGGCCATGTGTAAACATTCTACAGTGTTCAGGACAGTCCCCAACAGATAGTAAAAAAGAGGACCAAAATGTCAGTAGGGCCTAGGTTGAGAAACCCTGATGCCAAACATAACCAAATCACATTGTTACAAAACAGAGTTTACTGTTTGTCTATAATCTCCCATTAAGTTCTATTTTTCTAGATGGCTGTGGTATGCCTTCCTCAGGCTTTTGTCCCCCAGGGTCAGCACAATGCCTGACATATATTTCTTTTTACTAAATGACCATCCAATTGATAAGTGACGAAATACTAATAATGCCCAAAACGGTGCTCCAGTTTCTTTTTTGGAACAACATTATCATAATCAAGTCCCTGTCATGAAATAACCAATAGGGTCAATGTCAGATTGTAGAAGCAGAGACACAACAGCCATGCATTCTTCTCTTTACTTAAGGGTACTGGCCCCCACGTTATCAATATCAGCCCCAAAGGCAACTCAGGAGGTCTCTGATTTCAACCCTCCTAAATTTCAGGTGAATCCATGGAATTAAAGGGAGGTGAAGGACTTGCCTATCATCTTCCAGGTAAATACGAGTAGAGCAGTTTCCAACTGTGTGTTTTCCTGTGGCTCTTCTGTCCCCATTTAATCTGCCTGACAGAAAGTGGCACAGGAGACTGCTTGTGATGATTCCATGAGGCCCTACCCCCATGTAGTATTGACTGTCTCACAGAAAAACAGCATCTTTACAGTCCTGTAGAATTCGACCCAGCACTCATATCTGGAGCGCCACCATCCTTAACATAGATTATAAATAATGGACTGACAAGAGCTAGAGGAAATCTCAGTAGCTATCTGCTACACCCCTGGGTTCTGGAGAGATGACCCAGGGAGTGAAGAGATCATGAGCTTTATGGAGTCTCACAGAGAGGGGCGCTGAAACGGTCAACTCTGTGCTCATTTTCACTAGAGGAATGGTGCCTAAAGTGGAATATTAGTTACAAAAGATGTTATAGGAAAACCGGGTTACTTGGTCAGACAAATTTAGAAAATGCAAAGGTAAACAAAAAGAAGCAGGTTTGCCAAAGGACATACCAGAGTTTTTCCTGTATGTACACCTCTCCAAGAGGAGCTGTGTAACTCCCTGAAAATGTACTCATTAGGAGATCACTTCTGTTATCCACGAGTATTCCTCAGAATATAGCTTGGAAAATATTCTACTGCTTCTTCCAGGCTATTTAACTGATAGGTGGTAAGGCTGCATTCCTGTCACTGGGAATATTAGGTAGACTTTTGGATGACCGATGTTCTCTACCCCTGGGTCTTTTTGAAAAAGCTATTCCAGGAGTATATCCTTTTTCTCATGATAAGTTTTCCAAACAGAAGCCAGGTTTTCAGAGTCCTTCTTGGAACTAGTCTTGCATAAATAGGTACCGAAGCATCGAAGAGCAGAAAGATGGGGCTTAAGGTCTGAGGACATGGCCCTGGCAAGTCAGCTAACATCTTATTGGTTATCAATGAAATCAGACATGACTTGAATAGTCTTCTGTGTAAAATTTCATTGTGCTCATGTTGTGAGGCACGCTCAGTGAAGCACCCAATTCTGCTCATGGTAGATGGAAAAGAGGTTTATTAGGCTGGTGCCAGCGACCACCCACAAGGAACGAGGTTTCCTGTGAGGACTCCTACTCAAAGGGAAGGGTGATTTTTAAGGGCTGGTAGAATCGATGGTGCAAGACCCTCCTCTTTGATTGGAATTGGTACTCGCACACCTGCACATTCCATTGTCTCAAGCAAGGATTAGTCCTACTGGAAAGGCCAGTCTTATGACCAGGAAACAGTGATCAAGAAAAACATACCATCACCATAACAACCTAAGGGTACCATGATATCCCAGGGGCTTTCCATAACAGTTATGCATTCCTGCTCAGCATGATAGTCTAGGAGCTTTTTCGTGAGTCACAGACAGTTTCTGTATAGGTTACAATCAATAAAGATTAACAGAAAACAATCAATGTTAGCAGGAAGCAATTTAGTCTAACAGGTGAGTCACTAACAGGTAACCCAGGAAACAAAGAATGAATCATTAAGTAGATCTAAGTAAATCATTTTATATTATGTATTCCATTTTACAATTATTCATTCCCTTTTGCACTCAGAGGAGACTAGGCTGGTTAGTTTAAAGAACATGCTAAGAGATTATATGTCTTCCATTCATTCCATGCAGCACAACCTTGGACAGCTTGGAGTAGAAAGGCCAGTTCACTCTCTGACCTGCTGTCTCATATTAAGAATACAGACCGATTTTGTAATGTCAAAGACCTCAGTCAGTCTTTCAATTACTTGTGTGATTGTTCTGAGGTCAGTATTTAAGTTGACTTGAATTTTTAATAAAACTATGCCCTAGTGGAAATGAACACCAACACCACATTGCCCTTTATATACTTAGTCTTATAGAGAAGTGGACTGTACTAAAACATGTGTATTTCAAGAATTTGTTTACAAAAGTATCTTTCGTGAATTTTTAGGAAATATATTAACCTGTATTAACAACAGTGAAAAAGGAGAACCAAATAACTTCACAGAGCAATCTTGAGTCAAACAATGGATTGAAAATGGGGGGATATACATATGACTAATCTTGGATCATACATATCTGTAAACAACAAAACTCTGTAAAAGTAAAAAGTAAAATAAAAATTAAAAACAGACACACACACACACACACACACCTTTACGTACAAGAAAAGTAGTCCAAAGGGAAGGAAGGAGTACCGTTTAAAAAGTTGTTCCAGGAGTTTAAAATGGTACCTTGTTTTCTCCACAGTTTTTGTAAATCAAGGCCTTTAAAAGCCAGTCCATTGATTGTCCTTTGAGAAATTGGTAAAGTATGCATAGATATGACCCTTTGCTTTGAGGCGAATTTTCAGGGCACTCACCTCTTGCTTCTCTTTATTACAAGTCTTGATTTTGAAGTTCATTGACATCAAACGTTCTTTATTTACTAAATAGAGACTCACAAACTCATGTTTTCAAGGGGTAAAGGATAGTTAAAGACTTCTGGAAGGTCATGTACATACTGCTATATTTAAAATTGATAATGCATTCATAGAGTAAGCTATTCTTTTAATTACAGATTAAGAGTCACAAAACCACCTTTCCTTTGTTTCAATGCAAGCAGAATGTCTAATGATATCAACAAGCATTTTAGTAACAAAATTTGCAAATGAAATCTTGATAAATATTTTTCACTGTTTCAAATGCCATCAACATTCCTGGGGGCTCAGGTACATTAAACATAGGTTAATACCATTTCAGGCAAACATGATGATTAAAGGCTGTTCATTTCTATTTTACGGCATTAAATCTAAGCCTCTAGGAAATTCTAAGGGAGATTAAATAATGTGAAAACAGTCAGCTAAAAGATGCACAAAGGAGCATGAGGCTTATTGATTAGAAAATGAAATGAATCTCACTCAGAGGCAGGAAGCTTGTAGAAGGAAAGTTGTCTATGAAGATAGCTTTTTAATAAGGTGTCATGATTGAAGAGACAAGTTTTCTTTCTTTTGAATTTTTAGGAAATATATTAACCTGTATTAACAACAGTGAAAAAGGAGAACCAAATAACTTCACAGAGCAATCTTGAGTCAAACAATGGATTGAAAATGGGGGGATATACATATGACTAATCTTGGATCATACATATCTGTAAACAACAAAACTCTGTAAAAGTAAAAAGTAAAATAAAAATTAAAAACAGACACACACACACACACACACACCTTTACGTACAAGAAAAGTAGTCCAAAGGGAAGGAAGGAGTACCGTTTAAAAAGTTGTTCCAGGAGTTTAAAATGGTACCTTGTTTTCTCCACAGTTTTTGTAAATCAAGGCCTTTAAAAGCCAGTCCATTGATTGTCCTTTGAGAAATTGGTAAAGTATGCATAGATATGACCCTTTGCTTTGAGGCGAATTTTCAGGGCACTCACCTCTTGCTTCTCTTTATTACAAGTCTTGATTTTGAAGTTCATTGACATCAAACGTTCTTTATTTACTAAATAGAGACTCACAAACTCATGTTTTCAAGGGGTAAAGGATAGTTAAAGACTTCTGGAAGGTCATGTACATACTGCTATATTTAAAATTGATAATGCATTCATAGAGTAAGCTATTCTTTTAATTACAGATTAAGAGTCACAAAACCACCTTTCCTTTGTTTCAATGCAAGCAGAATGTCTAATGATATCAACAAGCATTTTAGTAACAAAATTTGCAAATGAAATCTTGATAAATATTTTTCACTGTTTCAAATGCCATCAACATTCCTGGGGGCTCAGGTACATTAAACATAGGTTAATACCATTTCAGGCAAACATGATGATTAAAGGCTGTTCATTTCTATTTTACGGCATTAAATCTAAGCCTCTAGGAAATTCTAAGGGAGATTAAATAATGTGAAAACAGTCAGCTAAAAGATGCACAAAGGAGCATGAGGCTTATTGATTAGAAAATGAAATGAATCTCACTCAGAGGCAGGAAGCTTGTAGAAGGAAAGTTGTCTATGAAGATAGCTTTTTAATAAGGTGTCATGATTGAAGAGACAAGTTTAAATCAGGTAAATAAGAAAAACATGATTAAAATGAATTAATCATGGAGTAACATCTTGCTAGAAATCCCTCTTGTTTGAGATTTGACATAAATTATATTAATAATGGAACTCTTTCTAATTGATGTACTTGTATTGTTTGCTTCAGAAACTTCTGTTTTTGTTTTTGTTTTTATTATACATAACTCTGTAGACTAGGTGAACAGTGCGATGTGATATGAAACAACCTCTGAGCTCATCAAGTATTTTCTTTCCTTTTCCTCCTCTTCTTCATGCATCTGATAGATTTGCCGTATGTGTCTAACAACCAGTGTCTGTGTCCACTGGTGGCGTGATCACCTATTGGTATCCTTAGTTATCCTTGTGACAGTTCTCCCCTTGCTAGCTGTAGAGCAGTGGTTCCCAACCTTTTGGGCCCCAGAGCCGGGTTTCATGGAAGACAATTTTGCCACAGACCTGGGTAGGAGGAATGGTTTCAGGATGATAAAGGGCATTACGTTCATTGTGCACTTTATTTCTAGTCTCACGCTGCTGCTGATCTCACAGGAGGTAACTTTCCACAACCTGGTGGTTCGGGACTCCTGTTCTAGTTTACAGAAATCTCTGCTCACACCCGCCTCCAAAGTAGTATAGTCAAATACTGGAATTGATTGCCACCAAGAAGGATTCATCATTCGGTGTCCCACAGCTATTGAGCATAACTGTGCTGAGACTTAACCCCAGGTTCATCCTACTTCATCAGAGCAGTTAATGACATTGTTGCTACAGAAGTCAAGTTGAAAATGGAGTCTCCTAGTTCACTATATCTGATGGCTGTAGTTTCTAGTCTTTCTGAAGTATTTCTAGTGCAGCAAACTTAAGTACCAGGCTACAATATTAAACCTTAGCTTTGTGGTAGAGTAATAAAGTTATGCAGGGAATCCAAGGTAGGTTACCAAACCCAGGGCCACTGCAGTTTTATTTTTTTAATTCTGAGTTCAGATTCTCTCACTGGCATGAAAGGGAGAGTGTGAACTTTAAGGAAAAAAAAAAAAAAAAACAAGAAAAGAAAGGACAATTCCATGAAATATTCATATGAGTCATTTTAAGTATTCAAGAGATGAAGTTTTTCTCTTCACATAGGTCTTGATCCCTTTTTACCTTTTTTTTTTTTTAACATTTATTTTATTTATTTATCTTCTTGGGGGGTGGGGTGTGGATGGAGGGGGATGGGCGAGCCACTTCTATTGGTCTTTCATTTATCTATTTTCATCCGTCTTTGTTCTTCGGCTCCTGTGGGCCTCCCATCACGGTGGCCTCTGTCGTCGCAGAGAGCCGGCTCTGGGCGCACGCGCGCCAGAGCTCCGGCTCAGCAATTGGACACATCAGCCCAGCCGCTCCACGGCACGTGGGATCTTCCCAGGCCCGGGGTCTAACCGGCGCCCCCTGCACTGCAAGGTGGTGTCCTTACCTGCTGGACCACCAGGGTAAGCCCCCCTTTTTACTTTTGTGTAGGTTTCTCCAAAGCTCCAGTTTATACCAACTTTCATTTCTGAGATGATAGTATCTGTTGTTAAGTCCTTAACTTCTGACAAGAATGTAAATGTTTTCTTGCTTGGTGTTTAACCTGCATTACTTATGCTCTCTGGAATGTCTGACATTGCAACCTTGACAATGCAACAAATATGTCAACTCTAAGAGATTTTTGGCCGTCACCCTAGAATGGCAGAAAGGTGAATGGAACTGGATCCTTAGCAATCACACATGGAACCTCCTCTTTTCAGAGAAACCTGGAAACTGGTACCCCTGAAAGTGCAGTGCTTTGCTCACAGATACATTGCTTGGTAGTGATGAAGCCAAGGCTGAGATGCATTGCTGGTGGTATTTATCACCTTTTTCTGGATCTCCAATTTGAATCACTCAAAGTTACATTAAGTTTTGAGGACCCAAGAACAAAGTCTTCTATATCTTTTGGAAATTCTCTCGTCTTTGCTGCCTACTCACACATTTCAAGTTTCAATGCAGTAGCTCAAGAGGTGCCTTAAGATGTAATCAAGACAGTGTTGGTGGAAATCATCTATTAAATTCACTCCTCTTTATGTCTCAAAGACTTTACTGTGGATCAGTCAGAATTTTCCAGGTCAGCATGGGAAAGAAATATCATAGAATCAGTCACTCCTTTGGAACAGAATGCCTAAACAGGTGCTTAGTCCAAACTTCGCATCTTCAAGTGAGACCCTCTGATGCTTAGCACAGATTGCTTCTCAAAAGTTTCCAACAGGGCTTCCCCTGGTGGTCCAGTGGGTAAAGACACCGCCTTGCAGTGCAAGGGGCGCCGGTTCGAGCCCTGGCCTGGGAAGATCCACGTGCCGCGGAGCGGCTGAACTGATGTGTCCAGTTACCGAGCCGGAGCTCTGGAGCACATGCGCCCTGAGCCGGCGCTCTGCAACGACAGACGCCACCATGGTGGGAGGGCCACAGGAGCCGAAGAACAAAGACGGATGAACATAGAGAAACGAAAGACCAATGGAAGTGGCCCGCCTGCTCCCCTCCCTCCCCAACCCGACCCCCACCCAAAAATAAATAAATAAATAAATCTTTAAAAAAAAAAAAGTTTCCAACACCTTCAATAAGGAGAATTCTCAAAAGAGAATCATGTTTCCAGTCAGCTTCACTTCTTTATTCACATTGCTGAAGCAGAGATGAGGATATGAGAATAACACAGTCAGATGCCTGACATTGTCAAGAGAGAACACGCTTCTCCATGAGTGACATCCTGTACAGCAGTTATGGCTACTATAGATAGCTATGGACCACAAGTCCATGACATGACGAACCATCCTTGCAGAACTTGTCCAGGTTCTCTGATGACAGGTAGCAAATCAGGAAAGGATCTTTCTAGTTAGTATCTACGTTTGCTCATGCTCCCTGGGACTCTTGTCTCACAGAGCTGCTTACTCGGGATCACAGTAATTTAAAGCCAGAAGAAGCTTTGGAACTCATGTACTGTCTGGTCCTCATTTTTAGAAATGATGAAACTGAGGGACACACAGGGGAAGTGACTTGCTAGCTGAGCTTCCTGAGAAGGCAGGTTCTCCGAGTCCTGCATCAGGGCTCTGTGCTCTTTGATATCACCCTGCCAAGTGCTTGTAATCTGTAGTTTGAACCCCCTCGATGAATATCTCAGGGATAAAGAGCTGGGACAGAGTGGACACACAGGGACCCCACTTAGTAGAGAACCACAGAGACAAACCTTTTCATTGAGATGAGGATTATTTTGAGACTTGGTGAGTCCTGATCACTGCTTTGTTCCGGTGACCAGGAATCACATAACTGTGTGCCAGGGGGGGTCTTGGGAGACTCCAGGCCAGCCCTGTCTGATGAAGCTGTCTATGAGACTGGAGATCCATGCTGACAGCCACATGTGGCTATTGAGTGCTTGAAATCAATAGACCAGTGCAACTGAGCAACTCAAGTTTTTCTTTTATTTTACTTTAATTAAGGAGCCGCATGTGACTAACTGTTGCTATCTTGGATACACTCCTTTCCTTCCTTTTCCTATGAATTTTGAACTCAGGTCTATGTGTCTGCCTTATTTTCTTTCTACTTCGCATGTGCTGGAGATAAGACCATTCAATGTAATCTAAATTAAGTCTACATACAGTAAAACATTTAAAATATTTTTGATTCCAACTTGATGTACACTTTATTTTTGAAGGTAACCATCTTAAAAGTTCATGGCTAAGCAATGAACAGGGTGCACCTGTGGTCTGAAGGCAGCGATTGCAAATTCAGTTTGAAACTATAGTCAACCTGTGCCTTGGTAACTCTAGTTCTTGAAGGAAATAAAGAATCACTAGTAGAATTGCAAGACTTTGGAAATAAAAAGAATGGATAGCACATTTATCTGAAATTCAAATTAACTGGGTGTCCTGTATTTTTTTCTGGCAACTCTATTAATCTGTATCTTTCAAACATCAATTCTGTCATCTTCTTTCTTTCTGTTGCTTTAAGAGATAGAAACAAAAACACTGGAAAACATTCTAAGACCACTTTGAATCATCCTTTAATTCATGCAAATTTCTGTTTTCTTGACCAAAGAGGTAGTTTTTCAAAAGACATGATTAATCTAAATTCAGATAGCCTTGGCCTATCTTGCCTTCTGGTCTGGAAAACAATCAAGTAGATGTTGAATTGAAGAGGCCCCATTTTGAAATAACCAAACCAGTGGTCTGTTTTCATTTTTAAAACAAGACCATGTGTTTGCTGTTGCTCTTTTTAGAATAAACAGCAACCAGCTTTTCAGGAAAATTACAGAAGATGACATTGCCTTTTGACTAACTGTCTGTCTCTGAGAAGACTGGAAATTTGCACATACTTTTTTCTCAGGGAATCCATTTGTCAAGACAGCATTTTCACCCCTGAGGGGACGCAAGGTAATAAAACCTTTCCCTACAGGTCTCCCAGATACATTTTTTAAAGTTCAGAGCTTTTAAGCAAAGTCATACACACTTGACTGTTTATGCAAGAAGGGAGCCTTTTGCCATTCTGTAAACCTGTGAGTTCACTGTATGTTTGTGATAATAAGATTAGGCAATAGTTTTGATTTTGGAAATGTCTTGACTTACCCATTTTGCCATCCTTGAATGATGGCTGTTGGAATTACAAGTCACAACCATTTAGAGATGACAGAATCACAGTAGAATCTTAGAATTTTCAGGGTGAGAAAGTACCATAAATCTCCATACTGAATGTGAAAGACGGTGAAATGAAGGCATTTCAAATGCATATTTAGAAGAGTGAGACAGAATGGTGCTTCCTTTTCAAGACCAAGTTGACAAATGCTGTTTGTTTGCACTACACACTGTGACCCCTTTTCCTCTCGCATTATCTTTTATCCTTTTCTTTTTCATTTGACAACAAGCTGTGGTCTGAAGGCAGCGATTGCAAATCATTAAATTAGCAACCTGTGCCTTGGAAATCTAGTTCAAAAAACATTTAAAAATTTTTCCTTTGAAATTCAAATTAACTGGGTGTCCTGTATTTTTTTCTGGCAACTCTATTAATCTGTATCTTTCAAACATCAATTCTGTCATCTTCTTTCTTTCTGTTGCTTTAAGAGATAGAAACAAAAACACTGGAAAACATTCTAAGACCACTTTGAATCATCCTTTAATTCATGCAAATTTCTGTTTTCTTGACCAAAGAGGTAGTTTTTCAAAAGACATGATTAATCTAAATTCAGATAGCCTTGGCCTATCTTGCCTTCTGGTCTGGAAAACAATCAAGTAGATGTTGAATTGAAGAGGCCCCATTTTGAAATAACCAAACCAGTGGTCTGTTTTCATTTTTAAAACAAGACCATGTGTTTGCTGTTGCTCTTTTTAGAATAAACAGCAACCAGCTTTTCAGGAAAATTACAGAAGATGACATTGCCTTTTGACTAACTGTCTGTCTCTGAGAAGACTGGAAATTTGCACATACTTTTTTCTCAGGGAATCCATTTGTCAAGACAGCATTTTCACCCCTGAGGGGACGCAAGGTAAAAAAACCCTTTTCCCCTACAGGTCTCCCAGATACATTTTTTAAAGTTCAGAGCTTTTAAGCAAAGTCATACACACTTGACTGTTTATGCAAGAAGGGAGCCTTTTGCCATTCTGTAAACCTGTGAGTTCACTGTATGTTTGTGATAATAAGATTAGGCAATAGTTTTGATTTTGGAAATGTCTTGACTTACCCATTTTGCCATCCTTGAATGATGGCTGTTGGAATTACAAGTCACAACCATTTAGAGATGACAGAATCACAGTAGAATCTTAGAATTTTCAGGGTGAGAAAGTACCATAAATCTCCATACTGAATGTGAAAGACGGTGAAATGAAGGCATTTCAAATGCATATTTAGAAGAGTGAGACAGAATGGTGCTTCCTTTTCAAGACCAAGTTGACAAATGCTGTTTGTTTGCACTACACACTGTGACCCCTTTTCCTCTCGCATTATCTTTTATCCTTTCTCATTTAGATATTGCATTTGACAACAAGATTAAAAATCTAGTTCCTAAAAAATGTCTTTAAGAGGTATTATTGGTTGCTAACCTTTCTGAGGGAATGATATATTTGCCTTGTTGGCCTACTCAGAGGCAAAAAATTATACTGTGGACAGACACTGGGTGTCAGCAGTAGTCCTCTGTCTATCCTTTCTCTTCCTCCCTCCCTGTCTTCCTCTCTTTGTCTTTCTTTGCCATGGCAGTTAAAGAGTCCTTTGTTTTATTGATCACATATTATATGGAAGAGCCTGGAAGAGTTGCAGTGCATTTATCCTTTCCATCTCCATGTTTGGAATTGTGTTTTGACTCCAAATGCTGGTTTGTGGCAGATACACAGCACAGAAGACCGCTTTATAAAGATTCAGGTGATACTTCCCTGGTGGTCCAGTGGGTAAGAAGTCCGCCTTGCAGTGCAAGGAGTGCCGGTTTGATTCCTGGCCTGGGAAGATCCAGTGTGTCGTGAAGTGGCTGGACCGGTGTGTCCAATGACGAGCCATTGCTCTGGAGCACATGCTCCCAGGGCCGGTGCTTTGCAACGAGAGAGGCCACAGCAATGGGAGGCCCACACAGGCCAAAGAACTAAGATGGATGAAAATAAGTGAAAGACCAATGGAAGAGGCCAAAATTTAAATAATCAAAAAAAAAGATTCAGGTGGGTTATGTTGCACACAAATCTTATTATGTTTTTTTCAAGTGTTGATGAAGATATGACTGAAATGTTGAGGCAGGTCATGTGCCTCCCAAAGTTCACTGTATGTTTGTGATAATAAGATTAGGCAATAGTTTTGATTTTGGAAATGTCTTGACTTACCCATTTTGCCATCCTTGAATGATGGCTGTTGGAATTACAAGTCACAACCATTTAGAGATGACAGAATCACAGTAGAATCTTAGAATTTTCAGGGTGAGAAAGTACCATAAATCTCCATACTGAATGTGAAAGACGGTGAAATGAAGGCATTTCAAATGCATATTTAGAAGAGTGAGACAGAATGGTGCTTCCTTTTCAAGACCAAGTTGACAAATGCTGTTTGTTTGCACTACACACTGTGACCCCTTTTCCTCTCGCATTATCTTTTATCCTTTCTCATTTAGATATTGCATTTGACAACAAGATTAAAAATCTAGTTCCTAAAAAATGTCTTTAAGAGGTATTATTGGTTGCTAACCTTTCTGAGGGAATGATATATTTGCCTTGTTGGCCTACTCAGAGGCAAAAAATTATACTGTGGACAGACACTGGGTGTCAGCAGTAGTCCTCTGTCTATCCTTTCTCTTCCTCCCTCCCTGTCTTCCTCTCTTTGTCTTTCTTTGCCATGGCAGTTAAAGAGTCCTTTGTTTTATTGATCACATATTATATGGAAGAGCCTGGAAGAGTTGCAGTGCATTTATCCTTTCCATCTCCATGTTTGGAATTGTGTTTTGACTCCAAATGCTGGTTTGTGGCAGATACACAGCACAGAAGACCGCTTTATAAAGATTCAGGTGATACTTCCCTGGTGGTCCAGTGGGTAAGAAGTCCGCCTTGCAGTGCAAGGAGTGCCGGTTTGATTCCTGGCCTGGGAAGATCCAGTGTGTCGTGAAGTGGCTGGACCGGTGTGTCCAATGACGAGCCATTGCTCTGGAGCACATGCTCCCAGGGCCGGTGCTTTGCAACGAGAGAGGCCACAGCAATGGGAGGCCCACACAGGCCAAAGAACTAAGATGGATGAAAATAAGTGAAAGACCAATGGAAGAGGCCAAAATTTAAATAATCAAAAAAAAAGATTCAGGTGGGTTATGTTGCACACAAATCTTATTATGTTTTTTTCAAGTGTTGATGAAGATATGACTGAAATGTTGAGGCAGGTCATGTGCTTCCAACATATTGTAGGTTGGCGTTTCCAGGATTCAAAGAAGTCTGGATCCAGCTTGCCACTTCTGAAGCTTGAAATCCCCTACTTATTTGGCTGTGTTGACAAATTTAACTAACAGACATCTGTTGGTGTAGGTGTTGGGCAGTGACCAATAACAATTATAGCCGCCAACTGCTAGTTTAAGGCATAATATAGTTAGTTTAGCTTTATTGACATGCACACCAGTAGAGTAATTAGTCCCAGGAGGCTACTCTGGGAAACAGGCAGGTTGTGAGGTATAAGGCATGTAGGTCTCTGATAACACCTTCCAAGGGCTGGCTGGAGAATGAGCAGAACTTCCTTTGTGGGTATAGAAGCTATTAACGTGGCCCTTTACATGTTTGGGTTTTTTTTTCCTACAGAAATAGTGATATGATAGGTTTTAATTATAAACTAGCAAATATTTCAAAAATTAATGGAGAAACTTGTTTCCAGTTACTCATTTAACAAAGGATGCATTTGATAAGTGTTGAATGATTATGTCAATCTTATTAATAAGTGTTTCATTCATCTCATCTGGAATTTTTCAGTTTTCATCTATCTACTCTTCTTTGACATCTTCCCCCTTGGGACTTTATTGAAGGCTTTTTTTTTGACATATAGTTGCTGTACAGTGTTATGTAAGTTAGCATGTTTATAGTATAGTGAGTCACAGTTTTTAAATGTTATAGTCCATTTATAGTTATTATAAAATATTGGCTTGATTTCCTCTGTTGTACAACATATCCTTGTAGCTTATTCTAAACATAGTAGTTTGTACTTCTAAATCGTATTCTACGTATCTTGCTCTTCCTCTCTACCCAAAGGCAACCACTAGTTTGTGAGTCCGTTGCCTTTTTGTTATATTGATCAGCTTCTTTCCTTTTCTTTTTTTTTTGAAGATTCCACATATAAGTGACATCATATAATGTTTGTCCTTCTCTGACTTACTTCACTTAGCATCCTACCCTCCAAGTCCATCTATGTTGTTGCAAATGGCAAAATGTCATTCTTTTTTAGGACTGAGTAGCAGTTCATTGTATGTATATATGTGTGCTTGTGTGTTCGTGTGTGTGCATGTGTGTCTTCTTATCCATTCATCTTTTGATAGACACTTAGGTGGCTTCCATATCTTGCTATTGTAAATAAAGCTTCTATGAACATCAGAGTCCATGTATCAGGAGTGAAATTGCCGGGTTGTATCGTGCTACTTTTGTTTTGTTTTTTGAGAAACTGCCATACTTTAAGGCATAATATAGTTAGTTTAGCTTTATTGACATGCACACCAGTAGAGTAATTAGTCCCAGGAGGCTACTCTGGGAAACAGGCAGGTTGTGAGGTATAAGGCATGTAGGTCTCTGATAACACCTTCCAAGGGCTGGCTGGAGAATGAGCAGAACTTCCTTTGTGGGTATAGAAGCTATTAACGTGGCCCTTTACATGTTTGGGTTTTTTTTTCCTACAGAAATAGTGATATGATAGGTTTTAATTATAAACTAGCAAATATTTCAAAAATTAATGGAGAAACTTGTTTCCAGTTACTCATTTAACAAAGGATGCATTTGATAAGTGTTGAATGATTATGTCAATCTTATTAATAAGTGTTTCATTCATCTCATCTGGAATTTTTCAGTTTTCATCTATCTACTCTTCTTTGACATCTTCCCCCTTGGGACTTTATTGAAGGCTTTTTTTTTGACATATAGTTGCTGTACAGTGTTATGTAAGTTAGCATGTTTATAGTATAGTGAGTCACAGTTTTTAAATGTTATAGTCCATTTATAGTTATTATAAAATATTGGCTTGATTTCCTCTGTTGTACAACATATCCTTGTAGCTTATTCTAAACATAGTAGTTTGTACTTCTAAATCGTATTCTACGTATCTTGCTCTTCCTCTCTACCCAAAGGCAACCACTAGTTTGTGAGTCCGTTGCCTTTTTGTTATATTGATCAGCTTCTTTCCTTTTCTTTTTTTTTTGAAGATTCCACATATAAGTGACATCATATAATGTTTGTCCTTCTCTGACTTACTTCACTTAGCATCCTACCCTCCAAGTCCATCTATGTTGTTGCAAATGGCAAAATGTCATTCTTTTTTAGGACTGAGTAGCAGTTCATTGTATGTATATATGTGTGCTTGTGTGTTCGTGTGTGTGCATGTGTGTCTTCTTATCCATTCATCTTTTGATAGACACTTAGGTGGCTTCCATATCTTGGCTATTGTAAATAAAGCTTCTATGAACATCAGAGTCCATGTATCAGGAGTGAAATTGCCGGGTTGTATCGTGCTACTTTTGTTTTTGTTTTTTTTGAGAAACTGCCATACTTTCTCCTTGTTTCACTGGTACATGTTACTTAGAATGGTTCCTAGGACTGAGTAGAATCTATTTAGGTGTGGATTTATGTGTAACTGATGGTATAGATATGGGCAGGATGTATGTATACAGATATAGTTGTAGATAACCTATCTGTGCATGTTAAGTCTCTTCACTCATGTCCGACTCTGGACTATAGCCTGCCAGGTTCCTCTGTCCCTGGGATTCTCTAGGCAAGAATACTGGAGTGGGTTGTCATTTCCTCCTCCAGGTGATCTTCCCAGCGCAGGGATCAAACCCATGTCTGTTATGCCTCTTGCATTGGCAAGTAGCTTCTTTATCACTAACGCCACTTGGCCTTGAGCAACTTAGATATCTACATATATATATGTGGAAAAATTAAGACATCTTCCAAGTTTCTCAAGGCCACAAAATGTGAAAACAATATGGACCTTGCAGCTTTCTGCAAATATTTTTGCTGTAGCATTCATTCCATGTTGACTGCATGATCTCTGGGGGATTCTTTATGTTTCGTAATGCTGGCCCACATCACTTTCTCAAGCTCTTATCTGAAAGGCAGACTCTGGCAAAATAGCCTTGCAGGGAACTCAGTGGAAATATTTACACTTGCTTCTGAGTCCTCAGCCGAGGAAAGTGACTCAGGCATAGTGCCTGTACTCCATTGATTAATAAACTCTTTTTCTTGAGAGGGCTGCATGGCAGTGCCCCCAATATAGAGGTGAAATGAGTCCATGTATGATAATTAGTAACATTAACCTTCAATGACATTTTTCAAAAGTAAGTTGAACCATCTGCTTCTTCATATTTGTCATATTTAATTTACCCGATGGCCTTTTGATTAGAAAGTGGGCGACCACTGTATCCTTTTGTGAAATCTGCCTAAAGCAGAGCTATGATGCCAACTGGCAGAGTGCGAAGCCTAAAATTATTGGAGGAATATTAATTCTAGTCAGTTTCCCCCTTGGATGTCACTGTATGTGCCCATGTAGCAGGCATCATGACATGCGTGAATCCACCATTATAAAATGTGACTTTGATAGAATTCCTTTTTTGAATTTTCTGCCTCTGCGCTTGAGATTATTAGTACTCTTTTGACCCAGAATAGACGCCAAACTGCCACTTTTACTTACATGACTTTTATGCCCTTTCAATTTGTTTTCCAGTTTGGTTATTAAACAAATTTGCGCCAAGGATCAAGATCACAAAAGAGTTTGATTTTGTTGAATTAGAGTTTGTCATGGTACTGTTTCTGCTTTAATTGTTTAATGTCATGAAAGATTCTGTGCTGATGCTGATTTGAAGAAAACACTTAGAACTATTGTTATGATCACACAGACAGAATACAAAAACTAAAGTTCTCATAATTGCACTGTTTTTCATTTCGGGGTCATGGGCTTCAGAATGCAGGCTCAGTATTTGTGGCACACAGGCTTTTCTCCAATGGCCTTGAGAAATATCTACATATATATATGTGGAAAAATTAAGACATCTTCCAAGTTTCTCAAGGCCACAAAATGTGAAAACAATATGGACCTTGCAGCTTTCTGCAAATATTTTTGCTGTAGCATTCATTCCATGTTGACTGCATGATCTCTGGGGGATTCTTTATGTTTCGTAATGCTGGCCCACATCACTTTCTCAAGCTCTTATCTGAAAGGCAGACTCTGGCAAAATAGCCTTGCAGGGAACTCAGTGGAAATATTTACACTTGCTTCTGAGTCCTCAGCCGAGGAAAGTGACTCAGGCATAGTGCCTGTACTCCATTGATTAATAAACTCTTTTTCTTGAGAGGGCTGCATGGCAGTGCCCCCAATATAGAGGTGAAATGAGTCCATGTATGATAATTAGTAACATTAACCTTCAATGACATTTTTCAAAAGTAAGTTGAACCATCTGCTTCTTCATATTTGTCATATTTAATTTACCCGATGGCCTTTTGATTAGAAAGTGGGCGACCACTGTATCCTTTTGTGAAATCTGCCTAAAGCAGAGCTATGATGCCAACTGGCAGAGTGCGAAGCCTAAAATTATTGGAGGAATATTAATTCTAGTCAGTTTCCCCCTTGGATGTCACTGTATGTGCCCATGTAGCAGGCATCATGACATGCGTGAATCCACCATTATAAAATGTGACTTTGATAGAATTCCTTTTTTGAATTTTCTGCCTCTGCGCTTGAGATTATTAGTACTCTTTTGACCCAGAATAGACGCCAAACTGCCACTTTTACTTACATGACTTTTATGCCCTTTCAATTTGTTTTCCAGTTTGGTTATTAAACAAATTTGCGCCAAGGATCAAGATCACAAAAGAGTTTGATTTTGTTGAATTAGAGTTTGTCATGGTACTGTTTCTGCTTTAATTGTTTAATGTCATGAAAGATTCTGTGCTGATGCTGATTTGAAGAAAACACTTAGAACTATTGTTATGATCACACAGACAGAATACAAAAACTAAAGTTCTCATAATTGCACTGTTTTTCATTTCGGGGTCATGGGCTTCAGAATGCAGGCTCAGTATTTGTGGCACACAGGCTTTTCTCCAATGGCGTGTGGGGATCTTCCCAGACAAGGGATTGAACCAGAGCCCCCTGCAGTACAAGGCAAATTCTTAACCACTGGACCATCAAGGAAGCCCCTCATAATTCCACTTTCATAGAAAGGGTTATTTGTCCAATTTTTGTTAGAAGAATATAATTAAATTTTATGTCCTTCTATTTAAGCCAGGGAATAAAACCTGTCATTAGAAGGAAATGCATTGTTCAAGTTCCATTTTCATGTATTTCTTCCTGTATACAAGATGGACAGCAATTGAGTTTCTGTCCTTCTATCTTGGTGAGTCTTCTAAAGTGAGTTCATCTCAAACTGTCCCTCTCTTGGACTCTTTCTCCCTCATTGGAGAATATAATCCTCAGTCTATGCAAATGAAATTGGTCATGTGGACGCTGCTTCTGCTATGTGTGACTGCTGACAGGTTGCATGAGGGCAGTCCCAGGACAGTTGCTTCTAAGAGTTTTTGGCTTCTTTTGTTCCCCATTTCTGCTCCTCATTATGTTCCAGATTTTCCTTGTTATTCTTATCCCCCAGCACTCTCCCTGTCTTTGGAAGGACCAAATGTGCCAGAGATAAAATTGGAAACAAGAAAAGAGGAGTAAATATCTACCATAAGTTGGATGTGTTCGTTAAATTGGGACAGAGGATGATGAAAGAATATTGGTTTTATACAGACAGTTGGCATCTAGATATATTATCAGACAAATATGTTTTAGATGCCATAATGACTTACATGCTAGTGAAATCAATCTGAGGTCTGATGGCTCCATTGTTTTGATTTTTCTATTCCATGAACACTGTATTTGTGATGTAGTGCAGGGCTTGTTTATTTTTATTTTCAGAGTATCATATGAGGTACTGTAGGAGATAAACGTTGTTGTCCACAAGCGAGGTAACACTGAGGTAGTAGTGAGGAGAGCACAAGTAGTGAGGTGACCGCCAGTTTGGGGATCAGGTCGTGTTTCAGCCAGGCAGGCCCTTACAGGGTGAGGCTGTGGCTTGTTCTGCGACAGGGTGAGGCCCTGTCCATTCCGTGAGCAGCTGCCTGCACGCATGGAGGCCGTGCCTCTGGCTCTCTGTCCTGTCCTGGGGAAACCCAAGGGGGTCAAGATGAGGAAGAAGAGGAGGAGGTAGGCTGGGCTGCCAGTGGTTTTGCCAATCCAATGCCAATCTTTGGCCAAAATGGCCCAGTGCCGCCTTTCTCTAATTCTGGTTCATTCTAACAAAGTCAGTGTTTCTGCACACTCCTTCCCCATCCTAACAGCATGAATAGTGTCGTCAGGTCAAACTCTTTGGCTCTCAGATGAGATCTGACTAATAAGAGCTGAGGGAAGAAACATTCCACAAAGAGGAGATAGAATTCCAAAGAGCCTAAGACAGGAATTCCCTTGGATGACCTTAGCTGCTTCTTTATGCCTCTTCTTGCTTCAGCTCTTTCCCCTTTCCCTTTATTTTTAAAAGAACCAACCAGAAAAGCAAAACTCAGATCCTGGGCCTGTCCCTGCTGCTGCTGTACCAGTGTCTTCCCGTGCCTGAGAATCAACCCTAAAGTCCTCTGCTCAGCCTCCATGATGGTCCTCACGTGGCCCCTGTCTACTTTCCATTCTGCCTTTGAGAGCACTCCCCAACTTGTTCTGCTTCTGGCAGAAGAGCCTCTTTTTTTGCATCACACCAAATTTTTTCCTGCCTCAGACTGATTGTGCTTCTGTCCCCTCTTTTCTGAATACCTTTTCCTCCTGGCCTTGTTCCAGGGGCTCCTGGAAAACGTGAGTGTCCTGGCCACTCAGGCTGATGTCAGCCCTTCTTCCTGCTCCAACGACTCTCTCTTATCACCCTCTATTGGTTTCCTGGGGTCTTTTAGCACCCTAGCCATTCTCATTTGTGGTTTGCTTGTTCGTCACCTCACCTTCTTGCCCCAGTCAAGATCCTAAGTATGGAATCTCCCTGCGAGTTGTACAGGTTTTGTTGGTCACTGTCTCCCTAAGCACCCAAACAGAATCTGAGTGCTCAGTACGTGCACATTGAATCCCTGAATAAGATGGAATTCAGCAGTAGTATGGCGACAGCACAGCTGTCATACAGAATGATCCTTTCTGCTCTCCCTTGGCCCTTTATTGGCCTTGATCTTCTGGGAGCTTCAGACTTCCTATTGTTCCTGTCTTGAAACATATTCCCTTCCAGTGGCTCATAACCCGGCCCTGTTTGGAGCTGTATTTCTCTTGTGTGTTCGACATTAGTGACCCGGGAGACATTCATCAGCCTCTGACCTTAACTTTGTGTTATTGGTGTGGCCAAGTGTGAACTTTTATAGATCTTTCATTCTGAATATTTTTGAACATATCCAAAGGTTGTATAAGGACAACTATCTGCCTATCCCATCATCCTGTGACGTGAATTTAGGAATCACGACAGATTTGTTCCATCTGCATTGTAATTTGAGGACGTATCTTAAAAGAAATGACAGAAATCATGATTATATATGGTAAATACTTAAGGCTGACATTTTGAAAATTGTATTTCATTATACATACACACCAGCATTCTCCTACCTATGTATTGTTCAAACTATCCCAGCCATCCCTAACATAACTACCCAAACGAGGAGTCCAAAATAGCCCACATTTCTAGCATCTTTTTTATTCTAGACTAGTTGGCTGTCTTGTCTTTAATGCCAATGACTCGCTGAACGAGTCAGGTCCTGTGGAATATCTCAACTTCTGGATTTGACTTGCTTTGTTGTAGTCTTCAGTTTTTCTTTCATCACCTATAATTTATTATTGGAAGGTACAATCAAAGGTCTGAGTATAGTTCAAGGTGAAGTAGATGTGCTTGTGAACAGCTAAATCTAAGAAAAGACAGAGTTTTAAAGTAAGTGTTGTAGGAGAACAAAGGGGCCCATAGAAGGATGGAAGAAGTCATGGGGAAAATTTCCTGAGAGTGACATTGGAGACATCCTTGAATTTTGAACAGGTTTTGATTGGCACGCAGGCACTATTAATCTCTAGTCAAATTGCTGCAAAGTCCTGTCTCCCTCATGAATGTGAAATCAGGAGTGTAAGGAAGACTTAAAACCTGTGCCCAGGAGCTGTTGTTTATTTGCACATTGTCAATTATTTTACTCTTCTGGAATTAATGGATTAGTGACTAAAGGCAAATGAATAATCAGATTATTATTTCAGCATTTTTTTTAGGAACTACAAATAAAAATCTTAGGAAAAATAAAGAAATGAGATAAAAATCTGAGGAACACTATAGAGATAATGCAGCCTTTTTATATACTATCCCAGGATCTGTTCTTTCTATTAAGAGTTCCCTAATGTCACTGGTTGTTTCATTTGTTTACTTTTGAAAGATGGGGTGTTCTACATCCTGGGTGGTGATGAGGAGAGTAGAAATCCATAGTGAAAGTATGAAAATAAGGTTTGTCTTTGATTATGCTAGTGGTTCTCAACCAGGGGCCATTTTGCTCCTCAGGGGACAATTTAGCAATGTGCAGAGACGTTTTTTGGCCTGATTGATGGAGGGGGTAATACTGACATCTAGTTCATTGGGGTCACAGAAGCTCCAAAACCTTGTACAATACCACAGGACAGCCCCCACGACAAAGAATTACCTGGACCTAAACTTCAGTAGCACCAAGGGTGAGAAGTCCGAGATTATGCTAATATATTCAGACACACTCAGGTTTTGGGGAAAATTTATGACTGGTATTTCAAGGAGTACTTATATAATCATCCGAGTCTGACTTGCATTTGTTTTTTTAGTCTCGCTGAACGAGTCAGGTCCTGTGGAATATCTCAACTTCTGGATTTGACTTGCTTTGTTGTAGTCTTCAGTTTTTCTTTCATCACCTATAATTTATTATTGGAAGGTACAATCAAAGGTCTGAGTATAGTTCAAGGTGAAGTAGATGTGCTTGTGAACAGCTAAATCTAAGAAAAGACAGAGTTTTAAAGTAAGTGTTGTAGGAGAACAAAGGGGCCCATAGAAGGATGGAAGAAGTCATGGGAAAGTTTCCCTGGAGAGTGACATTGGAGACATCCTTGAATTTTGAACAGGTTTTGATTGGCACGCAGGCACTATTAATCTCTAGTCAAATTGCTGCAAAGTCCTGTCTCCCTCATGAATGTGAAATCAGGAGTGTAAGGAAGACTTAAAACCTGTGCCCAGGAGCTGTTGTTTATTTGCACATTGTCAATTATTTTACTCTTCTGGAATTAATGGATTAGTGACTAAAGGCAAATGAATAATCAGATTATTATTTCAGCATTTTTTTTAGGAACTACAAATAAAAATCTTAGGAAAAATAAAGAAATGAGATAAAAATCTGAGGAACACTATAGAGATAATGCAGCCTTTTTATATACTATCCCAGGATCTGTTCTTTCTATTAAGAGTTCCCTAATGTCACTGGTTGTTTCATTTGTTTACTTTTGAAAGATGGGGTGTTCTACATCCTGGGTGGTGATGAGGAGAGTAGAAATCCATAGTGAAAGTATGAAAATAAGGTTTGTCTTTGATTATGCTAGTGGTTCTCAACCAGGGGCCATTTTGCTCCTCAGGGGACAATTTAGCAATGTGCAGAGACGTTTTTTGGCCTGATTGATGGAGGGGGTAATACTGACATCTAGTTCATTGGGGTCACAGAAGCTCCAAAACCTTGTACAATACCACAGGACAGCCCCCACGACAAAGAATTACCTGGACCTAAACTTCAGTAGCACCAAGGGTGAGAAGTCCGAGATTATGCTAATATATTCAGACACACTCAGGTTTTGGGGAAAATTTATGACTGGTATTTCAAGGAGTACTTATATAATCATCACCATAGGTCAAATTTTTAATAATCTTTGAGATCTTCATGATATCTTTTAGCAGAGTAGAGGATGTTGAAATTAACATGGAAATCTAAAAGTTGGATTTTAGATACTAGAGGGAGAAGTTGAAAGGCCTGGGAACAACAGAGTTCGAAATGGTTGGATGGCATCACTAAGTCAATGGACGTGCATTTGAGCAATCTCCAGGAGATGGTGAAAGACAGGGAAGCCTGGTGTGCCGCAGTCCATGGGGTCACAAAGAGGCAGACAGGACTGAGTGAGTGAACTGAATTATTCTTATTTGGGAAAAAAAAAAAAAAAACCTCTTGCCCTTTGGGTGGATAGAGCTCTCTAGGTCTCTCTAGATCTCTCTCCCCTACACAGCTGCGTAGGTTAATACCTCCTTTCAGGTAAAATAAAATAAGCTGAACCCAGTGCAGTCAGTATGCACAATTGGTCTCAGAGTTCTTTCTCTTGAGTTGCCAGGTAATTCCTTGCCCAGAGGCTGTCTCTCAACTGAAACCCCACCTAACTGCATTATTTTGTTCCCTGAAACATCAACCATTAGCTTGAATTATAATTCCCTCCGTTGCTGCCTTTGTGTATCTTCTTAAGTGTGGCCCAAGTAAGTAAAATATGGCCCTTATATGAGTTTCCTATGGCTGCAATAACAAATACCCATGCACTTACTGAAACTACTCAAATTTATCATTTTATCGTGCTTGGAGGTTAGAAATCCAAAGTAGATTTGACTGAGCTAAAATCAGCCTGTTAACAGGGCTGGGCACTTTTGCAGGCAAAGGGGCGAATCCTTTTCCTGACCTTTCCCAGATCCTAGAGGCTGCCCACTTGCCTTTCCTTGTGGCTTCACATCACTCAGATCTGTGTGTTCATCATCACATCTCTGCCTCTGCCCCTCCTGCTTCCACTTTCAGTTATCAGGAACTTGTAATTTCATTCATATATTTTTGGAAAAATTACCACATAATCAAAAGTATCAACCATGCAGTTTATTATATGGTTTTGAGTATAACAACCATGTATAGTCATTGTTAAATACAGTCAAACCCAAGAACCACTGAGTAAGGAAAAAAGGGTGTTCAAAGTCTGGGCAAGCTTTGTGACATAACCACCAAATTCTGTGGAGAGTGGAAATAAATGGTCATGATGCCACATCTGATTTTCAGTTTTCTTTTTACTAAAGACATAATTCCTCCTGTTTCTTCTACTCCTGATTTCAAATTAAGTACCCAAAGGTCCTGTCTTGTACATAGTACATTTTCAAGAGCACTTTTTTGAAAAAAATCATCATGGCCCATTGAGTCAAAAGCACTGCTTGCAAGACCTAAGCACTTGCTATTTGAGGAAGCTCTCCAGATGAGGAACATGTGCTCTGCCACCTCACTTCTGCTTCCTGTACCAAGAAGTCCTGTCGCATGCTAGGCACTGGATTACTAGCTACTTACTATGTTGTAAGCTACATGAGGCACAGTGCCCACTCCATACTTCAGTGCAGTAACGGTTTGCTGACCATTTGAGCTCCTTGCATAGCAAACCCCCAAAACCCAAACTGATCAATTTAGCCAAAATAAGGCATCATAGGAAAGCGATGAAGGCACCCAAAGGATTCAAAGATAAGTATGAGAAAGGCCAAAAACAAGGGCAGCTTACTAGATCTGAGAAGGAGCAGCAGGATGGCTTCTCGAGGAATCTTCATGAGGATGAATGGCCTCTGTCCTTTTCCTATCTTTCTTTGGCTTCAGTCAGAGATTATCCACTCTGAGTAGGAGTGAGTGACACACCTTGCTGGGCAAGCCTCACCCTATTCATGATTGATTCAGAATAGTTTATCTCCATGGGAAAAGATGACGAGGTCTTTACTGGAAGAAAGAGGCAGCAGAAAGTTACTGATAGTTGGTGCTGTTTTCGTTGTTATTCTTATTAAACACCTTTGTAATGAAGTAATGTAAAACAGTATTCTCCTTGGTACAAGGTATAGAGTGAGCCTTTCCTGAACAGCGGTATGTCACAGTGCTTGCTCTGCAATGGATTTCAGTATTTTGCTTTATTCCTGTAAAGTAGTGCTTCTCCACTGAGTCATGTTGCCCACTTCACACGGTAGCCCTCATGACAAAGCATCATCTGACCTACCGTGTAAATAGGTCCAAGGTTGAGAAATCCTGGCAGGTGTAAAGTAGATGTGTATTTGTTGTGTTGAAACCATTTTTTTGTTTTCCCCTGCCAACAGGGATGTCGGTTTTCCATTCCCTAAACTACTTTTCTCTCTGTGCTCAACATTCCTTCTTTAGAGATTGACTTGGTAGGACTGAGGTGTATGTGAATATTTTCATTTATTGAATACTGCAGAAATTGGAGAAGGGTTGTCATGTTGAAATTATCAATATAACAGAGTGATGCAGAGAAATAGGAAATACAGATCACATTTCCAAAATTTGCCTCTATGAGCTTTCTCCAGAGTTTAACATGGAAAAGAAAGGAAATTTGGATAAACACATTAATGACACGCAGAAGAATATTTTAATCATTGAATACTAGATTTAATCAAATAATAGATTTAAAAATAAAATCAGTTAAAGTGTTTGATGTTCTTCAATTGTACTAAAGGCATCATTCCATGAAATGAAAGGCACATTTACCAGAAATTACTCAAAATAATGTTATTTTACTTAGTTTTTGAGGAGGAAAGGTATCAATTAGTATCACCTTTGAATACTGGTACATTTTGATAAATTTTTAAAGGAGCTTGCTAAGTTCATTGGTATTCCCTAGTCTTTTATCTGGTTTTTTTTTTTTTTTAAGTATGTAATAGTTGCACAATATGAATAGTACCTCCTATTCTATCTTGAACTTTAGAATAATGGGGCTTATTTATTGAAGCTTATTTGAACTTCCAATTTATACAAGGTCTTTTTTCATGGGTGGAGGCTTCACATGGAGTTTCTTATTTTTAAATTTCTGATGTATTATTATCACTGACTGAATAATAACTTATTTGTTTCTTTTCATCCCTGTACCTCTTGTATTTACACATCCAAGGAATTATTTTCCTAAGTTTGCGTGTGTGAAGTCACTTAAGTCATGTTGGATCTTTGGTACAAGGTATAGAGTGAGCCTTTCCTGAACAGCGGTATGTCACAGTGCTTGCTCTGCAATGGATTTCAGTATTTTGCTTTATTCCTGTAAAGTAGTGCTTCTCCACTGAGTCATGTTGCCCACTTCACACGGTAGCCCTCATGACAAAGCATCATCTGACCTACCGTGTAAATAGGTCCAAGGTTGAGAAATCCTGGCAGGTGTAAAGTAGATGTGTATTTGTTGTGTTGAAACCATTTTTTTGTTTTCCCCTGCCAACAGGGATGTCGGTTTTCCATTCCCTAAACTACTTTTCTCTCTGTGCTCAACATTCCTTCTTTAGAGATTGACTTCGGTAGGACTGAGGAGCATGTGAATATTTTCATTTATTGAATACTGCAGAAATTGGAGAAGGGTTGTCATGTTGAAATTATCAATATAACAGAGTGATGCAGAGAAATAGGAAATACAGATCACATTTCCAAAATTTGCCTCTATGAGCTTTCTCCAGAGTTTAACATGGAAAAGAAAGGAAATTTGGATAAACACATTAATGACACGCAGAAGAATATTTTAATCATTGAATACTAGATTTAATCAAATAATAGATTTAAAAATAAAATCAGTTAAAGTGTTTGATGTTCTTCAATTGTACTAAAGGCATCATTCCATGAAATGAAAGGCACATTTACCAGAAATTACTCAAAATAATGTTATTTTACTTAGTTTTTGAGGAGGAAAGGTATCAATTAGTATCACCTTTGAATACTGGTACATTTTGATAAATTTTTAAAGGAGCTTGCTAAGTTCATTGGTTTTCCCCTAGTCTTTTATCTGGTTTTTTTTTTTTTTTAAGTATGTAATAGTTGCACAATATGAATAGTACCTCCTATTCTATCTTGAACTTTAGAATAATGGGGCTTATTTATTGAAGCTTATTTGAACTTCCAATTTATACAAGGTCTTTTTTCATGGGTGGAGGCTTCACATGGAGTTTCTTATTTTTAAATTTCTGATGTATTATTATCACTGACTGAATAATAACTTATTTGTTTCTTTTCATCCCTGTACCTCTTGTATTTACACATCCAAGGAATTATTTTCCTAAGTTTGCGTGTGTGAAGTCACTTAAGTCATGTTGGATCTTTGCAACCCCATGGACCATACCCACCAGGCTCCTCTGTCCATGCGATTCTCCCAGCAGGTATACTGGAGTGGGTTGCCAATTCCTTCTCCAGAGGATCTTCCCCACAGAGGGATTGAACCCATGTCTCTTTAAGTCTCCTGAATTGACAGGCAGGTTCTTTACAACTAGTGTCACCTGGGAAACCAAAAGGTGGATCTTTTTGTATGTATGTATTTTCACAAATAAGCATCACATGTTACATATATATATATATATATATATATATATATATATATATATATATATATTCATTTCAATGTACATGAATTTTAAAAATTGATCTCTTTTTATTGATTTTTTAATTTATTTTTTTCATCCATTTTTATTCTTTGGCCTGTGTGGGCCTCCCATCGCAGTGGCCTCTCTCACTGCAGAGCACCTGCTCTGAACACAGGCACCCCAGAACTCCATCTCGTCTTTGGACACACCCATACGGCTACTCCACGACATGTGGGAGCTTCCCGGGCCGGGGATCAAACGGGGGCCCTTTGTACTACAAGGAGGATTCTTTACCCACTGAACCACCAGGGAAGCTCAATGTGCATGAATTTTATCCAGTGTTATATATCATTGTGTGTGTTTCTCTTGAGCTCTGGAATTTTAAGACCATCCATGTTGCTTTCCGTAGTTCTCATTTTTTATTTGTTTCTTAATTGCCATTTAATGCTCCTTGGCATTGGCTTCCCAGGTGGGTCAGTGGGAAAGACTTTGCCTGCCTATATAAGAGTTGCGAGTTTTAACCCTGGGTCAGGAAGATCCCCTGGAGGAGGGCATGGCAACCCACTCCAGTATTCTTGCCTGGAGAAACCTCTGGATAGAGGAGCCTGGTGGGCTACAGGGATCGCAGAGAGTCAGACACGATTTAGCGACTGAGCACTTCGTTTTCACTGTGCTATCAGGAGCTTAAAGTTCTACTTTTGCCCCTTTTATGATGGAATAAAAGTGTAATCAAAACACAAGCTGCAGCTAAAATGTCAATTTCAGGTCCATCAAGACTGTTCCTGCCTACAGTCCACCTAAAACCCTGTTATTTTTAACACTGCTGAAAGAAAATGTTCTTTTGTTAACCCCTAACTCTTGCTAAAAGCTATTTAGCTTATATTTTTGCTGAAGCTGTTACCTCTAGCAAATACCACTTTAAATGTAAGAGTTGCGGTAGTTGCCTTTCCTTCCTTATTACCTTTATGAGGCCCCTTTCATATTACTACCAACTTACAGAAATGGTCTCAGAATTTTCCTGTGTCTCCTGGTCTCTTCTAGGCTTAGAGTTTTGATTATGTATAATAATCAAAGAAAAATATTATAAGCAGAATAAATTGGTTAGGGCATTCCTGGACCTGAACATTCAGAGCCCCTTCTGAATGCCTTTTTAGCTCATAATTACCAATGCCTATGACTGTTCATTTCATACTGTCTTCTGACATCAGTAATGTATGTTGATTTATGTGGCATTTCTTAGGAATTCCCACTTTTGTCTCTGGGATTTTTTTCCCAAAGTTCTAATAACTGCTCTGCACATTTTGTTGTTTGAGTTTTCCTTGCTTGGGCTGGGATAGGCAATGTTTACTATGTGTCTATCTTAATAGTATGTTATAACACGGTTTTGTCTCCTCGTGTGCATATGTACTTGTACTGACAGCATTTGTTACCTTGCTAAAAAGTGTGAAAATATGTTCACTTCTTTAGTCATTAATATTTGTTTTTCTAATATCAGATTCATTGTTTGTTGCTCTGTTTCCAAGCCTTTCTATGTACCATAACTTTCTTACTGGTGCATAAGAATCCTTGGCATTGGCTTCCCAGGGGGGGAAATTTATAAGAGTTGCGAGTTTTAACCCTGGGTCAGGAAGATCCCTGGAGGAGGGCATGGCAACCCACTCCAGTATTCTTGCCTGGAGAAACCTCTGGATAGAGGAGCCTGGTGGGCTACAGGGATCGCAGAGAGTCAGACACGATTTAGCGACTGAGCACTTCGTTTTCACTGTGCTATCAGGAGCTTAAAGTTCTACTTTTGCCCCTTTTATGATGGAATAAAAGTGTAATCAAAACACAAGCTGCAGCTAAAATGTCAATTTCAGGTCCATCAAGACTGTTCCTGCCTACAGTCCACCTAAAACCCTGTTATTTTTAACACTGCTGAAAGAAAATGTTCTTTTGTTAACCCCTAACTCTTGCTAAAAGCTATTTAGCTTATATTTTTGCTGAAGCTGTTACCTCTAGCAAATACCACTTTAAATGTAAGAGTTGCGGTAGTTGCCTTTCCTTCCTTATTACCTTTATGAGGCCCCTTTCATATTACTACCAACTTACAGAAATGGTCTCAGAATTTTCCTGTGTCTCCTGGTCTCTTCTAGGCTTAGAGTTTTGATTATGTATAATAATCAAAGAAAAATATTATAAGCAGAATAAATTGGTTAGGGCATTCCTGGACCTGAACATTCAGAGCCCCTTCTGAATGCCTTTTTAGCTCATAATTACCAATGCCTATGACTGTTCATTTCATACTGTCTTCTGACATCAGTAATGTATGTTGATTTATGTGGCATTTCTTAGGAATTCCCACTTTTGTCTCTGGGATTTTTTTCCCAAAGTTCTAATAACTGCTCTGCACATTTTGTTGTTTGAGTTTTCCTTGCTTGGGCTGGGATAGGCAATGTTTACTATGTGTCTATCTTAATAGTATGTTATAACACGGTTTTGTCTCCTCGTGTGCATATGTACTTGTACTGACAGCATTTGTTACCTTGCTAAAAAGTGTGAAAATATGTTCACTTCTTTAGTCATTAATATTTGTTTTTCTAATATCAGATTCATTGTTTGTTGCTCTGTTTCCAAGCCTTTCTATGTACCATAACTTTCTTACTGGTGCATAAGAATCTTAGTATCTTTGGGAAGACATGTTATATGGGATTTAAGCTTAATATGAGTTGTATCAATACAAAGCATTATTCGATTGAAGTGAAGTCCATTGAAATGGCAGTGAGTATATTTCCACACGTCTTCTAGACAAACAGCTGTAACTTGGTAGGGAGCAATTTAAAACACTTACCAGTTGTACATCTCATCCCATTTTAAAAGATGTTATGCTATAGGAAATGTGCATCTTGTCTGATTCCAGAGGTAGATACTCAAATGATTCAATATGGTGGCTCCATAGACCATCAGAGACTGAGCTCATTTGCTGTTTGCCATTGCCTCCTTAGCACATGGCTTCTACCGTCAAGGCCTCTACTGGGGCCAAGAAGACCTTTAAGCTCCACCAGAAAGGGAGGCAGTCCAAAAGGATAAAAGGCAAAGGATCTGCAACTCATCTGACACCCCTACCCTGAAGGGAGACCGGCTGGGAGCTATCTCCTGGGAGCAAACTGGCTTGTTGCTGTTGGGAAGAAGGGAATGAATGATGAGTCATGATCTAGGGCTCTCTTCAGCATGTCCTTTTGACGTGCACCTTGACTCATATCCCACTTCAGCCTAATTTCAATCATGTGACAATTCAGTATGCCATGCTTTGTGACAAATCTTAACACGTTGTTCTTGTTGTTATATGTCATCAAAAGTAAGCACAGGTCCATAGTAATTGGTGTAAATATGGCTAAACTCCTTCTCCCTCCTGAGTCTCCATGTTCCTTGAGGAAGATTTAACTTCCACATTGTAGTCACTTTTCCCAACCCATCACCCATCCTGCTGCCAGCTGCTTACATACTCCAAAGACTCCATACATGGCTTCTATGTCGTCTGGGTTTTGCTGCCTCCATAAGCTATTGCTGTTTTCAGCTGATCTGGTGTCTGAGGCTCTCTGAGTCTGAGAAGAATTTTATAAATGCAGTGGTTTGAGAAGAGGGAATTTTTAGTGTCGGCTTATCTCTTGAGTAAACTTTTAACCCATGTTCTGGCTGGTGTCAGTTCTGGGTCAGGCATTTCCATAGCATTCAGGTCCAAGAAACTGCTGCATCCTGTTGTAAGACACTCAGAATCATGCCCATTAATGGCAGTCGAATGGTAAATCCAAACTAAGATAAATAGTAACATTAATCCTGCGTGTTAAAACTATTATTATTTATTTCATAAACACGGAATTTGAAGCACAGATAAAGGAAATAAGAGGTGGGGTTCCAGCATATGTACTAAATTTGGTTTCAGAGCTCACACTCTTAAGAGTATGCTATAGGAAATGTGCATCTTGTCTGATTCCAGAGGTAGATACTCAAATGATTCAATATGGTGGCTCCATAGACCATCAGAGACTGAGCTCATTTGCTGTTTGCCATTGCCTCCTTAGCACATGGCTTCTACCGTCAAGGCCTCTACTGGGGCCAAGAAGACCTTTAAGCTCCACCAGAAAGGGAGGCAGTCCAAAAGGATAAAAGGCAAAGGATCTGCAACTCATCTGACACCCCTACCCTGAAGGGAGACCGGCTGGGAGCTATCTCCTGGGAGCAAACTGGCTTGTTGCTGTTGGGAAGAAGGGAATGAATGATGAGTCATGATCTAGGGCTCTCTTCAGCATGTCCTTTTGACGTGCACCTTGACTCATATCCCACTTCAGCCTAATTTCAATCATGTGACAATTCAGTATGCCATGCTTTGTGACAAATCTTAACACGTTGTTCTTGTTGTTATATGTCATCAAAAGTAAGCACAGGTCCATAGTAATTGGTGTAAATATGGCTAAACTCCTTCTCCCTCCTGAGTCTCCATGTTCCTTGAGGAAGATTTAACTTCCACATTGTAGTCACTTTTCCCAACCCATCACCCATCCTGCTGCCAGCTGCTTACATACTCCAAAGACTCCATACATGGCTTCTATGTCGTCTGGGTTTTGCTGCCTCCATAAGCTATTGCTGTTTTCAGCTGATCTGGTGTCTGAGGCTCTCTGAGTCTGAGAAGAATTTTATAAATGCAGTGGTTTGAGAAGAGGGAATTTTTAGTGTCGGCTTATCTCTTGAGTAAACTTTTAACCCATGTTCTGGCTGGTGTCAGTTCTGGGTCAGGCATTTCCATAGCATTCAGGTCCAAGAAACTGCTGCATCCTGTTGTAAGACACTCAGAATCATGCCCATTAATGGCAGTCGAATGGTAAATCCAAACTAAGATAAATAGTAACATTAATCCTGCGTGTTAAAACTATTATTATTTATTTCATAAACACGGAATTTGAAGCACAGATAAAGGAAATAAGAGGTGGGGTTCCAGCATATGTACTAAATTTGGTTTCAGAGCTCACACTCTTAAGAGTATGGAGATTTTCCATATGAAGTGGACACTCTGATAGAGAAAAGGTTACTAGTGGTCAGTAGACTTAGTTCTTTTTCCCAAACAAAAATGTCTCATTGCATGTGGGCAGTGGATTATATAGACTATTACAGCTATGACTTGGTCCCTGGAACATTGCATGCCAGCTTTTAAAGGTATAAATTCTTATTTTTAAGGACTTGATTTGCCCACTAATTAAACCACTTGGAGGGTTATTTCTTAAAACTGTTGCTATTTTAGGGGATGTTAAGCTCTCCCAGTCATATTGTTCCAGACTCATCAGCAATCTAAAAAGTGATATTTTTATCTTCTATTTCCTTCAAATTCATTTAATGCCTGGATGGATGATAAATGTCTTTTAATTAAAGTCTATAAGGCTGTGTATTTACTATTTGTAAGATGATGACTTTCTCTGTTAAACCAACGTTGGACTTTGTGACTATAAATCAGGGTTTCAGTAGTTTTATATGCATATATTTTTGCTAAGTGAAAAGGAATTAAGAAGCTATTGCCACAAAGACTAGTTTCAAAACCACTTTGTCATAATTTAATATAGTTTCGGTAGTTTGATATGTGTATATCTTGACTAAATAAGACATAATTAAGAAGTTACTGCCACAATGACTTGTTTCAAAAATACTTAGTCTTAATTAATTATGTGTTGCTTTTACCTTCCATGTTAATATCTCCACGTGGTAAATCAGAGAGGTCCTCACTACTCCTGCCAACCTAACACACCATGATCTATTCACAGATTCCTATCGATGTAACTTTTATGTGGCTGTTTTCAGTTTTTCTTTTGTCTGCTATTGCCAGATTATAGGTCAAAAGGTTACAGGTTAATATGATATTATCCTGAAAATACTTTATATCAGCATGGAAATCCATGTGTTACATTTTCCTGACTGTGCAGTTCTGGTTTCATTTGTGTCAGGTGTTGGATACCCATCAGAACGTAGAGACTCTTGAAACCTTTACCACAGGGTGAGTCTTTAGGGAAACAAGGATACAAAATGATGAAAGAGGAAGTCCAGTTCAGGGAGAACCTCTGGACCTCTGTGGTGTTGCTTTACCTGTCAATATGTCTTTCTGTAAAGTACAAAGAGGTGAAGTCATTTTCCAAAGTTGGTGACAAGACCAGAGAGTCTTTTGAGTTCTGCAGATACAGGTCTGTCTGACTTCATAGTTCTGTTTCCGGTTCCAGATTGTATTGAAAGCCTCCATGCCAAGTGTTCAAATCTCTCTTTTCTTGAAGAGTGGGATTGTGTCCTTCTTCTGGTGGTCCCTCGTATGATAGGAAATTGTCTCCTTTGTTTAGGTGGTGCACACTACAAAGGCAATGCAAGCATTGAGGGTCTGGGACAAGCATTCTGAGTGTTTTGGTCATCGTCAAGTTTTCCATATAAGCTATTCTAGATAATGATATATCTGACCTTGAGTTTACTTGTGATCTATTTAAGCAGCAGACTGATGCTCAGGTGGTATGTCTTCCATTGGAATCTTTGTGGACTCACATGGGCCATTTGATGAAGGGAATCTTCATTACAAGTACAGCCCTACTGAACATTTAGGAATGGCCAAAGTTGCTTTGGACAAATAATATTGCTGGGTAATGTATTTTGGTTTCATAGAGGTAGTTGTGAATCCCACAACCTTCACCTTCTCCATCCATTTGGTACTTCCTTGCCAGATGAAAATTCTTATTTCTTTAGTTCTTAGTGTGAACAAAACAATCTGATTAAATTAATGTTTTTGGAGAAAATCTGATTAAAGGATTTTGTACCAGAATTCCTCTAACACCCTTTTGACCCCCTCCCAGCTCGTTTTTTATGTAACCTAGATAATATTTTTATGGTGTTTTCAGGTGATAGTTAACAAGACGATTTGCTCTCAGTAGATACTATAAATGCTGGGACATAGGCAAAAAGAGAGATAGGTATGGTGTCCTCAGGTGGAGTAATTGTCTACACGACAATAGTAGCTCAAGATTTTCTTGTTAGGAACTAAATAAAATCATACTCTCTGGGCTTCTAAGGAGAAAAGTTATGAAATAGGTGAAATGTAACTGTGATATTCTGTCTCTTGGGATTTTTTTTTTTTTGACTATAGTTACAAGGGAGATTGCCAATGGTTAGGATTTAAAGGAATGCTGGTCATTATCTCTTGGAAATTGTCTGGTCTTTCACTTTGAAGGATGTTACTTCCTAACACTCCTGTCTATTATCATTCTGATGATTTCACAGTCATGTTTCTTTAGTACTATTCACAATTGCCTAAGACGCTGAACATTCTGGAAGATTGAGGATTATCTACAGTTGTTCCTAAAAATATTAGGAAACTTATAGACCTTTGGGCAGCACATAGAATTTTAAAGGAAAATAACTAGTCTGTCTTCTTTAAAATGTCGAAATTTCAAGTGTAGGCTATTAGGAGGTGATAACATTTACTGAGCTTCTGGTCTGAATGTCTTCTTCCCTCCCTCCTTTCCATCCCTCTGCTCTCCTTCCTTTCCCTTATCTCTTTCTCCTTTTCTATCTTTTTCTATCTCTATTTTTGTTTTTGTCTTTTTTTTTTAATAGGATTCAAGTATGAGTTCTGATTTTCAAAAAAAGAATTCGTACGCTTATAGGATATTTTAACTGGTGTCTTACAGCTCTCTTTTATTTACCCTTTTTGCCCATTTGGAGATGGAACATACAATCAAAGTTAGTCTGTCTCCCTTGTGGGCAAAGAAGCAATAAAAAGTTATGTCTTGTTTACAATGAGAGATGTTTGCTCTGTGTAGCAGTCATGTTGGACTTTTCCTTTAGCTTGTTTACAAAGGAGAGTGCCATCATACATTAACATCATACATTCAATCTTTTGTTTTAAGAACATCAGAAAAATAATCTTCCAGAAAAATTATTTTGCATAATCTCTCTCCTTAATCTCCAAGAGACTATACCTGCTCAGTTGAATTTTTCTTTTCTTAATTTTCAGATAAGTATAACATCTGTATGTTTTGAAGGCTCAGCTCAGATAACAACTCCTCAAGGCAGCCATTTCTATGTTAAAAGACCTCCCCAGTATCCCATAGTATGAGTGTATACTCTGATAATTAATATATTATTCAATCTATTCAATGAATTTCTTCATAGGTCTGCCTTCCCGTCAGCCTATAAACTGTTGCTAGTGGTTAACACTATTCTCGACATATCAAATAGTAGTACGACTTGAAAACTGTGCTAGATATTTTTATTTCATTATTACCTAAGAAGGGCACATGTAGAACTATATGGAAGTATAATTGGTTTCCCTTGTACCTCTATGTAGTTTGCTTTATGCATGTGGAAATAGTGCTCTGAGAAGGAGTGCACAGGATTCATCAGGCTGTAAGAGGGGCTCATTTTATGGAAAAGGTTCAGAGCTTCTACTGGAATCACGTGTTCCTTAGATCACAGCCACTTCTGAGAGGTTCAGAGGATGGGTTTCACGTCTTCTGACTGTCCTTTTAGTCACTGACTCTGCTTCCCTTATCATGCCCGTGGAGAAAGCTTGTGAACTTCTGTTTGGTGCAGGATGGAGCAATGACTGGGTCATTGTGGATAATTCCAGGTCCAGGTGACAACTCAGGCATCCCTCTGTAAACAGTGTTTGTTTCTATGTGACAAGGTTGAGATGCGCAGAGAACTCTGTTGTTGAACCAGACATAATCATGTGTCTCCAGCTGCATCTTACGCTAATACCATTATTGCTGTCCTCTAAACAGCTGAGAATAGCCTCCACTTCTTTGACTTTTCTCCAGAAAGGCCAAATACTTTGCATTTCTTCTGTTATTCATTTTGAAACCTCTTGGCATGAATTTCACTTTTCCAGAAGGCCTCACAGTTTCTCTAATAGTACAGATACATTTCTTGATGTTTCATGTGTATTTATCAAAGGAGATTTCATTCCTTGGATTTCTTAATTACAAAAGAATGGCTTGATTATTTCTGATTAAATACTCCCTGTGGTTTTTAAATTTCTGATCCCTTCCTCCTCCTGCCTCAAGGTCTGGCTTTTCAGGGCAAGTTAGCCAAAAGATTTGTTTTTTTTCCCCCATAAGATAACTCTTGTAGCACTTAGTTTTTTTTAACTTCCCTGGAAACAATTTGGTTAGAGTGTATTGTGGCAGCTGTCATATCAACGTGCATTTAAAAAATGCATGGGTCAATATCTGACTAATGGAGATCCTCGTCTACAAGTCAGTTCTGTTCAAGAAATATTTATCAGCAGTCTTCTAGAAAGACACTGTGTAGGATGCTAGGGATAGACTTCAGGCTTTGAAATTTGGGAATAAAACCTGAGTAGGGAGACTTCTCTTCCAATTTGCTTCCCTTCGCTCAGTCCCCACAGATCTGCAAATTGGGAAACATACAACCTTGTTTCCAAAACTGTTTGAGGAAGGAAATAAGGTAATGCAAATAAAGCTTGTGAATCAGTGCCTGGGCAGCAGGGGCCTCCGGTTTCATGTACTATGAGAGGGAAATTCAAAACAATCAGGAAAGATTCTTCAAGATCTCAAAGTGAGCTATAAATTTATTTATGTTTGAAATATATAGCTTACTGGAAGACAAATAATCACATTTTCAAAATAAATAGACTCTGCTTCCCTTATCATGCCCGTGGAGAAAGCTTGTGAACTTCTGTTTGGTGCAGGATGGAGCAATGACTGGGTCATTGTGGATAATTCAGGTCCAGGTGACAACTCAGGCATCCCTCTGTAAACAGTGTTTGTTTCTATGTGACAAGGTTGAGATGCGCAGAGAACTCTGTTGTTGAACCAGACATAATCATGTGTCTCCAGCTGCATCTTACGCTAATACCATTATTGCTGTCCTCTAAACAGCTGAGAATAGCCTCCACTTCTTTGACTTTTCTCCAGAAAGGCCAAATACTTTGCATTTCTTCTGTTATTCATTTTGAAACCTCTTGGCATGAATTTCACTTTTCCAGAAGGCCTCACAGTTTCTCTAATAGTACAGATACATTTCTTGATGTTTCATGTGTATTTATCAAAGGAGATTTCATTCCTTGGATTTCTTAATTACAAAAGAATGGCTTGATTATTTCTGATTAAATACTCCCTGTGGTTTTTAAATTTCTGATCCCTTCCTCCTCCTGCCTCAAGGTCTGGCTTTTCAGGGCAAGTTAGCCAAAAGATTTGTTTTTTTTTTTTTCCCCCATAAGATAACTCTTGTAGCACTTAGTTTTTTTTAACTTCCCTGGAAACAATTTGGTTAGAGTGTATTGTGGCAGCTGTCATATCAACGTGCATTTAAAAAATGCATGGGTCAATATCTGACTAATGGAGATCCTCGTCTACAAGTCAGTTCTGTTCAAGAAATATTTATCAGCAGTCTTCTAGAAAGACACTGTGTAGGATGCTAGGGATAGACTTCAGGCTTTGAAATTTGGGAATAAAACCTGAGTAGGGAGACTTCTCTTCCAATTTGCTTCCCTTCGCTCAGTCCCCACAGATCTGCAAATTGGGAAACATACAACCTTGTTTCCAAAACTGTTTGAGGAAGGAAATAAGGTAATGCAAATAAAGCTTGTGAATCAGTGCCTGGGCAGCAGGGGCCTCCGGTTTCATGTACTATGAGAGGGAAATTCAAAACAATCAGGAAAGATTCTTCAAGATCTCAAAGTGAGCTATAAAGGGGTCTTGCATTTATGTTATACATGAAATATAAAGCTTACTGGAAGACAAATAATCACATTTTCATAAAAGTGAGTTAGAGTAATGCCAATCTCAGTCTATTGGGAGGCATCCCTTATAGCTCAGTCTGTAAAGAATTTGCCTCCAATGCACGAGACTCGAGTTCGATTCCTGAGTTGGGAAGATCCTCTGGAGAAGGAAACGGCACCCCACTCCAGTATTGTTGCCTGGAGAAGCCAGTGGACAGAAGAGTCTGGCAGACTACAGTCCATGGGGTTGCAGGAGTCAGACACCACTTAACAACTAAAGCACCAATCTCAGTCTGTAAGTAAAAATCTTGCTATTTGGTTTGGTTGATTCTTGATGAAGGTGGTTAACAGCCAAGAGATTTAACCAACCACTTTGACAGGTTTTTAATTTTTATTTTGCTTCTTTATGCTTGTACCAAAGGCAGAATAGGTCCAGAAATGGGAAAGATGCATCTTTTTGTCCAAGTTGACGTTTACAGGAGGGGGAACGAAGTGTGATAGACTATACTGTGTGTGTTCAAAGGGAATTGAGGTTTTGAGGGAAAAGGGTGTTCTTGAGAACTTAGTGTTTCATGTCCTGCCTGGGGTGACCCAGTAGAATTCAAAACACAAACTTTAGAGGCAGTAATCTAGCGTTCCTGGCGCTTTTATATGAAAGGATTATTTTTGAGCTTTGGGAGAGCAAAACACCTTTTTAAAAATTCCAGTTGCTGAATTCTGTTGGCATGTAATTCCATTCTAAATAAGGTCACAGGGTCCAATTAGCAGTCATCTAACATTGTTCCAAAGTTGACCCCAAATTATTGTTCCTCCCCAAGCTTTTCTAAATAATATGGAATTAGGTTTTGAAGGGAAGGGAAACTTAAATGAGTGTTTTTCTTAATTATGTTCTTGGCTACAACCATAGGGATTCTGGGCTCTAAGCTTTTAATATTCCCCCTTTTTCATATATTTCCTATTACTGTTACTGTGGCCTGAGTAGGGAGAAGATGCTGCAGGGGAAAAAGAACCCCATCAATATAACTGAAATGTCTTTCTCTACAATTCAGTTTGACTGACTTTATTCTTATTATACTTCAAAAATGATTTTTACAATTGTCTTTTGATCACATGACATTGTTTTTCACTTGTAGAGTTAGCTGCCTACTAATTATTCATGTTCTTTAGCTTTGTGCTTGTGGGGCTTCTCAGGTGGCTCAGTGGTAGAGAATTTGCCTGTCAATGCAGAAGAGACTGGAGACTCAAGTTCAATCCCTGAGTTGGAAGAATCCTCTAGGGAAGGAAATAGCACCTTGCTCCAGTATTCTTGCCTGAAAATCCCATGGACAGAGGAGCCTGGCAGGCTACCATCTACAGGGTCTCCAAGAGTCTGAGCACATGCTCTCTCTCTCTCTCTCACACACACATGCACGGGCATTGAACTTTGACTCATTGTTTTTAAATAAGAGAAATCTCTCCATGGTGTTTGTGTCAGAGAGAGCTAATAAGGCCTGACAAAACTTTTCTTTATTGAATTCGGGTTCCAGTTCTCGCTGTGCAAGTCAGTAATTGGAGAGACAAGTGTCAGTAGAAGAGAAAGTTGCTTCATTCAAAAAATCAGGCAATCTGGGAAGAAGGTAGACTCATGTCCTGAGACCAGCTCCAAAGATTCTGTTCAGTCAGGAATGCTTTTAAGAGGGAAAAATGTGCAGTTGGGAGGAGTGTGATATCTCAGTGAATCATGGAGGTAGGATGTTGGATTCTGCATCCTTTTCCATTGTCTGAGGAGTGGCTGACTCTTTGTTCTATTGTTGTCTTCCAGGATTGCTAAGGGGGCTGGCTGTTGAGGCTAGAGAGCCAGTCATGCTTTAACTTCTTCTTCATTCTTCTTTTATTCTGAGAAAAGAATCAACAGGTTATGCAAGGCATCGTGTGCATTCCAGACAGACTATGTCAGGAATTAGGTTAAATTGCCTTGTGAAGAGAGTGGCAAGAGTGCCTATAATTGATTTTTTTTCTAAGTTTGAGGGGAAGCGAAATGGGCAAAGAGAAAAGGGGCAAAAGAGCTGCTTTTGGCTTCTGCCCCAGTTGTGTTAAAGTCAGTGGAAGAAAGGGAGGAAAGGAGGGGCCAGAAAAGGTAAAGGAAAGGAAAGAAGCAAGCCAACTTGGGATTTAATTACTTATTAATTACTTGTTACTTACTTGATAATGCTGACATAGCATTTTGAGGTTTAGGGTGGAAGATCTGAAAAGGGTCAATAAAGAATTGATGGGCAGTGCCACCTTGGGTACAGTAAGTGGTAAGAGGACAGTTTTACTTTCAGTTTGAGATATGGCTCCTGTCGTACCTTTTAAGTAAAGTTCTCCTACTCCATGTGAAGTGTCTTAACTAAAAATATCTTCCTTTGATGAATATCTCCAAGGATGACTTACCTTGGTCATTGATGTAACAGTTCTATTTATCTTGTTTCCTATCATCACTTTTTGTATATAATCTGCTCTTCCTGTAATATCAGGAGTCCATTTTAAAAGATATTTTTTCCTATTTTCCAAGAAGCTCAAAAAAGAATATTTTCAAAAAATATGTTTTCTATGCTTATCAGAAAAGAAGCTGTACAAGGTACTCTTAAATGATGAAATTGGTCTCACCAGAGCAGTGCTTTTCAATCTTTTAATGAGCATAGTTTATCGTCTGGGGAATCTTGTTGCAAAATGCAGATTATGATTAAATAAGTGTGGGTCAGGGCCTGAGCTTCTGTTTTTCTCACACAGTTCCCCCATGATGTCGGTGATGCGCATCCACAGACTACAGTCTCAGTAGGAAGGTTCAAGGCCTTTTCTGAAGTTCAGACTCACTATCATACAGAAACTGATTGTGTATCCCCTACACTGTTTGTATAGCCTCTCCATCTGGGAAATCACTAGATGCAATTTGTTACATCTTGAAAACATGAATCTCAGAACAATTTTTTCTTTAATTTTTATTCTAATTTTTACTTTTACAGAGTTTTGTTATTTACAGATATGTGTGGCCTGAAAGTTATTTGAGCATCCCTGACTGCAAATGCTGCATTACAAGTAATGATTGCAATTTAAGATTCCCCCTGCCTCTGGTGAAGGTGTGCTTCTTCTATAGCGCTTTGGCTTTCTCAAAGACCAGCCTTACTCTGTAAACAATTCACTCAGTAACTCAACTTTTTATTGTTTCCCCTTGTGTAATGGACTGAATGTTTAGACCCTCAACCCCAATGTGATTGTCCTTTGGAGGTCACTGGGGTCATTGTGCTTCACCCTCCCCTCACCCACCAAACCTCAATGAGAGGACACATTGAGAAGGTGACCGTCTGAGAGCCAGGAAAAAGCTTCATCCTGGACTTCCAGCCTCCCGAACTCTGCGAATAACTGTCTGTTGTTCAAGTCCCTTAGTCTATGGTATTTTGTTATAGCAGCCTCGGCCAAGGAAGATGCCATAGGCAGAGTACATGAAGTCTTTCTTTTTTTTAAAAAAAAAAATCTTCACTGCTTTAATGAGAGCTTCCATTTGTAGCTAATTAGGCACTTGTTTTGCTGTGATTCAGGGAGACAGAATAAAGCAAAATCAACCAGATCCTTGCCTTCTTTGCTAGACGGATGGATCTATTGCGCTTATATTTATGCTCATTCAAGTTTTTTTAAAAAGTTCCAGAAAAGAAGCTGTACAAGGTACTCTTAAATGATGAAATTGGTCTCACCAGAGCAGTGCTTTTCAATCTTTTAATGAGCATAGTTTATCGTCTGGGGAATCTTGTTGCAAAATGCAGATTATGATTAAATAAGTGTGGGTCAGGGCCTGAGCTTCTGTTTTTCTCACACAGTTCCCCCATGATGTCGGTGATGCGCATCCACAGACTACAGTCTCAGTAGGAAGGTTCAAGGCCTTTTCTGAAGTTCAGACTCACTATCATACAGAAACTGATTGTGTATCCCCTACACTGTTTGTATAGCCTCTCCATCTGGGAAATCACTAGATGCAATTTGTTACATCTTGAAAACATGAATCTCAGAACAATTTTTTCTTTAATTTTTATTCTAATTTTTACTTTTACAGAGTTTTGTTATTTACAGATATGTGTGGCCTGAAAGTTATTTGAGCATCCCTGACTGCAAATGCTGCATTACAAGTAATGATTGCAATTTAAGATTCCCCCTGCCTCTGGTGAAGGTGTGCTTCTTCTATAGCGCTTTGGCTTTCTCAAAGACCAGCCTTACTCTGTAAACAATTCACTCAGTAACTCAACTTTTTATTGTTTCCCCTTGTGTAATGGACTGAATGTTTAGACCCTCAACCCCAATGTGATTGTCCTTTGGAGGTCACTGGGGTCATTGTGCTTCACCCTCCCCTCACCCACCAAACCTCAATGTGAGGACACATTGAGAAGGTGACCTTCTGAGAGCCAGGAAAAAGCTTCATCCTGGACTTCCAGCCTCCAGAACTCTGCGAATAACTGTCTGTTGTTCAAGTCCCTTAGTCTATGGTATTTTGTTATAGCAGCCTCGGCCAAGGAAGATGCCATAGGCAGAGTACATGAAGTCTTTCTTTTTTTTAAAAAAAAAAATCTTCACTGCTTTAATGAGAGCTTCCATTTGTAGCTAATTAGGCACTTGTTTTGCTGTGATTCAGGGAGACAGAATAAAGCAAAATCAACCAGATCCTTGCCTTCTTTGCTAGACGGATGGATCTATTGCGCTTATATTTATGCTCATTCAAGTTTCTTTATGCCTTTATTTTTGAGACAGTTCACATTCCTCAAAGAAATGCCACCTTCCTCCTGTTTAATTTTTCTTGCTTTGTATTCTACAATGCTCTTCTATCAACTTGTCAAAGCGATTTTGAAAGTTATGAGAAATTGCCAGTCAACCAAAGTCGTATTTCCTGTTCCTTCTTGTCACCTTCTGTGTAGAAAAAAAAAGGAAAACAAGTAAAGATTACATGTAAATAGGCACTCTTAAGTTTTCAGAGAGCGCTGGGCCAGCTAACCCCTGTTTCCTGTTCACCACTGAGTGCGTCTGTCATCAAAACTTTATAGATACAGAGTAAATGTGTTCTGTGAAATTAGAATTGGTGTTTAAGAATTTCCTGATAACAGCCCATAAATTCTTTATGTCTCCGACAGTGGATCTCAGTGAGAGTCATTCAACCCCAAGGGGATGATTGGCAGTGCCTGAAGACATTTTGGTTGTCTTGATGGGAGGGTAGGTAGATTGGAGGTTCTGATATCCTGTGGGTCAAGGTGAGCAATGTTGCTAAACACCTTGTACTGTGTATAGCTTGGCTCCCCAAAGCAAAGAGTGATAAAGGCCAGAAGTCCTGGTCTATTATTCCTGGGTACTGTGTTGCCTTCCTCATATGTTTATTTTGTATTGGACTCTATTGTTTTGATGTGTGAGGGTGCTAGTCATGCAGTTTTCAATAGAGTTATGAAAATTGTGTACATCATCCGTGGCAGTGAAATTAGATTTCTTTTTTGGAGATTTGACATATTTTGTTATGGGTAATTTTTGATATTCTTAACAGCAAGTGATTTTCTGTATATAATAAATCATTAAAAGTTATTTCAAAAGCTACTTTTGAAATCATAAATACCTTACAACTTTCTCCTTTGAGTACACTTATTTCAAAATTTTGGCAATAAGTATCCTTTGAGAATGTATATGGTCCCCAGGCTAGAGGGATTGGTCTGCATTTAATATATGTGGACAGAATACAGAGTTAGCTTTTCTGTCAGAGTTTTCTCATGTGGCACTGGGGGAATATATGATAGACACAAAATAATTCCCTTTGAGTCACATTAATCCTGAGTGCTGTGGATAAGATGGCATAAACCCCTGGCAGTGGTTCCAGAATCTTCAATCCTTGGCTGAGCAGGCGTGAGAGATGGTTAGGACCAGCCCATCACCTTATAGACAAATATTGATAGTTGGCCATTAATTAGCCATTGCAAAGGGAAAAGAGATTACACAAAGAGAGGGCTGAGTTCTAAAATCCATGAACTAATTTGAGCTATTCTGGACAGCCTAGTTTTGTGTTAGACCTTTTTGTTCTTTGTCACCAGAGCTGTTGTGGGTCACCCTCCATTCCCTGACTTTAATCAGCTTTTGGGAAAAAGCCCTGGACAATAGTAAACTGACCCCAGCCCCCTCTAAGCCAAACAAAAACAAAGAAACAAAACTACCAGAAAGTAAGAAAAATAAAAGGAATGATAGCTGTTCCACAAACACAAATTGATTTCCTGCTCAGGAATAACACTCACGTCTTCTATAAATTTCACCTCCTCCAGAAATCATCTCTTTGATTCTACTCTTCAAGCATACACTTGAATTTTGGGAATATCACATCTTCAATCCCATCTGTAATCCTTGAGATTTTAGCTATACAGTTCAGTGTTTTCTTTTTCTTTTTTTTTTTTTGAAGGGGTGGGTGAGGGAGGGAGGGGGATGGGCAGGCCGCTTCTATTGGTCTTTCATTTATCTATTTTCATCCATCTCTGCTCTTTGGCCCGTGTGGGCCTCCCATTGCGGTGGCCTCTGTTGTCGCAGAGCACTGGCTCTGGGCACATGCGCTCCAGAGTTCTGGCTCGGTAATTGGACACATCGGTCCAGCCGCTCCGTGGCATGTGGGATTTTCCCAGGCCAGGGATCGAACCGGCACTCCTTGCACTGCAAGGCGGTGTCCTTACCCACTGGACCACCAGGGAAGCCCATTGTGTTTTCTGACTGCTCTAGAATCCTGGTTCTCACTAGCTGTGTGACTTCAGGCAAGTTATATAACTCCTTTGTCTCTAATTTCTCTGCAAATGGCTTTAATACTAGTCCTTAGATTGTAGATCTTGCTCTCATGCCGCCTGAAGTTCAGTTGCATCTGACTCTGCGACCCCATGGACCATAACCCGCCAGACTCCATTGTCCCTGGAATTCTGCAGTCAAGAATACTCAGTGGTTGCCATTTCCTCCTCCAGGGGCTGTCTGGGGTCTTCGGTGGCTCCTGCACTGGCAGGCATGTTCTTTTCCACTACGCTACCCTGGAAGCCCTTATATGGTAAGGGCTGATATTGTAAGTGAATGGATGGATGATTTTTTCTTTTTATTTGGATGATAGCTCTCTAAAAGTCAAGGACAATGCTTATCCTAGCTCCTGATTTTGCCTCTTCTTCCCATGCCAAGGCCAGCTTCACCAGCAGCTGGAAATTGATGTTCTCTGTGACAAGATGGATGGCAAGTTGTTGCTGTGCCCTCTGTCTAATTAATGAATTACCATTTATTGTTTCGCGGTTTTATTTTATGACCAGTGTATTTACCCTCAGTCTTTATGTTTCATGTCTAAATTTCTTTAGTGCTTTTTTCAATCATATCTTCATGTTCAGGAACAAATGAAGTCTTTTCTTTTTATGTGAAAACCATTCTTGTAAGCATTTGACTGCTGCCATTATACTTCCAGAAAAATATTTCCATAACACTTAGGGTTCATAGAGAAATTCAGTCTTATCCTTTAGCTACAAATCTATTTTCATCTGAAACATTATATGTAAGGACTCTTAATGTATATCTTTTAGGAACTTATCTTGAATTACTGTATTCATTCATTTTTGCAACGATGTAATGAACTCCTCTTATGTGCAAAGCCATTTAGAAGTGCTTTTTTGTTGTTTCTGCTAAGTCACAAAGTTGTGTCCAACTCTTTGTGACCCCATGGACTGTAGCCTGTCAGGCTCCTCTGTCCTCCATTGTCTCCCAGAGTTTGCTCAATCTCATGACCATTGAGTCAGTGATGCTATCTAAACAATTCATCCTCTGCTGCCCCCTTTTGCCTTCTGTCTTTCCCAGGATCAGGGAGTCAGCTCTTAGAAATGCATACATAAGGATGCCATCTGCTCCAAAGAGACTGGGAGAGAAAAAGACAAAGAATACAAGCCAAATACAGTGCATCCCACACATGAGTAGATAACAGTTTATGGGACCTGTGTCAAAGGACGTGAGCATGATATCTGATGTCATGAGCAGAAGAAGGTGGTGTGTTCTCAACAACATTTTGAGTAACAATAGGAACATGACTCCATTGAAGCAAGATTTAGATTCAATCTCATGAAAAATTTATTGATTACCTACTATATGCTAGCTGAAGTACAATGCCCAGTGTTTAACACATATCTTATGAAACTAACGTGCCTTAAGACTGCATTAATACTTAACTAAGACGAAATAGTCATTCTTGACTCAGTGGATATGAGCTTGATCAGTTTCCGGGAGATAGTGACGGACTGGGAGGCCTGGCGTGGTGCAGTTCCTTGGTTCTCAAACAGTCAGACATGACTTAATGACTGAACAGCAAAACCAAAAAAAAAAAAACAGAATAAATTAAACTGAACAAATAGGAGCACTTGAGAATGTCTTTGGGATCTGATGGTTATCCCAGAAGGCTTGCCCAGACTTTGGAGTATCGATACCCTTTTCCACATACTCAGTGGTTCATAGGTTTCATTGTATTTAAGAACGACCATACATGGTAGAAAGAAATTCTGTTTAGTGTAAATGAAGGGAGACACAATTTTTAATTAGGTTCTAATGAATATTTTCTCTGTAAAAGCTCTTTTTTCCTTTTTGAAATATGAGACCTCATGGTTATTCCTTTTATTCCCTATAGTAGAAAGTTTGTGAAACTTTGATAAAAATAAAACCAAATATCCAAGCATTTGCACATTCAGTTTGTGATAGAGAGATTTTGTGAATGCATCTTTAAAACAGTCTTCTAAATCATTTAATCATACCTTAAATGGCTTGGGTTTTGATGAGTATGTTGTGATTAGGTAGGATTTCTTCAATGAAGCTTTACGTCTTTTTCATCTCCAGTCTAAGTTAATTCCTAACTATTAGTAGTTTTGTATAATAGAAAATGAACTTCATTTTTCTGCTTATATGATCTGAAAACTTGCCACAGAAGGTAATGTAAACATTCAGAAAGGGAGATTTTAAGGTAAATAGCTGAGTTATTAACATACTTGTTATCCTAAATAATCTTTTAAAATTTCATGAGTTAGTTTTGCAGCTCTGAATGTTGTTAGTATTAAAAGTGTTACACAGCTATGTAAGCTTTTAGGCGCAAGGATGGGATCTATTATGTTGGAGTTTGTTTTCATAAACAAAGCCTTGGGCAGAATGGAACAGTGAAGAGTAAAAAGCAATTAGTTTCTGCTGACTTGGAAAGGAGAGGAATAGGATTAAGCTATAAAGGCAGGCTAGGGAATTGTCCTCTCTTCTCCTCTGTGGACAGTGCCTGGGGTATAGGTGGTTTCCTAGGATCTGAAAACATGGAGATTCAATCGGTCTCTTGCTGCTGGGGAGATAATACTCTTCAGGGGAGTCAAAATCCACAGCCGCGCCCTGCTGGTCCAGTGGGTAAAGAGCATGTCTTGCAGTGCAAGGGGCACCGGTTCGATCCCTGGCCCGGGAAGATTCCACATGCCGCAGAGTGACTGGGCCAGTGTGTCCAATTAAGAGTCAGCGCTCTGGAGCGCCTGTGCCCAGAGCCAGTGATCTGTAGCGAGGGAGGCCACTGCAATGGGTGGCTCACACATGCCAATAAAAAAGAATAATGATGGATGAAAATAAATGATGACTTAGAGGCAAAAAAAAAAAAAATCCACAGCTGCGTCTACCAAGTTCCCTGACCCAAGGGGAGTGAGCAGATTTTACAATTTGAAGACATGTTAAAGGTACCCAAGAGTGGAATTGGTGTTGAAGATATCAAATGGCACGAAAAATCTTGTCAGAGTGCAGATGATTTAAGAGCATGGTCACAGAAATCCAACTTATTGAACAGTATTTTCTGATAGCTTACTATGTCAGCATGCAAGAGACCATAAAGGTATAATTTTCTTCCTGTGCCCAAATGCCTTCAAATCTATTTGGAAAGAAGAGAAACATTTGAAAAGTGATGCAACAATGAATGGTCTCTGTGACAGCAGAAGAGACCACCTGACAGGACATCTGCAATTGCCAACTTCGAGGTGTCAGCCTGGAGGAGCACAAAGGACAGAGCTGGCTAGCTTGGAGGGCACAGGCATATATATGGAATCTAGTAGGATGGTGATGATGGCACATGCAGTGAAGCGGCAGAAAGACAGACATGGACAGTGGACATATGGGCATTGTGGGGAAGAAACAGTGGGTGAGAGGCGTAAAGGAAGTAGCATGAAGGCCTGTACTATCATAAGTGAAGAATATAGCTCTAGTCATTGCTCTGTGAGAAAAGGGGATCCTTCAGGGGTGCTGTGTGATGGTCGGGAGGGGAGGGAAGGGGGGGATATACATGTGACTAATCTGAGAACATGCATGTCTGTGAACAACAAAACTCTGTAAAAGTTAAAAGTAAAATAAAGGTTTAAAAAAAAAAAAAAAACCTAGGCGGGGTTTTCAAGGTGAGGATAAGTTGATAGGTGGAGAGAACAAGGGGTGGAGGCCTACCTAGTCATAAGAATAGTATGCATTTATCAAAAGCCTGGAGGTGGCCAAATGAGGTGTCTTCAGGAGCAGAGAAGCTATGGAGGAGAGGAATAATGTAGAGAAGTAGTTGAAGGACCTGACTGGTAGCAAAGCTCTTATGGTCATGGTAGACCTCTGCTCTCCAGATTTTTGTCTACATTGGTTGTCACTTCTTCTGCACTCAGGTACGTGCCTTTAATGCACGTGCTTTAATTTATTACAAATTGTATTAAGTTTTAAGTTTCCATGAGAAATAGCCATTTATGGATACCCTGCGATACATTCTTAACTCTGAGTGTACCCTGTAGGATAATTTTGTCAGGTTACATATTTCAGAAATTCTTATACAAAGACTTAGTGTTGGGTTAACCCAGAGGTTGCAAGTCTGATTCTCTGTGATGGTCTCTGCTCCTCTCTCCCCTTAGCGTTGGCCTCGTCTCACTCTGATAGCAAGATGGCAGCTTCGCATTGTCCGTTATTCCCTGCTGGAAAATATCAAAGGAACAGAAAGCATCCCTGCCTTTAACTCTCTGGGTAGTGAAGTCCTTCTAGAAGCACCCAGGAAGTTTCCTCCCCAGTCTCCCAGACCTGAATTAAGTCATATGACTTCTGTGGAACTAGCCTCGGTCGGCCTGGCAATGCCAGAACCGATTGGACTAAGTGAGGCCTGACTAATGAAATACTGTCCAGGACTTAAGATGTTTAGTTCACTCAGGGCCATTGTCGGTGATAAATAAATCCCCGAAACCCAGGGCAGCTACATCCTGGAGGAGCGACAGCTTGGATTGTGGGAAAAGCCAGAGGTCCAGGCATTCATGCTTTAATTGTGGTACTGATAGGCAACTTTATAAACGTAGGTCACTTGTTGAAAAACCATTGTTGCTATTCTTGCGTGTTTCTAGCAATGGATACTTTTAATTTATTTTAGCCAAGTGTCAGCAAAAGTCTTTTTTATGTTGTGGTTGGGACTTGAGTAAAATTCAGTTCAGCTCAGTTGCTCAGTTGTGTCCGACTTTTTGTGACCCCATGGACTGTGACATACCAGGCTTCCCTGTCCTTCACAAGAATTGTCCCTTTCACAGAGGCGATCTTCCTCACACTTGAACACAATATGCTGCTAACACACCGTTATTTTTATTTCTGTTAATGTTTTGCATATCTTCATGTATTAATGCTTTCTTCTTAACATACATTTTATGGTCATGGTAGACCTCTGCTCTCCAGATTTTTGTCTACATTGGTTGTCACTTCTTCTGCACTCAGGTACGTGCCTTTAATGCACGTGCTTTAATTTATTACAAATTGTATTAAGTTTTAAGTTTCCATGAGAAATAGCCATTTATGGATACCCTGCGATACATTCTTAACTCTGAGTGTACCCTGTAGGATAATTTTGTCAGGTTACATATTTCAGAAATTCTTATACAAAGACTTAGTGTTGGGTTAACCCAGAGGTTGCAAGTCTGATTCTCTGTGATGGTCTCTGCTCCTCTCTCCCCTTAGCGTTGGCCTCGTCTCACTCTGATAGCAAGATGGCAGCTTCGCATTGTCCGTTATTCCCTGCTGGAAAATATCAAAGGAACAGAAAGCATCCCTGCCTTTAACTCTCTGGGTAGTGAAGTCCTTCTAGAAGCACCCAGGAAGTTTCCTCCCCAGTCTCCCAGACCTGAATTAAGTCATATGACTTCTGTGGAACTAGCCTCGGTCGGCCTGGCAATGCCAGAACCGATTGGACTAAGTGAGGCCTGACTAATGAAATACTGTCCAGGACTTAAGATGTTTAGTTCACTCAGGGCCATTGTCGGTGATAAATAAATCCCCGAAACCCAGGGCAGCTACATCCTGGAGGAGCGACAGCTTGGATTGTGGGAAAAGCCAGAGGTCCAGGCATTCATGCTTTAATTGTGGTACTGATAGGCAACTTTATAAACGTAGGTCACTTGTTGAAAAACCATTGTTGCTATTCTTGCGTGTTTCTAGCAATGGATACTTTTAATTTATTTTAGCCAAGTGTCAGCAAAAGTCTTTTTTATGTTGTGGTTGGGACTTGAGTAAAATTCAGTTCAGCTCAGTTGCTCAGTTGTGTCCGACTTTTTGTGACCCCATGGACTGTGACATACCAGGCTTCCCTGTCCTTCACAAGAATTGTCCCTTTCACAGAGGCGATCTTCCTCACACTTGAACACAATATGCTGCTAACACACCGTTATTTTTATTTCTGTTAATGTTTTGCATATCTTCATGTATTAATGCTTTCTTCTTAACATACATTTTTATTAGATTCATTTCTTACAATTGATAAGGATATCTATTTTTCTGTTTATGTATTGTAACCTGTTAGAATGTGGTATTTGGGATCTTATATGTTAAAACTTGTCAGTAGCCAAGTGCTCAGTTCTCTTAAATTCTAATTATACACTGATTATTTTAACTAATACATTATCTTCAAATAATGAAAACATTTTCCCTTTTCTAATCCCAAAGCCATTTTACCAATTTTAAAAATCACTTTACTTGCTGGAATCTCTAGTACAATGTTGCATGTATGTTGAATATATGCTGACTGCAGTTATTTTTAGCTATTTCTGGATTTTCTCTGGAGGACATCTTAAATGTAATGGCTAAGTAGGTTATTTTCTGTACATTTTTAGCAGGTACCCATTTCTTGCCTAAGGAATGTTTCTTCTTTCCTAGTTTTCCATAAATTTAATCATGATTAGATGTTAAATTATAGTAAACGCTCTTTTTACCTTCATTAGTATTATTTTTTCATCTGAATTCAATCTTTTTTTTTCTTATGTTACTTTTCTTTGAATTTGGTTTTATAGTTAATGTTAGCCTTTCGAGTTCAATTGGCAGGCAAACAACCTAACTGGGGTGTTCTATGGGACTTGGGCCACTGGTTCAATTGTTTTTATATTCATTTACTGGACTATTGAAGCTTTCGGTTACTCATTTCTATGGAGAAATTTACTTCCCAGGTTTTACATTTATTGACTTAAAATTGGATGTGGTTTTCTCTTATGATTTCTGAAATCACTATAGTATTTTTAGGTATGCCCTTTGTTTTTAATATTATTTTTGCTTTCTCTGTTTTTTCCCTTATTTCTAGAGGTTCATTTCTCTCATTGGACTTTTATAGAAGCACCATTAGCTTCATTAAACAGTTCTGTAGGGGTCTGGTGGATTTTTAACTTTTTTTTTTTTTTTGGCTATTCTGGATTTTCACTGCTGCCACAGGCTCTTCTCTAGTTGCAGGGAAGCAGGGCTACTCTCTAGTTGAGGTAAGCAGGTGGCGGTGCCTTTGCTTGTGGAACTCGGGCTCTAGAGCACTCGGGCTTCAGTAGTTGCCGCTCTGAGGCTCTAGAACACAGGCTCCATAGTTGTGGTTCACGGGCTTAGTTGCCCTGCAGCATGTGGATCTTCCTAGATCAGGGATCGAACTGGTGTCTCCTGCATTAACAGGCGAACTCTTCACCACTGAGCAACTAGGGAAGCCCCTGGTTTTTAACTTTTTAACTTCTCTTTTTAACTTTCACCTTCTTCCTCTTGCTTTTTCTAGTTTTACTTACAGTTTCTAGTTTTGTGAATTAAGCAATTAATTTCTGTTTAGTTCCTTTCTTTTTGTTTTTCCTTTTTTTTTTTTAAACTTTTAAGTACTGCTATAGCTTCTCCCACTCTTTGATATGGACTAGGCTTTTCCTTACAATTCAGTTCTAAATATTGTACAAATTTTTGTCTTTTTGAACTAGGCATGAATTATTTAGACCTAGATTTCGGTTTTTAAATGTTTGGGAGTTGAAATCTTTTTCTTTCCATTTGTATTGAAATTTCTGATTCATTTTAGAGGACTGGAGATTAGGTCTTTAAAATGAAGAGGGAATTATTTTGACTTAATACATAGGTGATTCTTAGAAACAAATCTGAATATCTGTCTTTTAGTAGGTGAATTTAAGTGATTCATATTTATTAGGGCTATTGAAATATTTGGAATTATTTCTCATATCTTTTCCATGTTTTTTTTTTTATTTCCTGATTTCTGCTGCATTGATTGAACTTTATTTACTGTTCAGAAGCTCTGAATTCCATTTCTATTATTTTTTGCCTAATTTTTTCATACTTGACAAGCACATTGTTCTGTCTAAAGGTAATCATTATTTCCTCTCCCAAACAAAACATTTTACATTCTTCACATGTTCCCACTCTGGAACATAAACCAAATTCTCAAGGTAATATTTCATGGATTCGAGAATTTTTATTTCTCTCTCATACACTTTTTCTTTACAGTACTTTGTTTAGATTTATTTCCTTTTACTCATTCTTCTGCTTGTATGTTTCTCCTCTTTCTTTGCTTCTTTTTGTTTTTCCACTTATGCTGGCCTCAACCCTAACTCCTCCCTTCCCCCAAGCACCACAGTTGTGGTCTATCACTGGCAAACTCTCTGAGTTCAAATGTGTCTGAAAATATCCTTACTTAGTTTGTCAACTAATCAAGGACTGCAGTCTGGGAAGCAGCATCTCAGATAGCTCTGAGAGACAGCTCCAAAAAGGCATCGGGAGGAAAATCAATATGTAAGGTTTTGATGAAGGGGGATTGTCCATACCATTAACCACTCATTTTACAAAGTGGTTTCTGTTAGTCACTTAGTCAGGAGGTTCTGATGTCATCATGAAGGGATTTAGTGTTTTTCTAGGTATGAGGAGATGCAAGGACTGAGATCATAAAATTCATTCCTAAAAGCATCTGCTTAAAGACCAGTCTTTCCAGATCCTCTGGAGCGCAGAGTGCCTCCCTCCACCCTGAGCTCCCTCAGGGGGATGTTGAGAGGCAGCAGCTGTCTCAGCCCAGGCTTCAGTCTCCACAGTGGCGGATAGCAGACGCCCTTGGTGTTTACAAATTGGCGGTGCCAATTTGTAGTTGACAGATTCTTGATGTTTTGGGCTTACAGAATTCCCACTGCCTCCCTACCCCCGCAGAACTTTCTCAGTTTTATAGTTTTAGCCCTTCAAAGATCTTACTCCATTGTCTTCTGGAATTTACTGCTGTGATGAAAAATCTGATATTGCTCCCTCGCCTTTGTATTTAACAGAAGGTATTTCTTTGCCTCTTTTCCTTTCCTGATTCTCCCATTACAATTGTTTTATGAAGTTTTGTTATGAAGACTCACGTGAATCTTTCTTTTTATAAATTTGTCTTCTCCAAGCATTCACAGAGAAACTAGTCATATTATGCCTTCATTGGTTACTTGTAATTTGAAAATAGAGAATTTTGTTTTGTGAGTTCAGGATCAAGGATCAAAAATAGAGTGCTGAATAACATGTGGATGCTTCCAACCATCTTTTACCTTAACCTAGAAAATAAAGGTGAGAAATAGAGAAATCAGTGCCATCTCTGGTCTTTAGGGGTTTATTATTTTGTGACTTATTATCCCCCAAAAGAATTAAAGGCTCTTTGGATCATATCAAACATATTTTTAGCTACAGAGAGTATTCAGCAAAGCAATCCACAGAAGATTTCCAAATGACCTTATAAAGTCAAGTATTCCTACTGTTTCAGTAAAGTTTTGAAATGTCAGTTAGAGCCAACAGAGCACACAAAGACTTGGAGAAATTAGAGATTGAAAAGCAGACTATCAATGAAATGACCTTATTTTTTCTCTCTTATCTTTTATGTGGTTTGGTTCTGGTCATAGAATTATCCTACCTCTTCAGTCATTATTACGTTTGCTGATCAGTTACTAAAATTTGGGAAATAGTAATTTCAGAGGATTGTATGCCAGGCCCTGGCTGAAAAGATGCTGGGGGGAAAAGTAAGTGTATGCATCCTTTTATAATTTTACGAGTGACTTCACATTTATTATCTCATCAGTACTAATACCGATGTAGAGAAAGTAGAACTTTTGTTATTTCAGAGAGAAAAATTCTCAGAGATTTAACATGTCTTTCAATTAAGCCAGACAGTCTGGGCTTGATCCAGCCTATCACACAGAAGTGGTGGGTGCTCAGTATGTATTTACTCAATGAGTATGTGTCAAACTCTGGGATTCTGAGGCCACCCTCAAGGCATTTCCTACTTCCACAGCTGTTTGTCGTCATGTGGAACTATACAAACATCATGAATGAGTTAGTAAATGCAAACAGTCATCTGAAAAGAATTTTTTCTAAACTGAAGGTGAAGAGGAACTCTGTGAGCTAGAAATATTGTTTATTAATGAGGAAACCATGGCTCAGACATGGGAGACAATTTTCTGTGAGCCTCTCATCTTTCTGACATTCTCTTGTGAGCAAGAACACCAACTGCTTTTCTCCAAGATATCTTTACGAAGATGTTTGTATGTAGTGACTTCGATGACATTTGTAGTGACGCCATCCAGGGCAAATGTAGGTTTGTTTACTGTCCAGTGTAATAAAGATAAACGCTCTCTCCAGGACAAAGTGCAGACAGGCTTCTCTGTCCACTAGGAAAAGGGTTCCCTAAAGTCAGGATCCATGTTTTGGAACCCAGTGTGTTTGGATGCCACTGACCCTCTTTGTGTCAATAGGGATTGGAGTTGGGGAAATGGCCCAGAGACTGACCGTCTGGTCGATGTTAGCATGAAGTTCTTTTTTCCCTGACCCAGGAGTCTCCTCTCTTGGCCCCAGCAAACAGGCACTGGATCAGATTAACATGGAAGTTTGCAAATAGAGTAAAATCTCAGTTCTTGAAATTTATCAAGGCTCCAAGCCATCTAGCTGGGAGGTCATGGCACTTGGACCAATGTGTGATGGAACTCAGAGCCAACCTCTACTTCCTAACCTGTGTTTTGTGCTTTTTCCCAAGGAAACAATCTCTAGGGGAGGATTATTTTGATCAGTTACTAAAATTTGGGAAATAGTAATTTCAGAGGATTGTATGCCAGGCCCTGGCTGAAAAGATGCTGGGGGGAAAAGTAAGTGTATGCATCCTTTTATAATTTTACGAGTGACTTCACATTTATTATCTCATCAGTACTAATACCGATGTAGAGAAAGTAGAACTTTTGTTATTTCAGAGAGAAAAATTCTCAGAGATTTAACATGTCTTTCAATTAAGCCAGACAGTCTGGGCTTGATCCAGCCTATCACACAGAAGTGGTGGGTGCTCAGTATGTATTTACTCAATGAGTATGTGTCAAACTCTGGGATTCTGAGGCCACCCTCAAGGCATTTCCTACTTCCACAGCTGTTTGTCGTCATGTGGAACTATACAAACATCATGAATGAGTTAGTAAATGCAAACAGTCATCTGAAAAGAATTTTTTCTAAACTGAAGGTGAAGAGGAACTCTGTGAGCTAGAAATATTGTTTATTAATGAGGAAACCATGGCTCAGACATGGGAGACAATTTTCTGTGAGCCTCTCATCTTTCTGACATTCTCTTGTGAGCAAGAACACCAACTGCTTTTCTCCAAGATATCTTTACGAAGATGTTTGTATGTAGTGACTTCGATGACATTTGTAGTGACGCCATCCAGGGCAAATGTAGGTTTGTTTACTGTCCAGTGTAATAAAGATAAACGCTCTCTCCAGGACAAAGTGCAGACAGGCTTCTCTGTCCACTAGGAAAAGGGTTCCCTAAAGTCAGGATCCATGTTTTGGAACCCAGTGTGTTTGGATGCCACTGACCCTCTTTGTGTCAATAGGGATTGGAGTTGGGGAAATGGCCCAGAGACTGACCGTCTGGTCGATGTTAGCATGAAGTTCTTTTTTCCCTGACCCAGGAGTCTCCTCTCTTGGCCCCAGCAAACAGGCACTGGATCAGATTAACATGGAAGTTTGCAAATAGAGTAAAATCTCAGTTCTTGAAATTTATCAAGGCTCCAAGCCATCTAGCTGGGAGGTCATGGCACTTGGACCAATGTGTGATGGAACTCAGAGCCAACCTCTACTTCCTAACCTGTGTTTTGTGCTTTTTCCCAAGGAAACAATCTCAGCAAGCACCATGGTGTTACTTAAACTGTTTTTTCTTTTAATCTTCTGAATTAATTAGTTCAGTGTTGATTTCGTTTTCTTATCTATTATAACCCTTGAAATGATAACACATCCTTATTGAAAAGCAAAGGAAATTGGTATTTTATACTGTATGAGAGTTGGGAGAATATTACCTGTCAGCATATGAGATGTTTCCAGTGTGAACTTGAAAACAAAGCAAAACATTAAAAAGTTCCCACATAACATTAAAAAGTTCCCACATGTAAGTTAGAAAACTGCCACGTCCTGTATGACCTTTGAAAAGTCATCAGACTTCAACAAACTTTGGTTTTTTCATCTCTCATATGGAGATGGTAGTCTCAATCAGTTGCTCTGAGGGAACAGTAGCTCAGGTTTCTATATTCAGAAAGTGAAAATACAGTTGCCCTGTTACGTTTTTATTTAACACAATTATTTCTTCTGAAGCCAGGTATTGAACCTGTATGTCCTGCATTGCAGGCACATTCCTTACCGTCTGAGCCACCTGGGAAGCCCATTTAGTATATATGTACTAAATATGAAATGTGATATATTTATGCCTGAAATTTATGTTTTTTTAAAATAAGTTAAGGAGTCTTTGATTTATAGCGTGTTAGTTTCAGGTTTATAGCATAGTGATTAGGTTTTACACACACACACACACACACACACACACATGAAATATATTCCTTTTCAGATTCTTTTCCCTTGTTTTGTAAGCTATTACCAAATATTGAGTATAGTGTTCCATGCTGTATAATAGGTCCCTGTTATTTGCCTATTTTATATGTCAGACTGTGTATATGTTAATCTCCGTCTCCTAATTTACACTCCCCCCTGAATGTGAATTTTGCATTTAACTGGGTGCCTTATATTTTATTTGAAAGCCTACAGAGATACAATATATACTAAAGTGACCCTGACTTCACAATTTGCCCTGATAGTCAAGAGTAAAATCTCAGTTCTTGAAATTTATCATAGCCATCTAGCTGGGAGGTCATGGCACTTGGACCCATGTGTGATGGAACTCAGAGCCAACCTCTACTTCCTAACCTGTGTTTTGTGCTTTTCCCAAGGAAACAATCTCAGCAAGCACCATGGTGTTACTTAAACTGTTTTTTCTTTTAATCTTCTGAATTAATTAGTTCAGTGTTGATTTCGTTTTCTTATCTATTATAACCCTTGAAATGATAACACATCCTTATTGAAAAGCAAAGGAAATTGGTATTTTATACTGTATGAGAGTTGGGAGAATATTACCTGTCAGCATATGAGATGTTTCCAGTGTGAACTTGAAAACAAAGCAAAACATTAAAAAGTTCCCACATAACATTAAAAAGTTCCCACATGTAAGTTAGAAAACTGCCACGTCCTGTATGACCTTTGAAAAGTCATCAGACTTCAACAAACTTTGGTTTTTTCATCTCTCATATGGAGATGGTAGTCTCAATCAGTTGCTCTGAGGGAACAGTAGCTCAGGTTTCTATATTCAGAAAGTGAAAATACAGTTGCCCTGTTACGTTTTTATTTAACACAATTATTTCTTCTGAAGCCAGGTATTGAACCTGTATGTCCTGCATTGCAGGCACATTCCTTACCGTCTGAGCCACCTGGGAAGCCCATTTAGTATATATGTACTAAATATGAAATGTGATATATTTATGCCTGAAATTTATGTTTTTTTAAAATAAGTTAAGGAGTCTTTGATTTATAGCGTGTTAGTTTCAGGTTTATAGCATAGTGATTAGGTTTTACACACACACACACACACACACACACACATGAAATATATTCCTTTTCAGATTCTTTTCCCTTGTTTTGTAAGCTATTACCAAATATTGAGTATAGTGTTCCATGCTGTATAATAGGTCCCTGTTATTTGCCTATTTTATATGTCAGACTGTGTATATGTTAATCTCCGTCTCCTAATTTACACTCCCCCCTGAATGTGAATTTTGCATTTAACTGGGTGCCTTATATTTTATTTGAAAGCCTACAGAGATACAATATATACTAAAGTGACCCTGACTTCACAATTTGCCCCTGATTCTTTAAAAAATCACCCCCAGGGTTGGTTCTTAGAGACTAGAGGGCAGAACACAGGGGAGAAGGAGAAAGAGAAGCAGGTGGGCAGTTGCAGGCCCTGTGGGCAGCTCTGTAGTGATGAGCAGCACAGATGGCTGTCAAGCCGTGGTGGGGAAGGTGGGTTTCGGCAGGCTCCATACCTCTCAATTCCTGGTGAAGGGGCACCTCTTGGCTTTCTACGTACTTCAGACAAGCAGATCTAAGAGACCTAAAATAGCCCCTCACAGAAGATCTAGAACTGCAGATCATTGAAAAGGCAAGGACCTGGGTCGGGGAGGGGCAGCAGGGAGGAGTCAACAGAATCCACAGGAGTATGTGTGAGGAAACCTACGAAGAGGGCCAGCCGTGTCCACTCCCATGCCGTCCAAACTCCGGAATGCTGTAACTGGTCCCTAATGAGATTATAGGGCAGTGGGAGATAAGACTGTCCCATAAGACACCTGTTGCATTCGGCCTGTCATGACAGAATACCATAGACAAGGAGACTTCTAAACCTTAGGAATTGATTTCTCATATTTCTGGAAGCTGGGAGGCAGAGTAGGTGCCAGGTGAGAACCTCCTTCCAGGTTTCTGGACAGCCATTCTCCTTCTGTGTTCTCACACAGAGGAAAGGGAGAGTGCTCTCTGGGGCCTCGTATCCCATTCCTGAGTTAAATCACCTCCAAGAGGCTCCACCCCTGAATACTGTCACCTTAGGGGTTAGGATTTCACCCTCTGAGTTGCATTGGGCTGGAGGGTAGCACAAATACTCAGTCCATAATACAGAGATAGAAATAGAGATGGAGGATTCTGTTCCTGCAACAGTTGTGTCATACTTTTCTCAACAGTTCTAATAGTTCTTTCCTAGATTTGGATCCTGCTGCTCCTTTTGGACATTGAGTTTGTTTATCATTTGCATGTTTGTTTGTTTGTTTGTTTAAAGACTTTTTTCTTGAATCCAGAGAGACAGCAGCCCCTTAAGAACAGCCTCCTCCTTCCTGCCCTGCAGAAAGCCCAGCTGGAGGCAACTGTAAACATGGGCCTTTGCAGGGCACAAGGTGGAGCCGCTACAGGGCATAATTTGAAAGTCCATGAAGTGCTACATGGCCTTGTCTGAAAAATCTTCCAGAGTCCAGTGGCCTTAAACTGATGCCCCAATTGCACATTAAAAAGCCCTGTGATTTAGTGGAAGCCTCCCGAGGGGGCAATATGCTCTGCTTGGCCTATAAACTGTATATGTTAAGATTCAAAATCGCTAAGTACACCAAACATGCAACTAGAGGAGAACATGTCTCTTGAAATCATTGTTTATCTTGTTTGTTGGCATTTTGCCCCTTCTCTTTCCTTCAAATAATACCTTCAGCATCATGCTCGCTCCCCATCCCTAGAGCAGGAGACTCCCAGGATGCAAAATGATAGGCTAATGGTGCAGGGTTTGTTGCCTCTGCCTTGTGCATTATTTAGAGGCGAAAAGGAGCAAACTGAGAAGCTAGCTGAAGAGGTAAAGAGCCTTTGGAAAGGCACATAGGAGATTTACTTTTGAGCGTGGAGTGTGTAGAAAAAAATGACCTCTGTAGGAATAAATGGTAGAACAAGGTCTCTCAATTCAGTGGAGAACTAGTTCTCTCAGTTCCCAGGTAGTATGGCTATCACAGTGATGAGGACATACCTTTCATCAGTGAGACCTTCTCTCTCTTCACATGGATGATTATTTTTGTGAAATAGTAGATTTTGAGACTAACCAAACCAACATGTAGCATTTTTTATCAAAATAGTTTTGGAATGCGAAGCTCCTTAGTGCCTTTGGCTATAATAATGTGATCGGTTGTCATGTTTCCCAGCATAGTGTAACGAGCTTCCATGTTTACAGTTAGACTTTTTATTATTGCTGTTGTTAACTATAGTAGTGAGCCTGGAAAGGATGGAGTGTGAAAGACCCCATAAAGGAACAGGAGATATTGCATGGTGACTCATTGTGTAAGTGTGCTGGAGGTAGTCAAAGACAACTGCAAGTTTTATCCCCCTGACAGACAATGATGATGCCATCAGGAAACAGAAAGGTGGAGTCTGTTGGGAAGGTGAGGCATTGAGATTTTCAAATAGTAGTAAGTTTGCACTTAGGCCAGATTTCCCTGTGAAAATGTCTACCAATTGCAAAAGATCACAAATTGCATGATTGTATTACTTCTAGGTTTTGTGGGTTTTATTTAAGAAAGTTACACTGGAAGGGTAAAATAACTTAAATTTCTGAGCGAGCTTCGTAGAAGTGTGGACCAATGAAAGCCTGATTGGTTGCTTTTGATGTTTCTCTAGGATAGCTTATTTGTCTCTATCTTGCACTGTCACTTATTCCTCCAAAATAAATGTGGGACACAGATGTTTTTGCTTCTTGAGGAAAAGAGCAAACCCAGAGCTAAACCTATTCATGTTCATATTTTGGACATGTAAGAGTGTCCCTGCCATGTTATGAATGAGCTTTCCTTGAAAAACTTCAACTTCAGTATCATTTGCATCACTACTCTGTTTTCTAGAAATTGGCCCAATGCTCTTTTTTTTTTTTTTGAATTTTGTTTCTTTTTCGCTATTCTGGGTTTTCACTGCTGCCATGGGCTCTTCTCTAATTGCAGAGAGAGGGGGCTGCTCTCTAGCTGAGGTGAGCAGGATTCTAATTGCGGTGACTTCTCTTGTTGTGGAAATCTAGGGTCTCAAGAGTTGTAACACATGGGCTCAATAGTTGCGGCTCCGAGGCTCGAGAGCACAGGCTTCATAGTTGTAGCTCATGGGTTTAGTTGCTCCGCAGCATGTGGGATCTTCCTGGATCAGGGATCAAACTCGTGTCTCCTGCATGGGCAGGCAAACTCTACCGCTGAGCTACCAGGGAAGACCCTGGCCCAGTACTCTTCTTGGCACTTCTAATTCAGCTCACCAACCTCAAATTCTAATTTCCTCTCTGTCTGGTGGTTTTGGTCCCTTCATAGCTCAACACCATGGCATACAGTGCAAGTTAAATCCCTGTAGAGTATTTTGTCCATCCTTTAATTTCAGAGATACAGGAATTTCATTAACCTGTGGGTAGACTTGGGGGTTATTTGGGAAGTGGAGAAAGGTGGGGAAAATGACCCGTGAGGCATAAGCTTTTCTCTTTCCTTAAGCTAAGGTTTTCTAAGAAGAGGGAAAAGGAGTAGGTTCTAAACAGAAATTTCTTGCCCAAGCAAAAGCAGAATTATGTCCGTTAATAATTTTGGTGAGCCTGTGTTGGTGTTGACAGGTGGAAATAAAGGTAGTGGAGAAGACTATGCAGATAGGACCATGAATACCAACCATGAGGACATTTTCTTAGGAGAATGAATAGACACTGACCTATGCAACTTACTCTACAAATGGAGACACTGTGCTAGTTTGGTTTTGTTTTCCTACTAGACAGTGGATTTGGGGAAGTCAAGGATAGAACTTTACCCTCTTCCTTTCTCTCTCTAGTGAATAGTTCATTCATTTTAGGAGCAATCTTTCTAACCTGAGTTTGATTTGGGCAAGTTATGATAATAGAGTTCTTATTTTCTATTTTTCAGGAGTTTTTGTATCACTACTCTGTTTTCTAGAAATTGGCCCAATGCTCTTTTTTTTTTGAATTTTCTTTCTTTTTCGCTATTCTGGGTTTTCACTGCTGCCATGGGCTCTTCTCTAATTGCAGAGAGAGGGGGCTGCTCTCTAGCTGAGGTGAGCAGGATTCTAATTGCGGTGACTTCTCTTGTTGTGGAAATCTAGGGTCTCAAGAGTTGTAACACATGGGCTCAATAGTTGCGGCTCCGAGGCTCGAGAGCACAGGCTTCATAGTTGTAGCTCATGGGTTTAGTTGCTCCAGCATGTGGGATCTTCCTGGATCAGGGATCAAACTCGTGTCTCCTGCATGGGCAGGCAAACTCTACCGCTGAGCTACCAGGGAAGACCCTGGCCCAGTACTCTTCTTGGCACTTCTAATTCAGCTCACCAACCTCAAATTCTAATTTCCTCTCTGTCTGGTGGTTTTGGTCCCTTCATAGCTCAACACCATGGCATACAGTGCAAGTTAAATCCCTGTAGAGTATTTTGTCCATCCTTTAATTTCAGAGATACAGGAATTTCATTAACCTGTGGGTAGACTTGGGGGTTATTTGGGAAGTGGAGAAAGGTGGGGAAAATGACCCGTGAGGCATAAGCTTTTCTCTTTCCTTAAGCTAAGGTTTTCTAAGAAGAGGGAAAAGGAGTAGGTTCTAAACAGAAATTTCTTGCCCAAGCAAAAGCAGAATTATGTCCGTTAATAATTTTGGTGAGCCTGTGTTGGTGTTGACAGGTGGAAATAAAGGTAGTGGAGAAGACTATGCAGATAGGACCATGAATACCAACCATGAGGACATTTTCTTAGGAGAATGAATAGACACTGACCTATGCAACTTACTCTACAAATGGAGACACTGTGCTAGTTTGGTTTTGTTTTCCTACTAGACAGTGGATTTGGGGAAGTCAAGGATAGAACTTTACCCTCTTCCTTTCTCTCTCTAGTGAATAGTTCATTCATTTTAGGAGCAATCTTTCTAACCTGAGTTTGATTTGGGCAAGTTATGATAATAGAGTTCTTATTTTCTATTTTTCAGGAGTTTTTGTATATCCATTTCTTTGAACCTGGGTCATGTAGTTTCAGTGCTTTCCTGGTGGATGAACTGTGGCTGGCTGATTCATCTTGTATTTGTGGCCACTTGTGTTCACTGCATTTATTATCATATAACTCCACATGGAGCAATGGTTCCCCAAGATGTATCCCTCTATGGGCATTATCAGCATCGGAGAAGTAAGATCCCACAAAGACATAGGGAAAAAGGCAAGAAAATAAAAAGATATGAGCAAAAATAATGGAAAACCTGTAGTCAAAAAAATCGCAGAATTTGAGAAAAGATATACAAATTTAGGTTTGGGAATAACAAGTACATCATGGATTGAGTTGCATTCTAGCATCTTTTATATATGTTTTGTCCAGTCTTGGCAACAACTTCAAAAGTTCAATGGTATGCAGTTCAAAGCGTTTGATGACCAGCGTAGCATTTCCTGGTCTAATTTCCATAGGGTTTGTCTAAAAGATCTTCAAACTGTAACACAGAGAGTAAGCATGTGTTGTGTTTGAGTAAGCTTGTGTTTGATGTCGTCTCATTTGAAACTCATGAAACTGTTTCATCACAACCCTTCCTCAATGGATTAGACTTCTGGTAATGGGTCTTGGGTCTCTGAACTCAAGGATGAGAGTGTGAGAGAGAGATAAATCATTAAAAAGGAGATGCTTATCTAGATCAGTCCTTTTGATTAAAAGCAACAGTGTGAAATACATTTCAGGACACACATAAATGTATGTACATCTTTATAAAACAATCAAAATTAAACGAATCCATAGTACCTATTTGTATGTATTGTAAACTCTCTTTGCTATTTCATTCTATGTACATTCTGCATGCTAGCCAACACACACTATAGTGACTTTCCCTTTCACTAATCAGGAGCATCTTGCAATTTTGAAAATTTAGTAATGTTGCAAAACATTACCTACCGTGCACATTTTGGGAAATCTAGCTAGGCTTCTGAGAGTTAAAATTACAAAATTCTGTTTTTTGTTTTTTTTTTTTAATTTTTGGCCACTTCTATTGGTCTTTCATTTATTTATTTTTCGTTCATCTTTGTTCTTTGGCCTATGTGGGCCTCCCATTGCAGTGGCCTCTCCTGTCACAGAGCACCGGCTCTGGGTGTATGCGCTCCAGAATGCTGGCTCATAATTGAACACACCAGTCCAGCCGCTCTGCTGCACGTTGGATCTTCCCGTACCAGGGATCGAACTGGTGCCCCTTGCAGTGCAAGGTGGACTCTTTACCGACCAGGGAAGCCCCTCTTTTAGTTTTAAAAATTTATTTTATTGAAGGGTTAGTCATAGCATCAAATAAAAGATATGAGCAAAAATAATGGAAAACCTGTAGTCAAAAAAATCGCAGAATTTGAGAAAAGATATACAAATTTAGGTTTGGGAATAACAAGTACATCATGGATTGAGTTGCATTCTAGCATCTTTTATATATGTTTTGTCCAGTCTTGGCAACAACTTCAAAAGTTCAATGGTATGCAGTTCAAAGCGTTTGATGACCAGCGTAGCATTTCCTGGTCTAATTTCCATAGGGTTTGTCTAAAAGATCTTCAAACTGTAACACAGAGAGTAAGCATGTGTTGTGTTTGAGTAAGCTTGTGTTTGATGTCGTCTCATTTGAAACTCATGAAACTGTTTCATCACAACCCTTCCTCAATGGATTAGACTTCTGGTAATGGGTCTTGGGTCTCTGAACTCAAGGATGAGAGTGTGAGAGAGAGATAAATCATTAAAAAGGAGATGCTTATCTAGATCAGTCCTTTTTGATTAAAAGCCACAGTGTGAAATACATTTCAGGACACACATAAATGTATGTACATCTTTATAAAACAATCAAAATTAAACGAATCCATAGTACCTATTTGTATGTATTGTAAACTCTCTTTGCTATTTCATTCTATGTACATTCTGCATGCTAGCCAACACACACTATAGTGACTTTCCCTTTCACTAATCAGGAGCATCTTGCAATTTTGAAAATTTAGTAATGTTGCAAAACATTACCTACCGTGCACATTTTGGGAAATCTAGCTAGGCTTCTGAGAGTTAAAATTACAAAATTCTGTTTTTTGTTTTTTTTTTTTAATTTTTGGCCACTTCTATTGGTCTTTCATTTATTTATTTTTCGTTCATCTTTGTTCTTTGGCCTATGTGGGCCTCCCATTGCAGTGGCCTCTCCTGTCACAGAGCACCGGCTCTGGGTGTATGCGCTCCAGAATGCTGGCTCATAATTGAACACACCAGTCCAGCCGCTCTGCTGCACGTTGGATCTTCCCGTACCAGGGATCGAACTGGTGCCCCTTGCAGTGCAAGGTGGACTCTTTACCGACCAGGGAAGCCCCTCTTTTAGTTTTAAAAAATTTATTTTATTGAACTATAGTTGATTTACAATGTCATGTTCATTTCTTTGGTACAACAACATGAGCTGCCATACATATAGTACCAATATATTCTTGTTCATATTCTTTTCCATTATGGTTTATCAGAGGATATTGAATAGAGTTCCTGGTGCTATAGAGTAGGACCTTGTTCTTTATCCTTGTTATATCTAATAGTTTGCATCTGCTAATTCCAAACTCCCAGTCCATCCCTGCACCTCCTCCACCGCCTCCCTCCTTGGCAACCACAAGTCTGTTCTCTGTGTCTGTGAGTCTGTTTCATGTTGCAATATCTCTGTTCCTGCAACTTTCCTGAGTCAAGGAGGCAACCATGTTCAGATGTAACCAGCGTTTTAGGGTTTTATGCTGTTTTCCAGTGATATGAGTAATGCTTCTCATACTTTGCATATTTCTCTGTATTTTGAATAATTAGCTAATAATCATTTACAGCCTAATTCCATCATGGCTCCAAGGCCCTGTCCTGTTAACTAATAGGTGGGTTAAATATGTCAATTGTAGTTTGCACAGTTTCCTGGTTAAATGTTGTTTGAAGAACAAAGCATATTTGCAGTTATTATTACAACAGCAGACAAAAGCATCATCCATCGGCTGATTTGCCTTCATTTTCATTGTTTCTTTTCTATTTGATTTTGTCGTACTAAGTGTAATAGAGCCATCAAATGTCTGCTTTCACAATCCAGCAAGTCTTTTCATAAGAATTCTACTTTCACTTTTTCTGGGAAACAAACATCATTTGTATTTAGGTGTCATGGGTGGTAAATGGACTTGTTTCACAAAGGTAGTATTTATAGAAAGGTAATTAACTGTATGCAGCAAATATTGCTTGAATCTCTTTAGAATCCACTGATGGTGCATGTCTACAGCGTGATGGAGTATTTGTGTACTCAGTTCATCAAAGGGGAAACCTCCTGTTGTTTCCAAATGAAATGTGCTTCTCCTACAGTTTATTAATTGAAAGTCACTGCTCCTGATAAATGAAATGATCTGTGCATTCCTGAGAACTTCGTTCTCTGTTTTAAGGGTAAGTACATTTAGAGCTGAGATGAATAGAAACTTATCCTTTAGAATTCATGTTGTTGACAAATGAGAAGACCAAGGTTTGCATCAAAACAAGAAAAATAATGCAACCTGATTCTTCCCTGAGGAACACTTAAATAAAATTAGCTCCATGTACATTGCTATCATGTGTGATATGCACTAGGAAAATTCAAGCAAAAAGTACAGTTTTGGTTCTTGTCAATTTTATTAGCTCTGCCATTGATTAAGAAATCTTTGGTTGGAATGAAAGTAATATTCCTGGTATATGTCCAGGAAATACTACATTTTCCAGGCAAATGGGTTTGCTTATTTTTCATGCAAGAAAAACTAATAGGAGTCATTGCTGTTTTTATGGATGTGCAGGGATCATAGGTTGCACTTCATGAAATTAAGCACTTGTACTTGGTAGGCTCAACATTTATATATTTGATTTGATGTTAAAGTATACATTGTGTATGAAACATGTCCTGATGAGTGTGGGAGGTCAGATCTGATGCCACACCAGCCTCTTCCCATTGAGTAGGAATCCTGGGTCAGTGTGCACCCCACT